>CM076987.1:26535865-26618365 GCA_039105355.1 Benthosema pterotum | reverse complement strand
CTCGACCACAGTGAGGTTCCTCAGGTGTTCGCTGACCTCTGCCCCGGGCAGGTAGCCCCGCCCGTCACGCACCGCAAAGGTGATGTCGACCGGAACCTTTTTGTTGTTATTGTTGTCACCCCCCGGGGTCCGGATCACCCCCATGGTGACATTCAGCAGCTGGAGAAAAAGACAGGAAAAAGACAGGCAACATGCAGATGCCTACTAAAAGAAAGAGCCAAAACAGCCACCCCGAGAGCATAGGCGATTTTAGACTCACCTAACAGGGGGAGAACTTAAGAGCGTAAAATGAAACCAAATGGAGCCGTAAAGGGGTCCATTTGGTTTCATTTTACGCTGTCAAGAGTTAAAATATAAACATTTGAATAACATAGTTTTCAAGAATATACACAATCAGAAAATGTACAAGAATTGTTATTTTTGCCAACTTATCACTCCTAAATTGTGGACCAAAACTATAAAAAATAGTTAATAATATGATTTGATACATCGATATATTGCATTTTTTCCCACAAACGACTGCTTTTATTATACTAGAATATTTTAAAGGGGAATTCCGCCCATTTTCAAGATTTTTTCTGGTTCCATTTGTACACCCTCAGAAAGAAGGTCCTAAACAAAGAATCATTAACAAACACAACACGAACACAACTTGATGATGTCATCAAGTTGTTTCACCACAGGTTCAATCAACTACAACATTTTAAAACAATTTTAAACAATATAAATAACAAAAAGTCCAATCATACACATCAGTGCAGCCAAAAATTAATGAGTATGCTTACATGAGTATATAAAAAAAAAAAACGATTTTGGACCTGTCAATTCAATATTAATATAATTTCATTAGGCATTGCAATATATTGGCATATCGACTTTTTGCCCACCCCTACTGGAGCCCCCCTAAAATGGCCAACGAGAGCAGATGAACATCTTAGTCTAACCAGCTCACCTGCACAGTGATGTTGCCCAGCTCGTGCGAGCGCCGGCGCGCCTCTGCGTACGCCAGCGCCAGCCCCCGCTCCACGCGCTCGCTGAAGTTGCACACGCGCACGTCCACGTGGCTGGGCACGAACTGCAGCACGGAGTGGATCTGGTACTTGAGGTCGGGGATGGTGTAGAGCGGGGACACGGCGGGGATGGGCCCAGAGCCCTTGACCGGACGCAGAGCGTTGATGACAGACATGGCAGTGAAGATCAGCGGTCCCGCTACCACACGGAACGCGAAGCTGGACGGAGTTCTCAGGAACTGGCAGGGGAAAAAAACAACAAGAGAGGGGTACAGTACATGGCATAGAAAACCTAAATTTTTAATATAATATTTCAAATTAAAGTGCTTATATTTGAAATTATTTGAAACACCACTACTGCTACGAACTAACTACAATTGTTGCACCACTAAACCAATACCATTTCATCATTCCGAAAACAGAAAAATCGGAGTCAGACTTTTAGCTTTATGCATGCTTTACGCAACTTCAACAGCAACTGATGTTATTTACTTGCCTATAAGTCCTGTACAAGAACTAAAGAATTTAAATGAAAATGACATTTTCGCCTGACCCCCCAATTGGGAAACATTACATCCAGGCCTGCATGGCATTATGAAGCATAACCAAACGGAAAAGTCAAGCTATGATTATTGCTTATTATTACCATGTAGAATGCAGGTCCGGATGCTAACTTGCATATGTTGAGGAATTTCACAAGATGTGACCGTGCCATTAACAACTTATAGAAGGCAAAAAAGTCAAAATTGCATCATGCTTTATGTAGCATGTGACATGTCTAACTAGGGTGTACACATGATGAATTTTTGGCTTCTATAGGGTGGACTAACTTGCACATGCAAGTTAGTGTCTGGCATTTTCTACTTGCCAGGGGACCCATACTCATACAACATACACATACATTTCTAGCATCAGTTCCCCATGCTGGGGATCCATACTCAACATTTCTAACATCAGTTCCCCATGCTGGGGATCCATACTCAACATTTCTTTCCCCATGCTGGGGATCCATACTCAACATTTCTAACAAAACGTTGGTGCACTCTACAGGTCTGAGTTCACAATGGAGTTCTATGGGCTGGCAGGTAGACTATTATTTCTCACACAGTTCAGTCATTTCAAAGCATACCTGAAGTTCTACTGAGCGGTTGAATTCCTTCTTCAGAATATCCCTGACCTGAGTAAAGCCAGTCGAGGACCCTTTGGAGCTGACTATGGGAGAGAAAAAAAACATACTTATATCTTAGTTTTTATATCCATTAGATATGATGGATAGCAAAATGGAATGGAAGGCGGCGCTAATGTGAGAGGTCGGGAGGGAGTTGTGGAGCAGTCACAGTCTCCAGCAGTTTCATAATTAACCAATAGAGTGGAGGTGGTGAGGCGGAGTTAGATTCTGTTTTTCAACAAACACAAAAGTTGCCTCTATTACCTTCTTCAAACTTCAGTAGTGCTGAGGTAAAGGCATGCCGTTGGTTCGTACCTACTCTGACCAGGTACATCTCCGGCTTGGTGACGTTACACAGGTACTGCCTGGAGGGCGGGGACTGTGCCACCCTGGGGGTGGTGACGGGCGGCATCCGCGTCAGGCTGATCACCGCGATCTGAGTGGTGGTGGTGGTCTGAGCAGTGGTGGTGGTGGTGGTGGTGGTGGCGGTGGGTTTTGTGGGCGTTGGCCTGTGGGGGATGGGAGCCCTGGTCAGAGGCGGCGGTCTCGGCGTGACGGCGACCGGCGGTCTCTCGGGGCGGGCGGGCGGTCCCGGGGGCGGAGGGGGCGGGGCGCCGCCGGTAGTGTTCGAGGGCGGCCGCGGGATGAACCTGCCCGGGGCGGACGGCCGGTCCTTGGGCCGGGGGGCCGCGGGAGGAGGAGGGGAGGGCGGAGCCCGGACCGTGGGCCTGGCAGGCGGTGGCGGCGGCGTGGGGGTGCCCCCCACCAGCGTGGGAGACAAGGAGAGGGGAGGGGTGGGCCGCACCGAGCCGGGCCTCTTGGGCTCCCCTTGTCCAGTGCCGGCGCTAGGGGACGGCGAAGGGGGGCGAGTGTGAGTGTGAGTGTGCGAGTGCGTGGTGGTCGCCGTAGGGCTGATGACGGCCGGTTTGGGGGTCTTCTGCGGGTCCAGATCCCTCTCTCGCTCCTGCTGCTCTCGCTCTCTCTCGCGCGCCAGCAGGTTGGTGTAATACTCCAGGCTGTTCATGTCCGGCAGCAGCAGCTCCGTGGGCTCCAGGGGCAGCATGTCCTCCAGGTCGTAGTCGTCGTCCTCCCAGGCCGGGAACACGTCCGGCCGGGCGGGGGGGTGGGTGTGGTGGAAGCCCCCCCTGGTGTGGGTGGAGGAGCCAGCAGAGGAGGAGGAAGGGGAGAGGTGCACTCGGGAGGATAGCGGCAGCGTGGGCCGCGAGGGGAACGAGGTGTCGTACGACACCCAGTCGCTGGCGTCGTCGTCGTCGTCCACGTCGTCGTAGGGGTGGCTGGGCAGCGGCGTGGCCAGCGCCATGCCGTCCTCCCCGTCCGGCACCATGAAGGACAGCGTCTCCAGGTAGTCGCCCGAGCCCCAGGCCTCCTCCAGGGACGGGCCGCCGGCGCCGTTGTCCCACGGAGGCGGCGGGGTGAGGGTGGGCTGGCTGTGGGGCGGGAGCGGCGGCGGCTGGCTGGGCGACAGCAGGTCGGGGGGCCGGAGCAGCAGGTGGATGCCCTGGGCGCCCGAGTCAGGGTCCTCCTCCTCCCCGCCCTCCTCGGCGGAGCCCACGCTGCCGCCGCCGCCGTCGCTGCCCCGGTAGCCGCCGGCCTCTTTGGGAGAACCGGCGCCCGGGTGGGATGGAGAGGATGGAGGCGATGAACGGGATGCGCGATGCGAAGGAGGCTGCGCCGTCCTGTTGAAGTCAAGCCCACCTGAGGAGAGAAAGAATGAGGAGAGACATTGAGGCACAGACAGGCAGAAGATACAACAATTGACCTACAAGCTCATAGCTTGTAGCTTGTAGGTCAGTAGCTTGTAGGTCTGATATTTTTGAAATATCAGGAACATTTTACGGGGACAAAAATGTTAGTTCCAGGAACTATACCTTAGTTCTAACATTAAAATTTGTTTTAGTTTGAGGGACAACATTTTAGTTCAGGGACAAGATCTTAGTTCCAGAGACACAAATTTTGTTCCAGGGACAACATCTTAGTTTCAGGGACAAACTCTTCCAGAAACACAAAATGGTGGTCACGACCAGTGAGCAACTACAGTTGGTCGTGACTTGTTGGTTCATAGGAGACCCTAAGCCAAATATGTCAAACTCAAGGCCCGCGGGCCAAATCAATAGCCAATCATAAGCAACAGTAATTAAGGTGGTTGGTGGTGTTGGTGGTGGGGGGGGGGGCTTGTAAAGTGCATTGCCAGCACAGGCTGACATTAGATTTGTTTCACCCAAAGGAAAGACCAAATCAAACCAAAGGCTACAGATCCCTTGACAGTGTTTGGAGTGCTGCTGACATTTACCAATGCATGCATCTAGAGGCCCCAATACAGCACAGTGTTGAAATCGTGTGTGTGTGCTACTGTGTGTAGTATGGTCTGGGATCTCCAATCCACCTCCATCTCATGTGGACAGTTACATACGGAAGGCACAGGCAAAGGTCGCGGCGATCTCTTTTCTGAGCCTATAGTTAGGCATAGGCTGTGCACTTTTCTCATCGTATGTGTGCCACATGTTGGCACATGGTCTGTGTGTAGATTGGTTGAGCAAAGTACACGTTGAAGTGAAAAGTGAGGGCCGGAGACATGCAACGCTACATACATTATATGTTTGGCAGCGCTCGCCGGGAAGCCTTCACGCCATGCCAAAGTTTTTTTTTAACGGGTGTGAAAAAGGCTACTTTTATATGCATCAAGTTGTCAGGAATCATCAGGAGGACACAACAAGTGTGTGTTCTGGCTGTCGGTGCCTGGGGGCGACACTTCACGTGCGTCAATGACGCATAGCCGCGCTGCACATGCTGTGGTTTTGCCCTTTAAAGAACACTCGCTAAGTGAATATGGAGCCTGATTCACATTCCCTGTCTCATTTTAAGTGTTTGATTGACCAGTGATTGAAATTGACAGAAAGAAATTCAAGGAGTGAACGATAAGACCGTGTGGTTTTACACAGACTCGTGGAAAGAGAAAGGTAGAAGACGTTTTTGTACAATCGGTGCAAACTCATCCATTTGTAACACATTTGTACACTCTCACAGTTAAAGGTAACAGAGGTAAAATAACTATATAGCTATTTTTTGCCTTTGTCCCCTCTACATTGCTTCTACTTTGATGGTGCAGCTGTTTCCCTGCAGACAGACACTTGCTTTGTCCTGCAGACGGTCCAGAACTTTGTTATCTCCTTGGGTGCCGCTTTTCCAGCCTGTAGCGCCCCTACTTGGTCCACTCCAGAGTGCCATTCATATGCATTAAGTAATTGATTGATTGATCTCAAAAACAAAAAAAAACCCTCACAAACAGCAGTTGTATATATTTTTTTCTCACACAATATAATAGAGATGTGTGACTAAAGGGTTAACTTTCTGTGTACATTACAAAAGGAGCCAGAGCATCAGCCTACTACTACTACAGCTCCCTCTCCAATGTCCTCTTTTTCTCCTCGTTCACACTTTGGATATTGTGATCGATCCTTTCCCTTCTCCCCTCCCTTCCCTTGTGTATTTTCTTTTTTCAATAATTGTATCCTCTACCGTGCAGCCCCAAAACACGCACACACACATGCACACGCAAACACATAAACAGGAATGAATCATTGTACACAGCATCCATTCCTCCTCCATCCAGCCTTGACTGAGTCCCTTTCTTTCATCTATCACACGGTGTAGCGCCGTTGCCGTGGTGACGCGGTGCTTTGCGGCACCGTCACGTGCCGGATGGCGGCGACCTCATTGGTATGCTGGAGAGATCGCTCCCACGGGCACTCCTCCAGTCCCACAGCACACACACGCGCACACACACACACGCGCACACACACGCACACGCGCACACACGCACACACGCACACACACACACACACACACACACACACACACACACACACACACACACACACACACAAATCACTGAACTTGCGAGGACATCAACACTATACTATACGGCAATTTCATAAATGCCATTGTTACCTCTTTTGCGGAGGAAATGGGTTGGTTAACCCATTTCACTAAATGCAGATCTAAAAGCTCACAACGTGTCAAACTGAGATCCACTGAGATCCACTTGTAGATCTGTTATCTTTGGAACTGTAATCCTAATATTTACATATACAACTATTTCTTCTTACAACCTGTGTTTCTCAAATACTGCACGTATTCTACACAATACTCGCAACTGTACACAAACGCACGGATACACGCACGCACCCGTGCCCGCGCACACACTTTCATTCATTACAGTGAGAGATAGTAGCTTAAGTGGGAAGGAGAGATAGATAGATCGAGGGGCAAAAGAGGGAGGGGACGCGAGGGGAGCGAAGAGAAAATAGAATTAGGAGAGGAGCGCAAGACAGATACAGGCAAGGAGAGATCAGAGACTGGAGATTGGGTTTCCAAGAATAGCACACACACACACACACCCCATAGCACCGTTCAGTCGATCCCCATCACTTTGATGACAAAAGATCTCATCGCCGACGCAAAGGAAAGGACGCTTCACCTCAAGTCTCCGACGACGTGCACATCTAACGCCTCGAGCCACGATGTGGCGTGGTGCGTGGTGTGGTGTGTGTGACGTCTGCATGTGTGAAGAAGTCTTGTCAGTGCGTGGGATCTCGAATGATGCGTCTATCTATAGGAAGGTGTGAGCTGCTCACATGGTTCTACTGTAGATAACGGTGTGTGTGTGTGGGGGGGGGTTCTCTGTTGTCCCGTGGGTCTCCCACTCTCCCTCGCTCTGCCCCGATGACAAGTGTGACTCACCATGAGACGTATAAGACTAGTGGGGACACCATCCGGGGGACGGTGGGAGTTATATTACAAGAGAAGAATGATTTGCACCGGAGAAGGAAGTGACATGTCGACACACACACACAACATTCCTAGCATACATCCTACGCCTGGTGCCACATCCACTGCACTATGAATATCAATCGGTCTGCCAAGAATGAACGACTCAAATCACTGTTTCCGAACAGTGGCGAAGCTGGACCCCGACATGTTTGGGTCGATTTTTATGGGTCACACGTAAATATATCCCTTTTTTTGTTTCCGACAATTAGCCCAATTCGACCTGACACAATGTATTCTATAAAACATTTGCTATGAAAAAAGTATAATACTCAAAGATTTGTGCTTGAAATGTCATTTCGCAAATCAGCCTGGCCAGAGCCTGCTGGACTTGCATCTCACCCGTTATGTAGCTACGTTGTTTCTTGGATGGTGTTCAAATGAACGTGAACTCATTTTTTTCCCTCAAACAAACCACGGACCAATCAAAATCCTCGGCTGCATTTCAACCTTCATATGCCCCGCCTACCTGTGGGGGGATAGGCTCCCCGGCCAGGCTAATTTGGGAAGTGACATTTCAGATGTGCAGAACGCGGCAAATCGGACGGGATTCCAGTCTAGCGGCCTCAGGCAATCGATTGCCGGGCAACCACCCCACGCCTACCAGTTGATTACTTAACCAGTCCACTTTTCACAGTCACTTTGCAGTCAGACAGAACGATACAGACGTCTCCATTAGGGACACAGACCGGGTGTAGTAGAACGGTTATTATGAGGTTTCCCCAGTCCCATCGCTCTCAAGTAGGCCAGTGGCCGACGGGCGCGTGCAGGTCTAGTTAGTTACAATAGATCAGTGGTTTTCAACCATTTTGAGGGCCCACTATTTATTCAGCATTTGAGGCTTGAGCCACGGATCACCATTTGAAGACATTTTCACCTCCACAGACAGACCCAAAGCTAAAAAATCCATTTGATTTGCTTTTTCCACAATTCCCAGGCCGGGTTTCACAAACAAAAACAGGCAAACAGAGAGATCAAAAATGATCATTAATCTTCTATATTCTCTAGTTGTGTAGGCAAATTCAGACTCTTGAGAGCGTAAACATGAAACCAAATGGACCCGCAAGGGTCCATTTGGACACTTGCTTGGTTTACGCTTGGTTGAGTTGCACCTGGTTAACCAACTTTCCATCATTTAGCCCCCAGAGGCCAGAACCACTGGTTGAAAACCAAAGCAATAGATCATTGGCGTAACAAGCAAAGAGGTCATTTCCTCTCTGTTTGCGGTGGATCGTATAATAATTATTGCATATAGCAACTTACCTGCAATAGGTGAGCGTGAAGCGGCCGTGGAAAGCGACGTGCCTGCCGCTGCCACCACCACCACCACCAGCAGCACCAGCAGTGCACTAACCGTGCGCGGGCACGCAGAGTTTCGGGGATACATCCTTGAGCTCGCACCCGCCAGGATCACGGGTCCCGTGGCACGCTTCGGGTCAGATGATGAGGTCTACACAGTGGTGCGATGCCATCCCTCCTCAAAGGGCCGCCTGTCTCTGCCCGGTATGATCTTGGTCGGTCGGGAGGCCCTGGGAAATAGAAAAGGGACAGACAAATCAGTTTGATTGATTTATGGGGGAGAGGGAGAGAGATGGAGGAAGAAGTTGTGACAAAGGACGACAGGCTTGGGAAACGAACCCGCGGCACAACCGTCATGGTGGATTACCGGCCTGCGTGCCTGGACCTCTCAGCTGTGGCCCAGACCATTCCTTGCATTTTAAAGTGTACCAATTAGTGTACTTAGCTAGGGCAGGAGAGAGATTGACTTATGAGATTCAGGCTCTGTGTGTCAACACGGTAGGTGTCAGTCCCCCAAAGTAATCATATATATTTGACCCCTCACACACACACAGTCACACACACTAAAAGCACACAACACAGTGGCACATGACATAAAGAGACTCTTCACTACAGCTCATTGATTATCATTTTATGCGTTCAATAAGTCGCCTAATGGTCTACTTGCTAGCCATATGCGATGGCCTATAGAAGGCAAAAGTAAAACAAAACATGTGTAGCATGTGATATGTCTAATAGGCTATCAGGAAATCCTATCCAAGCATTATTTTTGTAAAAATAATATTAAAATAAAATAAAATAAATGGGCCATTGCGCAACGGCCAGAAAACTTGCCCAATGCTAAGCATTTGTGATGACAAGTATGGTTGTGTGTGTGTGTGTGTGTGTGTGTGTGTGTGTGTGTGTGTGTGTGTGTGTGTGTGTGTGTGTGTGTGTGTTAGCTTATTTAATGTTCAGAATGGATTCAGCATCAAGGAAAAAAACACCTAATTAGACATATCACATGCTACATAAAGCATGACAAAAAATCTGACTTGGGTCTGCCTTCTACAGGTTGTTAATGCTATGGTCACATATCACCCCAATTGCAATCCATGCCAATCATAAAAAATGCTCAACAAATGGAAGTTAGCATCCAGCAGTTTCTACATGATACTGGAGACTCATACTGAACATTTCTAACACAAACCCTTGGTGTTTCACTTACTAGCTCTTGATCGCATCTTCTAAGCAGCGTATACACCAGTATTTGACTATATATAGGCTACAGCAGCAGTGCAGACAGGCCCGCTCACAGTCACACCTCTCCTCTCAGATGAGATAGCTGACTGACTGACTGACCCACATTACGGGCATGCATGGGCCTAGCCGCCCCCATCCCCATGATAGGCTGCTGTACGTTACCCCATCTCACGCTCAGTCAGTGTGCACATTATTCATAATAAAACGTATACCAGACAGACCAGACCTGTAGACTGAGAAACCAACACACGGGCCGCCTATTTATCGAAGAGCGATTATTGCTTAATTAGGTTGCCCGCTCCAGACTAGTGTCCACTATAAGTACCAGTGCTTGTACAGTAATGTGATCATGTTTGTTGGCCATGACACAAATTCTAATCGATGCAATTACCCGAGGCGCGAATTTCCCACGGCACTGGCTTGACTGCATGGACGCCACTGCCTCTGCAGCAGATGAAAGGGAGAAAAAAGGACGCATTTATGGCAGCCCTTTTCTTTCTCGCCTTTATAAAAGCCGACTTTACACAGCCTATTGAGCCTTAACATTTAGAGAAGAAAAGGGGGCTGCATTCATGCTGTCGGCTCGCATCTGTGTAGCCTGTGTGCAGCAGCAGCAAGCAGGCAGGGCGACCCATGCGATCGGGGAAAGAAAAGGCCTATAGTGTCTACAATAACCCTGATTTAAATTGGATCTTATCGTATAAAGCTGTGCGCATTCGGTCTCTTATTTAAAGAAGGCGTCAATCGATACATCCTTTCTGTAATGCGATGATGAGAGCTTACCTGCCATCCTTGCTGGAGGAGATGCAGCGTTACCTCGTTACGGGCGCGTCACGCCTCTCCCACTAACGTTACGCGCGGCGCGCAGCCGAGCCGAGCGCGCTCCCTGCTGCCTTACAAACGATCAAGGAATCTACGATCCCCTCTATGAATGCATATTAAAATAGGCTTGTATTCTCCGTTCTGTCTGCTCTGTGCGGCGCTCCCTCTATAGCTCCCAGCAAGATGTGTAAAAAGAAAAAGGAAAAGAAGAAGCTCATACTGGTGTAGCCTACTCCTCTTCTTCACTTCACACATTAATTCATTCATTCTCATGGTGAAACGTCACCATTCAAATAGAGGGGGTTCTAGTTTATATTAGGGGCGGGACGATTCACTTGCCTTCCGATTCGATAAATAGCTATGATGCCAAATCGATTGTTTTTTTTGTGAATTTTCCTGTTACTTACTCTAGTCTAAACAATTATGGGCCATGAGAGATTCAATTATACACCTCAAGACAGCCAGATGACCAAGTCTTTCTGACACAAATACATTAGGCTAATACAAATATCAAACAAAATCGAATTTGAACGTGGCAAGTCGATATTGATATGGTGGTATAAAAAGGAATCCCGATATATTGATATAGATTGTTTTTGCACATCCTCAAGGGAGCATGTCAGGGTCTCTCTCTGTCTGTATCAGTTTAAAACGCTGTTCAGTAAAGTGATCCATTGTCAAGCATTGGATTTGGACCACTCAAACAACTTTTTTTCTTGCTCCACAGCTAACTGCACTCACTGTCCACATTACAAATGCTGGATTTATTCAGAGCATAATGTGCATAATTTATGCAGAGAATCGATCTCCAACTCCAGCCTCCAGCCGTTAGTTAGTCCCTGACAGTCTTCTTTCAAAGTTAATGGCAGGGGGTGAAGGCTACACTTAAATGGAATGGGCAGGAAGACATGTCATGAGGGAATTGACCGACTGACAGATGTATCAACTAATATGAGTTGGCTATAAATAAAACATGTTGCATCACAGGGCAATCTGTGGCTATAACCTGTAGATGGACATGGTTTAAGCAAAAAGGTTTTACATTTGAAACATCTTTTTTTTATTAACAGAGAGGATTATAATTTAGTTAAGAAAAGGACAATAGAATGACTTCCATATCCTCATGTAATCAGTGCATTACACTCAAGGGTTCAGATTCTACTGCTTTTATAATATAAACAAAAAGGTTAAAGTATATGTAACAAAACATCAGAAGCGTTATCAGTGAACCCTAACAATTAAACGTTTCCGCAAGGTGCTTTCATAAGAACTCTCTGCTGAAAAAGTTGGTGGATTAATTTAGCTTGAGAATGAACAAAAAAGGTCAATATTTACAGTGCTGTATAGTCATAGGTTACTAAATTTCTGTGAATATTTTTCACATGTACTTTTGGAAGATGTTATGGACACACCAGAACGATAACCTTTGGCTGAAACCGAATACTCGATATAGTAAACATTTGCCTGAAAACGGATTATTATTATCTTTTTTCCTGTAATTGCCGTCATGGCCATACCTCAAAGCTACCCGATTATAGCAAAACACGACTACGGTGAATCTTTACACAAATCGAGTAGGCCGAAAATGCATTTTTAGCCATTTTCTGAAAAATATTTTCTGCAGCAGAATATTTGGCGCATCACTAGAAAATGTTCAAACCACTATTGAACACTGTAAGTGAGGGGTTTTCAACCTTTTTCATTTTCTGCATTTTAGCCACAGACCACAATTTGATGTTTAGTTTAGTCTCTCGGACCCAAAACTAAGATTCTTCAAGTTTGTGTTCACAATATAGAAGCGAGGACTAGCCAAACGTTCAAAATAACAATTATTCTACATTTTTTAAATTGTGTAGATTCTTGAAAATGCAGTCATTCATATGTTTAAATATACTTTAACTCTTGGGAGTGTCAAATGAAGCCAAATGGACCCGCTCTCAAGTGTTACAGATCTATATTTAGCAACTGTCCATCATTTAGCTGGGGACCACCTGGAATCCTCTCAGGGACCCCTGGTCGTACCCGGCCCGCTGGTTGAAAACCACTGCTGTAAGTCTTAGGAGTTCAGACAAACTGGTCTGAAACTTTACCAAAAAGAAACAAAAAAAATAAGGATACGATAATGATAGTACTGAAATCATATGAAGTCCAAGGTCCACATGGAAGCCACACCATAGTCACTGTCTCGTTATGTTCTCAATAAGGCAATGAGCAATCCATGTTTTACTGCGTGGAACACAGAGGTCCTGTGTCAAAACAAAAGGTGAACATCTCTGTCTCTCTACTTGGACAGGCAGGGGTTAAGGCACTCTTAGAGACAGAGGAAGGACACCTTCTCTTGTCCTTCTCTACTGTGGGGACGTCAGCTTCTCCACCTCCCTGGCGGAGATGAATTTGGGCCGACGCCTCACTTTCCTCTTGGTGTTATGCTTGAGGTTCCGCTGGTACATGTCTGCAAAACATAACAAGAGAACAGGACCGAGTCAAATCTTGTTTGAAATGACTATTTTCCAAAGTGAACTCAATTTCAGCATTTTAACATGCATTGACATGCAGTAGCCATAGATTAGTTTTAACCTGCCACGGGTTAGGTTTACCCTACATTAGAGATGCACCAAAAGGGAAATTATTGGCCGAATACCAAGTATAGGAAGCAGTTGACCGAAAACTGAATATGATTAACAATACTGTATGTACAGTATAATCTTTTTTTCCTACCATTGCCGTCATGGTTGCACCTGATTATGGCAAAATGAAAGAATAAATACACAATGGGGATAAAGGATGGCTAATCTCCATTGTACATGTGCCGTTTCCTTCTATGGACTGATATGGACTCCACCATAGGGTCCTTTGCTTCCGATCCTCTTTCTACCATTCTTGGATCCTGCTGATGGTGCATAATGGGACAGGACAGAGGGGAGAGCCGTTACCTTGAAAGCTCAGGTAGTACTGGCGGTGGCCTTTCGTCACTGGGACCTCAGCCATGTTATCAGTCAAATAAGCCTCCTCCAGTTCCCGGGATGACGCCGACATTAGGCGCTGCTTATCATCCTAATCGAAGAAGAACACAAATTAAGTATTTCATTACCCGTTCTGAAAATGTGGCATGAATTAAAAAAAAGCATGCAGTTTATGTAATACAGGTTTTGCGGTCGTTCGTTTGCAATTGCAAAATTGCATCTAGTTATTATTGTGATTATTATTAAGTCCCAATTTTTCTTGGCACATTTTTAAGCAAAGCCTTTTATTGACTGCGATAGCAATTGTGCTCCAACAACATTAGGTTCCATCGTGCTGTATTTACAGTAGGTTACCGCAATCCCTTTTGGGGATCTTTAAAATCTCCTGGTAGAGGTTTGAGAACTGTGGTCCTCCACAGAATGACATCATTTGGAGCTTGGGTAGGAGGGGTGAAACAAAGTGACCCACCGGCCGGCCATACTCCACCCAGTTCTCATGGTCGCCCTTGTAGTACCACAGCCACTCGGTGGTCAGGATGTAGTGGGGTGGCTTAGTTACTGAAGACGCCGTGGACAGACGACGGACCGGGACGGATTCCCGAGTCATGGCCTGGAAGTCCACCGGCCGCGGACCCGGGCTGCGAGGATACAATCAACAGATTCAGCAAACCATGTTTTACTTTGAACCATTCTGTACTGTACTTGTGGTGTTTTGACTCTCATTGAAAAATAGCAGGCGTTCACGGCTCTGAGCCGTGAACGTCTGCTATTTTTGAGGAGAATGTGAGAACGCAGCACAAATCTTTCAGGATGTTCTTTCAGAGCAAATGTTTTGTAAAATCTACAATGTCAGGATGAAATGGGTTGATGTTCATTGACGAGTCCATTCTTTCTTTTTTTTCCTGGAGGAGGACTTGTCACCTTTGTATTCTGCGTGGGTCACAGTATGAACGCTCAATCTCCTCCATGTTCTTCAGATCCCTCCAGCAGTCTCCTTCATATATCTCCCACTTGTATGGGAGGTGAAAATGCACACGTACACACTTATCTAGAAAGAAAAGGCATGGAATAACAACAATTTGGACTTAAAACATTTGAAACATCTGCTACGGGGATATCAGTGAACGGCCTAAAACCTTACAGTATAATCCCAAATGTCTCTGCAAAGGGCAAAAATGTGATATATTATAACGGCACATGCTTAAGTCATCCACAATTTAAAGTTGGTCCTTTGTCGCCACCAAGTGACATCAAAGGGGTCTTGCAATAGGTAGTGCAATTTGGTGCTGATACTGATTGACATTAATTGAGAACATCGATTATGCTTCGTAGGGGTGGGTTCGGCACCAGAAAAAAAAACAATCAGAACAGCCCCCTTGTATAAACCAGGGGTTTTCAACAGGTGGTCCGGGGACCACTACTGGTCCCTGAGAGAATTCCAGGTGGATTCCAAATGGATTCCAATTAATGGACAGTTGGTAACCAAATGGAACCCTTATAGTTCTGGAACTCTTGAGATTGTAAAATGTTTTCTTTTACGCCCTCAAGAGTTAAATTATATGTGAATTTTCAAGAATCTACACAATTACAAAATGTAGAAGAATTGTTTATCTCCAGTTTATCTCTCCTAAATTGTGGACAAACACTTGGCTTTGGGTCTGAGAGTCAACTACACATCAAAGGTGGTCTGTGGATAAAATGCTGAATAAATAGTGGGCCCTGGTATTAAAAAGGTTGAAAACCCCTGGTATAAAGTAACCATCTAGGAAGAAGGTTAAAGAAAAGCTCACCCTGGAATCGACAATTTTTGCGGATGAAATGTAGGCAGATCTCATTCCTCTCGTCGGTCTGAGACACAATCCTGGCGAGTGGGTCAGGAGGGTTCTCTAACGTTCACATCAAGAGATAGCAAGAACACACAAGAAATGAAGGTCAAACTATTTTAAAAAAATCTCTTCGTAACAAGATAGCCTATGAAAAACAAACGACTTAATGAAAACCTAAACTGTGCGACCCATGATGATTCAATGTGCCATTTGATGGAGCAAGTCTGAGCATGGGCAAGTCTGAGCATGGGTGAAATACAACATAATATAATGTTATAATCACAACTTGAAGGTTTCAATGTTTATAACAATTAACACTGAGCACTATACCTATTGTTCGCCACAGTATTTATAGTAAGTGTGAACTCCATCCACTGCCATCCACTTGACTTAAAAAGGCCTATATTTTAGTTACAGTTATTTAACTACCGTAAATTATATTTATTTATTATTAGATTGTGTGCAGTTACAATGTTGGTGAGTTTTAATGATCTTGTTTAATGCAATCCAGCCAGAAAGTCATTTTTTGAAGCTCAGTGGGCGTTAGACGTGTAGTAGTGGATATTGCTTGCAATCTCACAATAGATATACAGTATATCACGATACAGAGGCTACTATACGATATTAGGAGTGGGACAAGTGCAATCTTAATTATGTTGTGATTCAATATATTGATATATTGTGATATTTTCCCATTTTATCATACTAGAACATTTTAAAACATTTCTAAACAATATGGGCCATGAAAAGGTCAATCAACTGCTACATTTTAAAGCAATTTAAAACACTATATACCGTCGATTTTTTTGCCCAGCAATATTACCTAATATATTACTTTCCTGAGTAATATGTCCCAACACTGCCGGCGAAAGTAGCGCTGGTTGGCCATGCCACAAAAGACCAGAGCTTATCAGAGATGGAGAGGCACAGGAGTGTCAAAATCAAGTTGCGTCGTGTTGTCGGCAGTAAGGAGACGCGCGCACGCACGCGCACACGCACGCGCACACGCACACACACACACACACGAGTGGTTGGCTTGCCAAGTGCTCCCGTGTGCGCACCCAGGACCATTGTGTCAATCTGGTCTTAGTTGCTCTATATTAGTGTTCAGTGTGAATGTTTTATTAGACTGACACAAAACTTTAATAGCCATAACGTTTACTTTGGTGTCATCTCTACCTTTCGTACCAAAATGCAGATCATCAGTATAGGCAGGGTCATCAGTATAGACTGGCCATAGGGAGTACCGGGAGCGCTCCCATTGGGCCGTGACCATAGAGGGCCACTAAAGGGTGCTAAAATATAATAATACAGACATGTATTGTACCTGTATCAGTGAGTGACAAATAAACCCTGTTCTATCTTGGATCATTTTGCCACTATCATTGTTGTGAGAGCAGCAAAGGCTTGTGTAGGTATGTTGGTTTGTGTTATTATTTTGATTATTTTGTTTTGGACCGGTCTGGCCGGCCAAATTCGTGCAAAAATGGGCCGATCTGGGCCAAATTCACGCATAAAATGACCGAAAATTGCCGAATTTTTGTCCCAGTTCAATCCTGAGTATAGATTGTGTACACACCTGATAGGGTGAGGTGGTAAATGTTCTGGTAGATGAAAGGGAGGTCATGAATGATGTCCCCACTGAGGCCCCTCTCCTCCAGCATACGGCGTCCGACTTGGTCTATGGCGTGTTGCCGCTTGCACTTGTGGCCAAACAAGCAGTCGCCCTGCACGAAGTGCATGCACAGGTGCACCTTGGCGCAGTTGTCTTGGAATGTGCAGGCGCCGTACGGTCCGGTGCCCTTATTGTAGTGAGAACACACCTGTGTGACGACGAGCACATGGCGACGGTCGTTAAAGGGAGGAGGTGGACCAGCCTTGGCAGCATCTCTGCATGCTGCCGCACAATGTTCAACATGCTGGTCCATCAAAGGGCCGGCAGAATCAGAACATGTAATAAAGCCTCACACACTGAAAGTGTTCTACTTTACCTGACTGGACACGGACACTTCCCTCAGGCCAAACGCACATCAACAGGGTACTTTTTTTCTTTCATATTTTCCTTTTTTGTTTGTTTGTTTTCTTTTTCCTCTTTCTTTTTTTTTTCTTTTCTTTTTTTTTAAGACAGGTTCGCTCCCAGGTTCCTCGAGGCTTTTCTTCATCAGCTTTTTCTTCACCCCATCTCGGCTTTAATTTTTTCTTTTTGTCTTGAATAATTTTGACTGACCATGCCTTTTGGCAGTACACTTGGACTTTTCCACTAACTACGCTATGAACTATAAGCACGTCTTTTCTTTTTTGCTTTACTGTCACGAGTGACTGGCCTCGCATTTCACAGGAGCATCCTCCAAATCAAAAGAGGACGAAGCTGCACCTCTTACACCTCACCTTCTCGTCCACAAATAACACAACGTACGTCAACTAACTCTGGGCTCTTCCCTGTCCAGACAAGTCGAGAACGAGCAGAAGTGAAAACGAAAGCAAGACCGGCTATAGCACTGACACACTGGCAGATAGAAGCACCACCTCTACAGTATAGGCAGGGAAACCTGTAATGCAAAAACGTCCCACATTTAAATTGAGTTCACATTGGGTAACAAGAAAATTAGTTTCAATAATAATACTGCAATACTGATAATCCATTTATTCCCTTATTGGACACACTGTATGTCCACCTTACAGCAGTGGTTTTCAACTGGTGGTCCGGGGACCACCAGTGGTCCTTGAGAGGGTTCCAGATGGTCCCCAGCTAAATGATGGACGAATTGTAATTTTGTCCTGTATCTTTGACTGTTTTGTTTCCCAAATCCAGCCTGATATTGTGGACAAAAGCTAAATAAATTAAATAAATTGGGGTCTGTGGGGCTAAAATGTCATGGTGGTCCATGGCTCAAATGCTGAATAAATAAAATGGTGGGTCCTGGTGTCCAAAAAGTTGAAAACCACTGCCTTACAGGTATCTACAAGGGAAGGAGCTGCCAAACTTTGCAACTTTGTGTTTTTTTTTCTTGTAAGTGCCGTGTGTGTGTGTGTGTGTGTGTGTGTGTGTGTGTGTGTGTGTGTGTGCGGGTGGGGGGGTGGATGCTATATATAGGTGGGGTGTTACCTCAGGCAGCATGCTGGGGTCATTCTGCAGCAGCAGTAGAAACAGGTCATCCTCACTCAGCTCGTGCAAAGTGCACTCTCTCAGCAGAGGATAGTTGTGATCTGAGCGCACGTCATGGGAGAACTTACACGGCTTCCTATTGATAGAACAAAGATACTGTATAAACATAAAGTTGACAGTGACGATCACTGTCAACTGAGTTAAAGAAGCAATGTGGAAGTAATTTGAATGTCTATGTTATTTTAACCAATCTCTTCATACATTATAATTTATCATGTATGCCGCGGCTGGATGGAGGTAGCCTCCCTCCCTCTCACACTCTCTCTCTCTCACACTCTCTCTCTCTCTCTCTAGTTGTGCATTGACATTTTGTGGGCTATGAAATGTGTGCCTTGGGACAAAAAAGGCTGAAAACACTGAGCTATTATTACACCATTGTGACTCCTGAACTGAATGTTCAATACAATGCAGTGATCCGTGAGGGTTCCAGGTAGTTCACAGCTAAACTATGGACTACTATAGAACAAGTTGACTTAGATCTCTTGAGAGCATAAAACATGCGTTTCATGACTGTATGCCGTCAAAAGTTAATTGTTGCTATTAAACATAACCATTCCATTGCATCAACATTTGCCTGTTATCTCTCCAATTTGATATCAACAGGCTAAACGAGGAGTTGTAGTCACAGAGTGACCTAAGAGATTGACACTGCTCTTGTCTTCATGTCCTTATGTATGTTTTTGTTCTCTGTTGTACCATGTCTAATGTGTAAATGTGTTTTTTTGCATACAATGGCTGTTGGGTTGCAAGACAAATTTCAGTGTTAACTGACAATAAAGTACTATATCATATCATATATCATAACATCAATACCGTGTGGAATTTTATCCAATGAATTTCAAAATATGAATCATCTTTGTTAATTCTGGCCAAATGGTGGTCTGTGGTTCAAACCCAGAATAAATAATAGTCTACAAAAACCTGTTTTCCCTCCCCATTTCACAAGTAGGTTTAAAATAAAATCTTCATTCTTATTAGTTAGACGTTCAATTTAGTTCCACATTGTCGTGTTAACTCATGATGAACAAATGGATAACTTAAAGCTGAGATTATATTGAGATTATATATTTTATTCGGCAGTGACTGAGGAGTAAAGTCACCCATTCAAACCCTTTAACCCAGTGTTTGTGTCAAAGTGTCCTTGAGCAAGACGCTGCACCCCTAATTTCTCCTGATGTGCTAGTAGGTGCCTTCCTTGCATGGTTTCCACTGCATCAACATCAGTGGATGAATGCGTGTGTGAATGTGATGCACATCTATGTAAGGTTCCATTTACCACTGCATCAAAGCATTATGGGAATTGTAGTCCAGGAAGGAAGTCATTCCAGTGTCCATGACATCAGAGCTTCATCAGAGACACTGGCCTCACTGCTAACATCTAAAATATCTAAATCTTCTAAACGTCATTAATATATGTTTTGCATAAAGGGTTTGGTCATGTTCCTTTAACTTAGTGTTTCTGTACTAGCAAAACTCTACGGTTATTCTGTAGCCCCTGGACAACAACCACAACAACAACAACAACTTGCCTTCCTTTCCCATATCTGCAGTTCCCATAAACAAAATATTTGCACAGGTGCAGGTTCTGGCAGTCGGTACAGTCCAGTTTGGAATAACTCCTGCACAGTCGCAGGGACGTTTTGGCGACAATGACGGTACACTCGGTGGTACCCCACTCGTCCGCCGCCCCCATCCCAGTCCCACCGTCCTCCTTGTTCTTCACCACCAAGAAGCGAGGGCACTTCTTCACGATGTAGCAGAAGAACTCGTCCTCGGTGATGTCGAAGCGTTGGAAGACCCTCCTGTGGAGCTGAACCAGAGGCATGGAGCCTTTGTTGCTGCACAGGACGCTGGTGGCATAGTGAATGATCCTGGCGTAGCTAGACATCTTTCATTTCTTTACTGTCTGGGTCTGGTCTGGGGATCCATCTACGGCGGAAGTGGGTCCAACCATTGTTTATATGTACGGCATACGGTAGGGAAATGCCAACACCCACAATGGCTAAATCTTCATTCACTCGCTCACTCGATGGCCCTGACGCCAGCATTGGGGGTGTTACGGGGAGGATGGTGACCTGCCGAAATATGTGACTATGCTGTGGAGTTCATGATTTTTTTTTAAATGTGTGGACTAAATTTCAATTCAATTCAAATCAATCCAAATGGATTTATTGGCATGATAAAACATGCATTTACATTGCCACCAAATCAAAAAGGACAATGCAACAGTACAATGAACCAACCATACAAATACAAACAATATAGCAATTATCTACAATGTGCATTCAGAATCGTAAATAATTCAATGTCTATCTAAGTTAACGTAATGCAAGAAGGGTGGTTGTGTATTCTATGCCTTAAAGGAGAATTCCACACCAAAACACATTGATGCCCAATGTGTGTAGTTTTGGCAATGTAAACGTTTGTTTTGTCATGACAATTGTGTTATATCTGTTATTTTTCTCCTGGTTGCTGTCCTTCTCGAGGTTGATCTCTTATTAGTACACAAACTACGTTCAGACATCCACGATAGGCGAATAAGGCGATTGTCTACACGATTGTCACATGTCTCAACAGGCCACCGATTTCAGTGTAACACCACGCCGTGCGGGAGTGACCAAGTGTGAACTGTGTGAAGTGAGCGAGTTGACGAGGTTTTGGCTATTGGAATTTGGCCTCGGTCTGCCGCAACTCGCAACACATTAATGCGCCCAGCAGCGCTACTATTGTAGTGTGGATAGAATGTTGGTTAGAATGTTAAATATAATTTGCATATTCAATATTCAATAAATTGAACTTGAACAGCGCTCAAGCGCTCAGTTTCTGCCCCCCTCAATGTCGCTACTCTGACACTAGATGGCTCTGGAGTCTGGAGCACATACGCTTTACGCGTCTACCATGTCAGCTATGTAAAATAAATAGCGCTGCAGAGCAATATAATTTAGACAGACAGACGACATTGAGAGGGCAGTAAACAGCCTGGTCACGTGCTTCAAGTGCTCGCGCGAGCCCATAGACTCCAATGCATTCTGTAACTTCCGTGGCTGTCCCTATTCAATGGGAGCCTATGTTGTGGAAGAGGCGCCATTGGACTAGCCCGACGAAGTGAACGGAGTTTGCGTCTATGGCTCTGACCGTGACGTGAGGACACCGCAAAGTCGTTCGGTATGGTCCCTTTCACTCGTCGTAGTGTTGACATCATGGGTAAAGCGTAGCAACATGGAGTCTACTGTCTTCTTCGTCCCTTCATCATCATCATCATACATTTATGTAGCTAAGTTTTGCGCTTTGATAACATCGAGAGGGACGATTCACGATTGCCGACAATAGTTATAATGTGAAAGTTTAAATAATGTCCGATCGTTGTGCAGATATTCATCAGCATCAGTGTCGTGAATGTGAGATTATTAGGGGAGGATGGCCTCTACAACACAACACACCAGACTAAAGTCAACTTGACTGTATGTCTTGTTTTAATCAATTATAATTATTATTCCTCAGTTCGTTTTGAAGACATTCCCTTCGCATCCCTCCTCTGACGAGTTGCATTTCTGTATATCCATCCATCTCCACCCTCAACCGCTTATCCGTAGTCGGGTTGCAGGGGCAAGCAGCTCGCCACCAAAGGGCTCCAGAAAATACATCGTGAACTGCTGTGGGCGTGGCCATTGATTTATGAAGTTATGACGACAGAGCAACAGGCCGGTGGTGGTGGGGGGCGTGAAGAGGAACAGCTGCGGCCCGTGCCACGGGAACGGGCCATCCTGGAGAGCTTCTTCACGCAGCTGGGGATGTTCTCCTTTGACCGGGCCAAGGACTACGTGGAGAAGGAGAAGGACAACAGCAACAAGAGCGCAGGGGGAGGAGCCATCTGGACGGCCCTGCTGGCCGCCCTGGCTCACCTGGCCGCAGCAGAGAAGGCTTACCACAACATGACATTCCTTGGACAGAAACTAGGTATATAATTCTGTCTCAGGGATTAACACACTTTTTCATGTCCCTAAAATTAAAATAGTTAGCGCACAAAGCCATTTCAAAAGATGATGCCAGAGACCCCCATGAGAGAAAATGTGAAAAAAACAAACCCTGTCTATTAGACATGGACGCATTGGGGAGGGCTAATTCCACCCATTTTCAACATTTTACTAAATAATCCGCCCATTCCGTGTTTCCTGGAAATGGAGGTCTGTTAGTTGTTGTATTTTCCGGACTATAAGGCGCACCTAAAAGCCTTTAATTTTCTCAAAAATCCACACTGCGCCTTATAATCCAGTGTGCCTTATGGATCATTCAACTGCAGTAGCTTCTATTCTATGTTAAAGGTAGGGGAAGTGATTTCACTTTTGTCAGATATCACCCACATTTTTTTTTCTGTTAAAATGCTCTATTATAAGGTGTGGAAACCATATATGGAGTTTCCCCCTCCCCCACGTTAGCAGAGGAGCTAATAAAAGTTCCCCAGGTGGTGGCGAATTCTCCTCCAATCAGGATCGAGCAGCAGGTTCACATAGTGTAGCTACTGTTGGACGCCCCTAGTGCAATAGGCTGGTACTACACCATGAATTTCAAATCACTTACCCTACCTTTAACTGTAGTAGCTTCTATTATCTGCGCCTTATAATCCAGTGCGCCTTATATATGAAAACAGTTCTAAAAGGTGCGCCTTATAATCCGGTGCGCCTTATAATCCGGTGCGCCTTATAGTGCGGAAAATACGGTAGTTTAATGCTTGAGTTGCAAACCCATAAGAGTTAATTTGGTTCCAACTATCATTTAGCTGCGCAAGGCTCCCTCCATGCCCCCTGAGGGTCACTTTGTGAACCACCAGACTACAGGTCTACTGTAATAAGGCATGCATTACCACTTGTCAGCCGCTAGATATCCCTAGTCGACAACAGCCAGTCTTCATTCTTACTGCATTGTACTATTACAGATTAGCGTTTGTGTAGAATAAGTTACACATTGCAGCTTAGAGTTGAATAATGTACAAAATGGAATCGACCTATTTACACCCTCAGAGCCAGAGGAGGACTAATATCAGTATGTACCATGTATGTGTGATTACTTCATCAGCTTTGCCACAGATGAGAACAGCGTAACACATGTAAAGTCTTCAACTTTGAGTTGAAGACTCAATTGTATGTACTTTATTTATGTCAGCTCAGTCTGTTAGCAATGTATATTTCTACCAACAGATGGCGTAATGGCGTTACCAACCATGGATGGCAGCATACAGCAATTTTTGTCAACCATTTTCATCTAATACATACATCTACTCTGTGTGTGTTTGGGTGTCCAGATGTGACCCTTTGCATTGAACCGTCCCTCATTTCCAAATACTTCTCAGGCATTCCATAAATTGAGACCCAGACCCACATTGTGTTGTTTCCAATGCTTTAATAGTTAGTCCCCTAATATTTAAATAAATCGAGAAATATCGCCTAGGCCACAGTAGCAAGTCGGCCATACAACCCAGGCAGGGAAGGATTATCCAACGGGCATGTTGGGCCCAGGCCCAGGGCTCCTTATGCTAGGGGGGCCCATGAGCTTGAGTGTCCGCGTGAACGCTTTGAGGCTCAAGCTCAGGCCCCACCAAAAAGGGGTAACGGTGAATAACAGTGGTGCATACGGTCCTTATTAACAATGGGTTTGCTAATTTTGTGTCAATAAAACATCCCCAAAAGTCCTAAACCTGATATGGTACATTACTGCAAGTGTGTAAACATTTTGCATTTGTTTGGCTTAATTATTTTTGGTGCCGAATATGACTTCAAGAAAAGAAGGTCACAGGACTGGACTTAACCTAAGCTAGCCTGAAAGCATTTTGGCCTAGAGAGGTGGCGACCGACTCAGAGAGGCAGTTGCTAGGATTGACAGATCTCACAGATCTGTCAGTCAACCCCGGCCCCTCCTCTTCTAGGCCGCAGTGGCCAATGATTTAGTCCAGGCTTTCACTTTTTGGACAGCGTGGATGAAAATGAAAGCCTGAATATCAAGGCTACACTGGACTCACAGCTCTTCGAGGCATTTGCTTAAGTAATAAGTTAATTATGTTAATTGATAAGTACCAACTTTGGATCTGGTCACGTTAAGTGTGTGTGGGGGGGAGTGAATTTACTTTGAGCGTCAAATAACAAACGCACTGCTCATCCCTGCAGGTGGGCAGTCATTCTTCAGCCGCAAGGACTCCATCCGTACCATCTACACCTCGCTGTACAACGAGCTGCGGAAAGTGGTGACCATGGGGCGTCACTCCCAGCCGGGCTCCGCCCCTTACCTGGAGGACCTGCTGTCGCACCTGTCGGAGCAGCTGTGCCACTTCACCCAGGCCCGCATGGAGATGGCAGACCTGTTCGAGAAGATGCACTCACTGGGGAGCCAGAAGAACATCAACTCGGATGAACTGGTCACTGCCCTGGACGCTGTGCTTCAGAAATACAGCACTAGGTGTGTGTGTGTGTGTGTGTGTGTGTGTGTGTGTGTGTGTCTGTGTCTGTGTGTGTGTCTGTGTGTGTATAGTGTCGTAGGGGTGGGCGATATGGTGATGAATATCGTACTGTGATAACATGTCTCCATAATATGCCCTTTCAGAGATATCGTATATACAGTATATTGTCAGACTGAACGTGCATTGTATACCTTTCTAGGATAACTGTATTTTCATCTAATCTAAATATTCTCTATATGTGGTTGTGCTGTTAAGTAACTTGAAGAATAACCCTAAAAAGCACATTAGCAAATATTGTAATAATCGTATATCGTGAGGCTACTTGAAATAAGTGATATTATAATTTGTCCATATCGCCCACCCCTATGTCTTTTCTTAGCTTGTGTAATCTGATCTGTGGACATCTTTAGACAAATACAACACATTTGGAAACGTATTAAGAGGGATCATTAAGCCGTATCACTAAAGGGAAGACTGTGTTTGAAGTGGGTGCAACACAGCCTTTCTGCTGACTTCAGCAAGGGTCAAACTTTGCTAAACCAAAATAGCCACATACCCTTTGCATGGTGGAGCGTTGTGATGCATTGCAGCACAGGTCACAATCCGACAAACACACCACACATCACTGAGTTGGCAGTGCAGCGATGGGTGAAGGTGATCTGCTAGCAGCAGCCATCAGGCCAAGGGGAATTCATCAGCAGATATAGATGGGTGTTCCATGGCTGTTCCACGACTATCAGCTATACCAGTGGTGGCCAATTATTTTTCCCAGGGGGCCAAATGAGAAAATATTGTGGAGGGCCAAGCTAAGACTCACTATTTATTCAGCATTTGAGCCACGGACCACCATTTGATGACATTTTAGCGCCACAGACCCAACACTAAAGATTTCTTTTGCTTTTGTCCACAATTCCAGGCTGGATTTCGGAAACAAAATGGGCAAACATACAGATCAAAATGACTATTCTCCTACATTCTCTAATTGCGTAGACTTGGGCTAATTCAGATGATGCATATTTGATACAGTCTTATATAGTCTTGAGAGCGTAAAATGGAACAACAAAAATTGGTTTCATTTACACTCCCAAGGAGTTACATCTGGTCAACTGCCCTTCCATCATTTAGCTGGGGACCACCTGGAACCCTCTCAAGGATCATTGGTGGTCCCTTGACCACTGGTATTATAGCAATAAAAAATGAGGTCGTTTCTCAACCAAAACAATGGTAAAGAGGTTCACGATAGACAACTTGCATGTTACGGGAATAAAGGTATTCTCATTGTACTGGGTACTGATTTCAGTCCTGAGGATTTCACAGGGGTCATTGAATTAGCTCAGTGCTTATTTGCAAAAGATCATTTTCAGTCTCAAGATTTTTTTTTACTTTAATCCTTGCATGTTACGCGAATAAAGGTATTGTTATTGTATTGCATGTTGTATCTTCCAAGTCCACTTTCACGGGCCGAGTCAGAGTCAGCCAAAGGGACAAATAACGCCCAGGTGTGACCTATACTGATAGTCATGGAGCAGCCATCTAACAAGTCGACTGTGGTTTTAGGGCCACGGCGCTCTAAATTTGGGGCAGGTGCTGTCACAACAGTCTGGCTTTTGCCATAACACGTGCACCAATTCCTTCCATCCAGATTCCACCACCCTATCCTGGGACGTGTGGAGGAGGGCTTCCAGACGGAGGTAGACGTGGTGACCCAGTTACTGCGCTGCCAGGCAGAGGTCTCCGAGTGGCGCTTCCTCCCGGCCCTGCTCAACCTGCACGGCGCCAACTCCAAGCTCACCGCCTGGGGGCAGCTCTTCCAGCGGCAGAAGGAGACCCGCAAGCACCTCTTCGGGGGGCAGTCCCAGAAGGCCGTGCAGCCGCCGCACCTCTACGTGTGGCTGCAGCGCTTCCACGCCGCCCTCCTGGCCAAGTTCAGCTTCTACTTCCACGAGGCGCTGAGCCGGCAGACGGCGCCGGCCGACATGAGGGCCCTGACGGCCCGCACCACGCCCGACTACCACGGCAAGATCTGCTCCTTCATCCGCAAGCACGACGCCAACAACGTGTCCCTGGTGTTCGACAACCAAGGCTCGGACAGCTTCCAGGGCCACGGCTACCACCACCCTCACTCGTACCGCGAGGCGCCCAAAGGCGTGGAGCAGTTCCCCGCCGTGGTGTCGCTGCCCTCCGGCGAGCGGCCGCTCACACACTGGCCCAACGTCATCATGATGATGGGGGACCGCGCCTCGGAGCTCAACACGCTGGACAAGGTGGTGCACTTCTACGACGACAAGGTCCAAAGCACGTACTACCTGACGCGGCCGGAGCCGCACTTCACCCTGGTCGTCATCTTCGACGGCAGGAAGTCCGAGAAGGACTCGCACATCGCCGCCTTCCTGCAAGAGATTTCAGGCTCACTGCGCAACTCCAAACCTTTCAGCACGCTCAAACCGGGCTCCAAGGGCTGAGCCCACTTATGTTTGAGTTGACGTTCCGAATACTGTGCGGCGTGTATGACGCACAAAGTCATGATTAACAATAGGATGGGGAATGGTTATCCCTTAAGAGCCATTTAAGTTTAACCATTTCTTACTGGAACCCGAACTGGAATTGGACATACTTGAATATATGGTTGATCTCTTGAAATCTGTATACGATTTAGCTTTTTATTTTAAAGGACTTCAACCTGCAGCTGTTTTGCCAAATCTGTACCAGACCAAAGTGATCGCTTCTTGTAGTGCATCCCAAAAAAAACATTTACATGTTTCTCAGACTTATGACATGTCGGCCAACCCTGCCAATACGCTGCTAGTACTGAAAACCCTATGCCTTTTTAATTTATGATTCATAACATTTCAATTTCAGAAGATGCTAATGTTTAGAACTTTTATTTAGCGGTCATTTAGATTTTCTATTTTAGCCATGCTTTGCTTTTATTTGTAAATAGCTTACTTGTAAATGGTTTTGCTGCGCTTGCCACTAATGAAAATAAAGTTGAGATAATAGTACAATTACCCTTGATTCCCCATGCATAAATGTCATACATATCATGAATGAGTGAAATATATTTACAATGCACCCTAGCCTAGTTGCACACATGACCAGAGTACCGTCAGTGGCCTAGTAAATATTTTATAAATGTACATGTATATAATACACCAACCAACGTTACCTCCAGGGGCCGAGTCAAGAGCACTTACATCTACTTAAGCCCGATTTGATTTATACTTCATAAGGCCATCGCCATGCGCTTGAAATACCCAATCTACAAGCTTGCATCTGTGATATGTGTAGCTTTTCAGCGGGCTATTTTTGGTGTGCAACGCTGTCATTTGACAGGGCATAAATTAAGCATCACGTTGGTACATGCTCCCACAGTAACTTGTGCATGTGCAAGTGGAGTGTTCAGTCAGCCTACCCACCGTAGCCTCGCTATGCGCAGTCAACCACGACTTCAAGACCAACGTTTTCACCCGACATTGCATTCTACCATCCTCCTGTCTGTTCAACACTTGCTAATGCTGTTGTGCCCCCCAATGGGGCACAAGGCATCGATTACGCTCTCCAACTATGAGGTCTGGCAACCCGTTGTGCCGTGCACGCCCCTCCGAGAGACCAATCTCCAGCAACTCAGCCTCAACACTACCACAAAAAGACAAACAACACATTCCCACCAAATGTGCGGTCTTGAATGTTAATTTATTCAGGTTATTTATAATAAATACAACACTGATACAATCCATTTGGCTATATGAGCTCATTTTTCAGGAAGCTCGGTTTTTCAAATACAGCAACACTAAACGGACGAAACCATTTTCCTTTATTATCAAACACATTCAAAGAACCTTCCTTTTTAGTTTTTAAAATGCACCAACATGTTATGATGCTACATGCCAAGTACACAGTCCTATACATCAAAGTGCAATGTCACAATGGGTTAACGCTAGAATTCATAATTCAGTTATCTACTAAACACTTTTCATGATTATTTCATTCTGAGTGCTGCTGCTCTTCATTCAGGACATGCGTGAGTGGATTCACAACTCCCCCCAAAAAAGACAAGGATAAAAAAAGGCACTTTCACGTACATACATACTGACACGCACACGCACCACACACACACACACACAAAGATGTGCATCCTTAGCCCATCTCAGCAACTCATATCCCATAGCGCATCACTCTTACATTAGTTCCTAGCCCAGTTGGAGGCCACATTCAGTGTGCTGTTCAAGTGTTTTATTTTTTGGGCAATTTTTACCACACAAGAGCCCCACCCTGTTAGCTTACTGTGAATTTAAGGTTAACTAGTGACTTCAGTGTAACAACCAGGTAAACCAATATTATTTACACACGCACGCACAAACTGTACCGTTATACCCTACTGTTAAGTGGCATGCTTTTTATACCAGTGCACTTTCCCCTAAACTTGTACGACGTGTTCTGGCACTCAAGGCAGGTATGAATAATCTATCGACTACCACTGTTCTAGTGTTTATGCATTTACAAGTGAACAGAACGAGGGCAGGCAGGCAGGACACGCACACGCACACACAGGCGCACACACACACACACACACACACACACACACACACACACACACACACACACACACACACACACACACACACACACACACACACACACACACACACACACACACACACACACACACACACACACACACACACACACACACACACAACACACACACACACACACACACACACACACTAATGGGAAAGGAAATCATACAAACACACACTCCCCGTTCCAGAGAAAAAAATAAATACAAGTTCTGTCCAAGCTTCCAGCTTCCCCTTCTCCACCATACCTTTACACCCTGTATGGAACTCCGGGTCTGGGTTGTGGTTATGTAAGGGTGTCCCTCAGAACACAAAAAAGGCTGTTAGGATATGGTGAGTGTTTTCCGTGTCACCACAAGTGACACAAACAGCTTCACCGAACATTCAATAAAATGGCTGAACAGTCATTAAAATACTGGAAACATTCAATAAATAGCGGCGCATTGGTTAATAAATAACTTGTGAGTTTCCGTTTTTTGTTTTTATCCCCCCCCCCATGTCACTGACTACCCCAAAAGGCTTGGTTTGAGGCGTAAGTGTGAGTTTAGCAGCTGAACCAAGTGAAATACACGAAATAAATTAAATAAATTTAAAATAAAAAAAGAGTCACTCAAGATGTCTGCCTCCCCATTCCACACTGTGTGAACCGTCCCCCCACACACACCTCCCAAAATGGGTTGTCTTCATTTCACCCTGCAGTGGCTCCTCCTCTCTGCGGCTTTGAACCAATCAAATCACTCCTTTTTACAGATACAGCAGCGAATCATAATTACATTAAAGAAGAATACAGCGGCCTTTTTCACGACGGCATCCTCGGAAAACTAAACGCCTATCGTTTATGACGGTTACAGCCAACGTTCACATCACTGAAAACTACATTTCACTGGAGCCGAACTACACTCCCCACGTTTCGGGACTATATATCTCTTTAAAACGGGACAGGATCATCTGTCGCGGTTGTCCCTTTTTATTCTTCTCTCTATCAGCAGTTCTTTTTAGCTAAACCTTTGATAAATGCTTCAATACATGGAGAAAGGAAAACTCCTACACACCAAGAGAGTACACACCAACCTGACGACACATAAATATCATGGCATATCATATCATAGATCATGTCATTAATATATTATATTTTTATTACTACAGTAAAACCCTTTTTGTCTGTCCTACCGTTTCTACCCTTATGTTGATTATAAACAGTAAGCAGTAAAACCCTGATCTCCTCTTTTTTTTCTGGCCCATTTTTGGCCCGGGTACGGCCTGATTTTTGGCCTTGGTTTTGGCTCACATGGTGCAAGATTTGTCCAGAGGCGGGGGCAGCGGCGGGGTGCTGCTCTTGGGCGGGACCATGGGCTTGGGCCTCAGGGCGGGGGGCCGCAGGGGGGCCCCCGCCATGCGGGCGACGGCCACCGGCTTGAAGGAGCCCAGGGCGTCCGGGGAGGGGTTGTTGGCCCGGGGAGGTCCGGGGGGCGGCCCCGGGAGCGGGCTCATGGGGCTCAGGGGGCTGAGGGGGCTCGGGGTGCCGGGCGTGCCGGGCGTCCCGGGCGTCCCGGGGGTGCCGGGGGTGCTGGGCGTGCTGTGGGGGCTGGGCGACTCCGAGGAGCAGGCCGTGACGTTGCTGCTCGGGCCGTTCTTCACCTGCTCCAGCGTGTCCAGCACCACGTCGGGCGCCGGCCGGCAGCCCTGCCGCTCCAGCTGCCTCAGCTCCCCCAGAGCGACGCTCACCGTCTCCTCTATGTCCTGCAAACACACCACCACACGCAGGAGGAGGAGGAGGAGGACCAGAAAAAACAAAAGACGTGATGAACGCTGCATGTATAATTCATAAATACATCTTCTCCATCTTTGTTCAAAAGATTTTATTTATTCATTTATTTCATTTGCGTACTTTTTTAGTTGGGCAGAAGAGTGTAGAGAGAAAGGAAAACTAGGGCAGAGAGTGTGTGCAGACATGCAAGCAAAATATGACGAGGAGGGAGATTCGGATTTGAATTCGGGTCCTTGTGACTCGTGCGGTCAGTGCAACTGGCTGAGCCCACCAATGAAGAGCATTTTAAGACGGACTCACACCGTCAAGGCACTGAAAGTGTTAACACCCTGAGTGCCCTTGAAGGTTTGAGTCCGTGTTATGAGTCCATGTTGTTAACACGTTGTTTAACATGGACTCACAGGTCCGTCACGGGGACTCGACGTGTTAATGAGGACTACAGATGCCGCCAATTGATAATAATTGTTTGTGTAAGTGTGTGCACCTGTGCCAGTGTGTCAGGGTCCAGTCCTCTGGAGCGGTGCGAGTCGCCGAAGCCGTGCTGGCCGCTGCAGGAGCGCCGTATCGGCGTGTCCTCGGGCCTCCGCAGCGAGTCGTGCCGGCTGATGGTCAGTGTCACCGCCGCGGTGGAGCGCCGCCGCCGCTCGGGGCTGTCGAGGGGCGGAGTCAGGCCCTGGCTCCGGCCCAAGAGCAGATCGCGCGGGCTGAAGTGCCCGGTCACGGGCGGCGAGCTCCTCTCCAGCACGCCGCCGTTTCCGTGGCAGTGGTTCTCGTTGGAGCGGCCGAGCGGGCGGCGAAACAAACCCTCCGTTCTCTTCCTCCGGTGGCTGTTAAGTCGGGGAAACAAAACAGAGCAAGCAGAGTTAGAGCCCAGCCTGTATACCGCAGGTATTCAGCTTAAAAGGTCCCCTGGCTAATACAACTGTATGCCTTAAAGCAGTATACTTGCCCTCTATAACTAAAACCTAAAAATAAAAGCATCTTAAATATTTTATTTCTATTCATTAATAGAGAATGTTTCACTCAATAGGGACTGCTCCTGTCCCAGGATGATGATGTCACATGTCCGTGTGTGGTTCAGCCCTACAGAATTACAGAATGCACACTCCTGCACAATACTACTATGCCACTAAAAATTGGGGCTGTTGAATGATTTGGATTTTGAATTTAGATTAATCACAGCTTCAAAATTAATTTAATCATGATTAATCACCATGTCCAAAATATTCCATGGTTTCCTGTACAGGATTTGAAGTGAACAATTATAAAAGAAACATAATCTGTGAACAACAAAATTAATTTAATCCCATTAACTCGTTATTTCCAACATCCTTACTAAAAATATAAAAAATGTATTGCTTTGGTGCTGATATGAACTTTACAAAGTATGTAAAGTTGTTTTATACTAGAATATACATTCCATAATTCCATAGGACTAGACATGGACATAGACACATGGACATATGACATCATCAACTTGCAACAGGAGCAGTCTCTATTGAGTGAAGGATTCACTATTTATGAAAGAAATACAACCTTTAAGACAATTTGATTTTGTATTTTTAGTTTTAGGAGGACAAGTATAATGTTTTAAGACACATTTGTCTTATTAGCCAGGGATCCTTTTAACCTCTTCAGCTGAGAGAGGGTTGGGTGTTATCATCAGTGTTGTAGTGGGACGCCTCTTAAAGGGGAATTCCACCCATTTTCTTTTTTTTTTTTTTCTTTTTTTTGAAAAAAGGAAACTCATTAACATGGTGAAACACATCTTGAGAGACCTCCATTTCAGACCTCCATTTCTAGACCTCCATTTCTAGGAAACACATAATGGGGGTAACTTTTTAAACCTTTAAGAATCTTTAAGACACGTGCATTTGCATGCACATTTGCGTGCACCAGCGCAACACACACAGACACGCTATTAAAACAAGTATAGCATGTTGACAAATATTGTTTACAATGCCTACTTGTATCCATACAAAACAAGTAAATCACAAGACGAAAAACATAGGCCTACTTTTGCCCCAAAAATATTGTGGATGTGAGAAGTAGGGGGATGCCGCCCCCCCGCGTCCCCTCTCCAATACACCCCTGGTTATCATGACGGACCTGTTATAGGTCTCCGGTGGTCTGATGTCCGTCGGGGAGCTCAACTCGCTCCTGGAGCGCTGCTTGTCGTCGGTGCTGCTGCTCCCTCCGTCGCTGTCTGCTTTCTGACTGAGGGTATCCGACATGACATCAGCCCTGCAGGACAACCACAGCACAGGACTCTAACCCAGGGGTTACAACAGGCGGTCCGGGGACCACCAGTGGTCCTTGAGAAGGTTCCAGGTGGTCCCCAGGCTAAATGATGGAAAGTTGGTTAACCAGATGTAACTCTTGAGAGTGTAAAAATGAAACCAAATGGACCCTTGCAGGTCCATTCGGTTTCATTTTTACACTCCCAAGAGTTAAAATATTCATCATCTGAATTAGCACCACTTAATTATAGTAGTTTACACTGAATTGTGGACAAAAATCAAAAGAATTGTTTAATTTTACGTCTTTGGTGTGAAAATGTAATCAAATGTTGGTCCGTGGCTCAAATGCTGAATAAATGGTGGTCCCTGGAGTCAAAAGGGTTGAAAACCCCGGCTCTAACCAACCAACTACCAACCAACCAACCCAATCTGGAAAAAAAAACATCATCAACACAGCCTGGAAACGGGTTAGCTGAGCTAACAAATCAGACCAATTATCAATTAACAGATCAATAGCGAGCGGTTAGTGAGTCCGTCAGTCGATACGAGTCCATTAATCAACAAGGTGTGCAATCCAGTGAGCTACGGACGAATCCGTCAGTCCTGTACGAGCCTGTCAGCAAAATCAAAGCTAGGATACAGTAAGTGGCTCCGAAACCAGTAGAGCATGGTCACTCTCTCTGGTGATTTGCCTTACGACCCCTCAGCTAAGAAGAAGAAGAAAAAAAAACAGTTTATAGAGCGCCGCAATCCCACCCTCTCGCCTGTTCCAGGAGAGAATTCCCCAGTAATTTTCCTCATAGACTTTATTTAAAAAAAAAGGATTTATTTAAATACCTTTTTAAGCGTTGTATAAAATCCAACTCGGGTTGTGACAAATCATGACAGCAAACACAATATTTTGGACCAAACAAATAATTACAAAGAAGAAAAGGTGAACCTGGAACCTGGAAACCTGTTTTTTTCATCATCTTTCTCATGTTGTTACTTAGGCTCAAAAAATGAGTTTGTTGTCATTATTTGTCACGACTCCAGTTGGCTTTGTCCGCAGCATCAGTGTCATTATATAAATATGTTATAAAAGGTGTTTTAAAGAGTAAAATGAACAGGGAATTTACTCTGGGAAATGTGACCAACATCTAGTTAGTAATAAATTGCCAAACTGTAGGTATTAATATGAACCGTACATAACTTAAAATGCAAGCGTGGCTTTATGGATATTTTTTGCTGGTTAGTGTGTGTGTGTGTGTGTGTGTGTGTGTGTGTGTGTGTGTGTGTGTGTGTGTGTGTGTGTGTGTGTGTGTGTGTGTGTGTGTGTGTGTGTGTGTGTGCGCGCGCGCACATGTGCACATGCCTGTCCTTCAGCATAATGTACTGGTGCGGCACCAAGCCATGGATGCCGTTGTGTCGCCCCTCCCACCAGTCATGTGACGCGCGCTGGAACAGCTGCAGCGACGCGCCCTTCTTGAAAGAGAGCTCGCGGCCCGATCGACCCACGTAGTCGAACCTCGCCACTGCCTCCACCGCCTCGCCCTCTGAGAGAGAGACAGAGACAGAGAGAGAGAGAGAGAGAGAGAGAGAGAGAGGGGGAAGGTGCAGGAAATAGAAAAGTGAGACAGAAAAGGTGGAGAGAAGAGGCGGGGAGATGAAGATGTAAAGCGCCAGATGTGAAAATAGGCTTGAACCTGGACTTGTCAGTCACCTGTCTCAGAGGCACTGTCTCATCCCTGAGCCCAGCCAATGAGGAAACACTATGGGAATTGGAGGGGTGGAGCGGAGGGGAGGGGAGATAAAACAGAAGGCTTAAGTCCTTTCTATTAACTCACCCCCCAGCCCCCCTCCAACTAACGCCCCTACTCCTGCCCTACAGAGAGAGAGAGAGAGAAAGAGAGAGAGAGAAACAGCGAGAAAGAGAGAGAGAGAGGTGGGGTAGTGGTGGGGGGGCAGTCTCCATGGCAGCTGTTGCCATGGTGACAACTCTCCACTGGAAGCTGAAGAGAGGGAGAGAGAATGTGCGAGAGAGTGAGTGAGTGTGTGTGTGTGTGTGTGTGTGTGTGTGTGTGTGTGTGTGTGTGTGTGTGTGTGTGTGTGTGTGTGTGTGTGTGTGTGTGTGTGTGTACGCGTATGCACCTGTGTGAGAGAGACACTCACCGTGAGACACAGAGAGAGAGAGAGAGAGAGAGGAGAGAGAGAGAGAGAGAGAGAGAGAGAGAGACCACTTGGTGGGTGCATGAAGGTCAGGGGTTACACATACCCTCCTCGCTGGTCTGAGTCTCTGTGCCGCCATCAGGCTCCGCCTCCTCCAACGCGCCCGGCTCGCTGAACGGACTCTCGCTGCGGGAAGGGGAGAGGAGAGGAGAGGAGAGGAGAGGAGAGGAGAGGAGAGGAGAGGAGAGGAGAGGAGAGGAGAGGAGAGGAGAGGAGAGGAGAGGAGAGGAGAGGAGAGGAGAGGAGAGGAGAGGAGAGGAGAGGAGAGGAGAGGAGAGGAGAGGAGAGGAGAGGAGAGGAGAGGAGAGGAGAGGAGAGGAGAGGAGAGGAGGAAAAAAGCTTAGCTACAAAAAGTGCCACAGTCAGCAATAGATCGGCATTGCTCTGTAGCAGTCTCATTCCTCAGCCTAGCAGGTCGTTTAATACCACATATATAGTATATGGAGAGAGACGGGGAGAAAAAGGAAAAGCATGGATTGCAGGTACAGGTTTATCCGAGCGCAAACACTTGCACTGTGATGATATGCCGACAGAAGGGGATTAGGGGAAGACTGCACTTTCCGGCATTGGCGTTTCCGTGGTGCACCGTGCTCGTGGTCCGAGGTTAGGGTAAGATTTTGGTTAGGGCAGGGGTTTTCGACCAGTGGTCCCCAGGATAAATGATGGAAAGTTGGTTAACCCGATGTAACTCTAGAGAGCATAAACATGAAACATGAAGTTTATGCTCATATTTAATATTTACACTCTCAAGAGTTAAAATATGAATCATCTGAATAAGCCCATAAGCCCATACATCTAAGTAGAGAATGTAGAAGATTAATGGTCATTTTGATCCATTTTGTTTCCCAAATCCAGTCTGGAATTGTGGACAAAAGCAAAATAAACATTATAGTTTTAGGGTGTGGGGCTAGGGGGTTATGGTAAAGGTTTGGCTAAGGTTAGGGTTTGATTAGGGTTATGGTTTTTGTTGACGCATATCGTGGCTGTTCGGTGGCAGCTGCCTGCCACTGCCGGAAAGTGCTCGCTCGCTCGCTCGCTCGCTCTCTCTCTCTCTCTCTCTCTCTCTCTCTCTCTCTCTCTCTCTCTCTCTCTCTCTCTCTCTCTCTCTCTCTCTCTCTCTCTCTCTCTCTCTCTCTCTCTCTCTCTCTCTCTCTCTCTCTCTCTCTCTCTCTCTCTCTCTCTCTCTCTCTCTCTCTCTCTCTCTCTCTCTCTCTCTCTCTCTCTCTCTCTCTCTCTCTCTCTCTCTCTCTCTCTCTCTCTCTCTCTCTCTCTCTCTCTCTCTCTCTCTCTCTCTCTCTCTCTCTCTCTCTCTCTCTCTCTCTCCAGTCAGTGTGCGAGAGTCCTCACCAGTACTGATCTCCGGTCATGCACTTCTCGTACACGGGCCCCGGCAGCTCCTTGGTGTCCGGGAAGATGTTGTCGTGGTGGAGGATGACCGTCTTCACCACCTCGTTGACATGCGCCTGGCAGGCCACCTGGTCCAGGGTGTCCGGCGTGGGCAGCAGGGTGGGGCCAAACACGATGGCCAGGTTGCCGGCGTCCATCATGTTCTCGTCATTGTACTGGGACAGGCTACACGGAGAGAGGGGGCGAAGGTTAGAGGGAAACACGGCCAATTAGCTCCTCCCCAATCCGTCCTTGCCCAATAGGCACGTTAGCAGAGAGGGGACGTTGTAGTTGTTTTGGCATTGAACATTGGTTAAACCCTGCCTTAAAGGGCTAATTGTGAAGCTACAGTACATCCCACTGTTCCATTGTGAGGAAATACAGTATTATCTTGGTAAATAAAACAAAATAAAAGGCTTTGTGGTAGAAAAAAACTTGTTATTCCAACCAATTCCTTTCCCCTCTCCATCAGGCGCCCTGGTTGGCCAGGGGGAGGCAGTTTAGAGACCAGATTACTGCATGTTTTTTGTGAGGGTATCTACCCTAGGGGACACATGGAGAAGCGTGCAAACTCCACACAAAAAGGCCTTTTTCCAACCCCACCCAGGGTCCCCTGTGGGAATCAAACCCAGGACGTTCTAGCTATCAGGCGAAAGCGCTACCGACTGCTCGGTGCTCCATCATGCTTCTCTTCCAGGCATTTATGCTGTTAAAATGGCGCCGTTTAATACCATGGTGCCGCTTCACGCCATGGAGTGTGTCGTGACTCATTTTGCACCGCAGGTGTGCTCCACACACCACACACCTGTCTGCTTGGTCTGTGTCTCAGCGGAGGGCTGTGGACGATTCTGGACCCTGCCTAGCAGTTACATCAGATTTGGTCATACGGTAGACCAGCGCAGTGACATCACTCATCCCATGGTTCATGAGAGTCATTTCTCTGTGTAGAATAGCATGCCTTCCTCACAAACATTTATTTTGCGCAAAAACGTTCCTTGTGCCAAAAACGGCCATAGCTGTCATCATAAATGTGCTGAGGTCAGCACATTTGAGCACATTTGGGAAAGTGTATATGATTGTTTTTAGCCCAAGGAGTGTTTTTTTTTTTGTGAAAAAAAATGCTTGGAATTGATTGGGAGAAATGGAAACACCATAGTTTGACATGTCAACATGCTACTTAAAGCAGAATTCATTTAAGCAAATCCATATAGTTTTGGGGCTCTCATTAATTTCCCCCATAATGTTTGCAAAGGCTTCCGAGGCTAAAATCCTTCAGTACATCCTAAAGAAACATATAAAATGTAGCACTTTTATCCGCATGTGATCTTCTTCAGGAATACATGTGTCACAGTATTACTAAAGGAGATCCTAAGCGATCGAAATGTCGATTAAAGCAAAGGAGCTGAGTCTCCAAACCAGTGTTGTGGACTTTATTTTCTTTTCAATTAACTTGTTTTTGTTCAGCACCTGGGCCAGAGATTATGAAGTGAAACAAAATGACAATTGAGAGTGAGGTAAGGCTACCTATACATGAAACCAAATGGACGCTTGCGGGTCCATTTGGTTTCATCTTTACTCTCTCAAGAGTTAAAATATTCATAATCTGAAGTAGCCCAAGTCTGCACAAATAAAGAATGTTGTGTTTGGTAATGCTCATTTTGATCTGTATGTTTGCCTGTTTTGTTTTCTTCGAAATCCAGCCTGGAATTGTTGACAAAAGCAAAAGAAATCTTTAGTTTTGGGGTCTGTGGGGTTAAAATGTTATCAAATGGTGGTCTGTGGCTCAAATTCTGAATAAATAGTGGACCCTGGTATGAAAAAGGCTGAAAACCTCTAGGTTCTATGGGGATTACACTGTAAAAAAGATTTCAAACCACATGATTCCAGGGAAAGCTTGCCAGAGTAACTGTAACTGCTTCAGTGAGGCACTACACCACACTGAGACGAAACCTCGCTAATAAACCCACAAATAACTCTGGCTGGTGTGTATCACACCTGCACATAACACAACCCCACCCACCCACCGCCTTCTCACATCTCCCTGCTCTCTCTCCCTCTCTCCCTCCCTATGCAGTGCACTGTACATTGCACACTGTATGTGTCAAGTACCAATGAAAAAACAGTCGGATTGAAAAGAAAAAGTCACCTTCAGTCTTAACATAAGGCCCTTCAGTCTCTCCTACACAGCAACAATGCAAGCTCTTTGATCTAGCTCTCTTCACTATTTGTGAAAATGTGCAGTATATATTGCCTGCATCCAGCCCTGAATCACCACCTTAAATTATTTTCCTTGGGGATTCAGGTCTGGTGACGTGGTCTATGGGGCCGTTAGTATTAGTTGAAAATCTGACTACAATGGTTCCTCCAATGCTTTTTTAAAGAAGTGTTGAGTTTTGTAAACATTATCATCCGACATATTTTACTGCTTTTTGTTCACATGCTTAGCACTCGTCACCTGTATTTGTTTGGTTAGCAACTGGGCTAGCACATTAGCCACATTAATGACAGCCATAGACTGCTTTCCCAGTATGAACCAATCACCGAAGACTCCTGTTTTCACAACACCCAACCCATAAACTTCTGTGGTGGGGAGGGTGAATAATAAAGTGAAACAAATTCCAAATTCCAGAGTGTCAGGCAACGGTATATACCAGGGGTGTAAAACTCAGATACAGAGTGGGCCAAAGTTTTAAACTGAACAAAGCCGGGGGCCAAGTTTGAACGAACTAACCTTTTAAAGGGGAATTCCACTCATTTTCAAAATTTTCCTGAGAGCGTACAAATGTGAACCAAATGGACCCTAGCGGGTACATTTGGTTCCATTTGTACCATCTCAGGAAAATGGGTCTGAAAGAAAAATCATGGTGAAATACATCTTGGCAATACATGATGGCATCAGATGTATTTCACCATGTTAATGATTTTTTCAGAACTCCATTTTTAGGAAATACAGAATTGGGGGAACTTTTCATCATCATCATGTCCACACAACATCTCTAAGGTATATTAATGACATTAAAATGTTGAAAATGGGTGGTCTTCCCCTTTAATTTGATAATGTCTCAAGGGCCAAATGAAATTACACGGCAGGCCAAATTTGGCCCGCGGGCCAGAGTTTGACACCCATGGTATATACAGTAGGTTGGAAATTTGCCCCCCCAAAAATAGGGACGCCGACGTGTGGCTTAACTGAAAGCACAATATGTATGAAATCTGGAGCCCCGTGGGAAAAAGAAACACTCACTGGTTGAGGAAAGCGAACAGGTACCGCATCACCACCAGCGTCGCCCGTGGAACGCCCAGCAGGATCTTACGGATACATTGTGCTCTGTCATAAAGGTTCTCCATACCTGCAGCAAGGAAAACATGCACACACACGCACACACGCACGCACACGCGCGAGAGCGCACACACACAAACACAGCACAAAGAAGCTGAAGCTGTCACATTCTTCCTGCAGATATCACAAGGTGTTTGTATTGCTGCCACATCCTGAAATACCAGCCCAGGCAGGAGCAGAGCGAGGCGGGGGGGGGGGGGGGGGGGGGGGGGGTGTAGGGGGAGGCTCATGGCTCCCTATCTTCTCCGTGGGAAACGGGAGTACACAGGGATGATTTTCACAAAACACAAAAGCGAGACAAAAGACCCTATAACAAGAATCTTCGACAAAGGAATTGGGAAGAAGGGAAAAAAGGGAGTGTACTGTATGTGAACAGACACAGTAAGACCCATCAGATTATGTTTTTTCCATGTGAATAGACTGTTTTTTTTTTTTTTTAAGTCTGCGGTGCCTTTAACAAAGGAGAAAAATAATGACGATCACATGCATGCATGTGATTGCTGTGAGTCAGATTCAGTAAGAAGGTGAGGATGAGGTGATATGTGCAGTGATGTCTAATGAGTGCCGGGACACAGGGAGGGTCTTTTAGATCAGTGGTTTTCAAGCTTTTTGATAGCAGAGCCCACTATTTATTCAGAATTTGAGTCGCGGACCAACATGTGTTTTTGCCCCACAGACCCCAAAACTAAAGATTTCTTTCACTTTTGTCCACAATACCAGGCTGGTTTGGGAAACAAAACAGTCAAACATACAGACCAAACGACGATTTCATCGACTTTCTCTAGTTGTGTAGACTTGGGCTAATTCAGATTCAATTCATAAATATGAAACCAAATGGACCTGCAAGGGTCCATTTGGCTTCATATTTCATATTTATACTCATTTATACTTTTTCATATTTCATATTTATACTCATTTTACACTTTCATATTTATTTCATTTTACACTCTTAAAGAGTTACATCTGGTTAACCAACTATCCATCATTTAGCCTGGGGGCCACCTGGGATCCTCTCAGACAGGAACCACTGGTGGTCCCTGGACCACTGGTTGAAAACCCCTGTTTTAGATGAGTCCCAGCAACATATGATGAGTCCCCACTTCAGAGACGTTAGGAGTCATGGTTTGTCATTTTTACGAATTGCAGTATTAATCTGTGGTTATAATGTAGGGCCTATCTGAAAGAAATGAACATGGTGGATTATTATCACTGTATACATGCTGTTCACAGTAGTGGGTCTCCAGGATGCAGAGCTTACTGTCCAAATGTATCACTGATCTATGGTTTGCGTATTTCTGGACGCATCACTGGATGTGTTCATTTTCTTGTCATGGTCGGAGTCTGACAACCTTGGGACCAAGGGCGGATCTAGCCATGGACATGGGGGGGCAATGCCCCCCTAAATTCCCAGTCTGCCTCCCCAAACACGATGCCATGCAAAACAACCCAAGATATGTCAAATGAAAGTGCTTATATTTAAAATGATTTGAAATTGAAACACTACTACTGCTACTAACTACAATTTTGGCACCACTAAACCAACAGCATTTCATCATTGAAAACAGAAAACGAGTCAGACCTTTAGCTTTATGCATGCTGCGTGTCTGCTGCAACTTCAACAACAACTGATGTTATTTTTGATGCTTTACTTGACTAATAAAAGTCCTGTAACCGAAAATGGTATGGGTGCGACTTCATCGCCCGTGGCGCGAAGCGACATGGGCGATGAAGCCGCCCCCATACCATTTTCTCTTGCCCCTCCAACATGTTCTCTTGCCCCCCCAAATGGGACATGTTATATCCGTCCCTGCTTGGGACACACACACACATTCTGTGTGTGTGTGTGTGTGTGTGTGTGTGTGTGTGTGTGTGTGTGTGTGTGTGTGTGTGTGTGTGTGTGTGTGTGTGTGCGTGTGTGTGCGTGTGTGATCCAGACAGACTGATTGCTATGTGCAGCGTTTTCTTTTTGTATTTCTTTTATCTCACTTTTGCTTCAGTCTGGCAAGCCTCCAATCTCCGTAAAAGCGCACAGCCGGACGCTTATTAGCTCAACCGTCTGGGCGCCTGGCGGCGTGCCGTGGGTTCGACTGCCAATCCGATCATGACGGCCGTGTGCCCCCCCACCCCCACCCCACTACCCATTATCTGTCAGATTACTATCAACCTATCAATAAAGCTCCAAAAATCATACAAGTGAAGTCATACAAAAAAAAAAAAAAAAAAATGCCACGGTAGAAAATTATCTGTGTATGGTATGCTACATGGTGTGTGTGTGTGTGTGTGTGTGTGTGTGTGTGTGTGTGTGTGTGTGTGTGTGTGTGTGTGTGTGTGTGTGTGTGTGTGTGTGTGTGTGTGTGTGTCGTGCACGTGCGTGTGTGTGACATGTGCGCGCGCGCCGCGCGCGTGTTCCTTCAATTACTTGATTAAATACCTGAGTAATTGAAATACAAGTCAAACAAGGACCCTGTCCTATTTTGACTTGTGTTGAGTAGGGAAAATGAGAATGAGGCTAGCGTAACAAACCAGCCTGAATTGAAAGATCCTGAGGGATCCCCCAACACGCACGCACGCACACACACGCACGCACACGCACACACACACACACACACACACACACACACACACACACACACACACACACACACACACACACACACACACACACACACACACACACACACACAGTTGCGTAAAGGGACACTCACGAACACAGTTGAGGAGGTCGTTGAACCTGTCCTTGGGGAACAAGGGGTTCTCCAGGCCTCTGAAGTACAGTTTCAGGACACCGGCCACCGAGTTGATGTCGTGGTTGCTCTCCTCGTCAATCAGTGGGTCATTGCCTAGGAAACAGATGGGGTATATATGAGGAGCCATTTTGGAAAAATAGCTCTTCCGTAACGGTGGTTATCAAAAATAACCACCACATAACTCATTTCATCAAGGGGAAAAGGGGGTGGGCGGGGGGTTCTGCAATGTGTCGCCTTGTGCTTAGAGTGTCTCTAAAATGGGACCCAAAGTCTCTCTGCCTGACACTTAGCATCATGGATTGGAGGTAAGTCGTGACCAGAGGGTGTACTTGTACATCAAGCTGCGTCACGCTATACAGAACAGGAGATAGGCTGCTGACCTATAGTCCTGTCTGGCAAGTCACAAAGACCTTCAGGTGACCTTCAGGTGACCTGGCAGGTGACCTGTCAGGTGACCTTCAGGTGACCTGGCAGGTGACCTGTCAGGTGACCTGGCAGGTGACCTGACCTGGCAGGTGGACTCTTACCCCTCTCAAAGGAGTTCTTGATGTCGTTGACCTCCACCTGTGACCCAGACACCCGGAAGATGCCTTGATGCTGAAGACCTGTTGGAAACCAGACGTGGTCAGAGTTTGGTCATATTCGCCCTCATAATAGCACTTATGCATCAGAAGATTAAAATTGCCAATCTCTCTTGTAACATGTTGTGATTTGTGAACTTATTATTTTTGTGAACTTATTATTTTTTTCTAAAGTGATAGTTCAGATTGAATTTAATTTGTATGAGATTCTGTCAGGAGGGCAGTCAAGGATGGCTTTGGCTGGCTCTCAATTCTATCCATTAATATACAGTAATGGTGTCAACTGTATTAATTGATGTCCAGAGCCCCATGGTGTTTTTTTTGCTCTGGTTTTGGTGAAATATGGAGTAGTTCCAGTCATTTTGTGGGGGTCACTGGGGCCACGCAGTATGCAAATTAACCCATTTCTTCCCCTATACACAGGGGGGGTCAAAAATGTCACAATGCCCAAAAAGTAGTTTTGGTTATGTGATACAGGGGTCAAAAATGAACGGATGAATGAAGGATGTGCTAATATTTTAAACACAAATCTGGTAGTTATTTATAATAAGCAGACATGGCAACACCAGATGTTTTGTGTGTGTGTGTGTGTGTGTGTGTGTGTGTGTGTGTGTGTGTGTGTGTGTGTGTGTGTGTGTGTGTGTGTGTGTGTGTGTGTGTGTGTACGCGCGCACATGCGCTCATGCACACACACATGCGTAATTGTGAGTTGATATACACGACAAATAAAAATCCACTTTATTATATCACTTTATTATATAGTAATAAATGCAGTGGGTGCACAAGAGAATTGCACAGATTTGCGATATTGCCAAGCTACCCCCCTGTAACCGCATTTGTGACTTAATAAAGACATATGAAACCCTAGACTCACCGTGCAGGTTTATGTAGCGGATGCAGCTCTCCACAAGCATGGGTATGGCTTTAGTTGAGTCCTATAGACATCGCATACAGACAATGTAGACAAGATTACAACACACTCTAATTCTTGTACGCATAATTACACAGTAAACGCCTTTGAACACTCAATAAAGCGTGTACGTGCCTGCCGAATATCGCATCCATATAAATTATTTTTGGACAAGGGTCACTTTTATTCGGATTTCAGATCCACTTTTCGCCCCAGGTGTGCAACGGCATATGGGAGTTCTCAATTGATGCCCTTCTGTTATACATTGGGAGGTGAAGTGGCAAACAGTCAGCTCCAGCATTCTGCACTTCCCACATTCACACACCAATGGTGACAAGTGAACACTACACTGACCAACTCAATGGAGGCAATGCAAGTTTCAGTGTCTTAGCCAAAGGTAATTCATAATCTAGACTGGAAGAGCCCAGGATTTGAACTGCCGGCAATCGAGTCACAACCGACTAAGTTCCAAAATTGACAACCGATATGTGAGATTCATGAAAGATTGCTATTTTAGTGCACCAACACGCATAAATGGCACAGACCCACATGCACACATGCATGCGCACACAGCCACACACGCACATAACACACACAAGACACACAGTATCGTAATAAAGAAGTAATACCTGGTGCTTGCTGTGGGAGTTCTTCCGCCCACGACTATAATGAGGGGAGATAGGAAGTCTCGATTATGGATATCAGGGTTCCAATAATACCTTGTGTAGTGAGTTCAGGACTTTCTAGATTTCAAGATTTGTTCATTTGTTACATGTCATATAACTGGCACACACACGAGGGGCAAACTATATGGTTTGGTCTCCTGGACAACAACACAAGAAAACAACAAGATTGCCAGGCAGAGTGTGATGAAACAATTGACAGAGGTTCATAACTTTCACATAGTAAGTGCCAGAAACAAATTGACAAAATGTCTCGATACTGCCATCTTGGGTTCTCTGATTATGTTGTTGCTTTTTTTATTCCCATGCCATGATTATGATTATTATTTGTATGTTTACAGTAGCTATGTTTGAAGAAAGTATAACAAGAATAATAGACCTTTGGGTAAGCCCCTCCCCAAACTGCTGTGGTCCAATCACAGCTAAGCATAACATGTGATAGAAAAGCCTGCTATATGATAAAACATTGTTTTAAAAAAAATAAATGCCACACTCACATTTTTCCACTGCATAGGGCATGCCTTTTTGATGGATTTGGAAGAGATTTTGAAGGGCTGGTTCCAAAAGTGAACCAGTATTTATTGTGTAAAGTCCATGATATATATTGGAATGAATGAGCCTGGCTGGAAAGTGTCCTAGGGTGGACAAGAGGGCTGGGCTTACCTAAAGGTCTATTGTACTCTTCTGTAACCATCCATACACAAAATATAACAAATGTGGATTGTTGCTCAAACAGCATTACGGCATGCCTTTGATTGTACTCACCTTGTAGTCAGCATGTCAGCCTTGTAGCCTACATACACAATGGCAGAAATACAGGCATTAGTGACCAGACTGGACACCGGATGTAATAAGAAAGGTATATCACAGTATAAATGAAAAAACGAAGGCCAACAAATGAGAGTGTTGTCTTTACCTTCTGATATGGCTTTCTTCAAAATGTCGTGTTTCGCCTGGAGTTTGGAAATTAGATTACTCCCCTCCAGATACTCGCGAAACTTCTGATGGCGGCAACAACACACAGCAAACACAAAGTCAGTCATTCATGTACTGTATGTTACGGAATTTTACGTCATATACACGTGTTTTGCGCAAAAGCTTCCGCTCTTACGTTGAAGTAGAAGAGTTCCGTCTCCTGCTGGTTGGCCCTCCTTTTGGCCAGGCTGGGTTTGTTCAGGTAGCCGTCCGACACGCTGGACTTGACCGACTCTGAGGAGGGGCTGTGGGTGAAACTCTGGGACACGTCGTAGTCGTCCAGCACCGTCATGTCCTGGAGGGTGGTGAGAGTGGCCCCCCATGTCTTCTTCACCTGGGGAGGGAGAATCAATTTAAACCATTTCGTCCTGACATTGTTGATTTTTACAAAACATTCTCTCTGAAAGAACATACTGAAAGATTTGTGCTGCATTCTCACATTCTCCCCAAACTAACAGGTGTTCATGGCTCGTAGCACGCCAGAGAGTGGTGCGCTATGAGCCGTGAACGCCTGCTATTTTTCAATGAAAGTACAGTACAGCATGGTTTAAAGGGGTTCCACCGTGAATTTAAAACCCAAATTATTATAAAAAAGGGTGCCCTTTGATGCCTCTTTATACCCATTGAAGCCTAAACAAGGCTTCAGTGAGACTGAGCCATGCATACTAATGACTAAAGGGTGGGTGGTGAAAAAGTTAAAGATGATTCAAATTTGTCCCTGAATATATGACATCACATGAGGGCAGACTGAGAGGGGGACCATTCAGACATGCCCGTCCATATTAACCCTTGCCTCTCTATTTTGACTCATTATCATTATCGCTGAAAAGCTTCAATGAAGAAGTAACGATTCTCCTACATTCTCACATTGTCTTTTTAACAGGGTGCATGATATAATATAGTTTCAACATACTTTTGTTCTGACAAACTACCTACCTCAAACCCCGGCAGTGGCTCAGAGGTACAGTAGTGTTCAAAATAATAGCAGTCTGTTCAAAAAACTGAATAAAGCCCAAAATCCTTATAGTGGTTTTATTTCCATGCATTGGGAACACTGCACATCATATTTTAAATCAAAACATGAAGAAAAAAGCAGAAATTATTTAATTACTTTACAGAAAATGAAGAAAAATGAACTTTGGGCTTTTCAAAAAAATAGCAGTGTCTGCACTTTACTTTACAAACTCAAATATTTACTGTATTAACTGAAAAATATCCAGGATTCAGCATTCCTGTGAATCACTAAACTAATATTTAGTTGTATAGCCACTGTTTTTGAGAACCGCTTCACATCTGTGTTGCATGGAGTCGACCAACTTCTGGCATCTGTGAACAGGTATTCCAGATTTGACAACGTTCCATAATTCCTCTGCATTTCTTGGTTTTGCCTCAGAAACAGCATTTTTAATGTCACCCCACAAGTTTTCTATCAGATTAAGGTCCGGGGATTGGGCTGGCCACTCCATGACTTTAATTTTGTTGGTCTGGAACCAAGAAGCTGCTCGCTTACTGGTGTGTTTGGGGTCGTTGTCTTGCTGAAACACCCATTTCAAGGGCATTTCCTCTTCAGCATAAGGCAACATGACCTCTTCAAGTATTTTCATGTATCCAAACTGATCCATGATCCCTGGTATGCGATAAATAGGCCCGGCACCATAGTAAGAGTATCAGGATGCTTGCACCACAATGCTTTACTATGGGGATGTTTCGCTTACTATGGTGCCGGGCCTATTTATCGCATACCAGGGATCATGGATCAGTTTGGATACATCAAAATACTTGAAGAGGTCATGTTGTCTTATGCTGAAGAGGAAATGCCCTTGAAATGGGTGTTTGAACAAGACAACGACCCCAAACACACCATGAAGCGAGCAGCTTCTTGGTTCCAGACCAACAAAATTAAAGTCATGGAGTGGCCAGCCCAATCCCCGGACCTTAATCTGATAGAAAACTTGTGGGGTGACATTAAAAATGCTGTTTCTGAGGCAAAACCAAGAAATGCAGAGGAATTATGGAACGTTGTCAAATCTGGAATACCTGTTCACAGATGCCAGAAGTTGGTCGACTCCATGCAACACAGATGTGAAGCGGTTCTCAAAAACAGTGGCTATACAACTAAATATTAGTTTAGTGATTCACAGGAATGCTGAATCCTGGATATTTTTCAGTTAATACAGTAAATATTTGAGTTTGTAAAGTAAAGTGCAGACACTGCTATTTTTTTGAAAAGCCCAAAGTTCATTTTTCTTCATTTTCTGTAAAGTAATTAAATAATTTCTGCTTTTTTCTGCATGTTTTGATTTAAAATATGATGTGCAGTGTTCCCAATGCATGGAAATAAAATCACTATAAGGATTTTGGGCTTTATTCAGTTTTTTGAACAGACTGCTATTATTTTGAACACTACTGTAGAGTAACTGGATGGTAACCACAAGGTTGCCGGTTCGAACCCGGGCTCCCGCAGAGTTAGTGTCGATGTGTCCTTGAGCAAGACACTTAACCCCTAATTGCTCCTGATGTGCTAGTAGGTACCTTGCATGGTTTCCACTGCCATCAGTGTATGAATGTGTGTGTGAATGGGTGAATGTGATGCACAATCTATGTAAAGCGCCTTGGACAAAGGCGCTATATAAATGCACCATTTACCTTTTTTTTTTTTTTTTTTTTTAAACCCCCCTAACTTAACACTAACCGCAAACACGGAGCAACCTTTTTGGTAAACTTAACCCTAACCCGATGGTTGTTGGTATGGTATTTTGGATGCAAAACCCCATCAAATGCCTTAATATGAAAAGGGTTGAAAACAACTGTTCTACGACTGACAGATCGCAGATCGTTGCAGCATTTTTTTTTTCGAGATTTATCCCGGACAAACAGACAAACCCATGTCAAGATGGCTAACACATAAAATTGAGTTCTCAGTTTAAATTAAAAGGTGATCAATGATCCGAGTGAATAGTCCGCATGTAAACAGTGTTTGCATTCTGTAGTAATGATGATGAGCATGTTTTTATTTGTAGATGGTAATTAGGGTGTCTACTGTACAACCAGCCCACTGTACCCTTATGTAGACTGCTGCTGAGACGCACAGATGCAGCTCATTAATCCAGACCCCATCAGCAATGTTTTGCCCTTGAGGGTGAGTCAACACTACTTTACAATCTGCATATACTTTGCTCTATGAAGAATGTGCTATGTCAAGAAGTGAGTAAGTGACTGTGTGTGTGTGTGTGTGTGTGTGTGTGTGTGTGTGTGTGTGTGTGTGTGTGTGTGTGTGTGTGTGTGTGTGTGTGTGTGTGTGTGTGTGTGTGTGTGTGTGTGTGTGTGCACGTATTGGGGGCAGAGCAACAACTCATCCATTATTATACTTTTGGATGGTACCAGCAATGTATGCAGCCGATGAGTATGTTTCTCACAATACATCATGATGTGACATGTTGTGAGTTTATACATCATCTTATTTTTATTTTATTTTTTTTGAATAGGGCTTGTGGTTAAATAAAATTACATTCAGGTCATATGCTCTCTTTTTATTACTTGTTTGCATGTAAAGGGGTTTGAAGCTAAAGGGGAATTCCACCCATTTTCAACTTTTTCTAGACTAGAGAGTATACAAATGTGAACCAAATGGACCCGCTAGTTTCACCATTAACATGGTGAAACACAACTTGATGGCGTCATCCCGTTGTGTTTCACCATGTTAATGATTTTCTTCAGAACTCCAGTTCTAGGAAACACCCAATAGGGGGAACCTTTCATCATGTGCACAACATATTAATGACAAAATGATAAAAAGTTGAAAATGGGTGGAATTACCCTTTAAATCAGGGACCTGCACACATTGGGCACCAAAGGGGGCTAGAGCCTGTGCAATTTTACCTGCAACTGCCCTTTCCACACCATGCATACACTGGCAGCAGCACAAATCTAACAGGTTATACTATGGTGAAAGAGGGGCAAAAATGTCAATTTCTGACAAATTATTGAATGAAACCTCTGTTATTATGGAATCTCACTCACTTCTTCATTCTCTATCTTGAGAGAAGCCAGCCGAGTCTGAAGCTGTGTGAGGCGCAGGGTGAGCTCAGCTTGGACCTGTGGTTGGGCAGCGATCTGGGCCACCTGGCAGTAACAAGGAGCACAATAGACTCCCCAAATTATTATTATTTTTTTTCATCCCCCGCCCCCCAACATTTCCTGCAATTGTTTTTAAACATTATTTCATAAGAAGTGGTCATCACTAAGATCTGGAACACTAGGTGTGCCATGGTGGTCTTCAGACAAATAGTAACTGAACTGAAAAGATTCAACTCTGGACTCAAAACAACACTGAAACTATGGCATTTACTAACTCTGTGTGTTACCCCCTGATTCAAATGTACACTACTGAAGATGTGTCCCAAAATTAACATACCGTAGTTAAGATAAGTAACATGTGAGCGCACACCTCTTGAAATAAAAATAAGCATTAAAAACAGAAGGTCCATAAAAAGTAATAATGTTGCAAATAGCTGATCTACAAGTTCAGAACACATTGCAATGTGATGCATTGTGAACCTTGTAAATCAGCATAATGTTTCATTCATTCATATAGTATTTTTCATAGGTTTCTAGGTTTTCTAGATACCAACTGCATCTTTTGGTTCCTGCAGCTAAACATTTTTTTTCGGCAAAGCTGCCTAGTAGTCCGATCACCAGCCAATCACACGTCTATCCCATGATCTATCACCATGCTTGCTGACCGTGTCTCCCATGTGGGCCTGGAAGCTGAAACGCGACGGCGGGCAGAAGGCAGTAGGGTAGAGGCCCAGCAGGCGCTGCCGGTCGCGGGCAGGGTCCAGGTTCTCCACGGCCCCCTCCAGCACCTCCAGACCCGCCCTACGGGACGCCTCCAGGCTCAGCTCTGCAGACAGGTAGGTCCTCAGTGCCCGACTCAGACTGGAGTGGTACCCTAAGTCACAACACTGTCCACAGGAGAGAGAGAGAGCACAACGGTTACGACCACCACAGAGGGAAAAATACAACAAACCTAGAGAAATTCCCGGTATGTTATCAAGCCCGATCTTCTCGACCTACTGTGCGTAGTCTGGGAACCGACTGGCACGATCGCATCGATGAGACGAAAACCAGGATATTCACCATTAGCATAATAGGGATGTCCCAATACGGGAAAAATAGTGGTATCGGCCCTTTTTCGGTCACATGGGTATCAGCAAATACTGTATGGGTATAGGAAAAATATGCCAGTCTAACTACACATCCGACACAGTGGTAAGAGGTATGGTAGTTAAAGGGGTATGGCAGTTGAATAAAATGGTGAGCCATGTGGAGTTTGCTTTGGAGTTGCCCTGAAGTGCACATTTCAGTAAGGTGTCTGCTATTCCCCATTGGTGGACTTCAAAAAGATCTTTTTTCTTTTATATTATTATAAATATTCTTCTCTGGTAGTGGTATTTGGTATCGGCAAACTGAGAAATTGTGGTATCGGGATTGGATTGGAAAAGTGGCATCGGGACATCCCTGAACATAACAGTTGGCCACCTTGTTTTAAGCCCTGTGTCCACACACTGCAAGTGGTTATGTTGAGGGTGAGGGTTAGTGGAGGGTAGTCGCTGTAGTAGATATTGGATTAAAATTGGCCGGATTAAAGTTGCATTAAAACGGATCGCACACATGATAAGCAACCTACTAGGAGTTATAGTTTCATATTGGTAGAATCTGCTTATTCTAGTTGAGTGCGTGGCTGCATATTATACTCACGTCTATAATGTCGGGTAGGTCGTGGACATAGTATTTGAACACAGAGGCATTGGTGGCCTCCATCGTAAGGAGGTACTCGTTCCTGGCTTTCAGCGTCTTCAGTTTATTCTCCGAGTACTTCGCCTTCCTCTGTTACAAGTGTGAAACCACGACAAAAGCGGTGAGAAGACGCATTGTATAGAATTTGGGGAAGAACATTGCAGAATGAATGCCATCAATACCTTCTCCTTCATTTTCTCCATCTTGCGGGCAGCGTTGCGTCTCTGGTGGCGCTCCTCTATCCTCAGGCCAAAAACCGGCTCCACCCCTCCAGTCGTACTGGACACGCCCTTGACACGCCCCTCCTGGCGCTCCGCCTCCCTCAGTTTGGTCTCGGCGTTGATGGTCTCGGCGTTGTACATGTGATACGTCTTCATCACCTAGCGGGCCGCGGACCACAATGCCACAGTGAATAGCCATGTGCGGAATAAACTTGACCCACTTATTGCACTGACATCCTTCAGTTGTCAGACAAACGCTGAGAGACTACTGTTTTTGACAGCTGAGGGAGTTTGGGCTAACCGTTGATGGAGTTTTGTCTGACAACCGACGCGTGATGGATGTTTGTCATGAACCTCCAAGGACACGATAACATTTTATTGTATTTCTCAAGGTTATTAGGTCCCGATTAGTTAATTTGGACCCTGTTTGGACCTTATTTAGGCTAGAATGGAAGCTTTTAAGGCCAGTAGTCAGACCAAAAGACAAACAATGATATGAAAGAATAAAGTTGTTGTTAAATGTTTTTATATTCGCAAAAACGTTGCCCAAAGTTGAGCATGCTTAGCGTGAAATTCATAGTGATCAAAATGTCATTTTGGTATTCATTTGAATGCAAGCCTTTCCAGCACAGAACCACAGGGCTCAAATCTACAATGTTTTATACTTACGGTGTAAAGCTCATTCAGAAGTTTCATCAGATCTTCTTGGAGCTGAAAAGTGATCTCCTTACTCTGCAAAGGGAGACATTTGGTAGGAGAGACAACAGGAGAGAAAGAGAGAGAGAAGAGAAAAAGATGGGAGACGATCAGGCAGAAATATCATCAGGGTATAACTGGGAAAAAAAGGAAAAACATACAGAGGTTTCCATTTTCCCTGTTGTTATGTGGGGAAAATGAAAATGTCAGGATTAATAAGCACTACGGATCAATCAAGTAGGCTGAATAGTGGTATATAAATAAATGAAGAAAAGCCGCACGCAAACAAATGAAATCATAAATTAAACAAAACGGTGCCCTGAACTGGAGCCTTTAGCTTTATACTAACTGTACAGTATAGGCACAAAAATGAATTCCTGTCTCATGCATTAAACAGCCCGGCCGGTTTGGGTAGGAGTTATGCGTGGCAGCGCCGTGCCGCATTAATATTGCATTATGCTAAATGACTGTGGAATCCTAGAATGGATGAATCCCCTTCCCAGAGCGCCTGCTGAGCACACATCAGCTGGGCCTGTCACCACGGGCGTTGTCATGGCCACTACACAGTACATTTACCACTAACAAGTACATTTACTTGAGTGAGTGGCAGTATGGTGTGGCTGTACTTGAGTATTTTTATTTTCAGCTATTTATTACTTTCACTCCACTCTATTTCAAAACTGCACTTTTGACTCGAGTGACTATATTCACAGCACGTCGGCCATTTTGCTCTCTCGCAATATTACAGTATTTGTAGGTTGGAATGGCATTCATTCATTTTTGACTGTGTGTGTGTGTGTGTGTGTGTGTGTGTGTGTGTGTGTGTGTGTGTGTGTGTGTGTGTGTGTGTGTGTGTGTGTGTGTGTGTGTTAATGGCATTTAGAAGATCTAGAACACCTTCCTGGGGGGTCTTTATGTGTGTATTATGTGGGTTTTAGATGTTGTAGATTTCAGCAGTGAGCCCAGTGTTTCTGATGTCATCGACACTACTTCCTGGAATACAGGAAAGAAAACATTCTAAATCTTCTAAATGTCATTAACAAATACGTTCTTGGAGAAAGGGTGAAGTGTCCCTTTAACCTAACAATAGAATGACGGCTGTGTGAATATAATAGGTAAATGTACAAGAATACTCAAACCAATGTCAAAATGTCAAATATAGTGAACATAGCAGATGTACAAGCTCACATTCTGTGATAGTATATTGGCTACTTACACTACTACCGCATTTATGTTTTACATTTATGTTTTTACATTTTGAGATTTCTTTTGGTCGAAATTTGTTTACACTACTACATTTATAATCAAAATAAAATGATCTAAAATATACCTGTATATAAGTATTATTTTATTCTTATCCCACAATTTGGCAACCCGTTTCTTCAACAAGTTGCAATTATATACACTCCCTCTGACCTCTGTCAACCCTGGGAGAGAGAGAGAGTGTGTGTGTGTGTGTGTGTGTGTGTGTGTGTGTGTGTGCGTGTGTGTGTGCGTGCGTGCGTGCGTGCGTGCGCGCTGCCAAATCACTCTGTGGTGATGGTGGTGTGGGCTGACCTGTCATTGTTCACCCGACCAAATCGAGCAAATATCAAACATTCTAGATGTTGAATTGGGTCGGTCCCGATCTAGCTGTGAGCACTCGGAGCAGATCAGAGGGGTTGCGATTTCGGCCTTTTATACACCCATACTAGGCGATAATATATGCCCGAGAAGCACTCCCGATTGAGTCAGGCACCCTGGAGTGTCAAAAATGCCCAATTATCAGCTAGTGTAGCACCTCATCCACTGCCAGCGATGCGGGCGAGCGAGCAAGCGATGAAACCTCTTTACAATACATGGTTTCAGACAAGACTGTCCTGATGTACCGCAAGCTAGTCCACCCCTCCTATATTCACTCTCAGAATCTCTATTTGAGTGCAATTTTGCTGCCTCAAACACCTTTTATTAGTTGGTATCTACATGCCACTAGTTGTTGGTTAAGTTGTTGGAGGAAACCATGCAAGGCAAACAGATTGGGAAGAATCAAGCTTAAAGAGGGGGTGCTGTGATTTTTGTATTTTTTCCAATTTTGTACATGTTTAAGAGGTGACTGTATGTAAATAGACCCCTTGGTGTGTTTTTATGTGCAATGATGTCTTCCCTTTGTCTTTAGGGTTTCTTCCTGGGGGCTGAACCTTTCCAGTCAAACGTACCAATGAAAAAAACTTCAATATAGTCACATCACGTTCTCGGCCCCCTCCCCTAACTCCTCCCCCTTTATCATGCAACTGAAGCTGTGGCCGTGGCTTCAGTTCAGGTAGATCTCCACCTATCACCACCTACCAGGCAAACCGGGCATACTTCATGAACTGGTAGGGTAGAATCATAAACATGACAGTTTAACAAACACTGTACACTTTTTGGGAAAAAATCTTACTTTTGATATAACATTAATACCTGATAATCATGTTTTAGGGTAGAAAAATGTATGGCACTCCATCTTTAAGACTGTCAACACCACATGCAGCGAGTCGATGCCGCTTGCCGCTGCATAAGGCTGGTAACGCTGGTACAATAACTATAACGCCGTTAGGGATTTTGGAAATGTAAGGAATTACGTTAGAGGTTACTGAAAAAAATTCTCCCTTACTCTAACGGCACTACATGTAAGGGCGATACAACAACACATATAACCACATCATAACCATTAACCAGTCATCCTCGTCCCTATATGTGCGATAAAGCCGGCTTTTCATCACAACATTAAAACATCAACAAATTAAGCACTATAAATCAAAAAAGACGTGGTCATACTGTTAACTCCAGAACAAGTTTGTCTGTGCAACAGACCACCAGTGGACCCCGAATGAAACCAAATGGACCCGCAAGGGTCTGTTTGGTTTCATGTTTACACCCCCAAGAGTTAAAATATTCATCATCTGAGTTTGCACTACTTAATTAGGATGTCGGCACTATTATGAGAATGTAGAAGAATGGCCATTTTGATCTGTGTTTGCGAAATCCAGCCTGGTATTGTGGACAAAAGCAATATAATTCTTTAGCCCTCAAATGGTGGTCCGTGGCTCAACTGCTGAGTATACTGTATAGTGTTGAAAACCCCTGATCTAGATGTTGACTCAAGCGTTGGAGTTGAGGACTCAACCCCAACCAAAAGGGAGCTCTTCCCAGTCTGCCAGGGTTATTACAGCATCTTGGTCAGAACCCGTCGGGTGTTCCGTGAGCGTCTAGAGCACTGCCGTGATGGAGACTGCGCAGCACACCGCTGTTGGCATCCCGTGCACTTTAGAAATCATGAATAAAAGACGAGCTGGAACGGAGATTAATAATGAACATGCTGTGCTAAACTTGGAGGCGTGTGTGTGACTGAGTGAGTGAGAGTGAGTATGGGCGAGGGTGTGTGTGTGTGTGTGTGTGTGTGTGTGTGTGTGTGTGTGTGTGTGTGTGTGTGTGTGTGTGTGTGTTACGTGTGTGTACGTGCGTGCATGTGTGCGAGAGAGTGTGATCATCAATGCACGTGCAAGTGTGCATGTTTAATTTGTGGTACAGCCCCAGGGAATATAGACTTTTACTTTTCATTACAATCAACTCCCTTCCTACAGCTCCCCTTCTAAGACTCGAACAGACTTTGAAAAATAAGTGGAACAGCTGGCATGGCCAACACTACGTTTCCCCTTCACCTATATGCCCTTACTAAACTAATCTCCTAAAAGCTTTTTTAGTTATGGGCAATGATTGCATTTCATTGCACGTTTTGCAGCATGTTACACGTGTATTGTAAGTTAAATTCAGGGAATTATTTAGAAAATGTCCAACTGCACATCCACATACAGCGAGCTGTATAGGCGATTTTAGGCTCTCCCAGCAGGGGGGCAATTATAGACCTGTAACTCTTGAGAAAATTACGTAATTAACTCTTGAAACCAAATGGATCCATTTTTTTTTTTTTTTTTACATTTTTTCATACTATATATCTCCCATCCCCCTTTTTTGCCATCAGAGGGGGCAAGTGGTACCTTGGCACCAATGGCTAGCTGAATACACCAGCAGTTGTGTTTCAAAAAGCGCTTCACATTCTCAGGTCAAAATCTGTCATCTGTCATCTTTCCATTTTCTGTCCGTCCTTTCATTTGACCAAAAAAAGGTAAGTCATGCCGGCTGATGCTGATTGGCTCACCCTCTTCAGTAGGCGGGCCGAGTCTTCGCTGATGTGCGTGAGGCGAGTGATGACGTTGTTCAGGTAGAGGTCGCTGAGGGTGGCATGATCCTTACTCTCCCTCCTCACCTGGGGAGAGGAACGATACAAAATTCACTTCACCAGGAAAGGGGCGAAATCCACTTGCGACTGAACGACCCGGTCGCAACCACAACCTGCTTACTAACTGGTCGTGACCAGGCCGTTGGTCGCTAGCAGATTTTGCCGCCTCGCAATTATTTGTTTCCTTTGTTTCAGTAGCAACACGGCAGTGAAGTCGTAATAGTAATAAGAACGGCACAGACGCCACAGACACAACCAAGCTGAAGCAGGACACTGCAAAAAAAAGTGCAAAGACATACAGGTACTACACAAAGACAGGACGTGGCACCACAGAATAAAACTGCATGCGATGCACTCCCCAGCCAAATGGTTGGGGAGTGTTTCTATTCATAGAGGCATAGAAATACTAATACAGTGGGGGGAAAAAACAGCAGTACATGTGAAACGGCTAAAAGTGCAAAAACAGCAGTCTTTCCTCGGTACAGGACAATAAGTGGAGAGACTTATTGAAAGTCCCGATATATCTGCCAGCAGAGACTATACCTCAGACCTTGGTCTGGCCAGACAAATCGATCTGCCTGTTGCTGATAGTGTGAAATTTTAGTGAGGTGTTGTTGGCGTCAAGCGGAAGAGTCGTACTTTCTGAACCAATCAGAGCGTCGCATCCTGGTGCATATACCTCCAGGCTATGGGGTTGTTAAAGACCCTGCATGCTATGCAGTGTAGTTTGTAAACAAAGGTGACAGAGTGGTGTGCTGCACTGCCAGGGGGTTATTTCTAAACTACACACAACTAACACCGTCCGAGTGTCTTCTGAATGACGTTAAAAACAAGGCTAGTTTGTAATCAAAGGCACATGTGTTTGGAGGATAAACAGCGGCAATGGGAATCAAACTGGTGAGCACGATTTTTATTTTTTTTTTTTTTATTGCTGTAGGCACCATCATGCAGCATATGTTTTTTATGGACTTTAGATATAAAATTACACAAAAGTGAAAGAAATACCATTTGCCCAGCAGAGCACCTCATAGAAGAGGATTCCAACACACACACACACACGCACACTCTACCTGGTTCAGTAGTAAGTACCAGCAGTTCACCGGAGACAGCAAGTTCTGATCCTTCCTGTAAGCGATGCAAGAAAAGGGTTTAATAAAGGGTGCACACGTCAGACAGATGCACATAGTATACAAAGACTCAAACATCAAACATCAAACATCAAACATCAAACTCACACACACACACACACACACACACACACACACACACACACACACACACACACACACACACACACACACCACACACACACACACACACACACACACACACACACACACACACACACACCAGCTTACAACCATGTCCACGTGCACACGCACACACCATTAAAGCCAGCCCACACCAACAACATGCACAACTAGAAAGGCAGTTCCTGCAGAAACTGCGAGGGCTCGCCAAAACGCCGCAATATATACCATGTGCAGTAGAAAGTATATTAAAGATGAAAAACAGTAAACTGAGTGAAAAGTAAAAGGATGAATAAATGCATCAAGCCAAATGTGATGATGTTTGAGGAAGTGAAGTGGGGGAAAAAGTAAGTGGAAAAAAATGAAAAAATGAAAAGGTGAAAAGAGTAAAAATAACTATAAAAGTTTGATACAAGCATGAATCACTGCATAAAGCTGAACGGTTTAAAGCTAGCATAAGTAATGCTAAGTATTGCGGAAATGCTAACAATGCTAAGTAATCATAATGCTATTGTTAATACTTCTAAGTAATGCCAGTAATGCTAAGTAATGCTAATAATGCTAGCTAATGTGAATGCTAAGTATAATGCTAATGCTAAGGTAAGCTAAAGTAATGCTAAGTACTGTGAAAATTCCAATAATGTTAAGTAATATTAAAATGCTAATGATAAGTATTGTGAAAATGTTAATAATGCTAAGCAATGCTGATCATGCTAAGGATTGCTAAAATGCTAAGTAACGCTAATGCTAAGTAGTGTTAATAAGGCTAAGCAATGCAAAGTATTGTGAAATGCTAATAATGCTAAGTAATGCCAATAATATGCGTGTGTGTGACAGTTGCTACATTGTATACAATGCATGAATCACTGCATAAAGCTGAACGGTTTAAAGCTAGCATAAATAATGCTAAGTATTGTGAAAATCCTAACAATGCCAAGTAATGCTAATGCTAAGTATAGTTAATAATGCTAAGTAATACTAACTATTGTGAAAATGCCAATATGCTAAGTAATGATAATGCTAAGTATAGTTATTAATGCTAAGTGTTGTGAAAATGCTAATAATGCTAAGTAATGCTAATAACGCTAAGTAATGCTAACTTGTTCCTATTGGCTCACTACGTCCATCTACCAATTATTGAGGTGGTAGCATGTTCCAAACCCAAGTTATAGCTGTGTAAAGACCAGCCAATTGGAAGACAGAGGGGGTGGGGTTTATGCTATTAAAGACCTGTAAGGGTCCATTTGGTTACCTACAAACCTATAACCTAAGGTAAATTTGGCACGTGTGTAACAGTTGACCTTCAATCAATTACATTGTTTTCAATGCTTTCAAAAGCTATAGATAATGTCAATGCTTTCAATAGCTAAAGCTAATGTTAACATGCTAACATGTTAATGCTAACATGCTGTGTAAGTCAGGCGGAAATGTCTGTCTGTGTGCGTGCATCACGCATATTTGGGTATGCCTGTCCCAAGAGCATGTGTGTGCGTGCATGCGCGCGCGCATGTGTGACAGTTGCTACATTGTATTCAAATACATTGTATCATTGTATCATATCCAGGCCTGGAAAAGACATCTCCAAATATGGAGTTGTGCCAAATACACATGAAAAAGTGAAAAAGTTAAATATCTTGAAAACTATAGATTTTTGTCCAAAATAACCTACGGGCAATGAAAGTTCAAAGATAGCTGAACATTTTGAAGTTGGAACGGAGTTTCTAAGTGAAAGTATGATGGAGTTATGAGAGCACAAAAAAAATCAGGCATTTCCAGGCATCTCCAAATATGGAGTTGTGCTACACACGCCTGAAAAAAGTGAAAAAGTGAAATAGTTAAAAAAGTATAAAGAATTTTAAAAAACAAAATTTAAGCATAAATCACTGCATGAAGCCGAACAGTTTAAAGTTTGAACGAAAGTTCTAGCATAAAGTATGTGGAAGTAGTAGCGAACCGAAAAAAGGGGCGGAAATTGGAATAAAAAATAAAAAATAAATAAATATAAAAAGTGGAGAACATAGAGGTCTCGCTGGAAGCGAGCCCACAATTACAGCCAATTATACTACCCCCTACACACACACAATTATACTACACCATTTAGTGAAGGCAGTAATTCCAGCAAATTAGGCTCACGCACACAGACACACCACATGCATGCACGCACCCACACGCACACGCACACACGCGTGTACAGACATTTGCAATTTACTATTTTGGGCATTTAGCAGACGCTTGTAATCTGGAGCGATACAAACAAATAGTAATCTGATCATAAGTAAACTAAGAGAGTGGTTTTTAACCAGTGGTCCGGGGACCACCAGTGGTCCTTGAAAGAGTTCCAGTTGGTCCCCAGGCTAAATGATGGAAAGTTTGTTAAGCAGATGGGAAGTTGGTTACGCTCTCTTTGAGAGCGTAAAAATGAAACCAAATGGACCCTTGCGGGTCTATTTAGTTTCTTGAGAGTTTACACTCTCAAGAGTTAAAATATTTATCATATGAATCAGCCCAAGTCTACACAGCTAGAGAATGTAGAAGATTAATGGTCATTTTGAACTGCTTGTTTGACTGTTTTGTTTCACAAATCCATCCTGGTATTGTGAACAAAAGCAAAAGAAATCTTTAGTGTTGGAGTCTTTAGTGTTGATGTCATCAAATGTTGGTCTGTCACCCAAATGTAGAATAAATAGTGGGCCCTGGCAGGGGCGGATGTAACATGTCACGTTTGGTGGGTGGGGGGGGGGGCAAGAGAACATGTTGGAGGGGCAAGAGAAAATGCGCCACGGGTGATGAAGCCGCACCCATACCATTTTCGGTTACAGGACTTTTATTAGTCAAGTAAAGCATCAATAATAACATCAGTTGTTGTTGAAGTTGCAACAGTGTCCTGGTGTCATAAAGGTTGAAAACCACTGGCCTGTAACATCCATCTGGAGGACAGTAAACGCACACACTTCCTGCATCGTGCCTTTCTAGGGGACTTACTTGTATTGCTGGTGGTCCTTGGTGCTGCGCGTCTTGGCCATGAACCTCTCGGCCAGCTTCTCCAGGTTCCTGGAGTACTCCGTCTCGATCTCCGCCTTCTTACGGAAGAAGTCCTGGAGGTCCTGGAGGAGCTGCACTCGCATCTCTGTCTGCTGCTCCAGACACCGCTGCTGCTCCACCAACTGGACGCGCACATCTGTGGGCAGGCACGCACGCACGCGCACACGCGCACACGCGCGCACACGCACACACACACACACACACACACAGTGTGAAGCTACTGGTTGTCTCTATACAGTAAATTGCTTGTATACACGGTGTGCAGTTAGTTAGTGTGTCTGTCTATAAAACCCTGCTGGAGATAGCAGCCATTTTGAAAGCTCCCAATGGTAAACAACAAACAAAACACGCTGCGATTGATAGTGAAAACACGCACACTGCACACACAGACCGACACACAACAATTCCATAGCGGGAGAGTCGCAAATACTTGCTGATGATGCTCCTGGTGGTTAAGCTACAGCATTGGGGGTCTCTATGAATCATATTGATGGAATGATGTGTCTCGTGTGTCTACCCCGTTGTGTGTCTCTGCGTGTGTCTCTGCGTGTGTGTGTGTGTGTGTGTGTGTGTGTGTGTGTGTGTGAGAGAGAGATGCGTGTGCATGTCGATGCGGCAGATCTGAGTTCTCTCCACATCACCTTCCTCATCACGTGGTACTTCACACACAGTGTGCGGTTGCCTAGACAACAGGTAGTGGAGTGGATATAGGGTCCCCCGGTGGGGTTTGGTTTGTGTGTGTGCGTGTGCGTGTGCGTGTGTGTGTGTGTGTGTCAGAGAAACAACAAGAAACAGAGGAAAGGACGAAGAAACGTAAAAAGCGAGGGACAGACAGAGCGACACAGAGGAGAGGAAGGAAGGGTCAGTAGTATGGCGTGTTGGAGCACCAGTGCCCTGCTTATCCGCAGCGTGTCAAGTAGACCCAGTACTCAAACACAACAACCGGTGAAGCGCGGTTTCCATGCCGACTGTAGCAACACGCTCTCCTTCTCTCTCTATGTCCGTGTTTAAAAAAAAACACAGAGCATTCAACGGTGTGTTGTTTATCGTCACGATGGTCAAGGGATGCTTTCCAAGGTGACTCCTTGGAGACAAACAGACTTTAGTCATTACAAGAGATTAGGAAGGAAGAGGGTGGGGGGAAATCAAACAGAATGAAGAGATAGAAAAGATAGAGGGAGGAGAGAGAGAGAGAGAGAGAGAGAGAGAGAGAGGGGACAGGGAAAGGGAATGACCATTGATGTGAGCATGTGTTTTTTTTGTACAGGAGAACATTGCCTTGGATCAGAGGAATGAATTCGATCAAAGCGAAGGTTATCTCGCTGGTTTATCTTTACACTTTGGCGTCAGTGTGGAAAAGCTCTTTCGCGGAACCAACCGTCCGTGTCCCCGCAGCACCCTGGCTAACACACACACACACACACACGCACACGCACACACACAACCTTTTCTTTTAGTTTTTGATCGAGGGAGAGAGAGCTATAGGCGCCGCTCAGCACAAACACCCACGACGAGATAGAAAGGAATATGCAGAGTATCCGTTCGCTACGGCACGGAATCGATTCTGTGTGTTTTTTTTTTCCCACCAAATCTCTCATCTACCGGGGAATCAATGCGATGCGCCCTCCCTGCGTCCGGGGTGGTGTGAAGGGCAGCTCATCTGGGTCTTTTTGCACTATGGCAAATGTTCACATGGTGGTTGTGCAACGGTAAGGCACCACCACCATCTCCACCACAGGGCTGAAGGTCACCGAATGTTGAAGCATCGGTGAGGGAATGGTTCTCCCCTGCCATGCTGGAGAAGGCCTCCCTCCGCCCTGCTATGAGCAGGGCGATCATCCCAAAGTGCCGATACTGCACTACTGAACCCTAGTGTTCCCTCATGACCGCTCTGGCTACAGGAGGTAGAGCAGGCTGTCCAATGTAGAGCCCGACCGATGGTACTGTATATCGATTTGGTATATCGTATCGGGCGTCATATCAGGGAGAGATCGGATCGATAGAATTTTCAAATAATGCACAGTGCACACTACTAGCTGCTACGGTGTTTTTTTGTTTATGTGGCAAAGTGATGTCATGCTACGGTGCTGGAGAGTTGGACTGGTATTTGTTTGTCTGTGTCACTATTCACTCTACTCCATTTGTACCTTGACAGCTTGACTGAACAGAATAAAATATGAAAAAAGAAAGAAAGGTCTTGAATAAAGACACTGGTAGAGAGGAAAGCAGTTTGTCAGGTGGATGTTTAGGCCTATTGAATGTTTATTGTATCGTTCTCATTATTCCATACCGGGTCGGGTTCTAGTCCAAAGATCCCTGGTTCCTCTTATCTACATGTCGAGTTGTCCTTAGGCAAGAGACAGAACCCCAAATTAGAGTCTGACCAATATGGAACTTTGAGAATGATATTATAACCAATACAATGAGGATTGTGCAACGATTTTGTAACGTTATGATCATGCAAATGTAAAACCAATGTGCCTTAGCTGCTACATGAAGTATTGTGACGCAGTCTTCTGTCACTGAAATGTAAAGAAACACAATGGGAGGGGGGGCACTTTTCATATCGGTGACATTTGCATGGTTTCTGCCTCAATAAGTGTGTTAATGTGTGTGTGAATGGGCGAATCTAATGCACTATGTAAAGCACCTTGGATAAAGGCGCTTTCCATAGTGCATATAAATGCACCATTTCCATTTTCTGTTTACCCTTTATAGTGTAAAACAGCAGCTATCATAGCTCCCAGTGCTTGGTATTTTGAGTGAAGCAAAGCAGTGTGGAGAGAAAACATTAGGAATTAGGGAAACTATGGAGCCGTTTGGGAAATTTGCCAATTAGGTACGAGGTTTAAAGGAGCATTTTAGTGAGTTGAGTGATTTGGAAAACGCTCCGATGACCAAGTGTAACAAGATGTGCACATGCACACACTCTACAGTTGGTGGGGGTGCAACAGGCCAAATGCATGTACTGTATGTACTGTATACCAAGGAGGAAGGGCCCTGTCAGTTTGGGCTTTCCCTCCCAAAGACTGAACTGAAACTAGGGTTTTTTTTTACCCTAGAGGCTCACTGGGGACAGAGAGGAACTCCTTATATGGTTACCACCATCTATAGTAGGGAGGATTTGGCCAAAAAAATAACAAAACAAAATAATAAATATAATATATTATCAAGTGAAATCACTGAATATACCTTTAAGTGGTTAACCTTTTCTGTGCTGAATGCGTTTTGGTGTTCTAAGCATTATGTACTTTAGAAGTTGAAAAATATCAGATCTACATGCTCATAGCGCGCCACCGAGTGGCGCGCTATGAGCTTGTAGGTCTGATATTTTGGAAAAATTGTGAAAATGATCTTTGAATATATTTCCGAAGAAAACATTTTAACTCAAATCTTCGCTTTCCTGGGATCCCTAGAACGACATGTGAGATGGGGATCTGCAGCCAAACTCTGGGGTTCCTGTTTGTAGCTCCAAAAACTATAGAAACTAGAGTCAAAACCAGAATCTAGAGTGTCAGAAACTAGAATCTAGTTTTGGGAGCTAGAATCTGAGGTCAAAAACTAAAATCTAGCGTCAAGAACTAGAATCTAGCATCAGAAACTAGTCTACAACCTACAGTAGAGTCCAAAACTAGAATCTAGCGTCAAAAGCTAGAAACTATAATCAGGTAAACACTTATTTGTTAAATTCCAGAACATGGCTAGATTTGTGGTATTTGTTGTACGTCTCGTGCATCATTGTGTATCAGGCAAGACACTTGCCGAAATAAGACAGCCATATTGAGCGTCGACAGTGTGTGTGTTCATCTGTTACACCCCGATGCATGTGTTGTTTGCACATGAACGGCTCTCCTCCTTTTCTGCACACACAAATCTGCTCGATATCGCTACAGAACAGAGCAGGGGTTTTTCAACCTTTTTCATCACAGGGACCACCATTTATTCAGGATTTGAGCCACGGACCACCATTTGAGGATATTTTAGCCCCACAGACCAAAAATCGAAAGATTTATTTTTCTTTTGTCCACAATTCCAGTCTGGATTTGGGAGAAAACAAGCAAAACATACATTCCAAAATGGCTAATTCAGATGATGAATATTTTAACGCTTGAGAGTGTAAAAATGAAAGGGTCCATTTGGTTTCATTATTACGTTCTCAAGAGTTACATCTGGTTAACCAAATTAGCTGGGGACTAGAGATCGACCGATCAGACTTTTGGCCGATGTTTCCGATCACCGATTAGTGGAACATCAAAAAGGCCGATAGCCGATATCAGCCGATACGATTATTATTTACTTTAATAGAATAAAAGTGCGGAAGCTTCAGACATAAAAGAAAAAGAGAAAATACATTTTTGATAATTTGAATAAATCTATAAATACATGAGGTGAGAGAGTCAGAGACACACAGCTATACATCTCCTTACCACCACAATCTACCGGATCTTCAATGAAAGTGGTCGATGTCCAATTTTTGAACATTTATAATAAATACAAATAATCGGCTGCTCTTTTTTCGATTATTTATTTTGAGCACCGATACCGATTATTAAGAAAATCATGAATATCGAATTCGATAATCGGCCGTGGCCGATAATCGGTCTATCACTACTGGGGACCACCTGGAACCCTCTCAAGGACCACTGGTGGTCCCCAGACCACCTGTTGAAAACCCCTGGAACAAAGCGTTCAACAGCATGTGATGAAAATAGAATAGAATTACCACCGATTTGGAATTATAATCTTCCAATAACCACTACCTTTATACAGTATGTGGCATGTTATTATGTAGATGTCCATAGCGTGTATCGTGTACCGGTACATGTGTTACCGTATTTTCCGGACTATAAGCCACACTTAAAAGCCTTTAATTTCCTCAAAAAATCCACAGTGCGCCTTATAATCCAGTGCACCTTATATATGGATTTAGTCTTGGGCGGTATTGATTTTTTAATATCGGTATACTATTGATAATGTTTTAATTAGCTCGATATTCGATATTACCGGTATTGACGGCAATCAGAGTTGGAACGCTCCACCAGTCACTAGTTCTCAGAATTTGCGACTTTGAGGGTCAGAAACTGAGCGCTCTGCTGTTAAAGCAGTCTAAATAGGGAAAAACTGGAGTTGGAAATACATTGTTTCCAAAAAGCCTAGCCCAAATAAGGGCTAGTTTAGGCATGTGTGTAACATGAAAATTGTTTGTATAGTTAGAATTAAGTCTCATTGCTCATATTTTAATAGAATATAATGTCGGTATTTGACGATATTCGGTATTCGATATTTTTCACAGACCCAACGATATTACTCGGTATTGATTTCCAATATCGCGATAAACGGTAATACCGGTATATTGCCCAAGACTATATGGATTGTTTTACTGCAGTAGCTTCTATTCTGTGTTAACTATAGTAGCTTCTATTCTGTGTTAACTATAGTAGCTTCTATTCTCTGCGCCTTATAATCCGGTGCGCCTTATATATGAAAACAGTTTTAAAAGGTGCGTCTTATAATCCAGTGTGCCTTATATTGCGGAAAATACGGTAATATGTATTTTTGTGCACGTGTGTGTGTGTGTGTGTGTGTGTGTGTGTGTGTGTGTGTGTGTGTGTGTGTGTGTGTGTGTGTGTGTCTCTGATGATGTCACTGCTTGAACAGGAACAGGAAGCTGGCAATGTCTTCGGAGGTGGTCGTTGCCATGACGACCAGGTCCAAGGACACGGGGGCAGACTACCGCTGGATAATCATTAAGAATGAACACACACACACACACACACGCACACACGCACGCACGCACGCACGCACGGTGTGATCTGGGCCAGTGATACAGCTTTCTACAACATTTACTCAGTGACACAGCCACTCACCTCATTATGTGCTTGCTCACTATAGACATGAGGCTCCATTTTCGTTACCATCTAAACCCCTTATGCTAAACGCCTTATCATTTTTTTACTATTTTGAAAAACTTTTTGGAATAGTCCAACGTGCCAATCTATTGACAAATTGTGAGCTTGTAGACTGGCCATTTAAACTATTGAAAAATGTATTTTTAAATAGTTTAAAAAGGCAAAGAAGTTAAGGGATAAGGGGTTTAGCGGTGATGAAAATGGAGCCCCTGTTTTTTTTAAGTGCACTTCAACTTCAGTGTTTGTCCATTTACTTGTCTCTATACCTACAGTATCTGTCTGTAACGAAGCAATCTGTCCGTCCGTCCGTCCATGCTGGATAATATTACTTCGACAGAATAACATACTGTGTGGACACAGTATGGTATGTAAACATATTTGCATAACGTGTCCTGATTGGCCACTCCAGTTCTCTGGAGTAGAAAATGCACGTACAACTGAACTAACGTAGATCTATTTGCTGAATGGCATCTTTTTTGCTGATTCGGTCTGGCTTTAGCCAGGCTACGGCTGAACAGTCGTACCAGACTAAAGTCATTGATGCAAACTATATTTGCCTTTTAGCATTTCTTTGACATAATACAAAATCTAAACGAAACAGTTAAACCCTGCCTGTGGATTACACTAACCTGTGGGAGCAAGATTAACCCCATCAATAAAATTGATAGACCACATCATGTTTTTTTTTTTTTTTTTGCGTTGGCTATTATACAGCAGATCTACAATCTCACAGCAAGGCACTTTGTGCTGCCCTGCAGAGCTTGTACATCTGCCAACTTCTGCCAGAATCTTTGATATATCCATCCATCCATCCATCCATCCATCCATCCATCCATCTTCATCCGCTTATAGATCGGGTCGCGGGGGCAAACCTCCAGCAGAGAGCTCTTTGATGTATTCTCAGTTAATTGGCCAGCTTTACAATGCATCCACCTAGTTATCCATCTCGCTATCTCTATCTCTCTCCCTCTCTCTCTCTCTCTCTCTCTCTCTCTCTCTCTCAGGTATGCAGACAGGAGGTCAGTAAACACCTACATGCAGACACAAACAAACAACAAGAGCTGCAGCTCAGCTACACAGTAAAATTCAGAGTGCTTAAAGAACTCCATTTGGGCCTATATGTGTACAGCCTCAGAAGTAAGAGAAATGAACACTTTGGGATTTTACAGTGCCAGCAAACACCCATGGAGCACTCCTCTATCTCTGCCTCTTTTTCATGCTCCATCTCTCCCTCTCTCTCTCCTCTGCAGAACGAAGCCCTAGCTGTCTCCCCGGCTTGATTTGCATTTCTCATTAAGTGCGGGGAGGAGGAAGATCCTCATCTCTGCCTCCTTTCAGACACATTAGATGTCCCACACACCGTCGAGCGGGTAATGCTCACATTGAGAGCCCAACAAAACCCACCCTGAATGAAAGAGCCGTGCAGGAACTATAATAAGGGGGGGGGGGACCGGCCGCTGCGCCCGATACGCCGTGAAACATCGATGTTTGTGCATTACAAATGTGTATTGTCAGCAATAATGCGTAATCTGCGTGCTATACCTTGTGCACCCGCGACTCACCTCACTGAACACGCCCTCACACGCTCATGATGAGAAAGAGAGAGAGAGAGAGAGAGAGGAGAGAGAGAGCGCGGCTATACCTCATGTGTATACATTACACGCCACCTACCTAGCGCACTGACCAATCAGGAGCCACAGAGGCTGAGGCAGACTTGGAGAGCACATAGTTACAATGCAGATCTATACGTTGAGCTCTAACGCCAGGAGATAGGACAAGGGACCCAGCGCCGGCGGCGGCAGCAGCAGCAAAAAGGGGGAAGAAAAAAAAAACTGGGCTTTATAACGGAGTGGTCATTGTAATGCAGGGCATCCCCGCGTGTGTTTTGGCTGCCTGCCAGCCCCCACCAGTAGTACACGTGCACTCACATCTATACACATAAAGACACGTGCACGCACGACGGCCACAGCACGCACTGGTTCTGATGCTCTCCTCTGCCGCTGGTCTCCATTAAATCTAATCACTCAAGATCTCAGTTTCGATTCGTCACCGCGCTGATGTGCGCACAAGTGTCCGTGTCGTCCGGGGGAAAAAGGGACCGTGGAAGAAGAGACTGTTGTGTTCTGGCGGGTTTGTACTGACAGAATGAGCACAGCAGGGGGAAGAAGGAATGAAGCAGAAGAGAGAGAGGGTTGAGTGAGTGAGTTTTGTAAAAATCCTCAGTGGTTTAGTTAACTCGAGTGTACAAATGGAACCAAACACATAAGGGTCTCTTTCCATTTGGTTCAATTTAGAGCCGGATATCATAGTTTTGGGGCCGATGTCCGATTTGTGGAAAAACTTACACCAATGTTACAGATGTTTTGGACTGATTTTTAATAATCAATTAAAATAATTTAAGAAATACATATATTGGGCGATGATACTGATATATCGGCCGATATATCGGTAAGGATATCACCAATAACGATGCCAATATATATCGGCTGATACTTGTGAATAATAATCAATATATCGGTACGACTGGTACATCGGTCGGGCTCTAGTTCAATTTGTTCACTCTGACTTACGAACAATCTTGATTTTACATTGAACTGGGTATTTTTTCCTGTGCACCACTGCATTGTATTCCTCCTGAGAGAAAGGTATCTTGAGATAGGAAAACAAACACCCCCACTCGCACCCCCCCACTTCTTCCACTCGTTTTGATGTACTGTTGTCTTGTGTTCCTCCTGAGAGAGAAGACAGAGCTATCTGAGATAGGAAAAGACACCCACAGCCTGGTACCCCGTTCCCTCCGTTCCTTTTTATATCACAGAACCACAGAAACATGGTTTTTGCCTCTCAGAGCAAAGCGGGAGCCTATATTCCTTTTAGATGCCAAGAGACGGCGTGGGCGTAGGTGACAACTGAGCATGTGAGAGCTGCAAGTGTGAGAACTGGAGCCATGTGACAACCCAGAGAGACAAGAGCTGAGAAACTGCACTGAAAATGACACAAAAATGAAATGAAAGATGCATGGCCACAATTCTACTGCCATCAGAAAGAAAGAATGTCTTTACACTGTCCGATTGAACACCAAAATAAAAATCCCCACAGAGCATCCAGCACCAGCTCTCATCAGGCATCTAAATAATCCATCTACAGTTCTACACAATGCAATGCTCAGTGTTGTTCATCGAGCATACCAGTGGGAGAAAATGCCTATTTTAAGACATAAGCTGATCCATTTTTTACACTTTCAAGAGTTTAAAAGACCTCTTCCATTCTTATTCAACAAGATCTGTAAATAAAGCCCATACAATAGTCTTTTGGCTATCATTGTCATGAGCAGTTGAGAGAAATAACAGTCTAAATCCATATTATAATCTAACCCCTTCCCCGAAAAGGCCTAGATGCCGCTAGCCCATAAACATTGGAGATGGGATGGAAAGTCATGCAAAAAAAAAAAAGAGTGCCACGCATGGCTCAGACTCTGTGCACTGGCACACGCAAAAGTAGTGCTCTCCACATAGCAACACGGGCGTTGCTATTTTGACTGACTAGGTATTCCCCATGCAAGGTGAGCAGATCCTGAGCAGGTAAGAGTATAGCCTCAGAAACCCAGATGTTTTATTAGTAAGAGTATATGTGGCTACAGTGGGCTCTGGCAGATACTGGTAGGATACTGTAGGATTCTCAAGATTCAAGAACTTTATTGCCATGTCAACAAGTTGCTGATGAGGAATTTGTCTTGGTTCATGCTCAACAATACAGACAACATACATACAAGATGACAACATGAAGACAATACAGTGCAAAGACCAGCAGCAAAGAAATTACATTTGGTTGTTCTAGGATTATGTGCTAAAATGGACATATCAGTGTCCAAGTGGCAGACACTTGGCAATAAAGTGAGTTTGAGAGAGAAAGACAGACTAGCCGTGGGCAGACAGTCAGACAAATAGATTGAATGGGTTAGGTTTAGCTCTAATCACACCAAAGTGTCACCATACAACTCATTGGGTCCAAACGGTTGCAAGGAGTTGCATGATGACCCCTTGCTGTGGTTCAGTCGGACGACAGGACATTTCACACCAATGACAGGGTGGCAGTGGCTCAGGGTAGAGCTGGTAATGGCAAGGTTGCCAGTTCAAAGCTGGGATCCTACAGGGTTAGTGTCGAAGTGTTCTTGAGCAAGACACTGAATCCCTATAATTGCTCCTGATGTGCTGGTAGGTACCTTGCATGGTGGATGTGTGTGTGTGTGTGTGTGTGTGTGTGTGTGTGTGTGTGTGTGTGTGTGTGTGTGTGTGTGTGTGTGTGTGTGTGTGTGTTCTATAAAGCTCCTTGGATAAAGGCGCTATATAAATGCTCCAGAGATGGAGAGGGTGATCTATAGGCCCACACGTACTACAGACACTATACAAGTTTGAGTCATCTAGTTCTGAAAAGGCCATGCGACTGTTCCCTGAGGCACCACAGCGGGGCGGGAGCGCCACGGGGCCCCCACCGTCAACCGTAACCATGGCAGCCATTCTCGCAAGATTGGTTGAGCTGGCAGACACGATTGCTTCTCCATGTGTCCCATCATCATCACCACCATCACCACCACCATCATCATCACACATTGGGAAGTCACATGCGGATCAAGATCTAACACACTGTCTGGAGACCACACGCACGCACACAGACACACATGCATAGGGAAGCCTACACTGCAGTCACAACCTCACAGGAATACCAATAGACAGCGTCTGTGTGCTCCCAGACAGCCGGAGATGGTGTTCATTACTACACAGACCATACACACACACAAGCCCGGGGTAGACAGTCTTCTGAGTCTGACAGCCGCTTGACTGTACGGTGTACAGCATGCTAGAGCTGCCAAACACAGCCGCTCTCTCTTACACATGGCTGAGAGAGATCAAGGACTCCGCAGAATATACTACTACCCTCCTCCTCCTCCTCCTCCTCACCCTCCAGGCGCCTTGCAGCACTCGAGATGAACCCAGAAAATACTGACGTCTCACGGTGAGGTGTCAGCGAGCAGCACCCAAACAGCACCCGTACTATACTATACCACACCACACACAGCAGACAGACACAGCAGATACACACACATGTGCACGTGCGCACGCGTGCGCAGCCACACACACACACACACACACACACACACACACACACACACACACACACACACACACACACACACACACACACACACACACACACACACACGCACACACACAGGCAAGCAAAAAAAAACTGAATCCAGTGCAAAGGCAAAAATGATGTGGCATTAGCAGGCAGGTTGTGTGTGTGGTGTGTGTGTGTGGTGTGTGTGGTGTGTGTGTGTGTGTGTGTGTGTATATGTGTGTGTGTGTGTGTGTGTGTATGTGTGTTAGAGAACGAATGAGAGATGGGGGGGAAGCTGGGTGCGCCCATATTATAGTGTAACCCCCACACACATGCAGACCCCCGAAATGGGTTTATAGTAACAAACACATGAATCACACGAAAAATATGAAGCCTACCTTTCACTTGGCTCTCGTATTCGGCGAGGATTTCCTTGTCCTTTTTGCTGCTTTTGTTCGAGTTTGACATGTCGGCAGGCAGGCAGAGTCACATACAGGTGATCAATCAGTCAAAACAGGTGCAATTCCCCCGGATCCGTGCTGTCTGCTACACTGCCCGATCAGGCGTCATTGTCGACACACAGTCACACACACTAGATACTGTACTGTACTAGAAGATCCATCCAGTGCCGCAACACTGGCCTCCCGTATAATATCTCCACACACACACACGCACGTACACGTACGCGCACACAGAGAGCCTTTTGGTTGTAGTAGAAGAGGATGACGCTCAGTCAGAAACAATCACCCATTCATCATCATCCCCATGCAGCGCCGAACGCACGGGCTGGAGCCATAAAAAAGCCATTGTAGGGGTCAGTCAGAGAATGATAATAGGCTATGCCCTGTCTGTTTGTCTGTCTGTCAGCTGGGCAGAGTTGTAAAAAATAAAATATAAATTCTATCTTCCGTATGTCGACCCCATGCACGCATGCAGGAGCAACATGCATGCAAACACGCTCACTCACATACACACCGGGGTTTGCAGTGGAGACTGACTACTAGGCAGGCACACGCCCACTAGGTAGCTGCGTGCAACGGACCACACACACACACACACACACACACACACACACACACACACACACACACACACACACACACACACACACACACACACACACACACACACACACACACACACGCGCGCGCATGTTGGCGGTACGCAAAAAAAGCGTCCGTCAGGTTATCTCCGGTTAAGACGCATGGCGGTGAATGTTCACCTCATAGTAAACTCGCTTCACCCATTATGGCCATTGCCATGCAGCCAGACACTGACTGTAGACTAGTCTACAGGACGAAAAAAAATTAACAGCAGCACCAAAAATGTCGGTGAAAATATTAAGGGTGTGACTGGCGCTGGGAGGAATCTAATGCTATTGGATTGACAGCTGGTAGCCTATCTTATAATGACACTGAGACATATTAAACTGCAGGAGGATGCGCTGCCTGCCTGCCCGGTGCAGCATAATGTTTATTTCAATTTCAGGCAAAATCTCACGCCTGTCGCCAATAACGGACATAATTTATTATATTCTACACCGGTCTAGTCTAGTTGGTATGATAAGCATCATTCAGCATTCAGATTAATCACGGAGTGCAATTATTTTTTATTTTATTTTATTATCAAAATTCAAGTTAGTGAAGCTAGACATTTTGTCATTATTGTGTGTCAGTAAGTAAGCGAATCCAATTTAAAGGGGAATTCCGCCCATTTTCAACATTTTACTATATTAGGCTAATTAGCATACCAGTCTGAAGAAAAAAACATTAACATGGTGATTCACACATCTCATGTCATCAAGATGTGATTCACCAAGTTAATGTTATATTTTATTTTTTTATTTGTATATTTTGTATATACAAAAATATGTATTTTTTTTTAGGAAAATGGAGGTCTGATTTTTTCCACACAAGGTATAATATTAGCCCTGATGTATACCGACCGTCATGTATCAGGGCTAGTATAATATAATCATATAGCACAATCAGGGACTGTTATTTATTATAACCATAACCAATGTAGTAGCCTAGTGCAATATTCATACAGTATACAGTACAGTGCAGTGGTTCAATGTGGTTGACCCTGGTGCATGGTGCCTGGTGGTGTCACTGTGTCAGTGTGTGTGTGTGTGTGTGTGTGTGTGTGTGTGTGTGTGTGTGTGTGTGTGTGTGTGTGTGTGTGTGTGTGTGTGTGTGTGTGTGTGTGTGTGTGTGTGTGTGTGTGTGTGTGTGTGTGGCCAAGCATGAATGAAGCCTCTTAATTGATGAGCTGTATAGGCTTGGTATGTGCCCTAACTTAATTGATCACAGGTAGACTATTACGGATACGGATTTGAAGAAATAGCACTAGTATGGAGTGCAGGGGCCAGATTAGCATCTCTGAGGGCCCCTGGGCACTTAACCCCTCCTACGCAAAGTTTGGGCTGTTTGGGAGGCCGTTTTATGCTGTTGTTGGCCAACTCCCGACCGCCTACCCCAAGCCAGTCATGCAGTATAAGCATTTATTTTATTTTACTCACATAGAGGCAAACAAGCGAGAGACTCCAATGTATTTCACTGGACATCAAGTCTTTCATTCCACCAAAATCACCCATCCACACTTTTAGTTGCATGCTCAGCAACTATAAAACACACAAAAAATGACACCATTTATTTCATTCTGATTCATGGAGAACATTTCTGTGGAGCTCTTTATTTTTATGGCCCCTGGCGCAAGCCCTGCAAAGGCAGTGTCTCAGTGTGGCACCACTATATGTTTTGCCAGGGCTATACTGTACATCCCAGTTGAAGATGTTGAACACTTTCTGCCAAGAGACAGACCAAAATCTCTAGCTAAATAGAGAGGGACAGAGAGAAGAGCTGCTATGCCCTCTAGTGATTCTACCTGGCGCGTACAACTGCCTGGGAAACTATAGGCTTACAGAAAATTGTCCCAGACTACATAGATGCATACTAGTATTGAAATACAATTCAACTCAAAGGAGCTTTGTTGACACTAGAATAATACCCTAAATGTATTCTTTGGTCACAACAGTTCACAAATGTTGTGGTTTGCATGTTGTTAATGTATTTCTCCCAGTATACATGCATTTGAAACAGAAAATGTGTGTTTTCTGTATGTCAATTCAATTCCATTCCATTCAGTTCAATACAATGCAAACCTTTACTTATTCTCGAAAGAAAATGCATTTAATAGCTTAGCACATGCAGGGCAAAATAATCAGGACAAATAACCTATGAATTGACTGAATACATTTCAAATCTGTCATGTGTCTGAGAGATTAGACAGAAAAATGCCCTGCTTGTTTATAAACACTAGATGGCACTAGAACGATTCTAATGGCTTTCTACACATCATGTTTCAAACATGGAGAGCCATCAACAGCCTCTCCTCCTATCATCCATTATTTTTCTTCTGTCTTGACCAGCGTTGGGAATATTACTTTACCTTATTAATATACGGTATTACTTCATTACCTACATTTTAAAGCAATATATCATATTACGATATTACTGTCTGAGCAAGTGTAATATATTAATATTACTATTACATATTAGGCCTACTTATTTATTTATTTATTTTATTTTTACAAAATATATCCTACTCAGCTACTGACAGTTAAATGTATTCCTTGAATCCATGGAAGCCAGTAAATAATTTGATGACAAATTATAGCTCTGGTCCAGAGCTCCACTGCTTCTGAGTCTGACTTGCATTGGAATTCCAATGCAAGTCAGACTCAGAAGCAATGGAGCTCTGGAACAGAGCTAGACAAATTATAGAAAATAAATAAGTAATTATTTAACTTCTGCAGTTGTCAAGACAATTTCAAAAGAACACTTGAGAATGCAATGAGACAGATTGACAGAAAGTAATATTGAAAGTAATGTAATAATGCAGTACGAAAATTATATATTTTAGATTTTTTTTTTGTCAAGTAATGTATTTATATTACAAGTTACTGCATTTGTTAATATTATGTAAGTTATGTAGTGCAAATGTCCCAACACTGGTCTTGGCTAATTAAGAGATTTTAAGTATAAAATTAGATGTGGCTTTCAAAATTAAAGCTGACCTTTTTCATATTATTTTTTTATTTTATTGTTATTATTTCTTTGCCTTTAATGATAGGAAACAGTAGACTAATATTATAGGCCTTTAAGGCTATAGGTAAGGTTGCTTTTGCTTCATGACAACATCCAGAATGATGGTGCAGGTCACACCAATGCTTCATTAACAGTTAAACAAACTATGTGTAGATTGCGTACAGTCTCAGTTTGTGGTCTCGACCAAGCTGTGATGTCACTTGCTTTTTAAATGGGTGACTGGGCACTTCCGTCTTGTATTTTCGGCGATGAGAGGCTTTTCCTGCAAGCTGCCTAGCACCTAAAATGTAAGACGGAACAAGCTGAAAGTGCCCACTGACACCCATTAAAAAAGCATGACGTGACGCCTCAGCTCAGTAAAAAACACAGGCAGCACTCAAGCCAAGTACTGGATTGCCTTTACCTCCTTCAGAAAGAGGGAATTCCAATGGACAGGTGGAAGTGGATTTCGTATGTGAAAGGCACCTTAAGTGTGAGTGTTTCTATCGCGGGTCATCTGCCCTTGTGCTTTGCATTTGACTCGAGGAATGTCTGAGGGATTCAGCGTCTTCTAATCCCCCTAATGGTGCCTCCACCTCCTAAACCACTGCCAATGCTCTCCCCAAAGCACTGTGCATGCCAATATATGGCATGCACTTTGAGGCAGTTGGTCCATCTATCTTCAACGATGTGATGTGATGTAGGCCTAATTTGCCATCGAGTGTGGCCTGAAAGTTTGTACGGAACGTATTCCATCATAAAAGCCCATTGACTTGGTCCTGGGAGAAGACACAGAGTGAGCCAGGTGTTGAAGGGGGCTGGCAGCGCACCTCAAAAATGCAACGGAGTGAAGAATCCTCAGAGAGATTGAACAGAAACAGGCCTGATGGAAACAGTGACCAGAGCTTGAATTAAAGAGCGCACAATCGGAAGGAAGTTCAGAGGCATGGGAGCAAGAGAGAGGACCGGGTCTGAAAGGTCATAGATCAGTCACAGAGAAACACCATTAGAAAGAACAGACAGATCAAGAAGATTGTGTCCCTTGGACTCCCTCTAAGGGACGTAATGGGGACATATAGGCTTAAAGTAACAGACTGAACGAGATTAAACAGTGTATCTTTGTATCAGTTCTCACCAATGCCCATCTCTCTGTCTGTCTCAGGGGGGCGTCCAAGCTCCGACTGACTGTCAAGCACCAGGCACGAGTCAACCCTCCTGTTACTAACCGGGGTAAAATGTGCAGCATTGGGAGGATGAGGAGAGTAATGGCTGCGCGTGGTATTGAACAAACAGTCAAAAAGCATCTATCAACAGAATCATTTTTGTTATAACTATACTGGATAGGGGCCTCATATTTGGTCTTGAAAAGGGCCTTATAGATTCCTAAGGCCGCCCCTGGGCTTTCTCTTCCCTTCTCCTGACATGTTATTGAACACTTCTGCCCTCTGCCTGCAGGTATTGAGATCATTTTTGTTTTTCCGATATGCCGGAAATGGCTTTTTATCGACCAGAACCTCTGGTGCCGCGTACCTGCATAATGACTCCCTGGTTAAAAATGTGCAAGAACAAACTAGCAAGGCTACACTGCTACTACAGTGAGCTGGGCTGATATTGATATGGGTTGAAACAGCAAGATTCACATGGGTGCTGCAGCAGGTTAGCAGCTTAATACTACACCTCAATCTTAGCATGGAATTGAGTATATTTTACATATGTCTCTCTGCAGTGACAGCACAATGCCTTACCAATTTCTCAGCGGAAACACTGTTGGTTATGCGATACAGTCATAATGGGCAAGTTACTGGGAAAATGTAGTAACCTACACTACTTGTTACTCTCGGAAAAATGCAGCTAAGCTACACAACAAGCTATCGCCAGAGATTTGTAGCAAGCAACACTACAAGCTACATGAAGTAGCTTGATGTAGCTTGTTCAAGGTTCAAGGTTCAAGGTTTGCTTTATTAGTCTCCCGTGGGAGAGATTTGTCTTGGGGTCAGAGACCAGGGCTGCATACAGTTACAAACAGACACATGACAGTAGACATAGGACAAAACAGTTACACACATAGACCACGGTAGGGGCTAAATGCTCTCGCCATTGAGGAGCTTAATAGAGAGAGGTACAAAAGAGCGTCTATACCTGTTATACCTTATCAACGGTGGAGCTCTATATCTCCTGCCTGTTCGCATTGTCACATACTCGAAGTTGAGAACATGTAATGGGTCAGAGACAATGCTTTGAGCCTGTCTGAGTATAGCTTGATCAAAGATTGCTACATAATCACTACATAATATAAATATATATCTTAACTTAATGTACAACTTTCTAAATACTAATCATAATAATAAAACAATATGGGTAAAAATCATAATGATAATAATTTAGCGGAGGGTTTGAACATAGGATGGTGGCATGTTTAAGTTTTGGGATGTATATTAGAGGTTTTCTACTCATTAAAAATGGGTGGAATTTGAAAATGTGTGTGGGAAAATGTAGTAAGCTACAATCCTTGTTACTCGAAACAAGTAGTGTAGCTTCACTACAAGCTACTAGAAACAAGTAGTGTAGCTTCACTACAAGCTATTCCCAGAGCAAATGTAGTAACCTACACTACAAGTTACGGGAAAATGTAGTTAAGCTATGTAGCTTAGCTACTTGTAACAAGCTACTGCCCATCACTGTTGGTTATGCGATACAGTCATAATACACAAATACTAATGCCACACTTGAAGGCAAGCGTTGAACCGAATCATTGCATGGAACAGTTGAATAAAGTCCTTGCAAACCTTTCACCTTCCAGATGAGATCATCAGGATGCTGTCAGATGTCATCCCCAGTACGGTTCCAAGATGTCATGCACACACGGTTTGCTTTTGTCAAATACACTTTACAATACATCAACTGACAGAATCCACGATAACGAAAAAGAGAAAAAAACAAAAACAGTTAAAATCTTATCCCATGATACTGTATATCCACTACATCACATACATTTCATCTTGATAAAATAAAGGCAATAGTGCTGCTTCTATTATCAGCTATGGACCTGACAGAGCTATATTGTTACTAGTGTTGTCAAACTCTTGAGAACAAGTAACCCACCACCTACCCTTAACTACCGATAATACAGATAGTAAAATACAAATAAAAAACATTCCAGAGAAATAACCCACCACCTAACTAATACAGTAACAACAAATAAAAACACTTCAGAAGCACTAGAGGCATGTAAAGTATGTATGTTGTGTTACATGCAGCCCCATTGCTCTCTATGCATAGAGATTATCAACACAGATAACAGGAAGTCTTGTACACTTAACTCCACTAAAAGGGCGAGGCACCCCACCCAGTAATCTGCCAGGAATATGGTCTATACACCAGGTCTCGACCTGCATGGTCTGCGACCAGTTTGTTATTGGTCGTGACTACCTCACTGGTAGCGGTTGCGGTTATTGTATAGGTGCTGGTAGTCGCGACTGCAACTAGCTGCAACCTCAATGTGACTAGTTTTAGGTAAGGGTAGCGTCCCAGGCCTAAACCGAAACCTATCTCTAACACTAAGCCCTAAAAACATAACCGCAATGCATGTTCACCAACCTGGTTGTCCCACAGAGCCCAGGAGGTGCAGAGAAAAATTCCCCATGCCTTTGCGGATCTAGAAGCTATAGTTCACACGCAAACAGGTTAACCAGGTCATGACTTGTAAGCAAGTGGTCTGGTCTGGTCGTGATGTACGCGATGTGGTTCAAACACGACCAGGTCGACTAGGTCACAAGCAACTAGTGCGACTAGTCAAGTGACATCGCTGCATGCTGCATGCTACACTGGCATGCTACAATATGTATCAAATTAAACATTAATAGAGGTGACTGCACATTTGTGGGCTGGTGTCTTATGATGGAGACTTATAATTGAGCATCTATACTTACAGACCATCAGGCTATGTTTGCTCTGCTGCATGCATAGCAAGGTATAAATCTGGCTTTAAATCTGCAATAGAGGGTACAAGGTACATGCATTAAGTGAATGGGAAATCGAAGGGCAAATCGAGTGGCTTGGTAAAGTCAGTTTAATGTTGTTTAACGTCACTAAATGCACTTTTCTGTTTGGATGTATGGGCTACCAAGGCCAGAAAAGTGTGTTTTTGTTTTGCCGATGATGATGATGATGTCACGTGCATAGCCTCTATATGGCAAGTATGCGGGTACAAATTGCTGCAAAGCCCATATGTCTGTTTAGGGATCCTGGCTGCAAAATGGCAGTGTTTGAGGTCTAGTTTCCTGCTTAAGCTTATCTGTGCATGAGAGTAGAAAGAGCAGGACAGGGGCACTGCCTGAAATGGGGGGAAACACACACACACACACACACACACACACACACACACACACACACACACACACACACACACACACACACACACACACACACACACACACACACACACACACACACACACACACACACACACACACACACACACACACACACACACACACACACACACACACACACAACCATTGACATGGGAACGAGCACATTCTGTTTTCACAAGATCAGAACTCAAGACGGATACAGGTACCAGCAGTGAAATGTTGCTGTGCCATATTATGACAATACAAGATAAGAATAGCGATATATTACTGGAGCTAAGACAATAAGAAAGTGATAACAATAAGAAGAATAAAGATAATACCTGGGGAATGGGGAACATGCAAAATATGGGGTAGGGATGTAAATGTAATATAGGCAACTTTAGTGTGTAGTACAAACTTTGTGTTTGTAAACAGGTTTTAATCCAACTCCATCTCACCTCCTCTCTATTGGCTCATTCTGAAACTGCTGGAGACTGCTGCTCTGTGATTGGCTTAAACGCCACTTCAACCCCCCACCACACACACACTAGCACTGCCTTCTCATAAGTTCTGGACCGTTTGCCGGGCAAAGCAAGTGTCTGCAGGGAAACAGCTGCAGCATCAAAGTAGAAGCAGGAACATACAGTATGTAGCTATAATTTAAAATTTTGGCTAAAAAGTTGCCTATAATACATTTAATATCAGGATTCAGTATACACACATAGATTGTACAAACAAAACATATACAGTACATTAGTGCTGTCTGATATTTCTGTCAATACCAGCCCTCTGTCAATCTTTCTATCCCCCTATTTATAGCTGCTGTTGTCATCTATAAATATACATTGAAACAACATTGTTTCAATGTAGACCGCAATTTATTAGACCACTAGACATGTAAAAATGCTCAGTGGGACAAGGTGCTCCATATTGCAGTTTATTGCCAAAATCAGTATAATAAATCTTTCAGACCTACAGTATATGTACAAAAATGGTTACTCAAAGCAGGGGAGAAAATAGGAAACTGCAGCTAGCAGCCTAGCACACATACACTCACTTGTAAATAATAAAATGGTAAACGGTGCATGTATGGCAATTTCTTTCCTTTGCTCTTCACAGATTGTGGATTACATTCATAGTCACACAGTACGCGTTACGAAACAAACACTGCACTGCGCTGCAGACATCTGCCTGTGACAATATGCAGTGCAGGCAGACTCGTCTAGCCAGTAGTCGAGGAGGAAACCATGCAGGCTAGAAGCTGCTGATCGGGAGTGATTAGGGCTTCAGTATCTTGCTCAAAGACACTTCCTCACAAACTCTGGTGGAGTCCGGGAGCAATGAAAATTGGGAGAGAGAGATTTGCTGCGCCACACAGCAAAGGCCGTCTAAATCGAGACGAGAACCTGCAGAAAATAAACTTGCAAACCTGCTACAGAGAATGTTGACAGGAAAGAGGGATATCTGGTGTGTGCGTCGACCACTAGGCCAGCGGGCGCCATGCCTGAACCTTTCATTGTATTGGCTGCTGATTTTGGACTAGTAAGGTTTGTGCAT
>CM076987.1:26523365-26530865 GCA_039105355.1 Benthosema pterotum | reverse complement strand
CAAAATCATTTCAGGTTAGGTCAGGCTAGTTCCAAAGTAATGACTAGAAGTGTCCACAAAAGCCAAAGAAAGAAATGTTAATGTGCAAAAATGTGCTGGAAGGAGAGCTAGTGGGACATGGTATCCTGATTCCTGACAGCTAGGTGGAACAAACTACCACAATTTGTCTCTTATCCGGGTGTGTTTGTTTCATTCATCATTTTAACTGCTCAGCTAAACCGGGGCCATTAGAGTGCTTATTGGAGCAGCGGCCAAACAAATAGGCAGGAAAGATTACCCCTCCAGCTAGTGGATCCTGTAGCAGTCGTCTCACCAACAAATCACCAAAAACTGTATAGACAACATACAAACAGAAACAGGCACTGTGTAATGCAGTACGGTATGTGCATACTGTGTGCACATGTCTGTATACAGGACATGTGCATGTTCCCGCCGGGCATGCACACATACGCATGGATGTGCATGTGTGTGCATGGACACACACAAACTATGAGGTGACTAGGAGGCCATATTCACAAAAGTCTATATGGATTAATGCATAAAATGACACGTAAAAAGCGTTCGATCCAAGACCTTCATGCAGCATATGACACAAATAGCACCTCATCATCACTAACCCTTGTGTTGCAAATGTATCTTGCATACACATCTCCACACTGGCGCATCTCCAAAGAACATGCATTAGACACGACACGTACACAAGGACACACGGACAAGCATCCAGGTGTGGGTGTGAACCAAAATATACATGTTTGACACGTTAGTCTGTGTGAAGCACAAGTGTGATTAGTGCCACGGCAATGACACCACTCCACACAAAACAGGCTTTCTACGGACGGACGGACGGACGGACGGACGGACGGACGGACGGACAGACAGACAGACAGACAGACAGACAGACAGACAGACAGACAGACAGACAGACAGACAGACAAGCAACTAGACATACAGAGATGCACAAAGTACTCCTGCTTTCAAGGTCAGTGTTGAGTGGCACAGACTGTTCTGAGTGTGGGTGGTGGTACTGCAGGGTATGTTGCTGCTGACGGTGGATTTAATTTGCCGCAGGGTCGATATGAAGAAGACGCTCCGTTTAGAAGCACTCATCGCCAACACACAACGTATAACGAGTGGCCCGCGGCGTGATCCTGTCTGTGGATGATTCATGGAGCCTCTCAATGTGAAAGTTTATATGATGAACTTTCACTTTTTGTTAAAACTATATAGTGTTTTACATAATACTACTTATTGTACCCGCTAATCTCACTGGCAGGAACCATGTTGCCATGCTGACCTGCACTTGGAAGAGAGTCAATGATGGCAATAATGTGACATAGACAGTCACATAGCCTACTGTAACTGTATCTGTCCGTCCATATCCATACTAGTGATGGGAGATTAATCGCCCAATTTTTTTTTGTTTTTAGATTAATCAGCATTGTTTATCGGCATCAATCAGCCCGATTCCAATGAATGAATCAGTCCAATTAATGGATCTGTCCAATTAATCCATCTGTCTTTAGAGATAAACAATCCCAAAGTAACTGATGCTTTTCTATTGCTGATACCGATATGAACCGATATGACAAAATAAAAAGGTCAATCTGATACATTATCAGACATCCCTAATATAAAGCTATTAAAGTTAAATCAGACTGCAGTGTAGTAGACACCCCGACCGAATTATCCATTATTATCTCATACAGAATGAGACAATAATCAACGTTAGTAATATCGGTTATAACCCATAACACTGATGAATTAATCGGCCAAACTTTCTCTTCGCACATCCCTAATCTGTACAGGAATTTATTTTGCACACTGACACTATGAACGATGGTCTGTGTACATTGCATACTACTTTTTGCCGATGGGATCTCAGATTGAGGTTCATGTGGCAGGGGGGCTGCAAGCAATCTGCTACAATAATGAGTGTTTTTACAAAACCTCACTTCTTCTTTCTGGAATGCCTGAACTGGTTCTATTTGTTGTACATGGTGTCAGGAGTGACCAAGGTTTGTGGGAACCAAAATACAGGACAAGAAGCGACACCTAACACTCAACAGGGCAGGGTGGGACAACAACAGAGGTAGCAGGGTTACAAGGAAAACATGAAACACTTCAAAATAAGAGCACACCCTACAACAACTGGAAGTCCTTCAAAATAAGGGTACACAATATTACAGCAGTCCATGACACATGGTACCTTTTAGTGTATATGACAAATAATCTTGAACCTTGAACGTTGACAAAGCTGTCATTTGGAGATAAGCTGCATACTCTGCAACAACTTTAATGCGACCTCAATATGTCAAACATGTGAACAGAGTTCATTTATTTTTTGTCTTTTCATTTTGGACAAGGCACTCATGGCCAATAGTTTCTTACTTTGCTTGCCTATTATGTGAACGTGTGATGACAGCACAGGGAAAAGAAAAACGGAAACAGAGCACATGCCGTCCGTTTGCACACTTCACAATTTGAAGTTGCAGCTTCAAAAGTCATAACAATTTTGGAGCGTACACAGCGTGACCACTCAACCAGATGCTAGTTATGGATGTAAACTACTCCCAGATGTGTTTATGCGTGAGAGTGTTGCAGTGTGTGTGTGTGTGTGTGTGTGTGTGTGTGTGTGTGTGTGTGTGTGTGTGTGTGTGTGTGTGTGTGTGTGTGTCATAGGTGATAATGTCCATACTGTGTGTGATGTGATGCAGTGGAGGTGAGAAGTGGTTTATCCAGACGCAATCTGCACTTTCAGGAGATGAGAAATGAGAAAACATTGTCCCTGAGCCCTGCACTGTTCTAAATATTTTATTTTTAGAGCAGGGAGACAAAAATATAGAGACAAAAATTGGATAGATGCAGTCAGTATTTATTTACTTTTTTATTTTAGCTGCTTTTGGTCTTACTCTCATCTGTCCTTGGCACTCTTGGGTAAACGTTAAGGCCTACTAAAAAGCGAAACAAACAATGTGATCAGGAGATCCCTAACAATATGGTGCAGAATGTGAAACCCAAGCATAATATGTGAGTACCATTAACAACCTATAGAAGGCAAAAAAAAAACAACTAAATTTCAACATGCTTTATGTATGCATGTCATTCCGGTATTTCCAACAAGGAATGCTAAATACATTCCAAGCATAGCCTACTATGCTGGGATTGGGCCCAATAAGTGTTTATTTTTTCCCTAAACTAATGCTTGGAATGGAATCAGCATCATGAAAACCCCCTAGATTGAAATAATGAGCATTATGACATTTTGACTACTTCACCTACTACTGTGTATTGTCAATGGTAAGGTCACAAATTATGCCAATTATTAAAATTGCTCAAAATATACAAGTTATTATCCGGCAGTTTCAACATGCTGTGGAGATAGGCCTCAACATTTCTATAAATCCTTGGTGTACTCAACATGTCAAGCAGTAGATGGATATGAAGATAGGTTGTTGTAAGTGCACAACTTCCGTGTTATATATGATGCATATTGATATGTATCACATATATATACCAAAGATAAAACATGTGTACGTTGTATATCTATGGTATACAGTATATACTGATCCATCTTAATGGTACATATAGACAGTCAAGCAGAGAAGCAGAAGACCGGAGGAAAAAGGGAGGACATGAACGGTTGCGCCATCAAGTACTGATTTATTGACATATTGTCAACAGCCATCACATTTCTCATGCATGGGTCGTAAAGACAAAAAAACACGATGAATCTTCCCTCTGTCATCTCCCTCTGTCATCTGTTCTAAATTGGAACCTTTGGGTGACCCACTCCTCGTCGGTCATAAACGTGTCGCACCAATATGGCATAAATTGTCCACACTGTGACCACGCTGCAAACCAATAAATGATAAGAGGGGCCTGTTCTCAATCAGTTACTTGTTTTTGCAAAAACCAAGGCTAGGGTTCAGTATGAAATCCCTCTGCCCTCGTCTTAATGGCCTTGTCCTGGGTTATGTCTCCTATCTGGACCCAGACCTCTTAATCGCGTGTTATGTCAATGAAATTAGTTTATCTTGCTGTTGTGTACATCTACAGCATCTATATCCACTGTCACAAAAGTATCTGTATCGCAAATTATTTTGGTTTGCTATGGCGATTATTTCTATGTTCTGCTTGTATCCATTTGTACGCATTGCTTTTGGTGCTTCATTTTACTGCTGCTTTATATTCGACTGTGTTCTTGTTTGATCATAGTATTATATTGCACAGCACCTTGCAACAATTGCTTTGACAGGCGCTTCATGAATGAAACCAGATCTGCACTCAGTAGAGTGCCAACAACTTGCGTATTGCACACAAGTAGGCCATGGACTTCTTTTGCGTGAGCAGAGTGAGCGATCCAAAACAAACAAACACTAAACTTTTAATATTATAATAATAATTGCGTTTGCAGAATGTCCTTCAGAAGATACTTATGACATCAGTTATAAAAGTATAATTACGCCACCTCATCACTTAATCACGAATCACGAATACTTCAAGGGACGACCGATGATCACGAAATACTTGCTTAACTTGTGCTGCCCAGTGCCCACGGAAGTAATTACCATTTACCTGAGAGACTGCATCCGTGTAACCCGTTGGATGAAATGTCAGAGAAGTTCAACCCTGTGACGGCGGTGATCATTTACTGGGCTGAGGGGAGAGGGAGCACATTGACATGACATGTAGAACAGGATATGACCGAATGCCCTCCTGTCCCCTCGTGGCCCCGTCCCACAGACCCCTCGTCATCTAAACATCCCGTGCCACAACCCTCTGTTCTCGAACTCTCCCAGGGGCGGATCTAGGCATGGGCATGGGGGGGTGGGGGCAATGTCCCCCCTAAATGCCCAGACTGCCCCACCAAACATGATGGCATGCAAAACAACACAAGATATTTTATTTATTTTTAATTTATTTAAAATGATTTGAAACACAACTACTGCTACTAACTAACTACAATCGTCTCACCACTAAACCAACAGCAGAGTCAGACCTTTAGCTTTATCCATCTGCGTGCCTGTTGAACTTCAACAATTGATGCTTTATTGATGCTGTACTTGCCTAATAAAAGTCTTGTAACTGAAAATGGTATGGGAGCCGCTCCCATGCCATTTTCTCCTGCCCCCCCAATTGGGAAATGTTACATCTGCCCCTGAACTCTCCTCCTTTCGTTTTGTGTAGCCTATACTGTATATGTTGTAGTCCTACGCACAACATTCGCCAAAATAGATCAGTATGTGCACACATAACTGTACATTTAGATAAGCGCTACTAAAGCACACACAGATAACGCAACACACACATACTGTACATGCACTGTACAAACAGACATTTGCGTGCATGTATACCCACACACACACATCACACCCCATTCGATACATTTCATAATTCATATCAAAACACAAACATACAGTAGTAGGCTAGCGGCACATAAATTTGGTAACACAAGTAGACAAACAATTCGTTCCCATGGTATCGGAGGCCTATATCATCAGACCCCTTAGTCCGTCCACTCTGATGTTCATGCAATCTGAAACGAAAGAGACTTTAATCCTGTATCAACAGCCGCTGAAATCCAACTAATTTCACGCTCACAAGGGACCCATTTTCTGGCTTTTCTTTTCTGTTTCTTTTTTCTTTTTTCTTTTTTTACACCCAGACTCAGTAATCTACTCATTGAGCTTGCTGTATACATATATACCGGTATATGCCTTCAGACTATGTGCATGACTGTGTGCACAGTGTGCGCTTTCCGGTGTGCACGGGCTCCTGTCTGGTTGTGTACACAACGCGTGCCTTTTAGGCTGCTGTCCCACATAAACGCAATCACTCACACTGGCAGTCCTCCTCATCATTATTCACGTCCCCCCCATGGTCCCAGGCAATGTCCAAACTCTCCATCATTACAAAATGGGATTCTCAGCTGGCCTCGCTTTGAGACTCGCTTTGAGACTCACTCCTGAGAGTTCCCTCACTTCGTCACCCACTAATGTATAGTACACATTGTTAAGATAAACTCCACATTTTGGGGTCTCACCCTTGCTGCTGTGTCATTTTTCGGTATCCCACTGTGCCTTTCTTGAGCCACGCACTTTCCAACCCAAACTCAAAACTTTCCTGACATTTCACGCCCCATTGTTGACATTTTGGTGCTAGTCGTTCATGTTTATTGATGAGGAGGAGTACGCTATATATTCCCCTTCCTAGTAGTTGAGTGTTACCGGTTGTTGTCATTTTTGCAGCTGCACCAACGCTCCATATAGCTTTTCTGTCCCACATTCCGATAATTCTAAAATTCCCACAGTAGGGATTACGTGAGGGAGCACTGAGGGCAAGCTGTGCGAGACGTATGGTGACCGACTGGCCGTCTCAACCGCCACTACTCTTGGGTTTCTGGGTTGCAAAGTCAGATCACACTTGTAATAACATACTTCATAGAAATAAGACTTGGGTTTAAAGACCCTTAATTGTTTCATCTTGTGTACATTATGTCTACAGAAGAAACTAAATCCCCTGGTTCCTCAGACATTGTAGAAATAATAATAACAACAACAAACACAAAGGGGGGAACAAAGGGGGAAAGGAATAATGAATACATATAATAATAATCGGTAGAATATGTATAATCAATACATATACTACCGTGGTTCTTTGCTGGTGGTATTGCGCACATGACGGTTACTCTTACTGAGTATATTAATAAACATTATATTGATTATAAATGCTGTGTGAGTATAAAACCTGTAAAGTGACCTATTATTTATTATATTTAAAGTGACCTGTGCCCAGGGGCGTCATCTCTGTGTGGGCCACGGGGCCAAGGCCCCCATGAGAATTCAGGAATGTAACACCTCTTCAGTTTTCACACTCAGAATTACTTTGTGTGTGATCTAGCTGTTTTGGAGAAAAGGGTCAGATCGACTAATCACTCCAGGGCGGCATGCGTGTGCGTGTGTGTGTCCGGGATGGAGAGAAGCTCACATACACTGATGTGTCAGAGAAGATGGCAGTAAGGAGGATGAGACTAGCCGGCCACTGCCACCGACACTCAGAACTTCCAGCTAAAAAGCCAACACATGGGATAACCAACACACAAGCATCGATCAAGAGAATGTCCCAGTCTGTGGACGCATTAAAGAAAGACGCTGGTGCAGAGAGCCTCAAATGAACTGGCCAGATGTACGGAGAACCAAGATGACTGGAGATGCCAATGAAGGGCTCGGCTGAGGACGATGTAGAGAGCTCTGTCTGTACTGTATTTTGTAAGCAATTATGTCACATTGCATTGTTTTATACATGTTATAGCAGGGCATATAGCTAGCGGCCTCCCCCAATTTTTTAAACAAATAGCATCACTTTATTCTGTATATATTAGCAGCTCCCAGGCAATTTTATTTGGAGTGATAATAATAAATTTGCCGTGAAGCTGCTATACAGTGGGTGGGCTTCTCCTTTTCTTGTACGTTTACTTGAGGTCTGCAGACTTTCTTTTGG
>CM076987.1:26425865-26520865 GCA_039105355.1 Benthosema pterotum | reverse complement strand
TATCATTAAAAGGAAAGGTGAGGAGGATGTCGGGAAATGAGAGATATATAAAGGACTTACTGATTCATGGCCATTCAGTATAAATCAGTCATTTGAATACAAATGGTATTTGGTGTTATCCTCCAACATGAGATGGAAAACCCATCATTTTCAGCGAGCACAATGTGTATACTACATACAGTGTTGTAGTGGTACTTTTAGAAGTGGGGGGACGCCTCTTAAAGGGGAATTCCACCCATTTTAATTGTTTTTTTCTGAGAGTGTACAAATGTGAACCAAATGGACCCTAGCGGGTCCATTTGGTTCCATTTGTACACTCTCAGAAAAAAAGGAAACTCATTAACATGATTATGTCATCAAGATGCATTTCACCATGTTAATGATTTTTTTTCAGGCCTCCATTTCTAGGAAACAGACACAGACACTCAAATCTTGTCGTAAAAGGACACTGTTGTAGCCTGGTGACAGCCCTGAATCACCATTTAAAAAAAATACTACCATATTTTTTCATGGACTTGCATCCCTGCCTTCGTTGTTGTTAGTACTAGTTGAAAATCCGACTAGGGCAGCTGATTGGCCGACAGCCCTGTCACTCAACAGTGTCGGTGCAGGTGCTTCTTCAAAGAAGCACAGGTTTTATAAACATCATCATCAACATATTTTACTGCTTTTCGTCACATAGTAGTAGGGTTAGAAACCGGGCTAGCACATCAGCACATTAATGACAACAACGTCATCTGCTATGCCAATATCCTTATGGGTTGGTATGAACCAATCACCGCGAAGACTGCCGGTTGGTAACAACACTGGTGTTCTGCTCTCCTGCGTCTTTCTTGAGCACAATCACATACTGTATGTTAGTATGGGATGTCCTTGCGACTGGTGCCCATGTGTTGGTTCCCACAACACCAGTTTGCTGGCTAGCAGCTCTTGATGTCTTTGGCAGTGTCAAGCAAGTCACATTCTCCTGGCTGCTAGAGTATCTTGTCGCTCACCCTGAATATCCTAGCATACAGATTCTCATTTGTAACATGTGCACTCTTGCTGATCATGTAGCATTCTGGTGTAGCAGTAGCCAGAGACTTCTGCAGGGTTCGCTTTAGGGTCCAACCTTCACTGCCATATAGGAGAAAAGATTCCACCATTGCGTAGAAGAAACTGAGTTGGTCGGGGGAGGTTGGAGTTCCATACACTGCGCTCCATGCAAGTGCCTTCCTCACTTCCTCAGACCTTGCTCTGTTGAGTCGATCCAATAAGGGACTTGAAGTCATTAACGGAACATCAGAGGATGTTCCGTTTGGATGTTATAGGTGATCACCTCAGTTTTCTTGGCATTCCGCCGTAGGCCAACCATGGCACACTCTGACCACTCTACTCAAGACCTCCTGCGCTTGCTCCATGTTGTTGGAGAGCAGGCTGATGTCATCCGCATAGTCTAGGTCTGTCTGGACTACTGCAGGGTCTTCTTGTCTTCTTGACCCCCTTGGTGTGAGAGTGAAGTCAAGATCCTGCTGTCGTCCATTAATGGCCTTTCTGAGGGGCTAGTGTCTCCTTGCATTACCCCAGCCAGGATGCCAAACTCCTCAGTGTCGCCATCCAGGGTCACTACCTTGGCCCGTGTTCCTGCATACATGTATTTTATTGCCTGGAGCAGGTTGGGAGGGACTCCATAGGCCTTCAGGATCTTCATCATTGTGCCTCTGTGTATTGAGTCAAATGCCTTTTTGAAATCAATAAAGCACACCACAGCCGTCAGGTTGTTTTTATTTCACCATGTATTAAATGCCTCATTTGACAGTTGTTTTACAGACGGATGAAAAGCCAGGGGCTGAAGTCCCCTTTGATGTCTATGTGTGCACGTCCCTGCTGCTGTATACACGGCTACACAGACTTGTTGACATTTACAGTAACTCCAGTGCAGCGATCCAACACACACACACGCACACACACACACACACACACACACACACACACACACACACACACACACACACACACACACACACACACACACACACACACACACACACACACACACACACACACACACACACGGTTCATCTGCATTCCACTGTGGAGCAGACCCCGACCCCCAGGTAAATGCCATGGCAACATGAAAGACCCCAAACAGAACAAACGGTGACCTTGCATTTCATCCTAATGTTCACCAGTCTTCTTCAATACATCATTATTATGAAGCCCGAAGGCTGCTGAGATGAATGCAACAGAAGATTAAATTAATTTATTCTGACCTTGTAGATTGGTGCAGTTGTACAACAGAGTATGAATTAAGCATGGAAGACTGGTATTAAAGAGGATGAAAGGGTGAAATGTGCCTCTTTCAAGAATGATATACAGTATGTCTCATGGGAACTCTCAACCAAATGAATAATCCTTTATGTTTGAATCTATTTATATCTGCGAAAATGCCTGCTATAGAAAAATTGACAGGATGTTCAATGTTCACAAAAGAAAGATAATTCTCAGCCTCTGTAGCAGATTGAAACATGAAATAAAACACTGACTTTTAATGAACATCACTTGTAATAACCACTAAGACCTATGGAGTACTGGAATGTATATCAAGTGAAGTCTGTGGTGTACTTTTTGGTCTTTGTAATGTAAAGTTTGTATTGTGGTGTTTGATGTTTCTTATGTTCTAAAAAGAAAAAGAAAGACAGTACAGTATATATTACACTATGATATGATTTCAGAAGCACAATAAAGAACTTTGATGTACACACATTACTCATAAGTGTGCACCGTCCCAGCAAACACGGTCAGGACTGGGACGAATTGGTGACGTCTTTATAGTGGCCAAATTAAGGCAACGCAAGACTCGTCAAATCTGGCCCAGAATATCCCCTGATTTCAACCAACACAAATCTTGTGCGCTAAAGATCTGACTAGTAATGATTGATTTAAATTACTCTGGTCTCAATCTGACTCTCTTTGATTCATTCAGGAACATCCGTCTTTAGTGGACAGGATTTGTGTTGGTTGAAGTCAGGGATTCGCCCCGGTCCTGACCGTTTTTTTGCTGGGGTACCTGCATGTGAGTCCACAAAGAGACACAGGGATTCCTACAGTATAGTGTTTTAAAAAGGAAAGACGCATCAGAGCTCCCCGGGACAGACATGACAGCGCTGGCCCTCAACTTTGCTTGAGAAGCATCCCAACCAACGGACATAGTGTGAATCTTGGTTCACAATATAACAGGTCGTATCTGCTTTTTTTTCATGTTCATTTGTTGTTCATATTCATATCATGAAAGAGATGCACCTGGTCCCATTTTGTAATCCATAAATATGTTCTAAGGTCCCACAGAATTTATGACTACAGCTTTTTATTGGACTCTTGATGGTTGAAGTACTTGAATAAAGCTCTGTGAAGGATCAAAACACTTCTCTTCTATGGCAGTGAATGCTGAACCCTTGAAACCAGTCATGCTGAAGTCGGGTACGTTGGCCCAGACCAGCTGAGCTACCCTGACGGTGTGAGCTGCGGGTTTGACTCCGGGTCCCTATGGCCTTTACCACATGTTCCCCTCTTTCTCTGCCTTCCCTGTCAGTCTACTGTCATAAGAGCGCCTTTCACTTCACACAGGTGTGATTTTTTAAATTGTTTTACCTAAATTGAACACAATTCATCTGGTGTAGCAGGATTAACACAGTCCTTCAGTCTCCTGCCCTCCGGGATGCAATTCATTTAAATATTGTTGCTTTAAAGGACAACTTTGATTTTTTAAATTTTCTTTTGCAGTCAAGGTTCATGTTTTAGGCTACATAAACCTTGTAGCCTAACAATTAACAACTGTCTTTTATTCTGTCTAAAAACATAAAACATCAACCTTGGGTGAAAAAAAAAGTTGTCCTTAAGGACGCTGGACTTTTATAGGCTATTTTAGATCTATTTTTTGTATCATGCTATTTTTAGGAATTGTGGAAATGTCAGGCAGTGCATGAATTCTATCATCCTGTCTGTTCTCCCTTCGTGTAACCCATTCTTTCTTTCAATGCATTTTATGATGAAGCGATAAATGCTTCAACATCACCCACAGATGTAACTAATAAAGAAACCTCGAACCTTGAATCAACAGCCACTAGACTTTCACACAGAGTTGGCCAATCACAGTGGGCCTTTTCTAACTGTGTGGTGAGATCTTAACAACACATTGGGGACATCAAAGCGGATACTCACGCCATACTCTGTGAGAGTGAGGTTGTCGCATCATACTCACCATAGAGTTGTGGCTGAAAGTATTGGCACCCTTGCACAAGTTGCACATAAAATCTGGGTCAACTGGAGGGGGGTGCAAAAGAAGAGTGGACCAAACTGCCTGTAGAGAGGTGTAGGCATCTCATTGAAACCTATAGGAAGCATTTGGCAGCAGTCGTTTACTCCAAAGGATGTGCTACCAAATATTGAATTCAAGGTGTCAATATTTTGCCATGGCAATTTCTGTGTAATATATTATTTAAAAATGAATATTAAGTTATGATTAAAAAACAAAGTTTCTGTGTTATTATTAGTTTAAAGAATTTGAGTACTTTTGTCAAATTCAACATATTTTACAGACATTTGGAGATGTTTGGTCTTTATGTGCAAGGGTGCCAATAGTTTCAGCCACGACCGTATATGTGTGTGATGCCCATGGAATGAGACTATATACAGTTACCACCAAAGTCATTAATCGCTGCCAGCCAGCAAATTGGTGCTGTATGAACCAACACATGGGCACCACAGTAACAAAGACTTGCCACGCCAACACTCATGTACAGTACAGACTAGCACAGTACTGTATGTACTCAAGAAAGGTGCAGGAGCGCAACATAAAAAACACTAACAAGCAAGTCAGACATATGGAGGACCGGGATGATTGGATGTGTCGGTGGAGGGTTCATCTGATGACAGAGAACCACATTTAGAGTTTAGAGGCTCATAATAGTGCAATGTCGCAACCTAAACCTTCCTTATAACAGTAAATAGAAGCATTCCTGTTTATAGGAGACACACAGAGACAGACAGACAGACAGACAGATCAACACACACACACAAGATTCCTAAGGTCAGAGTTCCATTAAGTCATCAAGGGTTTAGGATTAAAACAGACAGCGGCCACACAGAGGTCTGCAGTTCCAACCACATCTAATCAAAGCCGTCCATTCCCATTATGACAGTAATATCACATAACTGAAATCCATTTCATGACTCCACTAAAGGTCAGCGCATGAGGAAATGGGTATAGCCCCGTGTAATATGGGGCACACGCACAGAAGCATGCAGCAACATGTCTGAGCAGCTGTATGCAACGGGAAGCACATACCGTATATATCATGCATCACAGACATTTATTTCCAAAATGTCACCCATGCAGGCAGAGAACTGAAAATACTGTCTGAAGACAGATGGCGGGACAAAGTCGGTCATACCCGAGAGTCATTACTTGAGCTGTTCTGGTTCAACACAGAACCACACAACCCTTATTTTGAAGGGCCAAATATTCGTAAGCGAATGTTATGATGACTGGTAATGCTGGGTCTGGTGTCTTGACCGGAGGATGTTGTTCTAACCCTCTGTCTATAGAAATCCAGACTGCAAGACTCACCACGACTCTTGTGATGCTAACGGACAATGGCCATCAATTTGATCAGATCAAACGATGCAATCAATATTTAACGTAGCTCTGGGTTTGGCGGACTGGTAAAATTGCGCGACCCTTTGGGTTCCCTGTGAACGGTACGCTCTGTGTTAAGATTGAAATCCAGTCTTAACACAGAATAGAATGTCTTCTAAGTCGTTCCAGTCATTCTATATCAGTGGTTCCCAAAGTCAAGTTATGACTCCAGAGATTCGATACACTACCAAAAAACCCATGTCACTGTCCAAATACTTCATTAAATGTCAATGAGGTCCACTCCCACAACACCAGAGGAAGTGCAACTAATCGTGTGCAACTCAGATTTGTCACAAACAAGGGACTTAATTCCTTTCGCTCATATACCACCAAAATGGGGAACTGCCCTACCGACAGTCATTAAGACCGTCCACTCCACTATGATTTGCATTGCTAGTTATTATTTTGTGCGTCTCTTAACCAAATGCCTTAATGTCTTCATGAAATGAACAAGGTGGCCACAATTGTAAACAAGTGCATTCTTAGAGTGTCCAATCACAGCTTTTCAGATTTGTTGCAGCTGTACTTGAATTGTACTGTAATCCTCCAAGCTGTTCTCAGTGGTGTTGCAGTGTGTACTTGCCTTGTACTGTAACTCTCCATTTCTTTAATAACATTTTCATTCATTCATTGCGTGGTAGTGTGGCATGCAATATGAGCTTATGTGTTAAACGCTATGGTTATAGTTAATTTATAGACAAGTAAAAAAGCAGCATCTAGCTGTGTTTACATACTGTGGCTCGCCACATGTTTTATGCTTTGCTTACACTTTTGGAATTTAGCAGAGCAGGCCCTTAGTCTAGTAGTAAATGGCACGTATATGGCATGAATATACGTGAAAATGAGACACGCATGAACACACGTGTGCGAGCGCACACACACGCACACACACAGACTTTGTATATATGATTCAGACTGACATTTATCTGCCTGACCTAGTAAATATGTGTTAATTCTCTCATCTAAGTTATTCTCTTAATGCCAAGGACATCTTTGAACTTAGACTGACGCCTGTACGGACATCACGCCGTGACAGGAGACACATTGGTTATTTTCCTACATTCTGTTCTTTTCAATGTCTCACTATCTTCTGCATGGTCACGTCATAATGTCCAGGAGTGGATTCCACCGTATCTGTGTGTAACAAACTTTAGATCTGGTCCAGTGATATACTACTGCCGCATGTCATCTTGTTCTGAGCACATGACTCAACTGAACCCATAACTCATGGAGAGCCAAATTCACAACAATTATGTACATACTGTATGTGTGTGCTAGTGCAGTACTGTGTGTAGACTAGACCCGTATGTCACTTAGACACTTAACACTATGGGCCTACTATAGACTGGAGAAAAACATCAAGAAAATATGTTAATAGATTTCTGAGCAAAATATTTTGTTCGGTGTCTAATGTTAATGTATAATCTAATCTATTGTATAATTATATAAAGCTGTTTCAACTGGGAGTTACTTTCAACTTCAACTAAACCTATATATATTATATAGTAGGTTTAGTTGAAGTTGCTAATAGTGGGCATTAGAGGTTTTTGCACCTTCTTACAGTACGTTCCAAGCAATCCACTGTCCGATGACTAAAACTGAACACTGTCTACTAAAACTGAGCAGAGCACAGCTCTTTGCTAGGTCTCATGGTGGCGCTATAAATAATAGGGCAATATGAAAAGAGTGCCGACATGTCCTCTTAGGCATTTCACGGCGAGTGGACATTCATCATGATTCGAGGTATTTTGTTCCGAAAACATTTCCTCCTTCGTGCCTGGTGGGAATATGCCGAAGTCTCACAGTAATTGCACGCTGCATGGCAATTTGTTAAAATGTAATTGGAGATTGGAGCCAATCTCAACCAATTACGACGGTATATGGGAAATCAGACAGATCTGTGTTGATCATGTGATGCAATCTGCAACAATTTGGGGTAGAGGTTCTGCCCTGGCACCCAGGGAGTGTGTGTGTACAAACATTTGGAGACAAATATCTCACATGCCTCTGGAAATGTTAGTATAACTGTAGCACTAAAAGGAAAGGCCTCAGGGTCACCAAATTGGGTCAGGTCAGGTTTATCGCCCAAGGAGCGTGCAGGTCATTTCCATGGTGATCTAGGCAGTCTTTTCAATAAATACTTTTTTTGCACCTGCTTTGGTCTGACTATTGTCCAACATTAGAGCCCTGTCGCTAGTGTACTGTACCTGAGTCATCTGGTGATCAGACTCATAAGGCACCTGCTGATTTCCTCCATCGAACTTAGAATGAACAGGATTGTGTCAAAACGCGACGAAGGAAGTAGCGAACATTACGATAAGTATTGTATTTATTTTATGTTATTGTTTTCCGTGCAATACGTTTGGAATTGGTGGTACTATCCAAGGTAAACACAGAGATTAACGAGAATGCCTCTGGATGTAATTCAGGACTGTCAAAAACACATAAACGGTACCCGAGTGACGATGTACTGAATGAATGAATAGTAAACAGTTTGCACTAAAACAGCAACGGCAATTGGGGACACGATAACATGAAGTCAGTCATTCTGGCAGTGAATCTTGGGTCAGTCAGAGACGTTCACATACAAGGCTGGGCCTCGTCGTGGTGGTCCAGCCAAGAACGGATTCCTCGCACATTCAGTGAAAGTTCAAGAGCTGAGTATTTTCATGCTTTGGCAGAATGTGTCAAAATATATGGATTTGTTTTATGTTACGCTCTTTGAACACTTCCTTTTTTGGTGAGAGGTTTGATCAGTCATTTTGAGAGTTGCAACTTGAGCAGATTTGATCAACACATACGTTTCAAACTGTGTTATCTTGATTGAAAGTAAAAATGAATGCTAGTTAAGATGTGCGTGTGCACGCACAAACACGCGCGCACACGCGCGCGCGCACACACACACACACACACACACACACACACACACACACACACACACACACACACACACACACACACACACTAGTAAGTATCTAAAGGTACTAAATATAGCCATTTGTTGAATGTTGTTCCTCAGCTGCGCTCAATCACACCCAGACCCGGTAATTGCTTTGACAGAGAGACAATGAGAAATATGGGTAGGCAGGGCCTAAACTAACAAAGTGTGTCACTTGTATCAAACGTGCAGCCAGTGCCAAACCATTACAGCATTCAACATGTCAATCGATACCAGTGAGCACCTACCACTAAGCTGCAGCGTATAGTGTTTGCAAACAGCTCTGGCACAGCACAACAGCGAGTAGTTGACTTTATATAACACGTTAAAAATGTAGTATGAGCTAAAATCATGTTTCATATCTGCGTTACTGCGTAATGACTTTTGCCATGTTGTCCCCTCTCTCCTATCCACTGTGTGTGTGTGTGTGTGTGTGTGTGTGTGTGTGTGTGTGTGTGTGTGTGTGTGTGTGTGTGTGTGTGTGTGTGTGTGTGCGTGCGTGTGTGTGTGTGTGTGCGTGTGTGCGTGCGTGTGTGTGAACGCACATGTGCACGCGCATGCTTGATGGTGGCACGTGTTTGGAGTCTTTGCGCGCACAAGACTGTCCATAATTACAATGTCAAGACAGGTTCCATAACAGCCAAATAATAAATAAGACGGCAGTGCTGGCCATTACCGCAGTCATACGGTATCTTACATAATTCTCCATCTGGACCTGCCTCCGCATGAATAAAGCATCCAGCTGCCTCAGACTTTTAAATCTGCCTGCATATAGATGGAACATTAAGAGACTCGGCCGCATCCGTGTAAGGCAACAAGTGCGGCTAATGATTATGGTTAGTTTTTCTGCCCGACCTCAAGCAATATCTATGTGTTTGTTTGTGCCTGGCCTTCAGATAACACCGGGTGAACCCCCATGTCTCTTCAATCAGCGCACCAAATTCAAGCTGTTCCATTTAGCAGACAATAAAAGAGAGGTGTGCTTCAGCAAATGGCACGGTATGGTGCATGTGCTGCATCGCCTTCAATCGATATATAATCACAATCAAAGCAATCACAGTGGATTTTAACAGTGGGAGACCAACTGCCTATCGCCTACAGTACATCGTCCACGATTGTTTACATCGTCCACACTCGCCAGAGGAGGTCACCCAATGTCGCTCACTCACATTCCATCAAAAAGACGCCAGCTATTGCCAGCTATCGCCAGTGGTTGCTGTGGCTTAGACAAATAAGAAAAAATTGTCTAGCTGTCGTCCACTGTTAAAATGCACTGTTAGGGGTTCACTGTTAGTCTTGCTCAATGACACATTGACACTATAGCTTCAGTAGTCTATAATTTTTGTTCACTTCCGGTAAAAAAAAAAGAAAGAAAGAAAGGACCGACACAAATTAGTGATGTCTGGATTGTGGCCATCAAGGCAATCCGTTTCGTTATTTTAAGATAATAATGACGCTATAGAAAAGCTATCCTCGGCCAGATCTGACTAGTTAGGGTTGATTTAAGTTAGTCTGGCCTCAATCTGACTCTCTCTGATTCATCCAGGGGGACATGATGTGTTGGTTGAAATCAGGTGATATTCTGGACTAGCCTTATTTATATATCATATTTGACTAGTCTTGGATTGCCTTGATCTGGCCAACAATCAAGACGTCATGACTAATTTGCTCCAATCCTGCCTGTGTTTGCCGGGTAATCCTGAGGGTGCCCGGACTCAAAACTGGGAACTATGCGGATCGCATCCGTTCACTTGAGCAAATGCCTCCACACTGTGCAGAGGTACCATTATTCCTTAGGAGGCATGCTGACAACATTCTGTGAAAATGACCAACGTACATGCTCACCACAAGGAGCGATTAGATGAACGACAGAAGCTACAGACAGCCCATCGAAATCCATCCAGATTTACAAGGCTTCAACATGGTGGCAGACAGTTATCCGTGTAGACAACACCACGTCTATATCACTACAGCTGTAGTCATCGTTATCATTCTTGGTCTTGACAAGTCAGTCTACATGAACAAAAATTAATCAAAATAAAATATTTGATTGTACACCAAAAGGACCACGATGGTTAGCTCAAACGTCTGGGCACCTATAGGCTTTCAAGCCAGACTGACAGCGTGCCACGGGTTCGACTCCTGAGCCCGATGGCTTTTGCTGCATGTTCCTCCCCCTCTCTCACACACACTCTTTCTTGTCTGACTACTGTTCACTGTCGGTTAACACATAAACGCCCCAAAACAAATCTAAAAGGACACACAACGACTACATTCCAAAATGTGGGACATAAAGCCTGGATGCAATTCTGTCTGTGCTGGACTGTTTTGGTGCATGTGTCAACAACTTGTCCCTCAGTTATCCCCAGTGAGGTCACATTAAACTGCACAAAGAAAACAATCACAATAAGTCAGGTTATTAGCAGCTTAGACACACACACACGCACACGCACACACACACACACACACACACACACCATATGCATCCCACTCTCCGCAGACAAGCGGAATTCTAAGTCGCACATATATAGTACATAGGCTTACGTCAGTGCCCATATTCTAACGCACAACTGCAATTCTGGGAAAGAAGTGTGGGTGGTGGTACACAGCAAAACATAGTTCAGTACTGAAATGAGAATTACTGTAGGTTTAGACTTCTGCAGAATCAAACCCGCGGGTCTTGATAAGGATAAGGACTTTATTACGAAACGGGGTGATGGGCAGTTTAATAACATTAATTACCGGTACATCTGTGCAGGAAGGCAGAGAACAGGGGTTTTCAACATTTTTGATACCAGGGCCCACTATTTATTCAGCATTTGAGCCAAGGACCACCATTTGAGGACATTTTAGACCCACAGACACCAAAACTAAAGATTTCTTTTGCTTTTGTCTTCTTCTAGTTTTGTAGACTTGGGCTAATTCAGATGATGAATATTTTAACTCTTGAGGGTGTAAAAATGAAACCAAATGCACCCTTGCGGGTCCATTTGGTTTCATTTTTACACTCTCAAGAGTTACATCTGGTTACCAACTGGAACTCTCTCAGGGACCACTGGTGGTCCCTGGACCACCTGTTGAAAACCCCTGACTTAGACTGATAGCATAATTATCAGCTCTTAATTTGCTGATGCCAATCAAACCCCTGAATGCAATGCTTTGGTACACATATTCTCTGACATATACTGTACAGAACAGGCAAAGTCATTTGCTGTCCTCGTAGTATATATTGATGATCCTGTGAACTGTGACAGCCTCAAGTAAACTGACACGGAGGTGTGTAGCACCAGTCCCCAGCGGTTTGGTTCACCTTGCAGTCATATATAGTCTATAGACATTCCCCATTCACCGTACACATTCCTCACCGTCCCGTGGGAGATTAGAGAACTACTTCAGAAGCTGGACAATTATGGGATTATAATGATCTTGATGACCTAAATTTATATGAAGTATGTCCGGATGAAGGCAGGCTAATTTATAAAAAAATTAGGTCACCAAGGACATTATAATTTAGACTTTTTTTTTTTACCATTGTTGTTTTTTAAATTGCAGATCTACAAGCTTACATTGGCTGGTTTTAACGTGATATTGTCGCACAATTCATTATAAAATCTTTGAATCTTTCTCAATAACTTTCAGTCAAAATATATTTATCACATTACACACACACACACACGCACACCCCCACGCACACACACACACACACACACACACACACACACACACACACACACACACACACACACACACACACACACACACACACAGTAACGACCTTGCAATAAAAGGGCAGCAGACTGAAGGGCAAGTGCTGAAGCTTTGGCATGCAGGGTCAAATAGACATGGAATTATGCACTGGCCATATAAGCGAGCATGTCTTGCGTGTACACTGTACAGGGTTTGATGAGGTCAGTTCAACACATGGAATGTCAGAACAGGAAGGGCAGGCAGGGAAGGATCAACATATGGAATGTCAAAGCCATATTAACATATACAGTAAGGGTTTGAGCTCAGATATAGCGTTGCTGGCTGGCTCCATATGCAGAGCTAGACCAGGGTTATAATAGTTAACTAAAACTAATTAAAAACAAAAACTAAAATTCAAAAAACATTTGAGTTAACTGAAACTAATAAAAATTAAAAATGAATTCAAAAAACAATAACTAAACTAAAACTGTAATTAATGTGGTTTCAGAAAACTAACTGAAATTATACCCAAAATACCCTAACTAGTTTAGTTTTTATAAAGCTTTTAACTTCAAAATGTTTTGGTGACCAGCATGAGGAGGAGGTGCTTCTAGATCTTCTATTTACTACTGAGTTCCATAACACTGGGGGTAAGAATTGTGGGAGAGTGCAATCATCCAGTCTACCAAGAAACTCAAAGCAAGGGTTGAATACCAACCTTTTCCCACTATGGCACATTTTTAATCCTATACCTGACAACCAAAGCACAGAAAAAATAAAATAAGTAAAACTAAAACTATAAATTAAACTAATAATTAACTAAAACTAAATATTTTCACCACACACACACACACACACACACACACACACACACACACACACACACACACACACACACACACACACACACACACACACACACACACACACACACACACACACACATGCACAGGAAAACCAACAAACAACCTTGTGGTACAGTACATCTATACAGTATTTAAGACGTTTTAAGATAAAAACCCTCTATGGACAGAAGAAACATGATTTTTTACTTCCAGAAACTGACAGGGCACCTCCAAAGGCACTTTCACTTCTGCGCCTACTGTAAGGGGCATCTGACAGCTGCAAGGCACCCATTATTTACACATGCAGCCCTGCCTGGCTATACTCTGTGCATGGTGGAGGTGTGCGCTCAGTGGAGCACCCTTTTCTATATGAAGCTGAAAATGGGATTACTCCATTATTCATGACGGCGAATGGAATGTCAATATTTAGTTTTGCATTTTCACTTGCCTGCATTGCCAGGCGTTAATCCTTGCATCACGCACCACCTTTTCTCCTCCATGTGTTTGTTAAGGGGTGGTGGGAGGGGACCAGGGCTGGCCAATGGTCTCGTGGGTAAACGTCCTTATAAAGGGGCTGGGAGGGAGCCGTCGCCAATCTAAGATTTACACTATGCGCGTTGCATTAACCTATGCTGTTGCTTTGCGCACAAAAGGGGAAACAATGGATCAGTGGATCACTCCACAACATGCGGTGGATTTTCAGTGTTAATTGGCTCAGCGCGTCCCCGTGAAGCTTGGTGGTGAGTTGAGCAGCACACCAAGCTATAGGATACTTTTTTGGAATACATTTGTCCAGCGAGCCGCGAGCAGGCTGTCTCGGGCAGACTGCCACAGAAAAAACAGTCACCTCTGTGCGCGCCGAGGCGCACTGGGGAAACATGCTCTTCTCCGGGGAGATTCCCCCGGAGTTGGCGTGGAACTTCACCGATAAAAACCGGACAGCATCTTTGGATCTATTAAGGCAAAATCTGCTGATAGCCGACGTCGCGAATAATGCCAGTGGCGCGCGCAACGACAGCGACCCGTTCGGACGGAACGAGGAGATCGCCAAAATCGAGATCACGGTGCTGAGCGTCACGTTCCTGGTGGCCGTCGTGGGGAACGCCAGCGTGCTGCTGGCCATGTGCAAGACCCGGCGGAAGCTGTCCCGCATGCACCTGTTCATCCGGCACCTGAGCCTGGCGGACCTGGTGGTGGCGTTCTTCCAGGTCCTGCCGCAGCTCTGCTGGGAGATCACCTTCCGCTTCTACGGGCCGGACGTCCTGTGCCGCGTCGTCAAGCACCTGCAGGTACAGGGCCGGATCTAGGCACGGGCATGGGTGTGGGGCAATGCCCCCCCCCCCCCCCGTAAATGCCCTGACTACCCCACCAAACATGGTGGCATCTAAACAACCCCCATTTCAAAGATATTTAACATTAAACTGCTTATATTTAAAATAATGCTAAACAATAGCCTACTACTGCTACTAACTGACTACAATTGTGGCACCACTAAACCAACAGCATTTTATCATTCAAAACAGAAAACTCTCTGAGTCAGACCTTTTAGTTTTATGCATGCTGCGTGCTTGTTGCATCTGATGTTATTATTGCTTACTTACTTGCCTAATATAAGTCCTGTAACCGAAAATGGTATGGCTGTGACTTCATCGCAGTGGCGCGAAGCGACATGGGCGATGAAGTCGCCCCCATACCATTTTCGCCTGCCCACCCCAATTGAGAAATGTTGCATCCGGGCCTGTGCAGGTGATGGGCATGTTCGCCTCGGCCTACATGATGGTGATGATGACCCTGGACCGCTACATCGCCATCTGCCACCCGCTGCAGACCCTGCACCAGCCCACGCGGCGCGCCTACGCCATGATCGCGTCCACTTGGGCGCTCAGCCTCGTCCTGAGCCTGCCGCAGTACTGCATCTTCTCCCTGAGCGAGGTGCGACCCGGCTCCCGGGTCTACGACTGCTGGGGACACTTCATCGAGCCGTGGGGCGTGCGTGCGTACATCACCTGGATCACGGCGGGGATCTTCGTCGTGCCCGTGGCGGTGCTGGTGGTGTGCTACGGGTTCATCTGCCACGCGATCTACCGGAACCTCAAGTACAAGTCGCGCGGAGGAGGAGGCGGCGGCCATGGCCGTGGTGCGAACAGCGGCAGCAGCGGGGCGCTGGCCGAGGCCACCGTTAAAAACGACCTGCTGGGAAGGAGCTCGGTGCGGGGCATCAGCCGGGCCAAATTACGCACGGTGAAGATGACGTTCGTGATCGTGGTGGCCTACGTGGTGTGCTGGGCGCCGTTCTTCACCGTGCAGATGTGGTCGGTGTGGGACGAGACTTTCTCATGGCACGGTGGGTCAAGCTTTTTTTTTTTTTTTTTTTTTTTTTTTTTTTTTTTTTTTTTAACTCTGGCTGCATAAAAGAACCTATTCACTAAATAGGCTATACTGTCTGCCGCGCAATAACGCACTTGCCTTTTACCACAATGCAATATCATCAATGTTAGTTTACGCATAATGCTTAAGTGCATACTGCATGGAATGACTGAATTGCTTTACAGCAATGGTTTTCAACCATTTTCATACCAGGACCCACTATTTATTCAGCATTTGAGCCACGAACCACCATTTGATGACATTTTCACCACACAGACCCCAAAACTAAAGATTTAATTTGCTTTTGTCTACAATACCAGACTGGATTTGAGAAACAAAACAAACAAGCAGATCAAAATGACCATTAATTTTCTACATTCTTCTACATCCACCAGCTGAGGGCCCACAAGCCCTTGGCTGGTGGGCATTCTGCCCCCTTTCCATTTTGAATCATATGTTTTAAGTCTCTCCAGGGGTCATTGAGAACTGCAATTTTACCTCCACCTCAACTGCAACCCCACACTGGGCCGATTAGAGAGATTAGAGGAACACTATTGAGAAATGAACCTTGACGGGGCTGCAATCAATGTTAGAAGTAGCACAAAAGAAAGCTGCATGTGCACATTAAGTGTTCTGAGATTATTGTTAAATGTGCCCATTTATATGACTCACTCTGCTAAAAATGGATACAGTAATTACAGCACTTAAAGCTATTCAATGTCGCCCATCGTTTTGCTGTCCGAGTTTTCATAATTCCACTCCACCGACAGGTCATTTTTTATGCCAATCAAATGAGTCTCCTTAAATCACGTGGAAGATACATATGTAAAGTTTATAATCTTAGGGGTAGGTCATGTGGTCTACCTGCACAGCCTTTGTGATCTACTGGTAGATCACAATCTACCTTTTTGGGCACCCCTGTATTATACTCTTAAAACGGATATTTCATATTTTTGGAACTTACCGGTAATAGTCTCTCCCTGGTACAGCTGTAGGCTATATGTAGTCATAGTCCATCATAGCTTTGTTTTTGTTTAGTTTTTATTCAGATTTTGTTTCTGAAAAATGATAGTGGACATTTTTCATCCTTGTTACCAAAATGGACACTAACTGACTTCCACTAGTGACCTTGAGCCAGTTTCCAGTTTGTTTTATAATTTATCCATGAATGCATTTTTATTTATCTATATTGCCATGGCCTTTGTTTAACCAAGATTATAGCTGCAGTGCGTCTGATATATGCAAAACTTGACCCCAAACAACTGGTAAGACATGCTTTAGAGCAAATCTTTTTATCAGTTGATTACAAAACTGTCTGTCTGGGGATGAAAGAGGACTTTTACAGGGCCATTTCACCACTGGAATGCAATCGCACAACAATAACAGTAGCACACTTTGAAATTTCCACTCTATATGGATAGAAAAACTGGCTGTGTGCCTGACTATAGGGTTTTACTGGATTGTTGAATTCGTACAATGACTGCTTTGGAGCACTTGTGGTTGGGACTCACTCAGATACCGCACATCTTATCACCACAGTGTGACATCACGCTATGGTTTTCCTAACCGTCACAGTGGTCACCATAAAACTGGAGCATTCATCAGCCTTTACAGGACATATACTGTAGGAAGAGTGTAAATATTTAGGGGGTCAGTGAGCCTGCGGTACAACAACTTAGGCATGTACTGTAGCAGAGAAGATGCGCTTAATCCAGAGGGACAGTATATAAAAAGCATGGCAATACACCAATACAAACAAACTAGTGTGCCAACTTGCGCATTGCACACAAGTAGGCCATGGCCTACTTGTGTCAGAGCGAGTGACCAGAGAGCCCCGACACCTCCAGAAAAGAAATACTCATGACAACAAAAGATATCTTTAATTACATCCTCACCGTGGCATCATCTAAACCAGCCAATAAGAGTCCCCCAAGGGATGGTAAACGGTTAATGGTAGACAACCATGAATCGATCACATTACTTGTGCTCACTTTGCTCACACAAGAAAGAGAATCATAAGTAAGCTAAGAACCTACCATCCATCTAACAAGTATGCACTATGGAATGCTATGTCTATACTGAATCTAAATTGCCAAGCCTTCAAGTAAAGACTTCTGAATGCGCCTATAAAGTCATCAAGGCTAGGGTTTGGGCAAGTGCAGACACCTACCCCCCTGCCCCCTGCTGAGAGAAACCACAAACACCCAAGATCTAGCCGACACAGTAGAACTCACCCTTCTCCCCTCTCCCTCTCTCTCTCCCTCCAGATTCAGAGAACACGGTGGTCACCCTCTCTGCGCTGCTGGCCAGTCTGAACAGCTGCTGTAATCCCTGGATCTACATGATCTTCAGTGGTCACCTCCTCTCCGACTTCCTGCACTGCCTGCCCTGCCTGCCCGCCTGCCTGCCCTGCTGCGGCCGGCTGCGCAACAGGTTCGCCCGCCAGGACTCCGACAGCAGCCTCCGCAGGACCACCACGTCCCGCCTGCAGACCCCACGGCTGTCGGAGCCCTTTAGGGACCTCAACCCCGTTCCAACGCTCAAAAACTGCCAGTCGGTCCTGTATGTGTCCTGACCTCGCAATGGATCTGTGTTCAGTTACAAAAAGCGACAGTATACTCAACTTTGGGATTTTTTTTCACCTTCATCATAATACCAATTGATCTTGTGTCTTATACCATTTTAATCGTTGATTAATCACCTTTACAACAAGGTATGGCACGTAGAGATCAGACATTATTGGAATGAGTAACACTGCTAAACGTGTGCGTTGGACCCCCAAAAATGTTGCTCTGTTTGCATTCACTGTTGTTTTGAACTTCAAGTCTGGCAGGTGTGTGACAGTTGCATGCCACTCAGTCACAGGTGTGTGTCAGGCACATAAGCATGGTTTATGACCCCATATCTTCAGAATCTGCCTCAAGGCAGGTTGAATTGCCGTTTTGGCAAGGTTTTTGGGGGGTCCAACCCACACATTTAGCAGTGTTACTCATTCCAGCAATGTCTGATCTTTACATGCCATACCTTGTTGTAAAGGTCACCAATCAATGATTAAAACGATATATTGGATACATTACCAATTGGTATTATTAAGGTAGAGAAAATAATTCCCAAAGTTAAGGCTCTGAACTTATGTGGGGCAGTTTTATCTCTGTCAGGACTGAAGAATGGACACCGGACTTAAAAGGATAATTCAGATTTTTGTAACTTAGGTTCTGTGATATATACTGTCCATTAACATAGCGGTGTCAACTCAATAATCAATTAATTGGCACAGTCCTGTGGTTGCAGTTCTGCTCTGGTTTTGGTTAATACCAAGTAGTTCCAGTCTTTTTGTGGGGGCAATGAGGCCACACAGTAAAAGTAAATGAATCCAAAAAGGCTGTGCTAACATTTTAGAAATTGGTCAACAACACAAATGATGTTAGTTCCGGTCACAAAATGACCGGAATATTAACGGACAGTATTGCATACAGCTTAACTAAGATAATCTGAACTATCCCTTTAAGCCTACAAATGGCAACTACATGGTGCTGTAGTGTAAAATATAAATTTAGGCTTTAACCAGAACAATGTGGACAGGTCCAGATTGTCAGAATATATGAGGTCACTGCTGCAAGGGGACTGACTGCAAACTGCACATGGATTTGGCACCGGGGCCTGTTGTATATAGTGGTGTATACATTTCTAAATGTGACAACTGCACGCATGCCCGTGTGCAGCCACACACGTGTGCGCATGCACGCACACACAAGAAAATTAAGAAACTCCTCTGTCTGGAAACAGATTTTCTTTTCAATGGATTAACCAATGGGTTTGAACTTCCACATGGGCATTGATTGACCACTGACATCTACAAATGGACTTGTTTGTGGAGGCTCCTCACAGACTATGGGGACTGTAATCATGGTTGTAGTCCCATCGCCCATGCAGATAGTCAGGCTGGAAATGGACTGGAGGATGGGTTTGGACTACTGTAATAGTTATATAGCATTGTTACATTAAAAGGGAGGGTGTCAAATAGATACTGAACTTATGTCGTGCTAATAAATGGAAATAACCATGTTCCCACCCCTATATCCAGGTTTGAAAAAGACCTGCGTGTTAATATGCCCTATTTATGGTAATTACAATAGCACTTTGTTAATATTACATGGCTGTATGTTTCTTCGTATATATACCTGTTGTTTTCAGTCAACGCACAAAAGCGACTTATGCACATCGGCATGGACATACAAGGTGTGTGTGTGTGTGTGTGTGTGTGTGTGTGTGTGTGTGTGTGTGTGTGTGTGTGTGCACCCCCGTGTGCGTGAGTGTGTGTGTTTTTATCATTTTTATCAGTAGCTTTATATTTGACGTATTGCTCTCATTCAACCAACTGCCTAAACCTGGATATAGTGGTGGGAACACATTCAAACACACCCAAAAATGTCAGCGTAAAATAAATGAAAGCAGAATTCCACACTTCTAGTGTGGAATTGTGAAAGCCTTCTTGGCTCTCTTGCCTTCATTTGCAGTTGATTAATATTCCATTAGTGGTACAGTTGTTATTTTGTGAAAAAACACCGGCTGTTTCCCATACGCTTACCCCTAGAAGCTTATGGGGCATGGAATGTTGGTCAAATTTGCTCATTTCCATTGCTCCAAAATCATGACACTTCAGGGCATAGTATTTAGTAACAGCGTTGCTGTGTTTCAGGCGTAAAGTGTGAGCCCTTGTGTTATCGTGAGACCCCGTGAAACAATTAAGGCAACAGGGTTACTATGCTTTTTGAATATTTGCAAACGCAGTGAGTGAGATTACTATGTAAGCCAGGCAGAAATGTTAAAGGGCCATTTCGCCCCTGTTGCAACCACAGCCTATTTCATGCACAAGGAACCACCCCTCCTTGTGGCGCGTGGCGAGGCTGCATGGAGGTGTGACTGTATTCCAGGAATCTACCTGGATGTTCATGGCCTCATGAACATCCCTTCACAACTACAATATATAAAGAAACATATTACACACATAAAACCCCAAGGGAGTGTTCCTTGTGTCCTAAACATTAAAATAAGCTGTGGTTGCAAACGGGGTGAAATGTCCCTTTAAGTCTGTGCATGCAGACTTAAAGAAACAGAGACCCAGAATATGGAAAACTCCATATACAGGAAGTAAACAGCGTCAGCTCCTAGCACGGAATTCTCTGAGAGTGTACAAGAGTAATCAAATGGATTCTTACAAAGTTCAGTGACAGAAGAAGCACTCGCATGTTTTACAAAATACATGCTGAAAGAAAAAAAACACCTCAAAACTGTACTTAATTACCTTAATTGAGTACATATAACACAACGCTGTTAAAGCTCAATTAACATTGGATTCCACTATCTACATTACAGTACGGTCATTTGAAAGTGTCACGGTACAATACAGTCGATTGTACAGTAATTTCCGCACTCCCTGTATAATAGTCTTGTGCGGGCATGCAGATAATCAGAGATCTCCGCTTTACTGATACCCCTGGGACATACAGCATACATTTCAGCGAATGGCCTCCAAGACTGGATGGTAACAATTTGAAGATTAAAATATTACAGCATTTACAGGACCAATGCAAAGACCTCAGGACGGCCCTTCAAATATGAGATGTAAAACAGCGATTGCAGGTTGTTTGGTGCTGCTTTTATCCACCATTCAAGGCCATTTGCATTTCCTCAGAAATGTCAGCATACAGTAAATTCTTATATCCTGGCTAGTGGCTACACAAGGCTAGCCTCTGTAGATTGTGCCAACATATGGTGTGGACAAAACATTTTTTATTTTATTTCTTCAAAGTAGTATCCTTAATTCCAAAAAGTTGAACAACGCTTGCAAAGCAAAAGATTCGAAGGCATTCTGTTGTTGACGGGGAAAAAACAAATCAACCACAGACGTCCTTAACAGGAATCGAACTACCATTGTGCCACCATGCCCCTAAATACAATGAGTTATTCATGAGCACAGCAACAGGAAAAAATACCCAACACACTTCGACCTACAAGGTCTACGTCAGAGTCTATCTCACATTTATGGCTACTAGCCATGCTTAAATACAGCCAGGTGATGTTCTCCAGTCATATAATTTCATTTCAATGACAAATGTGTCATTGAAATGAAATCATATTTTGACCTAAAAGCATCCAGACTAAAGGACATGACGAAACATCACCTGGCTGCATTTATGTATGACTTGATTATCCAAAATCTGAAGACCATGCAGGATTGTAGGTCGAAGTGTGTTGGTCTTTTTTGCTGTTTCAGTGAAGACGTGTGTGCCTCTTAGCAAGTCTGCATTTTACATCTTTTTGGAATTAAGTGGTACTGCTTGGTATAGAAAGAAGACAAGTCTACAATTGTAACCGTATCACCTAAGAGCACCCATCAACTGTATGAGTCACTGACTGATCCCTGCAACACTATATACTGTACATTTCAAAGAATTAGAAATACAACTTGATGTTTTTTGTATAAATTATTAATAAATGATACATTTTACTATTTTCTGTGTTTTTTGACTTGTCATTTATTTTTATGGATACATTAAGCATTGTAAACGCTGTTTCAAAATAGGCTATGTCTGAATGTTTTAATAGTGTGTCTGTGTGTGCATTGCACAATGCGGTGCTTTTGTTTGTATGTTAACTTACATGTTAACAACCAGTGTTGGGACATGTGCACTACGTAACTCAATATATTACATAATATATTACCAAAATGCAGTAACTTGTAATATGAATATATTACTTAACAAAAACAGTCTAATATATTATACTTTTCTTTCTGCATTACTGCATTACTTTCAATATTACTTTCTGTCAATCTGTCTCGTTGAAAATGTTCTTGTGAAATTTTCTTGCCAACTGCAGAAGTTAAATAATTACTTATTTTCTATAATTTGTCATCAAATTATTTATTCAGGAGGACGTTTTTTCAAGTTGATTTCATATGGATTTCCCAGATAGCCAAGTGCACTTTGTTTATTGTAGCTATGCCACTGGCCTACACAATATTTGATTAATAGTGACACTAAATATTTAATTATATATTTTGCGCAACATTTTTCTTTAAAGTAATATGTAATAGTAATATTAATATATTACACTTGCTCAGACAGCAATATTGTAATACAATATATTGCTTTAAAATGAAGGTAATAAGTAATAAGTAATACATTAACAAGGTATAGTAATATTCCAAACATGTTAACAACACTAACAACTAGTGTTGATCAATGTGCACTGTTCCTGACAAAATACAAACACAAAACAAGAATCCACAATGCTTGCATAATGTTCCCTCTGAGTCCTGACGTGATTATTTAGAACAATTCCCAAATGAGGGTTCAACAACTTCCCTGTGACCTTATTTAACATACCATTACGTACCTCAAGGGAATGTTTGCGTATGTTGTGTTTTTAGCGGCTCTGCGATGTGTTCATGTGTGCATCCATCCATGCGTGTGAATGTGAAAAAAGTTCGAGTGAGCATGTGCAAGGTGAGAAGAACCATATTCCTTACGAGTGGTGTCTGATTCTTCGGGTAGAGAATCTAAACAGAAACACATGTTGGCACGCTTCTGATGTATACCAGATGTTCTTGAAAACATGCAGTGGCACTGACTGGCACAGTATGTGAATCAAGGTTCAAGGGTTCAAGGTTCAAGGTTGTATGTTATTGTTACATCTTGTGTACAGGTACACCAACCAAAACCTAACCTCCACCTTAATAATTAGTCACCATTACAACAAGGTATGGCTTGTAGAGATGGGACATTCCTGGAGTGAGTAGCAGTGCTAAACGTGCATTTTCAAAACTTGTCCCCAGAATCTGGAGCCTAATTCCATCCTCCAGGAATGACAAGCAGGGGTTGAATGAATACCAGCCATTTGCAATTGGCATTTTGGCATATTCAGGAGCAATTAGGGATTCAGAGTCTTGCTCAAGGACACTTCTGGAGGAGATGGGAACCTTGCAAACACATCAAAAGACGGCGAACAAAGTGTTGACATACGAGTATCGTTTGTACAGGGTACATGTGCATGTTTTCCTTGTAGTAGCAAAGGGAAATTTTGTCTACGTCCATCCAATGGTTTTAAAACTGTGGAAGCATCTCAAACAGACTGTTGGGACGACTTGAATCCCTCATGATTTCCTGAGCTTTGCTGACACAGCGCACATCTGCTGATGCAGGGAAATTGATGATATCACTTTTTGAGTATGTGTATTGTACAGTTAAGTATACAGGTTTACGAAGCGCAGGTTGTCTCAGACCTCTACGGAACCACTAACGATTAGCACATTGTGCTCACAAACTATACGCACATAAGAAGCGTATCCTCCACGTTTATTCGCAATAATGTTATTCATCATTCAACGCAACACTATATAATCCTCCCTGCCGTGCTGCCTTGACCCAAAATATGGCCCACTTCATGGAAGGGTATGCCTTCAAGCTGGGTGAATGCTGGAGCTCTCAGAATGGCAAGCTCAGGTCAAAGGTGTAAATCCATACTTTTGTGACATGAATGAATTAAATGGAACAGAGTTTCGGAAGTCTTACTGAGTTCCTGGAAATACAACTATTTGTATTTTCCTTCTCCTCCAATCTCCTCAAACAAGTACGCGAGAGGAAGTGCATTGTTTAAGAGAGGAAGTGTAGATGAATGTGTCTGTCGATGGGGAGGCCCCCCCAAGACTTTAAAATGGAAAAGCTTTCATCTTAAAGACCTTGGGTGGAGCTCCATCCGGTGACTAGGACTTAAGTGGTCCATATCATACTATACATCATTCCCACTCTCTTTTTCTCCCTCTCTCTCGGCAATATCAGCTAGATAAAGGGGTGAGGGATTGCGGGGGGTGGAACTGACCACGCCTCCTTGACTCCCCTGAGAAAAAAAAATCTAAAGATGTCATTTCCAGTATTCTGGTGTTGGCCGTTGGATATTTGTATCAGGTGGTTACTATCATATCATCCATTGAAAAGCCTTTGACCGGATTGGCCTTGCGCCGCACGCATGAACGCACGTGCACACACACGCACATGCAGGAGATATCTGGCACAGGACCACTGCAGGGAAAAGACAGAGTCTTAGATGGAGTCTACTGCGAAATGCTAGGGGAAGGGGGTGTTGGCAGGTACTGTACAGTATGTCATAACTGTCAGCCCAACGCACACTCCCAAAATGCGGGTGGTGGATTTTGTAATCAATGATGCAATGCCATTAGTAATACCACTTTCAAAATATCACGTCTATGCGCCAAGTGTTTACATGAAGTGAGTGGTGTTGTTGTTTGTCTGTGCAGGAAGTAGTTTCTCTATCTGAATCCTTCCTAACTCATGCCCAAGAGATCAGCCAGGAGCAGTCTATATCAGGTCATAGCTCTATATAGTATGGAGATCTAAGTGTCTTGTGTGGTCCTTCATCACAAAAAGGTCCTGAATTTGAAATACAAATTGCACTTAATGACCACCATGAAAACCCCTGGCCATAGACTATTGCTGGCTGATCTCTAGGGCATGAGTTAGGAAGAACTCAGATAGAGAGACTACTTCCTGAAACAGACAGACAAACAACAACACCAGTCACTTCATTTAAACACTGCTGTATGGTATGTGCAGTGGTTTTCAACCAGTGGTCTGGGGACCACCAGTGGTCCTCAAAAGGGTTCCAGGTGGTCCCCAGCTAAATGATGGAAAGTTGGTTAAACAGGCGTAACTCTTTGAGAGTGTAAAAATGAAACCAAATGGACCCGCAAGGATCCATTTGGTTTCACGTTTACACTCTCAAGAGTTAAAATATTCATCATCTGAATTAGCCCAAGTCTACACAACTAGACTGTATGTTTGACTGTTTTGTTTACCAAATTCAGCCCAGTATTGTGGACAAAAGGAAAATAAATCTTTAGTTTTGGGGTCTGTGGGGCTAAAAATGTCATCAAATGATGGTTCATGGCTCAAATTCTGAATAAATAGTGGGCCCTGGTATCAAAACGTTGCAAACCACTGACTTAGTGCATAGATGTGACATTAGCATTGCATCATTGATTACAAAATCCACCACCTGTATTTTGGGAGTGTGTGTTTGACTGACAGTTATGACATACCTGCCAACATCCAAAAGAGATAAGACAGGTTTTGGTGCACAGACATGGTCCTAAACAACAGTTAGACTAATGTAGTCTGTATCAGAGATATTAGTGCCATGGCTCTTAAATCAGCCTCCAGTAACAGCTATAAGCCATAGTACAGTTTGCTTAAGGAGATGTTTTCCATCTAACTTGCAGACAAGAGCTTTGGGGAGAGTAGCTGTACACCGATCTGGGATTGGGTAAAAAAAAAAAAAGAAATCTCACATCTGCCAGACATATGGCTGCGTGTGTTATTGACGATGTGAGCGTGAGTGCACGTATCCATGCGTGTGTGTAGAATTGTAATTGAAACCTAACCAGTGAACTACTGTAATCCTGAAGGATACGTTGTTAACGTTAGATTTAAAGACATGGAAATGAGCCACGGACTGAGGAATGCCACTCAACTCTCTATGTTGACCAAAACAGATCTCAAACAAAGATAAATCCCCTTACCCTGCCAATGACATGCGTCGAGGTATGTGCCATATACTGTGTGTGTGTGTGTGTGTGTGTGTGTGTGTGTGTGTGTGTGTGTGTGTGTGTGTGTGTGTGTGTGTGTTTGCACGTGACACCCAGAACAAGCACAACGTGTTTACTAATGTTTAATTTACTACATGATCAGACAGACAGAATGGATAAAAGGCTACACATACACGTGCACGTGCACGCACACGCACACGCACACACACACACACACACACACACACACACACACACACACACACACACACACTAATAACCTTTTAATAGTCTTTTTCCCCCCCACAGACACAATATAAAGCTGAAATAAAGACACTCAAGAAAGGACGTTGAGCGAATGGTAGATAAAGGGGCAGCCATGGCTCTACCCATAGCTAGTTTCTAATCACTGGGTGCAAACATTCAGGAGTAGAGAGCACTCCTCGCTCTCAATCGCTTCCCAATCTACCACAATTGCCTTCCATCATTAGCCACTCACCATTCACAATCACCTGTATCCACTACCTCTACTCACTACAACCAATCCTTGTTGCAATCACTATAAATCTAAATACCGCTGCGATCCCTCGCCCCCGGGTGGTCTGTTCTGCTTCAGAAAAGAGAACAGAACAGATCCAAAAAATGGCTTGAGCACTGCCATTCATCAACCACTTGGCAAAATTAAGTAGAGGCGTTGCCTCTTACTAGTTGACTATAAATTAGGATGGAATAAACTGATATAAATAACTGATATAAGACTGATATAAGCACATCTGTACAGTCCTGTTATACACAAAACCAAAAGAACACCGGGGGTTAACTGGGGAAGTGCATTTATCGATGGAGATCAGTTGTGGTTGATTGGAGAGTGATTGTATAATGTTATCCAGGAAAAAGGCAGTGCCGGTTAAACCAAGAATGTCAGTGGTGACCTTTATTCACCGACAAAACAGGTACAGCGAGTACTATAAAAAAAAGTACTCTACCAAAAAATAAATAAATAGGGCTCTTCTATTTTCAGCCTGGGCAAACTTTCCTTCTGCCCCAAAGAGAAACCTGTTAGATGACAGGATTTCTCCATATAAATAATCAGTCATTTCAGCAGCAAAAGCACCAATGTCTTTTATATCTAGTTTACCAGGCTTGCAGTAGACTATGCACTGGACAAATTTGCGTGACATTATTTAAATAAACTAGAAATATGGGGAAATTAACAAGTTAACATTTTAGAATTTAACAATTACCCGACAGTAGTTTTCATGTTGTGCGGGAAGACTACGGTCATTAGTGTTATTGCCATCACATGGGTGGGTCAGGTATGCAACTTTCCAGATGTTGTGTGCAGTATATTATGTTAAACAACTCAGCCATGTAAAATATCATTGACAGCTATGAAATGTTGAAAGCTTGATCTGTGTAGCAACAGTTGCTAAACTATTTGGATTGGCATTGGACAAACACTTTTTGGGCTGGCATCAGTGAAGGAATAAAATTGGTCTAGAATGCACTACAGATGGACGTACCTTCGAAGAGGCGGAGGCTCTTGGTTTTCGGAAAAATAAACAGATGATGGACCTGCACAAGTGGACATAGAAGGGTGTGTGGATTCAGACTCTAAGCCTCTCTTTACAACACTTAGAGGATTCAATTCCTTCTGGCTCCTCGTGTACTGTATAATTCTCTGCAGTGCAGTGAGGTGAGAGTTACTCAGTTCAAATTATGGATTTGGATGGATCCAGCATGTGCTCCTCCTTTAATCTGTCCCGTTTTATGTTTAAATGGGATTTTAAATGGGATTTGACCTGAATGGGCTTTTTTTTTCCTCAGCCGTGGAGACACTGATGAGCACTCATCCAGACTTGGGCTACACATAAGAATGTAAATTGAAAAAAATCTGATTTTCCCATAATCTCTTTTTAAGAACTCATTTGCAGGGATGGACCAAAGAACTCATTTGCAGGGATGGACCAAAGAAGATATGAAGCTGTGGCATGGGAAATTTTAGCTAGGTGAGACAATTCACATTCACAACCTGTGGACTAGCCAGGCCCAGTAGTGGGCCATGAGGATATTGCCAAATGTGCCACCAAGTAACAGGCAATAATAATACAAGATTTTAATGATAGTGTAATAATATTAAAGGTAATGGAGGCAACTTCTTAGGCAAAAATCAAAATAGATCTACACGCTGCTCCTACTTTAATGCTGCAGCTGTTTCCCTGCAGACAGACACTTGCTGCATCCAAAAAATTGTCGTCATCAACAAATCCTTTCTCAGGCTCAGGGAAGGCGGTGCTAATTTGTGTGTGCGTGTGTGTGTGTGTGGGGGGGGGGGGGGGGGGGGGGGGGGGTATGGGGTGAGGCAGCAAATCACACTAAAGTTGCCTCTATTTGCTTTAAAAGGATCCCTGGCTAAAGATAAATATGCCCTAACACTATATAGATACAACACCTAAATACTTTATTTCTTTCATAAATAGAGAATCTTACACTCAATAGGAACTGCTCCTGTCACAGGTTGATGATGTCACATGAGCATATGCATTCCACATATTCCATAGAGCTAGACTACATGTGGACACATGACATCTTTATCCTGCGACAGGAGCAGTTCCTGTTGAGTGAAATATTCTCTATTTATGAAAGAAATAAGATACCAAAGGCGTTTTTATTTGTTTGTTTTAGTTATACAGGGCAAGTTTAATGTTTTAAGTGATATTTGTGTTCTTAGCCAGGGATCTTTTTAAGTTCATATTATTTCATGGTGTTTCCTTCCTTCTCGGCAAGATAATTGGGTGCTTACCTTTTGCTACTGTAAACCAGGAGAAGAGGACGTGTGGAAGTCAGGAGGATCTGCATGTTCAACTCTTTGGCACCTGATGACTCGTCAACAACCTATCAAAGAAAAATGTGCAGGGATTTTGTCCAACAGACAGTATAGACTACTAGATATTGCTGGCAATAGACTCAGTGTTGCTGTGAAGTTCCGTGAGAAAACGGCTAAGAGGTGGCGATGATCAGAGCCAGTGCTGCATAGAGTGGTGCCAAAAGCAAGACATCACAGCACAAATTAGAGTTACACATGGAATAGCGAAGCGAAGACAGATGAAGAACCCTCCTGGTTCTGGGGGACATGTTGCTCTCACGATAAGACCACTTGGGGGAGAGAGTATGACATAATAAAATGAGCGCAGTGTGCTATAAGTTCCTATTTGCAGTAAGAACATTATCTGACACTAATTATGCAGTGTCCAAGGGGAAAAAGGCATACATAATCAGATCAGACCGAGATTAATTGAGATGTCTGCATCCTGTGTGGGCGACAAACATTAACAGGGACAGGCTATACACTCATTGGGGGGTATTTGTCACCTGTTCACTAATTACCTCTTGGTAATAAGCAAGCTGACTGCTTGACCTAAATGTTATGTAAATGCCATTAAAAATAACCTGCCACAATAACTGAACTCAAGCAAGTACAGCGTCCTCTAGTATAAATGTTTGTGTGGGCATAGATGGAGAGAGGGTGGGTGAGGATGCAATGTTTAAGCTGCACCGTCTATTGCTTATTCAACGTTTAGAAGCAAGCAGTAAACAGCTTAATGTGAGTGCGGCGAACCTTGTTTTATTACTTGTATGCATTGCTATTTGTACTGCATCTTGCCTCTGGATGTGTGGGCATTATCGTTTCGATGGGGATTGTGATTATTTTTTTAACGACTGCTGAATACTTGTTGATGAGCAACAAATCATCAATTTACAATCCTTAAAGAAATTACTATTACCGGTATATGTATCATTTTAGTAACTTGACTCTGCCAGATGAGGCAGCAGAGAGGAGGTTCCCTCCAGAGGAGGGAATACTACTCTCTCTGCTGCTGCTGTTATCATTTTAGAATACTTCATGCAGACATTCAGAGATTTCAGACACTTGCCCTATGGAAACATATTCAGTGTTTAAATTTTAGCCTGCTAAGGTCATAGTGGTATGCAGGCTTTTATAGGCATCAGTAGGCTATAATGAACTCCCTCCGCCCAGCAGCCTATACATAGCTCCGGGTTACAGTGGGCAAGTTGTAGCACCCGTTACACCCACCTCAGTGTTACAAGGCTAATGCCTCATAGTGAGGTCAAAGGCTAAGGGGCCTCTGCTGACAATAAATGGGTGCCTGATGACAGCGTTGTGCTGTCAGTACACAAGCAAGCCAACAACAAGGTCATGAAAAGTGGCAATGAGCAACAGAGGCCATTAGGCAGTGGAAGAAGCATGATGATGATGAGGTCCTTGAGGATGCAAATGTTACACAAATTGTTGCCATACACCAATCACATAAATAACATAACAAATAACATACTCGGGAGCTGCCGCAATAAAAACGTCAAGCCCATACAGGCACATTAAGAATAGATGATAAACCTGATGGCTTTAATGAAGGTGATATACAGTATGTGCGCGTGCATGCATGTGCATCAACTCATTCATCAGGTGAGCAGGAACACAGCCAGATAGAGGTTGTTTTCATTAACAGGATTAGATTATTATTAAACAGGATTATCACCTTTAAAATGCTTTCTGGCACCATGTCTCATGTTCAGTAAATACAGTGGAGTGAAAAAAAAGGTCAGAAAAGAAGGCTTACTTTTTGCCACTGAAAACTCGATCTGTTTCTCAGGATGGCTCGCCAACGGCCTATATCAGAGAAAATAGTGTAAATAAAAAATATTCTTCAAACATTTGTCCAACATTACATAATATGTAATGTTGGAAGTGTATTATGTGTGGGAATGGGTATTATGTCCAACATTACATAATATGTAATGTTGGAAGTGTATTATGTGTGGGAATGTAAGGTAGCCTACTATATTATAGTAGGCTACCTTACATTCACCCATTCGCACACATAATACACTGCATACATACACTGATACATTTTAACCAATGCATTATTTGGAGTAAATTTGGATAGTATCTTGACCCTTGCACAAAGACACTTGTAGACAGGAGTAGCCAGAATATGAAACACCGACACAAGGATCACTGGACAACCTGCTTTACCTCCTGAGCCACAAATAGGCCTATACACTGATGGATGGTGAGTACTGTGCCATCAGTCATATGTTTAGTCTTTAAATAAACCAACAATATCAGTCTTATTCCTATTGTAAGTATGAGACTGAATGATGATACCATGATCCTAGTTTACTACAGTAGGACATTAATGCTCATTCGATGTACGGCCTATTACATTGTGTCTAACTTTCTATTACTGTAATTCGCTGTGATTTAAAAGCATATCAGCTAGGGGTGTAACGATACATTTTAACAGTGATTTGCTACATTTCAAAATACATGATTGACAATACGATACATGAACGATATTGGTTCATTCTGGCAATATGATACGATTTGATTCAATGATCTAAAATCAATACAGTAACTATTTAGAAGGAACTATTTAGAAGTAACTATTTAGAAGGAACTATTTAGGGGGAAATGTATTATAATGGATAATACCGGTATATAAATAAGTAAAAACGATTCTTGACATTTCAAATTGATATTACAAAGTCAAACGATCACAACATACTCCCATGTTTTTTTTTTTTATTAAAACGATTTCAATACCGTTTCAATACAGTTACTAGATCATTACACCCCTAATATCAGCTAAATGTCCTAAATTGTAGGCCATTTCCCCCTCGTACTGTATATTTTTCTTTTCCCTTTTACCTCCACAATGATTCGCTGCCTTTGACTTTACAGATGTGTTTTTTTGCATGTCTAATTAAATGTCTTGAAGAAATGAACAAGTTGGCTACCAATCCTCCAATCCACTCACAGTTATCATTGAGTTGTGCTTGAATTGTAGGCCTACTGTAAATCTACAAATCTAAAAAAAAAAAAAAAAAAAAAAGTCAATGTAACTTGTTGATGGCGCCTCATGTTTGCTGTCCAAGAGCGACTTCTGGTGGCCACCGCAGGAAGTCAATTGACTAGCTCCCCATGCCCTTATTTTGAAGGGACCAACGGATGTATTTCTGATTAAGCGTGGTGCCGCGGAATGTTTGTTTTACTTTTCTCTTATGAATAATCATCCAACCAAAACTACAAGCGGTTGAAAGTTATTTTAAACCCAGCTCGCGGGTAACGTTAATGCAATTCCGGGAGTGGTTTTGACGTTGTCGTAACTTTATAATCGACCTTGAGACTTTCACTTTTACCATGTTATCTGGTCACAGTAGTTTGGAATCGATAAGAACATGCACAGTCGCCTCGTCTTGAGTCTCGCTGCTGTTACGGCACAGTGCAGATGTCTGGTTTCTCCTCGTCGCAGGTGGTCGTCCACTATGAGTAGTGTGATGTTTCCAATACTGTCTGTTGCCCCAACGCGGGCGCTGGTGGACGAGAAGTTCCAAGTAGTGGTGAAGAATCTTCCACCGCGGACCGCAGTGACGCTACATTCCCTTCACCACTCCGAGGACAAGGACTACTGGGAGGCGTATGGTCACTATGTCAGTGATGACACGGGCACCGTCCACGGTGGGTATGGAATAAGGGGTCTCACCGTCTCAATGCCATGATATGAATATCGAATCGCAAAATCTTTTTAAAGAAATATATATTTACAGTATGCCTATTCATTAATTTGTTCATGAATGACTGACCTCATCAGGCTGCATTGATGTGTATGATTGAACTTTCCAATTCCACCTATTTTCTGTACCTTAGAGATGTTGGCAAGATATGTTTCCTAGGTCTGAAAGAAATCATTGACATGGTGAAACACAACTTGATTAATTCCATCATTATGTCTTCACCTTTAAACAATAGTGAAATCAGTTCATTTTTGTATGCAGAATTGCAGACTAGTCTTTTCTATTTCCTTTCCATTTATTTTTCTTTTGATACAAATGCAATTTCATGCCACGCTCGGCAGCATATTACAAAAGGGCTGTTACTGAAAGTCAACTTTTTGTTTACAATTTTATACTAGTCTACGATGACGCCAGTGTTGGAGGAACATACACAGGAAAAGAGCCCATGGGTTTGCTGTGGAGTCTGCGGCCTGTCCCTGGGAGTCGAACCGGCCTCAGGTGAAGTCTCAGAAAAGACCAATGTTTTGCATCATCGTACTATTGTTTGCTCATTCTGGTATTCAAACAGTCCTTCTTTGCTTGCCTCTTGTGGTTTCTTTCCTTTTTTCTCTCAGGTTGAGGAAGTTGGATGTCCGCACCCCCATGACGCTCCACATCTCCATGTACAAGGGCCATGTTGTGGAGGGCTTCAGGGAGCAGCCTCCCATGGCCTCCGTGGTCACAGAAAGATCGTACATGGCACCAGGCGTCCAGAGGATAGACATCCGAGAGAGAGGAGTCCGAGGGACGCTGTTCATACCTCCAGGTATGCCAGCAGTCTGTGAAACACATTCTGTTCCTTACTGTACCTTCTCCCATGGCAATTACATCACACATTCAGAGAGCTTTATTGCCGTGATAACACCATGTATTACCATCTCTCAGGTCCAGGGCCGTTCCCTGGGGTGCTGGATATGTGGGGAGGGGGTGGGGGACTGGTGGAGTACCGCTCTGCCCTCTTGGCATCTCGCGGCTTCATTTCCATGGCGTTGGAGTATCTCACTGCTGACAAGCTCAGAACAGCAGATGTCGAGTTCAACTATTTTGAGGTATGCATGTAGCCGTAGTCAGCCTCCCTCATCTCTCCGTCACCCTCTGCTCTCAGACTTTGTGTATTATAACACTAATTACCTGCAAGTACTTTGTGGGTACAAAGTCCAGCTTTGTGAACTGTCACCCAGTGGCAATGTAAAGTTTGTGTCACGTTTCAAGATTATATATTCTGTTGCCACGATGTTTCTTTTCTTGCCTGATGGAACCACCGTTTTCTTGCAATTTTGCAGACGGCGTTTAATATAATTAAGGAGCATCCTGCAGTGATCAAAGACAGAATTGGGCTGTTCGGTCTTTCCTTCGGCACTTCTGTGGCCCTCTCCATTGCAGCTTACTCCGAGTTTGTTAGTGTGAGTATTTTCAGTCATGATGACAGTGGTTAGTAATATATCATATCATTTTAGATGAATGCTTTTACCTTTTCATGGCCTGGCTGGCAATTATTTGAGAAAAAATGTTTTGTTGCATGGTTCACAAATGTGCTGTGACTGATGCTTAACCTTTAACAAAAAGAGAGGGAGAGAGAGAATCATAAACCAACGATTTTGCACCTACAAGCATAACATTAACACGAAAGGAAGGTTTCAAGTGTCTGACATAATCTGTTCTTAGGCCGGATGATATAAGGAAATATTAAAAGAAAAACGCATTAATACTGTACATATCCCTGTGTTCTAGCCTCGTTGCTGTGTTTGTGTCAGTGGTAGCCATGTCCATCCAGTCAACAAGTCCCTATTTGAGGTGTTTCGTGAGATGAAGAAGTAAGTATCTTGCTTCACGCTAACATGCATATAATACACGGTATACCCTCCTAATGCAACCTGACTTGCATTAGTCTGCAGTAATGTTAAGATGTATGTCCTTGCCTTGTCAGGAATGAGCACAAGATAAGATTTGATGAGCAGAATCGTGTAGTCCAGAGAGACTTGATCCTACCGATCCCGACTGACCTCGATCTTAAAGTAGATGTAAGTACATGCCGCATAGCATATTATAATGCTGTAGAGACAAATTGGTAATAAAAATAAAGTGTCAAACAGTTCAACTCATCTTCCATACTGTGTGCCAGCCCCCTTAAAGAAGTATAGTCATCTGTGGTTGAATGTTCTGGCAGGTGGGGAGGATACAGTGTCCAATACTGTTGGTCAACGGTGATGACGATCAGAACTGGGCCACCCTGGAGTCTGCTGAGGACGTGAGTGCATCAGACCAACCCAAACACACTTGTGCTTCTCACTTTTAGTTCTAATGATATGAGTAGGACTGACATCAACGATTCCTTTCTTCCCCTCAGATGACCAACATGATGCGTGCAGCGGGCAATGAGCACCTGTTGTCCGTACTCACCTACCACAAAGCTGGACACTTGATTGAGCCCCCTTACACACCGCATTTCGTAGCCAGCAACTTCATAATACAGACCACACGCGAGAAGGGTGAAGATCTACACATACATTTGAACACCCATGAATATATACATGTATATGTGTGTGAGACTCACTTGATCGATAATAGCACTAGAATGGCAGATATTACATAATATATTGAATGTATAGTTAGTATTTTACAGATATACAGCTGTAGATCACCCAACGCATGATTTTCATTTCATTGGGGATTTAATTTCAGCATTCCAATTTGTTCCACTTGTACTCACCTAGTATTTAACTGCCAATTGTCAAATTCTCATCCAATAGCCATAAAACATGTACTGTATCGTAAAGTATGTCTGTTTAGTACAGTGAATTTTGACTTCAGTGGGAACCTATGTGTGGGGCACACAAATTGTGAGGTGCATTGCCAATGATGCTGGCAGTTGCAGTGGCCAGACACAAATCTTGCCTGTGCAAAAACAAAATAAAAAGATTACCCTTGGCACAGTGTAATATTAGAATGGCAAGTCCAGGCTAGTTTCCAGTAGGTGGCATACAACGTTACCTTTCCATTTCACTCTCCAATGGCTTTGTTTGAGTGGCTCATCTGCAGTCAAACAAGTGATGAATGAACAGGACTAGGAAGTGCATAATGCCACCTCCTGGAAACCCAACACTAACAGTAACGGCTTATTGTAATGACAGCATCACACCTCACCTGTCCATCTTAAATTAATGTTAGTCATTCTACGGTTAGTTTAACAAGTGTGTATTCTCGTCTTGCAGTGGTTATGCTGTGGGGCGGACAGACCAAACCTCATGCAGATGCCCAGGAAGACGCTTGGGAGAAGATATTGGCGTTTCTGCAACAGCATCTGTATCCCAGTCCTCTCTCTGTCCCTCAGCCAAAGCTGTGAACACACAATTAACACCTCCTTCGATGAGACACTTTCAGGCGTAAAAGCACAGTTACAAAATATTATTCAAGGTTCAGGGATGAGAAATCTCACTCTGCTTTTGACTTTACAGAAGTGATTTTTGTATGTCTAGGCCAATAAATGTCTAGATGAAATGAACAAGCTTTATTAGTTTGTCCACAAGTTATCAGTATTGAGTTGTGCTTGAATTGTAGCTACTGTAAAAATCTACAAGCTGTTAATAAAATTGTGATGACATGCTACACTGATTATCTTTATTATAATACACAAATAATTAAATGGTGTTGACTTTTTGCTGTGGTGAATTGGAAAAGCGGCAAGGTGTCTGATATCCAGTGTTGGGCAGTAACTAATTTTAGATTACATATTACTGTAATATTATTACTTTTGCTCCAAAAAGTAAAGTAACGAGATTACTCTGCAAAAATGGGTAATAAGTAACGAATTACTTTGCAAGTAACGCCAAGTTACTTTTTAAAATGAGCTTGTTGTTTCACGCAAAAATAGAACAGATTTACAAGCTATCGACAGGTACTGTAACAACAGAGATGTGCAGTAGATTGTAGATCCAGTCCACATGCTGCATCCTGCACACAGTTATGTACACTACAAATCGCTTGCTGCTATATTTTGTATTTATTTTTAAATACAAGACCTTAACTGTCTTTGAAAACAATTGTGAAATAGTTGAAAAAGTCAAAGAGACAAAGAGACTATTATGATTCCAATAAATTGGATTCAGTTCTAGAAAGCGCTCGCTAAACAGATTATGTTGTACATCTCTGTTTTTCCAAATGTAGGAGTTGAGAACTTGGGAAAGTAATAACGTAATATGTAATATATTACTCTTTGATTCCAGTAATAAGTAAAGTAATGATATTACTTGGTCTAAGGAGTAACGAGTAAAGTAAAGAAGTTACTTTCCTAAGTAATATTGACCAACACTGCTGATATCTGTTAGAACAACTTCAAGTTTAAGAGAATGACTGTAAAATATCAGTTATCTCACGTGTGTGGGCGGGTAAGGGGGATAAGGTTACACTAGCATAAAACAGATAACAGGCAAACATTTGTCAAAAAAAATCTCCTTTCTCAATTGTATAAACTAATAAAAGCAATGCAGATGTTTAACAATTTACCTCTTGAGCGCACAACCTGAAACCAAATGAGGGGTTTTATTTGGTTTCTTTTTAGAGTTTAGTTTATTTGCACATATATTTCAAATAATGTAACAAAATAAGCAATTTAAATAACCTTTAAATAAAAAGGAAAGAAGATTCATAAAACAATGTAATGAGATGTCCGAATTTCATTGAGAATTGCAAAGTTATGTTGTAAAATTACCAGCTGGCCTTATGGTTATGGATGTCATTGTTGAATTGAAATACATTTTGAAAACTGTCTGGGAGTAAAAATGAAATAAAAACGAAATACACATTTGAAAGCAGAGTTAAAGATTTATCTAACTAACTCATTATCTCCTCATCCTGATAGTAAGCACCTTGGAACCCAACAAGGGCCATTGGTGGTCCACAGACCACAGGTTGCAAACCACTGCTTGAGGTTTATTTTGAAGGCAACGTCATCGACCCGGACCCAATTCCGGTATGTAACCTATGATCCAGAGCCTTCTGGTCTGCTATGATCATAGTAACTCTACTCTATGTAGTAACTGCGTTATGCCTGCAGCTATGTGCCGACTGCAACATGCGGAATGCTGACTGACCAGTACCCTCGTTATAAACTCTACAAGTGGGGCCGTCTACAGAAAGGTAGATGCAAAGGCGATTGCACTATGCTATAGAACTTAGGCAGTTCACGGTATTCTTGGCTAATAGCGGTATTAACGGTATATTCTTGGCTAATAGAAATAGCCTGCCAGCATGATAGTCAAATATGATCTTGTTACTTTTTAGTTATTATGTTACCACCTAGTCACCGTTAGTGGATTAAACAATAACCGATAATAGAAACATGATACACAGTCGTCTCGTTTGTAATATTGCAGCTCAGTGCAGTCGATGTTTGGTACTATCTCCTCGCAGCTGGTGGTCGTCCACTATGAGTAGTGTGATGTTTCCAATACTGTCTGTTGTCCCAACGCGGGCGCTGGTGGACGAGAAGTTCCAGGTAGTGGTGAAGAATCTTCCACCGCGGACCGCAGTGACGCTACATTCCCTTCACCACTCCGAGGACAAGGACTACTGGGAGGCGTATGGTCACTATGTCAGTGATGACACAGGCACCGTCCACGGTGGGTATGGGTGGATAAGGTTAAAGGGGAAGTCCACCCATTTTCAACATTCTAATACAGGGGGTTTCAACCTTTTTGACTCCAGGGACCACCATTTATTCAGCATTTGAGCCACGGACCACCATTTGATTACATTTTCACACCAAAGATCTAGCCCCGTTCGTGACACTCTCATCTCGCTGGCAATGCTGACTACAGCAACAGTAGTCAGCATCGCCAGCGAGATAAGAGTGTCACGAACGGGGCTACCAAAGACCTAAAATTAAAGAATTCTTTTGGTTTTTTGGCCACAATTCCAGGCTGTATTTTGCCAACAAAACAGTGTAAACTTCTTAATTAAGTGGTGCTGATTCAGATGATGAATATTTTAACTCTTGAGAGTGTAAAAATGAAACCAAATGGACCCGCAAGGGTCCATTTGGTTTCATTTTTACATTCTAAAGAGTTACATCTGGTTAACCAACTTTCCATCATTTAGCCTGAGGACCACCAGGAATCCCCCCAGGGACCACTGGTGGTCCCCGGACCACCTGTTGAAAACCCCTGTTCTAATACGCCATTTATATACCTTAGAGGTGCTGGGAGGACATGATAAAAAAGTTCCCCCAAATTAACCCATTATGGTCCATTTGGTTGTACCCTCTCAGGAAATTTTTGAAAATGGGTGGAATTCCCATTTAACTTGTAAAGTGCCCACGGGCCATGAAACCAAAGGTCACCAAAAGACACGTCTAACATGTTTTAAAAAAGAAAAAATAATTATAATTTTAATGTTTTTCTGAGAGTGTACAATTAGCCCATCTTATTGTGTCGCGATGTAGATATTTTTGGTGAAGAGAATTGGTGTACTGTAGACTGAAAAATAACACAGTAAGTGCAAGTAGCTTTGATAAATTCCATATTAAAGTATTCTGACTGAGGCAGCCGTGGTCTTGCTTCAAGGCACCCAACCCTGCTTTACAACTAGAAACTTGAAAAACTAGAAAAAACGGTCTACTCTACTGTATAATAATGGCCTACAAATGTGAATTACATTGTAAATGTTTGCATCGCATTCAAAATGTATGTTTGAGTTGACGTTGTCAGAGCAGTTCAGCTTCACAGCGGAGACAGTGTCTTGAGTGTACAGGTTTGACGCCGATTCTTCCTATACGCAGACTACGCAGCCTGCGTTGGGCCCCCGATTCCACAAAGGGCCCCCGCCAGCTCTGAGTAAATAACTAATTGAAAGAACTGTTATTTACGCAAATAGCGTACATCGGGCGCATGTACGTTTATTGAATCGCGAGCACTTACGCAAATAACGTACAGCGGCGAACGTAACCACTCTAGTGCATGGTAGTTCTGTACGTAGAAGGGAAATTTTCTTCCGTAAACAGCGTTACTTGAATCATGCCCGCTGTCGCGTTTTTTTTTACACCACGCAGAAACGCCCCCCCTTTTCTTAGCATGTTTGGTCAACAACATCATTACTTCAGGATATGAAAAAAGGAGCAGCAGCAGTCAGGTAGGCTGGCAGGCTAACGCTATGAATGACTGCAGTTTTCAGTTGTGCTGTTAAATGCTGGGCTGTCGGTAGTGTGTTGTTGTGTTGTTGTTTTTTTGGTGGCAGAGATACAAGCTTGTTGTATTTTGTCAATAATAATATCTCCTATGCGGCATGCCCAAAGCTTAGAGTATTATGGATATAGACAGTTATGTCAACTCCGTTCACTTCATGAAGCCAGTCACATCATAGAGTCTCTGTGATGTGTATGTGGCTACTACACAGAATGTGTTGGTTACTGTAGCCTACAATACTTTGACAGTGAACAAAGTATTTTCAACTCTTATTTGTCCCTATTCTAGACCTGCTACATCTCTACATAAGAGACAGTTTCATAGTTGTTGTTGTTGTTGTTGTTGTTGTTGTTGTTGTTGTTGTTGTTGGTCAGGATTGAAGTAGCAATAAATACATTCATTTGAAAAGGAAACATTGGAGAGAGAGAGAGAGAGAGAGAGAGAGAGAGAGAGAGAGAGAGAGAGAGAGAGAGAGAGAGAGAGAGAGAGAGAGAGAGAGAGAGAGAGAGAGAGAGAGTGTGTGTGTGTGTGTGTGTGTTAAGCTATCTATAATGTATTTCCCGCAAAAAATGGCCAAAATAACAAAAAAGCCAAAATCAGCGCCTGAGAAGCAGGGCCCCTAGTAAAAAACCTGCTTAGGGCCCCTAGGAGGCCAGAATCGGCACTGCTTGAGTGTACAGGTTTGATGACGTTTGAGAATACACGGTTTGATGTGGCCAGATAAACATACAGTATGGAATGTCAGAACAGGTCAGCTCCACAGAGATCTAGGGGTGGCAGCGGGAGCAGTGCCTTGAGTGTACAGGCCAGGGTTAAAAAGGTTGTCACAACTCTTTTTGCTTCATTGCTGATTGATCCAGCACATCATGAGGAAGAAGCCAACTTTTGTTTACATTCGTAGTCTCCGACGACGCCAGTGTTGGAGGAACATACACAGGAAAAGAGCCCATGGGTTTGCTGTGGAGTCTGCAGCCTGTCCCTGGGAGTCGAACCGGCCTCAGGTGAAGTCTCAGAAAAGACTGATTTGCTTCATTATACTTTAGTTGATGATTCTGCTATTCAAACAGTCCTTCTCTGCTCGTCTCTTACGATTTGTTCTTCCCTTTCGTCTCTCAGGTTGAGAAAGTTGGATGTCCGCACCCCTATGACACTCCACATCTCCATGTACAAGGGCCATGTTGTGGAGGGCTTCAGGGAGCAGCCTCCCATGGCCTCCGTGGTCACAGAAAGATCATACATGGCACCAGGCGTCCAGAGGATAGACATCCGAGAGAGAGGAGTCAGAGGGACGCTGTTCATACCTCCAGGTATGCCAGCAGTCTGTGAACACCTTACTTGTGTTGTTTTCTCCCATAGCAATTACATCACACATTCAGAGAGCTTTATTGCTGTGATATAATGGTTTATTACCATCTCTCAGGTCCAGGGCCGTTCCCTGGGGTGCTGGACATGTGGGGAGGGGGTGGGGGACTGGTGGAGTACCGCTCTGCCCTCTTGGCAGCTCATGGTTTCGTTTCCATGGCGTTGGAGTATCTCTCTCTAGAGGAGGCCCAAACGGTAGATCGAGAGCTCAATTATTTTGAGGTAAGTGGGCAGTCAGCCGGTCACCGTCATCTCTTCCATCTTGACTTTGTGTAGTGTAACAACTAACAAGACAAACTATTTATATTGAAGGAGTTTGTAGGGATTTAAGTTTTGTCACGTTTCAAGATTAAAACGACTTGATGCATAATGTTCCTTTCTTGTCTGCTGGAACCACTGTTATCTCTAACTTCACAGACAGCATTTAAAATAATCCAGGAGCATCCTCGTGTGATCAATGACAGAGTTGCTCTGTTTGGTCTTTCCTTCGGCACATCTGTGACCCTCTCCTTGGCAGCTTACTCCCAGTTTATTAGTGTGAGTAGATTTTGTCGGATCACAATCTTACTGTGATGCTAATAATCAAAGAAGCACAAGTGTAATAAGCCTAATAAATACGATTGTGTTCTAGCCTCGATGCTGTGTTTGTATCAGCGGTAGCCATGTGCATCCAGTTACCAAGCCCCTATTTGATGTGTTTCGTGATATTCACAGGCAAGTAGTCTCCTTCTTCATGCTAACATGGCACAATTAACTCACAATTAAATAATTGCAGAAATGTTGAGATATAAACATTTTCTTTACAGGAATGTAGGGAGGGCTCGAGAAGATGACCAGAACCGCCTTATCTGGAGAGACATGATTCTACCAATCCCCACTGACCCCAATGATAAAGTGGATGTAAGTACATAATAAAATTAGATGCTGTGCTGATGCATTGAGAACAAAACCTTTTAGCCATGAGAATTCAACAAGAGTTCAACAAGTTCCAGACTACTAATCTGTCACAAACATTATTCTGCATTATGTTCATTTGAGAAGAGGTCCCTCTAATACAGTCCAATTAATTCTAACCCAGCTACCCTACTACCCATGTTTATGTATTTGTTTTGTTATTCATTGTGAGAAGCACTCATATATGGGCGCTTCTCATTCAAAGCATTATTAGATACTGTGTATAATATACTGTACAGTACCTAATGATGCTCTGAACCTATGGTTGAATGTTCTGACAGGTGGGGAGGATACGCTGTCCAATAATGTTGGTCAACGGTGATGACGATCAGAACTGGGCCACTGTGGAGTCTGCCGAGGACGTGAGTGCATCCGACCAACCCAAACACAAAAACTCACGCATGTCTCTACCGATTGAGCAGGACTGACACCACTCTTTTTGCTCCTCAGATAACCAACATGATGCGTGCAGCGGGAAATGACCACCTGTTGACCGTACTCACCTACCACAATGCTGGACACCTTATCGAGCCCCCCTACACGCCACACTTCCGAGCAACCAACTTCATAGTAGCGGAATCGCGAAAGAAGGGTAAAGCACCAATGCTCTATTTTAGTACTATATTATTTAGTAGTACTATTATTAAAATTACATTTTGTAGTCCTAGGTTCTGTCCAGGTTTTAAGAAAAGCAGCTATTGGTGGTTTAAAATGAATGTCTTAATGCTTCCACCTTGAGTGAAATTTGTTGTGTTGTTGCAAGAAAAGCGGTAAACCTGGTGGTTGTTCCAGTCTCAGATTGATTCAAACACCTTAGTAGTTTTCCAGGGCCCACTATTTATTCAGCATTTGAATCACGGACCACCATTTGATGACATTTCTGCCCCACAGACCCAAAACTAAAGCTTTGATTTGCTTGGGCTAATTCAGATGATGAATATTTTAAATCTTAAGAGCGTTGCGGGTCTATTTGGTTTCATTTTGACACTCTCAAAGAGTTACATCTGGTTAACCAACTGTACATCACTGGTTGAAAACCCCTGCCTTAAATCTGATGGATCCGAATGTATTGCTGGAGGGAGCGCTTACGTCATGGCTTAATTACTGAATACATGCATGTTTAAAAGGCAAAGTCATATGATTAGTCACAAGCGTTACTGCAGTGGAATTTCTTACCCGCATTTAATCCGGCTCTTGGAGCAGCGAGCCGCAGCTGCTGCCACGATTGGGAAATCTCAATTTCTTTGATTTGACCCCCTGAACCCTTTGATGCTGAGTGCCATGCAGTGAGGTATTGGTTCCCACTTTTACAGTCTTTGGTATGACCCGGCCGGGGATCGAACCCCTGACCTCCCAGTTTCAAGGCGGACACTTTAACCACAAGGCACTATGCATGCACAACAACAGAAATACAAACATGTATTAACTGAGTATTAGGAGTGTAGTGTCACATATTCGGCAGCTGTCATTTGGGTTAGTGGGTGTGTTAGGTTAAGATTTATGAGCAGGTGTGTATTTGTGTGTGTTTTGCAGTGATTATGCTGTGGGGCGGACGGGCCAAACCTCATGCAGATGCTCAGGAGGACTCCTGGGAGAAGATCTTGGCTTTTCTGGAACAACATCTGTATCCCCATCCTCTCTCTGTCCCTCAGTCCAAGCTGTGAACACACACACACACACACACACACACACACACACACACACACACACACACACACACACACACACACACACACACACACACACACACACACACACACACACACACACACACACACACACACACACACACACACACACACACACACACACACACACACACGTTGCCTTACTCTACCATTAATCAACCGTTAAACCTTAAACCGTTAAACCTTCAGACCTAATGCTGCAGCTGTATTATATATACAGTAATATTAACATTTTCGTGAGGAATCTTGTATCTGCTGCACTGTGTCAGATGCCATTAATGATGTATGAGATTCATTTATGAAAGGCGAGTCTATGCAAGTATGTTTTAAAATTAAGTGGTTCATCTCTTAATGTATTTCATTAAAAGTCAATATGTTCATGCTTTGTTGTATGTTTTATTATTATGTTTATTAAATGTTCCGGAAGTGAATGTGTAACTGTATTTTACTGTAAATCAGTTTCAATCCATTGGGATTATGTAGTTCCCCGTAATGCCACTTGGGGGCGACATCCAGGCTATGATGTAGGCTATGATTATTAACTGCAGTGGGAAGTGGTCAAGTAAGTGGAACGGCGAAAAGGCAGGTTTCGTGGCAATGCACAAGCTAAACTGATTTTATTTCTTGTTTTAATAGAGAACTTCTACTAAATACATGGCGAATAATAGATATAATAATAATAGATTTAACAGGTAAGTAGACCACATACTGTAACCCTTCACTATGTGGTAATTGGGGCAGGCCTATATGGACAGTGAAGTTCAGTTTGTATTCACTAAGTTTGGCATGAATCATGAGTGTCCAGTGAAAATCTTAACCAAAGATGACCAAAATATTAATTTAAAGGACCACTTAACCACTTTTCAACGTCATCTTCATAGGACAATATAGGTCCTCACTAATGTAGGCCTACATAAAATAGGCTACTATTATTTTTCCTAGCCTACTGAGTCTCAGGATGTCTGTGGGAAGTTCAGAAACCCATTGTCTCACAGTACAATGGAAAAAATAAGCTAGGCTACAGTACACTACAAACGCAGAATTTCGCTGTGCATAAGCATAACACTTTATTATCTTGCGACCAAATTAAATATATGACAGACATGGCCATTGCCAACGGTGGTATTTTTTCATTATCTCCAGTAGCAGCAGCAGGCCTATATTTCTACTATTCTTAAAGGACCACTTCACCACTTTTCAACCTATCTTCACATAGTTGGTCTTCACTAACTTAGGCTTAAAATAACGTAGGCTTAAAATAATTAACCTACTATTTTAGTCTGTATCTCACAAGAATATATATATATATATATATATATATATATATATATATATATATATATATATATATATATATATATATATATATATATATATATATATATAATCGGGAGAACGTACGTGGCTTCCATTTTCGCATTGCACAACTTTTCAGGAATGGAAATTAAGCCTGCAGTTTCTATTATCTTGGATTCTCCATGCGCAGGGAAGATTAAGGGGTTGGCCGGCCAGGAGGGGCGCGCAACGTGTGCTCTGGCGCGTTGGAGACGCGCGTGTGTGCGATCCTGACTGACTGCCCCTACAAGACAACTCCCTCTGTCTCTTCACAATCCATACAGCCCTAGAGCCAGCTAGTGCTCCTGCCTCCAGAACCCACCATACAACACACAGGCAGACAGCCCCGAAGACGATCAGGTCTCAATGCGCAACCCTTGGACATGCTAATTCACGTTACTACCGTTTTAGGTGAGTTTATTTAATTACAGCTGATTTATCTATGGCGATAAGTTATGCTTTGGGAGCTGGGAGTGCTGATACTACTAGGACTGGTGTTCCAAGATGAGGATCAAGGTTTACTGAATTGAATTTCATGTTTTGTAGTCAACAGTTTCCCTGCCAACTTGCTCTCACTCTCCTTTTCCCCCCTCTCTCCTCTCTCCAGAAATTGTGTAATGAAAGCCACATGTAAACCATTATTCACTGTATTTCTAGCATTTTCCTAGAACTAAAGTTTCACAAAGTAATTCTTTTTTATATATTTATGACTGCACATACAGTAGTTTTGCTGATGCAGTTTAAACGTTTACAGAAAAAAATACACACACATCTCTACTATTAGTTTTTTTTTCCAGCTACAGTATATGCACTACCACCCCTCTGTGGTTTCATCAGAAAGTGGATCCATGTGATTTTAATTTAAAGAAATTGAGCGCAAGCATGCCATGTTTATATGTACGGGAAAAACATGAGACAAGAGACAAAGGCACATTTGCACTTCCATCAAACGGGTGCGAGTCTTTGATCGATTTGATCAATCAAACTGTTCATGAAGTAATCAGATTGATTGATTTATTGATTGATTACTATATTAACCGTTTGGATGGGCATCAGACAAGCACGGGGAACTGAGCACTGCTAAAGGATGAATGCAAGAAAGCATATTGCCTTGTTTCCATTGCATTTCCTTGTGCAGATCTACATGTCTAACCAGTTATTAAACGTCTAATCTAACGTAATCTAATGTCTGACATGTAATCTAACGTCTTAGATTACATGTCAATTAGCAGTTGTTTAAACATCTCAACCTAATCTAAGATTAGGCCTGACATTTTGTAGATCTAGTGCTCAGTGGATAGTTCCAATACTGTGCTAAAACACCATATGACAATAAGTTGTACAGTAACCAAATTGCTGTAGGCCTACATATGCAACACAAGTGCTCTTTTATAGCAGTTTTCAAAGAGCGTATGGATTCATACGTCTTTATGGCAATTGGTAGGGCATTCCTGTGGTCATTTTAAAAAGTCTGCCAACTGTATCTTGTCCGCACTGCCTTATTAAATCTCCAGGTCTGCATGCTATAATAATAATAACCCGCATTTGGCTTTCTGTGCCCTCAGCCCTAGGGTGCCTGGCAGGGGCGTTGCAGGTGCCAGACTTTGGGGACCTCTGCACCGAGGGCAGCTGCTACCCCGCCACGGGAGACCTCCTGATCGGCCGCGCGCACAAGCTCACCGCCTCCTCCACCTGCGGGCTCCACAAACCAGAGCACTTCTGCATCGTCGGCCACCTCGAGGTAAGAGACGGTCGGCTGAACCCGCCGAACTGGGAGGCACGGCCAACCAGGGGTCATCATGTCATAGCCGACGACTGTATAGCTCACTGTACATGCAGCGTCCACTGTGTCCCACGCGCGGCCAGCTTGTCGGCATGCTGAAAATGAACCACAGTATTTGTGTGTGTGTGTGTGTGTGTGTGTGTGTGTGTGTGTGTGTGTGTGTGTGTGTGTGTGTGTGTGTGTGTGTCTCTCTGCACGGGTGCAAGTGAGAAAAAGTCTCCATGATGTCGTTCTGTGTGGGAGAGAGCTGGCATTCCCCTCCACAATAAGCACTGTGTATCTGACACAATTGCTGCCCTGTGTCCCTGTGATTAGGGTGCGAGATGAGGGGGGTGGGAGGGGCGACGGGGTATCCTCTCATATCAAAGACCCCCGGGGCGAAGTTTGGGCTATGAAATCGTTTTTGTGTGTGAATGGTGGCCTTATCAAATGGAGGGTTTGTGTTGTTGTGCGGTACTTGTTGAGACCGTACGGGATGGGCTGAATGAGTCTTGAAGGAGGCCGGGAGGCCAAGGGGGGGATGGAAACAGAAATCACATATTTTATGGACACTCCAGCCATTCCAACACAGCCAAAGTTGGCCCGGTTCATATGTATGCGTTTTGAAATCAGCCTACAGTGTGTGTGTGTGTGTGTGTGTGTGTGTGTGTGTGTGTGTGTGTGTGTGTGTGTGTGTGTGTGTGTGTGTGTGTGTGTGTGTGTGTGTTTAGGGGGGGTGCAGTTTAAACTTCTGCTGTTTTCAAGGAGGCAGTAAATTAAACTACATGTATAGCCCACAAACGCCCATGCTTTCACAAAGTGAAAGCAGTTGGAATAACTGCACTCAGGGGAAAAAAAAACGTATGGAGCGATACCTTTACCATGGCTTGCACTTAACGTTGTGTTGTTGATTTTATTTTAATAAAGATGCCACACACACAATGGCCTAATAGCTACATTACAGGAGTCAGGACACACAGTGGGCATACTGTAATACCTACATTACAGGACACACAGTGAGCATAACTGTACTGTTAGGCTAATTTCAATGTCATGGCATGCGAATTTTGAGTTTTGACACTCCACTCGGCAGCCTGCAAAACGAAGGGCATTGGTGCATTTGTGTGTGCATGCTCCTGAAACAGGTAGAACGCGGCACTGCGTGCAATGACCAATGCAACACTGCTTGCAGTACATAACACCCAAATAGCTGAATTTGTTCATTATACTTAATTTAGTATGATGGTGTTGCTTGTCAAAAAGATGTGACCTAAAAGCTATCTCTGTTCTTTTTGGCAGGCAACACCCTCAATTGATGGGTGTATATAAATTATGCCTGATAACCATAAAGCCCTATTTGGTCATTTTTTCCAATAGCCAAACTACAAGCTCACAAACTCCGAGTCTGTTTGTAAATGTATGAAGATTTTTGCTCAAGTTTCCCCCTCGGGAGGCCGTGAGACTGATCACTAGCGTGACGTTTCCTCTGCTCCCTTGGTTCCATCAGGAGGAGAAGAAGTGTTTTACGTGCGACTCCCGGAGGATGTACGATGAGCAGCGCAACCCCACCAGCCACACCGTGGAGAACCTGGTCACCACCTTCGCTCACAACCGCCTGAAGACCTGGTGGCAGTCCCAGAACGGTGAGACACACAGCAGAGAAGGAGACGAAAACTATTTTGCAGTATAGTGCAAAATACTTGCCTTTTCCTTCTTTCCCTTAGCCCTGCAGGAATACTGCTAAAAGGGATTTACTTAGTGGTGGGATAAGTAAAAGTCCAAGTCCAAGTCTAAGTAAAGGTCCAGAATTCAAAATATACTGGGGTAACACTGCAAAGCTGCGTGTGTGTTAGCAAAAGCAAGAAGAAAGGCGTTTGCACACTGATGTATTTTCCCACTGCAGCCTGTCACCAACATCACACTAGACAGAAAAGAATATTACACAGACTGAATGTCCAGTGGCAGGGTGCAAACAAGATTGATATAACTAGAGTCCGGGGAAAGGAAAAAAAAGAAACACGTTTTACACCTTTACAGTGAACAAGACGCGAGAGAGCGGGAAAATAGTCTATGTAGACGGGGGTGGGCGGGTGGAGGGGGTGCATGTGAGCGTTTGCATGGAGGGTTCTCGTGGGAACAGCAGGCAGCAGGCTAATGACTGGACAGCAGATCACAGAGCCACTCGGCACAGCCCAATCAGAGGGCAGCATGCTGGGGGGGAGGAGGAGGGGCTACAGGTGTGCCGAGGAGAACAGGTGTGACCCGGAGAAACAGATGTGTGTCATCGCGGGCACCGGGAAAAAAAAGCCCAACAAAGCAATTAAGGCGCACACTCTTGTGTGAGCGCACAAACACGCACCTTTGGCGGGGAAAAATGAGAGGGCTATAGAGCTGCAGTAGCCCCCACCGTTCCTCGCTGATTCTGGAAGAGAATAACCCCATTCATTGTCCTCATAGCCATTTTTCAAAAATGAGGAGGATTACGCCGCGGATGAAGCTCGGGTTGGGACAAATCGTGACAATAAACGTTTCGGGCCAATCAAGTCATTTGTAATAAGAAAAATTAAACAAAAAGTGTTATATCGTGCCGTTTTTTCATTATATTATATATTTTCTATAATTATATATTATTATATATTATATATAATTATTTGATTGGTCCAAAAGATAGTGTTTGTTTTCATGACTCGAGCTGGCTTTGTCCGTGGCGTAAATGCCTTTATAGAAGTACCTTTTGAAAAATCTTAATACATGAGCGGGGGAAATACAATTAATTACGGAACAGGCGCTCTGACGTCACTGCGGCGCTCTATGCTGTAATAAGACAGAGCTACATCCTGAATTTGAGCATGGCAACAGATTACAGCGCGCTGGGGTCCACGTGCGTGCCGTCCCGACACAGACAGGCACATCTCACATGTCCAGAGCCCTCTCTTAGTTCCTTCCTGTACACATACACTTTGCACGCATGCTACACACAGGCTACACGCTGTCTTCCTGTGAGCGCCAGCTGAGCATAAAACGCTGGGAAATCTGTCAGCGTGAGAGGTGTGACTCATGCAAGAAGCAGGGCCAAGCGGCGCAGATGGCTTTGAAATACCAGGAAGCGGCGCTTTCCGAATCCCACCGACATTAGTCCTTATAGGACCCTCCCCCTCTGTCTGCGGGAACACTGCCCATACAGACTGATGCAGATCGATTAGTCCCACACGGGTGTGGTTGGGAGGCCGATCGGGCCTGTGTTTGTTATCATAAGAACATACAGGCAACGTTGTGTGTGTGTGTGTGTGTGTGTGAGAGAGAGACAGAGAGAGAGAGAGGTCCATTTGGGGTAGTTTAATGAGGTGGAAATGTGCCAATCATTGTGTGTGTCTCAAATATATTGAACATAAATAAAGATAAAATGGTGTGTGTGTGTGTGTGTGTGTGTGTGTGTGTGTGTGTGTGTGTGTGTGTGTGTGTGTGTGTGTGTGTGTGTGTGTGTGTGTGTGTGTCTCCCTCTCTTGACTTCCAGGTGTGGAGAATGTGACCATCCAACTGAACCTGGAGGCAGAGTTCCATTTCACCCATCTGATCATGACCTTTAAGGTGCCCATTCTCTCTTCCTGACCCTTTCTCTTGCCGTACCTCTACTTCCCTCCCTCTCTCACATGTACACATACAAACTGCCTCTCTCTCTCTCAAACCACCCACTTTTAGAGATAAACACATGCACACAGCTGCAGTGGAGGAATGCAGAGAATGGCTCTGGTCTCAGGAGAGTGATGGGAAGAGGGAGGGGAGGGGTGGAGGTCTGCAGTATAACACGGTTCTCTTGCCTGCGCTGTGACACGGATGTGGCTTCCTATGGCAGTGGCCTGTAGTTAGCGACACTCACAACCTACAGCGGTAGAGGGCAAAAAACGCCGTGCACACTTCTCTACTCATTTCTTCACTCTCTTGCACTCCTGTGTTCGTCTGCCCAGCATCTCCTTTGGTAAAGATATTTAAACAGGGAGAGTGCTTAGTATCTGAGAGGATTGGGAATCCAGTCATAGAGTTATACGCTTACTTTAAAACTCCATCCTTGCTATGCCTGTGGCCTCAAAATGTCATTCCATGCTAGAGATTCGAGTCAAACCAGCTCCTATACTGGAAGAGAGACTGGCAAACATTGATGCACTTTAAGGAACACAGAAACAATTCAGAAGTACACAAAAGAAGTACAGTGAATAAAAAACGGTGATAAAAAACAGCTGATTGTTTCTATTGACCATTGAAGGAAAAACAAATAAGAATGCAAAAAAAAGAATTGCTCATTAAGTCCAATGCAAATATTTTTTCAATCAGCTCTAGGATGGGCCCTGGAGGCCCAAAGTCCAATCTCATCTTCGTAGGTATTTTAGACACTAAAAATTCGTCCTGGGCAGGAAATGTGTTAAACTCCACCACCATAACTCCTCCATCACTTAAACTGCTATAGCATTGTCATGCAGTACTACAGAGTACAAAATAGGTGTCTTGTTTGTAAACAGCTTCAAAGACCCTTTCTGAAGAATCCTTTGTCAGTTTGTGGTTGAGCCATCCTTCAAACATGTCAACTACTCTACTGGCGTTACAGACATTCCGGCCCGCTGCCATGATGATTGAGCGGTCCATGGACTTTGGCAAGACGTGGCAGGTGTACCGCTACTATGCGTACAGCTGTGAGGAGTCCTTCCCCGGTGTGTCCCAGGGTCCCCTTGCCAAAGTGGACGACATCATCTGCGACCAACGATACTCCGAAATTGAGCCGTCCACAGAGGGAGAGGTACGTGTGCGATGATACCCGGGTTGGGGTAAAGGGACACTACTCATGACAACAACCACAAAAACAAGGTCCCTTTCCTTTTCTCTCTTTCGTCATACTATTTCTTCTATAGGTGATATTTCGGGTGTTGGATCCTGCCTTTGACATTGAAGACCCCTACAGCCGCAGAATACAGAGTAAGCTCCAGTTATTATCTGAAATGAAAATAGTAATGTTGTACAGTCACAAATAGACTAGTAGGCTAGTTCACCACTCACTTGCTGAAATCTTTACAGGGGAAGCCATTCGTTAGCTGCTGCATTTTCAGAAGGGCTCCCCCTGCCGGAAGTACAGTTGCTGCGACACAATCTCCAAAATCGTGGTGACATGGTGATGTGTCTATGCAGTGTGTGTCAAACAGGCATTGTGGACACTAGGTCTGCCATAGTAGTCTGCTACGGCAAGCAGGTTTATCTATTGAGCACAAATCAAGTTCCTGTTGCCGTAGTAGAGACGTCGCCATCGTCTGCTTAAAGTCCCTATCGAGTATGTTTTGCACTGTCTGTTTGACCGTCCATCCAGGTCGTGACCAGGCTGTTTGTTGCTAGTTGACTTACTGCCAAATCCTTCACTTGTGTTAGTGAGATTATATACGTACAGTACAGTATAACTGATATCATTACTGCAGCTAAAATATTTCTAAAATAGGAAATAAACTTCTAACTGCTTGTGTTCATCGGTGGTCTGGGTAATATCTTTGCAGAACAGAGCCAGAGGGTTAGGGGTCAGAGAGAGAGAGGGAGATGGAATTTCACATGTGGAAGCTACATGCATACACACATGCTCTCTGTCTCTCTCTCCTTTTTTCTCCCTCCATCTTTTACACACACACACACACACACACACACACACACACACACACACACACACACACACACACACACACACCATCTTTTACACACACACACAGGCCTCATTTTAAGTATGTGGTGAAAGTGGTGGGTGTGTGTCGTGTCTGTCTTGAAAGCATATCTGCCACATCCTCGAGGTCAGAGGCTCAAGAATCACTGTAGACACAAGCACCCTCTGTAGTGTCTATGCAAGTGCAGTATACAGACACAATAACCATTAGAACCAAATGTATGAAAAAAAGCAACCCTAACAGGATACATTGTGCATTTACAGTATACAGGTATAGCTTCTTGGTCCAAGGCGCTTTCTATTCACACACATTTGTACACCAATGGCAGCTAGTGAAAATCATGCAGGGCACCAACCAACACATTGGGGGAAATTTGAGGTTCAGTGTCTTGCCAAAGAGCACTTCCGACATGAAGACATGTAGGAGGAGCCGGGATTCGAACCACCGACCCACGGATCGTTGGGCGACCCGCTCTACCTCCTGAGCCACGGTCGCCCCAAACAGAATAATCAAAGCATTGATATGTGAATACATCAGATATCAGGTTTATAATAGGGTGTGTGTGTGTGTGTGTGTGTGTGTGTGTGTGTGTGTGTGTGTGTGTGTGTGTGTGTGTGTGTGTGTGTGTGTGTGTGTGTGTGTGTGTGTAGACATGCTGAAGATCACCAACCTGCGGGTGAAGTTCACCAAGCTGCACACGCTGGGTGACAACCTGCTGGACTCCCGGGAGGAGGTTACGGAGAAGTACTACTACGCCCTCTACGACATGGTCGTCCGCGGAAACTGCTTCTGCTACGGCCACGCCTCCAAGTGCGCCCCGGTCAACGGGGCGCCGTCCGACGCCGAGGGGATGGTATGACGATCGCCGGGGAGGGGGGGCACGTTGTGCCAGCCTGAGAGGGGAGATCGACAGGCAGTCAGTGCCAGACTGATCGGAGATTGGCAGACTGAACACAAAAAAAAACAAAAAACATTATAGGTGACAGTAGCTCTACTCAAGGGGGGGGGGGGGGGGGGGTTACTATTCTCTGTGGCTGATTGGTGCAGATTCGTAAAGATCAATGAAAAAAAAGGGAATATCCGCACTTTAGTATAGTTTCTAGTGAGATATTAAATGAGACATTTACACAGCAGCAGTCCACCAAGAGAGTCCACCAAGAGAAACAAATGTGTTTCGGCATCCAGGCCTTCCTCAGCGTTTCAACACTAGATTGAATCAGTAGTTAGGCACAGCCGCAAACGTGTGATGAGTGAAGTGATTATCGTTGGACTCCTGCAACAATTGTGCTGAAACCATAATGCTCATGTGTGGAGATAACCGACACCATAGCACAGATAGTAGTAATGATGTCACCGTCTGGCCATAGACAGTACACACTGTGTCTGAGACGCACCTGGAAGCCGTACGCCAGAATTAGACCCATCTTGTTGCAATTACACAGCAGTTTTCATAATGGTCGCCACAGGCGGTCACATTCACACAGCACATAAAAAAGCATAACAATGCCAGCATTCTATTTAACCAAAAGCAACGAGGGAAAAACAAACAAGAATCACAAGACTTTCACATGAACACAACTATAAATCACCATTATAATCACATTTTGTGTGCGTGTGTAGGTCCATGGCCACTGCATGTGCACCCACAACACAGAGGGGCTGAACTGCGAACGCTGTCGGGACTTTTACCAGGACCTGCCTTGGAGACCTGCAGAGGGACGGAACTCTAACGCCTGCAAGAGTGAGAGCCGTGCACACACACACACACACACACAGTCTCCCATTAGGCTGTCCAGAGTGTCCCTTTGATTACCCATGAGATTACCCAAGAGTGAGAGCCGTGCACGCACGCGCGCGCGCGCGCGCGCGCGCACGCACACGCACACGCACACGCACACGCACACGCACACGCACACGCACACGCACACGCACACGCACACGCACACGCACACACACACACACACACACACACACACACACACACACACACACACACACACACACACTCCCCCCCCATTAGGCTGTCCAGAGTGTCCCTTTGATTACCCATGACCAGGTGCACCACACAAACCTCCCCTTTTTCTGCCCGTTTCTCACACTTCTCCCCAGGATGCGAGTGCAACCAGCACTCGGGTACGTGCCACTTCGACATGGCGGTCTACAAGGCGACGGGCAACGTGAGCGGGGGCGTGTGCGACGACTGCCAGCACAACACCATGGGCCGGCAGTGCGAGCAGTGCAGGCCCTTCTTCTACCAGCACCCCAGCAGGGACCTGAGGGATCCCAACGTGTGTGAACGTATGTCATCATGACCCCGCCGTGACCCCCTCCTGAAACCTTTTTCTCTCCCTGTTTTCCAACCACTATACTTATAGTTTTATGGTTCCAATGTTAGCCCCCCGTGGGTGTGAACAACAGCTTGTCGAAATGCGCGATAGTGCTTAGGAACTCCAAACGCGCACCTGGTGTTGAGGCCACCAATGGCGCGGTGGCCTTTGAAGTTGAGCAGCAGAAAGTAGCCATTGTTATACAGCGTGACAATGACTAGCTGCTCTAAGTGCTGGGTAGGGGTGGAAATGGGGCTAATAAAAACGTAGTGCGACCCTCTTTCTGACTTCTTCCCATGATGTGCTTTTTGTCAATCTTTGCATGGTAGATTTGCTCTTCACTGCACTGTATCTTCTCTGAGGTTCTTTTTCATTTCATGTACTTGTTTCTACTTATTTACCGTCATTAACCAGACATATCTTGTGCATCATACATGAAACACACAATACTGCCTTAAATGTTGGTTTTCTTTTACAGTTTGCCTCAGTCATTAAGCTGCCAAATATGTCTGTCCAACATGCATAACCCAACGTATGTACTTACAGTACATACCCAGCCGATCACCGCACTTGTACACTCTGCTTGCACAATTACTGAGGAATAAACGTCTGTATCTGTATCTGTATTTAGAACACTTCCCTGGGTCTTTGTGTGTGTAAGATGTGAATTTAGATATTTTACATTTTAGCAGTGAGGCCAGTGTCTCATCGACACCACTTCCTGGACTACATGTTGTCTCAGTAAGACAACCCCTCCTCCCTATCCACAGGGATGTACAGTGCACCAAAGACTCATGGGGGTTGTAGTCCAGAATGTAATACCCATGACATCAGGGACACTGGGCTCATTTCTGGGTAAATTGTCCCTTTTAATGGAAGGAAGGAATCCAAAACATCATGCCACAACCACTGGTATGGGAATTTTCTAATGTAATCTACCGATAATGCAATCCCCCCCCTCTGTATTTCTTCTCATCTACACAGCGTGTAACTGCGACCCAGCCGGCTCTCTTCAGGGTGGAGCGTGCGACTCGCGGACGGACGTGGCGACAGGCCTGATCTCAGGCCAGTGTCGCTGCAAGGCCAGTGTAGAGGGAGAGCGGTGCGACAACTGCAGACAGGGACACTACGGGCTGGGACAGGGACCGCACGGCTGCCTGCGTACGTCCCATTCATGATACGAGATGCCTAAACAAATATTACTCTGTCATTTCTTTTTCCTTCTGAGTGCGCACAAATGGAACCAAATGGACCCGTCCATTTGGTTCCATTTATGTTATTTTATTAGGATGTGCAGTCCATAGGGTTGGACCACGTATGGACATATGACGTCATCAACATGCAACAGGAGCAGTTTCTATTGAGTGAAAGATTCTCTATTCATGACAGAAATAAGATATTTTAGGTGTTTTTATCTTGTTGTGTTTTTTTGTAGTTATAGAAGGCATGTATAGTGTTTTAAGGCACTTATTTGTCTTATTTGCCAGGTATCGCTGTCGACTTGGCTAGACAGCGATTTCCACCTATTAAGAAACAAACCTGCCAAATGACAATCTTCAAAAGCCATGTATTAGAGGGGCTAGCGCACCTCAAAGCCTTTTTTTTTTATAAAATACTAGAAGCACACGGATACTATACCTACTCAGGATGGAGTTTTCTCTTTCTCTCCCTCTCTCACAGACATGCACACATACACATCTGCGCACAAACTGTAAATAGCATTCTCTTATGTTTATCTTCCGTTGTTTTATGGTGTGTTTTGGCAGCTTGTACCTGCAACCAACTGGGAACTCTGCCTGGAGGAAGCCCATGCGATGCAAACACAGGAAAGTGTTTCTGCAAGCGCCTTGTCGACGGACACAACTGTGATCAGTGTATGGTAAGGATCTGTACGTGTGTGTTTGAGTGTGTTGTTCATGCTCCTATGCTGCTGAGTATGTTCATCTGTGCTTCCATTGTTGTCATCTTCCTCTACAGCCACAGCACTGGGGTCTGTCTAATGATATGGACGGCTGCAGACCATGTGATTGCGACCTGGGCGGAGCCATCCACAATAAGTATGATCTATTTATCCAATTCATACAATTTAGAATTTTCAGTGTTCAAATGAAAACCTTTCAGTTGCAACTTTATCAACAATAACCTTGCAGAAAATGTTACCTCATGAAAAATACCTTTTTACCATGGGAAATTTAGAAAAACACTCAAATACTTAACACCCAAATGAGCCATGGGACCAAATGAGTCAAGTTTTATTGATATCCCACAAAACAAGTCATCATAGCATCAAAGTCTCTTTCAATATTTCACAAGATGGACATGGTATATATAATATTGGTACAATAGACTGTAGTCACTGTTGTCATAGCTACCCATGATAAGATACAAAATGCAACTACCAAAGATGATTCTGGAACAGTCCGGACCGGTTCAAACAAGACATATTAAGAACAACATGGGATTTTTGTGGTCAGAGCGACCCAGGCTACTTGTCATTAACACATACTCTGTAAATGTTATCACTTCTTTGGCGACAGAAATCTCATTCAATGCCTGCACAGTAACAACATAGCAAGGTTACAGAATGTGTGTCACAGACAGGCAGGAAACCAACAGATAATGAAGCGACAAACAAGGATTTTCTGTGGCAAACAAATGTATAGTATGATGGCACCCTCAAAACAGCAGACCTACAAGCTGGTAGCGCAACACAATTAAAATCCAATGTAACCCAAGGTGACGTGTTAAAATCATTCACAATAAACTCCCAGATGTACAGCAGGCAGGAACACCACAAGCTCACAGGACATTTCTTCTTGCTTCCTTTAATGTTAACCAATCACAATAATCACTTCTGAGTAATACTGAACATCTTGCCACTTTTCAAACTTCGATAGAGAAACAATTGAATTATTAGTAATTATATACGGTATTATATTAAAGATAATGTAGTATGTTAATCCCAGATACTGTATGTTATAGCTAATTTTGATATTGAGACATTTATTTTGTGCAATCAAATAGTGTAGTAATTAAATGATTGATTAGGAACAATAATTAGGAACAATGTTATCTTTTCTCTCGTATATAGCGTTCATACTCCATCTATTCATTTCAATGCAATTTAAACCAAATGTTTAAAGGTAAAACTAAAATGCACTATGCTGATGGAAACCTGGCGTTTATATGTTTGGCCATGCCATCATTTGAAAATAGTAGCTGAGGTATCCCCTCACTCTCAATATTCTAGATTTTACATTACCTTTATGTTCCAACAAGCATACAAACGTACATGGTGTGCTGACCTAGTCTCTCCTGTCCCCTCTAGTTGCAACCCCCACACGGGCCAGTGTGTGTGTCGGGAACACATGTTTGGACGAACCTGCACGCAGGTGGAATCTGGTTTCTATTTCATCGCTCTGGACCACTACACTTATGAAGCAGAAGATGCAAAGCACGGACCTGTGAGTCTCTCAAGATGAGTTTTCTCCTCTAAAGGCGAAAGTTAAATGATATGCATTGCACATTATTTAATATTCAATGCATAGTAAATAATTTGCAGAACGAAATTCAGAGTGTTGGAAAAGAGAAAAAAATATTGGGTTCATCCTACCCTCACCTTAATAAGGAGGGCCGTTAGTCAAAACATAGCTGCTGCCCGTTGAATTTGCAGGTTATTCACTTTATTTGAGCCACGGACCACCACTTGATTAGATTCAGGCCTTGAACATTTGAATATTTCACTGGCAAAACTATTCTTCTAGACTAACTGTGTGGTAGATTTCTTGTAAATTAAAGGATTTTTTGAATTGCACCCAATTTCAAAATTGTACTATTATTATTTCTTAGAGATGTTGCTAAAATAGCTGTCTGAAAACAATAATTATCATAGAAAGTTAGCCTGGTTTTCATCCAGGGGTGTCGTCCTTTTTTTAATAGTGGTAAAGCGTTCTTAAATAATGTCATGTGCTGTGCATGTGCACGTGCGTGTGCAAACTGACAGTGTCAGATCATTTGAAACTTTAGAAAGAAAAATCATATGCACACTGCTCATGTGTAACTGTAGGTAAGGATTAGAAATATAATTTTAACTCTACTTGATTGCATTTGCACCAAGATTTTACCAGTATGTTGTATCGTTTCGGCTAATTCAATGAATAAGTAGGCTATAATGTATTTTAGACACACACAAGTAAGCTATAGTTCCTAATCACACGAGACAACTTCTTTACTGTTGTCTTTGATGGATGAGGAGGCATATATGGGTTATTAGAGAGGTTAAGATTGCTCCAACATGCAACTTCACAAGCGATCCAGACTTTAAATATGCACCCGAATTTTAACATGCTTCCTTCAATATAAAACATTTGATTAATCAAGACATTTAATAAACCCTGTTCAACTTCCAACTGGTTGTGGTAATTTTTTTCAGTTACCGGTAGTTCTTCATTTATGGACCACAAAGATTTCATACATGGGCTTCGAGGACTCTGTAATGCAACTTACACTAAAGAAAACATTAATCTGATGACTCAATTTACAGGGTGTGACGGTGGTACAGAGGCCCTATCCCTTGGACCGCAGTCCCACATGGACTGGCATGGGATTCGTCAACGTGCCAGAAGGAGCTCACCTCGAGTTCACCATTAACAACATCCCTGAGTCCATGGACTATGATCTACTCATCCGCTATGAACCACAGGTGGACACACACACACACACACCCCACACCCACACACACACACACACACACACACACACACACACACACAGCTACGCGTCTTAACTTGCGCACAACTGGTACTTCCCATAAATTGAATTCTGGGTCAGATTACTCAAATATGGACTGTGTGACACTCCGGATGCACACAGACAGACATTTCTGCATGGCTTACATAGTAATCTCACTCACCGAGTCACTTTTCCCACCTGTTTTCCCATTCACTTCATGCACGCGCATCTCCTCTATGATGAATAGTTCTGATTATGATTAGATTGACACAGGTCTATCTTTGCATTGGCAGCTGCCGGAGCAATGGGAACAGGTGAACGTCAGAGTGGAGCGACCCGTCTTCAACCCTCCCAACTATTACAGCCACTGCAGCAACTCCATACAGAGTGGAGACCATCAGTCCGTCTCCCTACCACCAGGGTCTAGGTAATACAGTCTGCCTGCTTGCCTGTATGTCTGGTTTTCTTTCTCTGTAAACCAAGTTCACCTAGTGATTACTAGAGAGGCCGCCTTTAAACCGTAAAATTGCAACTCTCTGTGACAATCAGGCCTCTTGTCAAAGACACATTGGAGAGTGTATGTAAACCTTGCCGTTCTCTTTCACAAACTTGCGTCAACACACACAAAGAGATGCCTTTGTTAGAAAATAGCTTTTTGTTTCAGACATGTGGTGCTGCCGACGCCTGTGTGTTTGGAGAAGGGCCTGAACTATACCGTACGTCTCAGCCTGCCCCTCTACTCCTCAGTCAGCGAAATCCAGAGCCCCTACACACTCATCGATTCGGTAAGCTTTTAAAATTTGAATCCACATTTATAAAAACGCATCAAGGGTACAAAAAAATATGTTTCAATTGCTGGTCCACACACTCAAAGGCATCCTGAATGCAAGTGCTTGAATGCAAACAAGCTCTAAATGTACAGAATGTAAGCAACACATGCATGAACTTATTTACGGTCAATGTTGGTCATACACTCAGACAACCCCTTAATACTCATGACATCAGTCTGTGGACATGGCCCATGCAGCCAAATATAAAAACAATGAACTGAAACTTGCCTTGTACTACTGTAATGGTTGCCATTTCACTTTTTGAAGCTTTGCTTACTAAAAGTCAAACTTCAAACTTGAATCCAAAGTAGAGCTAAGTTCCAATAGAGTAACCTCTCCACACACAAACAATACAGTTTCTCTCAGTTCAACCTTCTCTATGGTTGTTATTGGGGAAAGAGAGTCTGTGTTTAGAATGCGGTGTTTATACTGTATATAACCCCCCTCTCTACACCCATTCCCTCTAACCACTCTGCTAGCTGGTCCTGATACCGCGGTTGAGGGAGCTCAAACTGTTCGACGACGCGGACAGCGAGGGAGCGTGGGATACGTTCCAGCGCTACCGCTGCCTGGAGAGCAGCCAGAGTGTCGTCAAGAGCCCCATGACCGACATCTGCAACGACTACATCCTCAGCGCCTCCGTGCTGATACACCAGGGCGCCATGGGTACGCATGTGTCCCCGAGAAGAGTCTGTTTGCTGGATTTATGTGTGCTCGACCGACTGTATACAACAGAAAGCACTGTTTATCCAACGTGGTATTTCCGTGTCTCTGTTGCAATTCTCTCCATCCCTCTCCCTCGTTCTCCATTTCCAATTCCGTCCCTTTTCTTGTTCCCTCTCCTGTAGCCTGCCAGTGCGACCCTCAGGGTTCCCTCAGTGCCGTGTGCGAGCCCAGTGGCGGCCAGTGCCAGTGTCGTCCCAACGTGGTCGGCAGGAACTGCGAGCACTGTGCTCCGTCCACTTTCCTGTTCAGCCCGGCCGGCTGCAGACGTGAGTGACAGGGCAGGTTCAGAGGTCAAGAATGGCGGGGGGGTGAAGGGGCATGTCAGGCGAGTGACAGCTTGCATGTCTCACGTCTTTCACTTGAAATGTTTCACTTTGTTTGTCAGTGTGAGGAAATGGCGAATGTTCAAGATATACTGTATATATACTGTAGTCCTTTGTCATACATATCCATATACTGTATGTCTCCCTTTCTCATACACACACAGCTTGTGATTGTGACCCTCGCGGCTCAATCAATGCGTTCTGCCACAACGCCACTGGCCAGTGCGACTGCGTGCCGGGCGCCATGGGGCGCCAGTGTTCCCACTGCCTGCCAGGCTTCTGGGGATTCCCGCAGTGCCGCCCCTGCCATTGCAACAAACACAGCGAGTACTGCCACCCCCAGACCGGAGAGTGCCAGGGCTGCAGAGACTTCACCACAGGACACAACTGTGAGAGGTACGAACAGTGGATTTTACACTACTATGCCGCTACCACTTGAACTCTAGAGTGGTCACGACATCAGAAAAAGCACTACATGTATACAGTTTACAATTTCAATTTAATTTAGTGACCTGCAGTATTAAAGCAAGAACAACACAAGGTAGTACATCAAGTACAGTACAGAAATAGTCTTCTAGGATAATGAATAAACAAAGAAATTTGAACCTGACATCCGTCTAACAGTATAATATCTGTACAATGAAACTAAGTATACACTACAGAATGCTACAGTATATCTACACAATATCTAAATACTTTGTAGAAAGGTATAGACCACCTGTCGAGGACAGGGCGATTCAAAAAAGGTGAGCATGCAGTACCAAGGGGGTAACAGAATCATTTATCAGAAACATTCCAGTCTGTTACCCCATGTGTTGCACAATTTCATCTAAATTTTCACCAAATATGTTGAAACTAAAGAATTCCAAATTGTCCTACTGCTATACTTGAATAGAAGCATTCCTCAAAGTATGTTCTGCACATTTTATGTTCAACCACTCCCACCCTCTCACAGGTGCCTGGCTGGTTACCATGGCGACCCAGAGTTGGGTTCAGATGGGCAGATTGGGCACTGCCGGCCCTGCATGTGCCCTGACGGGCCGAGGAGCGGGAGGCAGTTTGCTGAAGGATGTTACGAGCTGGAGAACTCCCAGCAGCTGGTCTGTGTCTGCAGCCCTGGATATAAAGGTAACCCCCTGCTACTCAATCTTAAAGTATATACTGTACATACTAGTGCTGGCTCAACCACATAGCTAAAGTTGCTCTGTCAACATTTTTGTGCTAGGATTGAAGTACTGTACGTAGCCCCAACGAATAGTTACTATACACATCATAATGTTGAAGTGATAAATTACTACATTGATTGAATTAGGGTACACTAGGTAGACATGCGCGCGCACGCACACGCACACGCACACACACACACGCACACACACGCACACACACGCACACACACACACACTTTGAATGTATGTATTGTTTCATTTGCAACTCTAGATTTTTTTTTTAGAATAGAATAGGATGAATCTAGAGTTGCAGTAGCCTCCATTGACTTCCTAATAATGGACATTTTCATCTGCGGTCTGCTTGTATTAAACAAAGTTAAACTCACCAATATTGCATTATTATTATATATTGAATTATCCTCTTTTCTATCTGCAAAGTGTTTGTTTGATAAAACTTCCACCATTGACATGTTATCAGCTACTTTCTGTCAATAAATTCACTTTTTCTTCCCAAGTGCTGGAGTTTGGAACGGCCCTGTGTAACCCCTGCTTAGAGTTTGCCCATAATACAGCAATGTGACTCGTTAATACAAACAAGTGCTTTCAACTCGCTTCCAGCACTTTTATTTATTGACAGGAAGTAGCTCATAACATGTCTATAGTGGATTTTTATCAAACAAATGCTTTGCAGATAACGAGGATAGAGGATTTTAATAATAAAAGCTTTACCTAAGCTGCAATGCTGGCGAGTTTAATACAAGCAAATTGTTTTTTTATTTTCCAATTAATTTTTCTTTCAATGGAGAGTTTTGCAACTCCAGATTTATCCCATTATTAAAACAAATCCAAAGTCGAATAAATGGATGAATGCATGGTTTTGAAGCATTGCATTTGTCCCGTTTTACTCTCTACTAGGTGCCAGGTGTGACCAGTGCGCCCCGGGTTACTTTGGCAACCCTCAGGTGCCCGGTGGCCGCTGTATGCCATGCGAGTGTAACAACAACATCGACATGCATGACCCGGGGTCCTGCGACGCTCGCACGGGCGCCTGCCTCCAATGCCTGTACCACACGGAGGGCAGCCGCTGCCAGCAGTGCAAACTGGGTTACTACGGCAACGCCGCCAACCAGACCTGCAGGAGTAAGTAGCCGACGACTACAAACCACCACCATGCTGTGCTGCTGATCTACCCGACTGTGCCTGTTGTGAGCTTTGTAGATGTCAATTTGAACTCATTTCGACCTGACACTAGATTCTACAAAATGTCTTCTGAAGCCAGTCTAAAAATCAATGTTTCTGTGTCAGCGACACTAATAATAATATTTCATGCAAAGGAGACCCACAGAGCATTCTGTCTTTGGCTGCAGAGCCCCATCTGAAAATATGGAGTCGCAGGGACCTCCCAGTAACAAGGATTTGAGTTAATAACGTTTGCTCTGAAAGAACATAACATTCAAAGACATTCACAGTGTTTTCACGATTTTCCAAATATAACAGATCTACAAGCTCATAGCGTGCCACCAAAAGGGGTTCCCATCTAGAATGAGTTGAAATGACATCTGTACCAGGATATATAGTACTATGCGTCTCTCTCTCTCTCTGCAGGGTGTATGTGCCACTCAGTAGGCACCGTGCCACAGGCTTGCAACTCGCCAAATGACTGCCAGTGCAACCTGCACAGCGGGCAGTGTGCGTGCCAGCCCAACGTGGTGGGCCAGAACTGCGATCGCTGTGCCCCGGACACGTGGGACCTCGCCAGCGGAACCGGCTGCAAGCCGTGCGACTGTGACCCCAACCACTCATTTGGGTCGTCCTGCAACGAAGTGAGTGTCATGCTCGAAATTCAGCATTCCTAGGACTTTTAACTCAGTACAGCTCAGCCGTGAGCATAGTCAGAGCACAATATGGTACAATTCTCATTCATCATTTGCCGCAATTTTCATCTCTAGATTTCCTTTTATAATTGGATGAATCTAGAGTTGCAAACCCTCCACTGACCCGTACTCATTCAATTTTCATCTGCGATCTGCTTGTGTTAAACAACCAACATTGCAGCTCTATTCCAAGCTTGAAGTATCCTCATACAATCTGCAAAGTGTTTGTTTCATAAAAATCGACCATAGACTGAAGTGCTGGAGTTTGGAAGCACGAATCGTAAGTCACTGAATGGCCCAGTTTCCCACACAGAATTTGTTGAGAGAAAATGGCTCATAACATGTCTATGGTGCATTTTTAATGAAACAAACATTTGCAGATTAAAATTGGTTGTTTAACACAACGTTAAACAACAATATTTAATGAGTATAGGAGGCAATTGAGGGTATTGCAATTTGCAACTCTAGATTTATTAAAAAAAAAAAAAACAAAATCGAGTTGCAAATGGCAGATAATTTGTGGGTACTTGCCTGATGTCGTCCCTGCTCCCTCAGCAGGTTTTCTTGACTGTAGGTAAATCCATATCTGGTAAAATTAAAGGTAAATCCACATATGGGAGTATGAATGCAGAAAAGAAATCCACCATAAGGAGAATAGACTAGATCAGCACTGCCTTTGGCTCATGTTGCAATCCTTGCCCCTTGGAAATGTTCATAATGTTTATGTTTATGATGGGATTTGTGTGTATTGGACAGAGTTAAGATACACAAACTAAAGAGCTACTGGGAGAAATAGTTACATAAAGTCTGACACTGTAGAGATCAACAAACACAAACAGTCCTGTGTGTGTGGTGATGTTTACTCACTAAGCTGCATCCCTGAGTTAATCAGTCTTGCAGCTGATTCTAATCGTCAATCAGCCTGCTCAAGTAGCCATGTGATATCTGGTCTGATCAACCTAATCTATCGTCATTTGACCATGGCGTATGTTACAACATTTCAATCTCCCACAATTATATTCTCAATCTAGTCTAGTTTACAATGACCGGCATCCAGAGATTTCAGTCTTTTAATTGCCAGGAAAATGTAATGCTATAATGTTCTGTGGGCATAACTCATCTAGTGATCCAGTGCCCAGTTGCTGATTTATAGATGGTTGATATGTAGACCTCAGCTGTCTGGAAATTGTTGTATTATGCAGATGGCCCAGCTGCCCTGCAAACACACTCCATCGCACTGTGCACATAATACTGTATACCAGTGGTTCTCAGCCTGGGGGTTGGGACTCCCAGAGGGGTCCCCATATGTGTGTGTGTGTGGGGGGAGAGACAGCCTCACAACATTGTGAGCTTGTAGATTGGCTATTTTACACAATAGTGTCTGTGGAAGCGACAAAGACGTGCACGTTTTGTGGAAGGTTGGGGATTCCTAGTTCAAATATGATTATTTTGTGGTGTCACGAGTCACGACCTGTAAAGTTTATAAACCACTGCTGTAATTGTGGCATGGTGAAATCCTCTGTGTTAATTCATCCCTTTTGTAATAGTAGCCATGTAACCAAACGGACCCACAATGACACTCACTATTTCACGGCGTAGTGTATGCATATAAATTCGCAGGGACACTTTGGTTTCTGTGTTTACTGGCTGCGCTCCATTAGAGGAAGGAAGTCTCGGAATACACTGTGGGATTACTGAACACACATTCTTTCACCGCCGAGAAGGAAACTCCTTCAAACTGTTAACGGGCCATTATGTATGAAAGGAAACACCAACGATCCACAACACATTAATAGACCATTATGTTAAAAAGGAAAAGTGCACGACTGCACGTTGTTATCTATAGCTTGCAAATCAAAATATTACACTTTCACACACTTCCCGATATCAGTGATCAGACTGATGAACAAAACACAACTGCGGTGGTTGTAGTTGGTCTAACTGCTCTTTTATTGAGACTTATTAGATCCGTTAGGATCATTACCAATACTGCTATTGGGTGAAATACACAGGGAAAGATCCTGTCTTCCCACACAAAGATCTCCCATTATAAGAAATTTGTGCCCTTGAGCTTTGATTGAACACTCATTTTTTAGCACTCATTTATGTTTAGCACTGTATGATCTGATGGCCTGGTGTTGATGTTTTTGTCAATGCCATTTTGTCTCTTTATCTGCAGATCACGGGTCGGTGCACATGTAAGCCTGGTTTTGGAGGGAGGACGTGTCAGGAGTGCAGGGAGCTCTTCTGGGGCAATCCAGAGGTTAAATGTCATGGTAGGTGATCATCGGGTGGCTGGACATCATCTTGGCTATACAGTAAAAGACATATCAGATCAGGGGTGTACGTATATTTTTTTCCTTTCACCTTTTTTCTTTGTTGATAGAGGGGTAGATGGAAGTAGAATGACAGGAAATTGGTTTGGGTTAGGGCTGGATTATACCAGCCAAGGTGCCCAGATACAGCTACGCCAGCCTCCCAGGCCCTGATCGGGTTTCTTGACTGATTTCTGCGGTGCATGGTTCAATTCACTGATGTCATCACTTCCATCCTTCTTTCCGTCTGTCTCTTGTCCTCTCTCTCTCTCTCTCTCTCTCTCTCTCTCTCTCTCTCTCTCTCTCTCTCTCTCTCTCTCTCTCTCTCTCTCTGAGTAAGTGGGCTTGAGTAAACAATCTTTGCTCCGTTTCTCATGGCTTGCGAATCCCCCGAGTCACTGTGCTGGAGGACTATTGTTTTTCCATGATTTCCCCGCTGTTCTTGTTCCGTGTGTTTGTGTGTGCGCGCGCGCCTCTCTACACACTGGATGCGGATATTGGCAGCACTGGGCTGATCCCAGCAAGTTTATTGCTTGCTGAACAACTGAATCATATGAGTCGGTTTTCATCACTCGGCCCCATCCGTGGTTAATGCATCTCACAGTAGCTGGATCGCACTCAGAGAAGAGAGGAGTAGAAAAGCGAGTGATAAGGGGAAAGAGAGGTGGAGACGGAGCAGAGAGAGGAGAGGAGAGGAGAGGTATCTGGGAATGACCTCTCTTTCTCTGCCTTCATGAGAACCAGATGTTCTCCTGAAATCTCAGGCATCCCGTTTTCGTCATGGTCCCTTCTCTCTTTCTTTCCCCCTGCTGCCCGGAGGCCTCAAATTATTTCTGCTGAAGTCCTTAACGGTGTCCAAACACAAGCCCGCCCAGCTGGACATCCCTGCCCATCTACTGTGCACAGATGATGCACTAATAATGCATGCAGCAATCCATGGGAAATGTGGACAGCCTGGGCCTCGCCCCAGTGAGAAAATGTGTGTGGGAGTTTGTGGAGAGAACGACTACACACTGTTATGTGTGTGTGTGTGTGTGCGTGTACGTACATGAATGCATGTTAATGGCTGGCTCTGTGTCATAAGTTAAGAGGTTCTTTTTTATGACCAGAACAGTCAGAGAAGGTCAGGAGGGTCTTTCTTGTCAGCATCACTTGTGTGTGGAGGTGATTTAAGACCCCAAAGATGAGGGATTGGGGGTGTGCATGTCGCTTTGTGTCTCTTGTGTCTTCACTTCATCTCACCCTTTTTCGCAGCAAAGCGTTTTGTCAGATAAACTCAGCCGAGGGGAATAAGATATGTTTAGATGTTTGTGTACTATCAGTATGAATTTAAGTGGGCTGGAGTCAATTTACAATTTAGGCATTTAAGCAGACACTCTTAATCCAGAGCAGAATTTACAATACACTTTACTATACTTTACTATACTAAAACATGGTAATACATTAGGCCTATAGAAGTCACAGTAATACAAGTGCTATGGGCTGAGATGGAGTCTGAAGAGGTATGTTACTCGAGTCCTCAAGTAACTCACTCAGAACATTAGCAGAAACATTTGTAGTTTGACTTCCCATTGGCGTCAACATGATAACTGAACTGAACACTCTATCAAAGTGATTAATAATCTCGATGTGGTCTAATATGGTCTTCTGGTTATGGTGACATTTTCCCGCCCATACAACCACCTGAGCGTGTCAGACAGATAACTGTCCAAATGCACATCCAGAAACCCGACCCCCAACCCCTTCTCCATAACTCTCACAAATCACAGCAGTGGCAATAATAACCCTGTTAAAAAGCCCACCTTCTCTCATGTCTTCTGCCCTCCACATTCCTCCATCCTGACTCACTCCATTCCTCCTGTCCTCCTATCCGGCGGTGGGAGGTCGGCTCCCTGGTGCGTCCCAGTGTTTGGGGTGGTCAGGATGACCTGCGAGGTCAAGGTAGACTCTTTAGTTTATTTGCTGGAGGCGTCGGGCCCAGTAATAACAGGAACCTCTGCTTTCGCACCACTTATTTTCGCCCGGGGACTCCTCACTAGGGTGGAGCGGCCCGGAGAGGCCACGCTGATGATGTTTGTTTGACATTTCGCTACCATATGCCTGAAGGATCTACAGAATGAGTGCTAAAACAGCATGCAGTCTGGAGGCACCCTACTGTCTACCCTTTACATACTCGTACAGGATGACCAGGACCATAATTTCAGATATTTTGAGATATGAGCCATACACAGTATAGTACGGCATTTTATCAGGTATTTGACCCATCTGGGAATTAAGTCATTACCAAGATGTATGTGTTTCTAATGGTGTTTAATAACATGTACTAAAAGATTCATGATTACTGGGAATGGCTGTTTTTAGTCCAAGTATTGTTTTCTGAGCAAAACTAACGTTTTCATGATTCAGCATCATGAAAACCCCCTACTTGGACATATCACACGCTACAAAAAGCGTGATGACATTTTGTGTTTTGCCTTGTATAGGTTATACTGACTTTGAACTTGTCTTTTTTATTAAGGCTTCCCACAGGAGTTGAATTTCAATCTTTGAGTACATGTTATGCGCGCACATTCAAGTTGAGCTGTAGTGTAGTCGTACGTCAGTCCATCTTTTTTTTTTCTGGTGGTAAGGACGGTTTCTCATGAATACACTGTAGTCACGTTTACTTCTCTTTCTCTCTATCTTTGTGCTCCCCTCCTTCCACCCCAGCCTGTGACTGTGACCCCAGAGGGATCTCCAGTGACCAGTGCCACCGCGCCACGGGCCACTGCACCTGCGTGGAGGGGTTCTCGGGTCCGCGGTGCGACCAGTGCGCCCGGGGCTACCGTGGCGAGTTCCCCAACTGCGAGCTCTGCCACGAGTGTTTCCTCACGTGGGACCGGGTGGTCGGCGAGCTGACCAACCAGACGCGGCGCCTCGAGGGCCACGTGGCGGAGCTCCAGACCAGCGGCGTGACGGCGCCGTACAAAGACCTGGTCAGCAGCCTGGAGAAGAACATCAAGGCTGTCAGGGACATCCTGGAGGGAAACCCTGTGGCTCAGAGGCTGGAGGAGACGCAGGAGCTGATGCAGCAGATGACGTATGTACATACATACGCACGTGTGTGTGTGTGTGTGTGTGTGTGTGTGTGTGTGTGTGTGTGTGTGTGTGTGTGTGTGTGTGTGTGTGTGTGTGTGTGTGTGTGTGTGTGTGTGTGTATGTGTGGATGCATGCAGATGGATATTTGTTGCACTGCAAACTCCTGCATGTTACTTTGGATATCGGACATCTTGCCGCATCTCCAAATCGCCACAGTGAAAAGTCGAGAGCAACAATTGAATTATTAGTAATGTATTATGTATTATATTATAGACATGGTATTATAGCAACTTTTCACAAATCAAAATATGTACAGAATACATATGCTGCAGCTGTTTCCCTGCAGAAAGACACTTGCTTTGCCCTGCAGACGCTCAAGAGTTTTGTCAACAAATCCTTTTCGCCATTCTCATGTCAAGGCGGTGCTTGTTAATTAAATGAGAGTTGATTTGTCCATTAGGAACAAACTTTTCTCCTTTTGAAGGAGTAAAATGTAATAATTGATATACTGTATTTACTCCCTTGAATATAGCATTTCTTCTCCATCTAGGGTAAACTATAAACAACTCAATTCAATGCAGTTAAAATAAATATTTAGGACGTTTTAGAAGTAAAACAAAAAATGCATCAAACCGCGGCGAGTTGGAGATGGGCATTGTATACAAACTTGACTCTGAACAAATTGACCATTTTTAGGGTAGCCTTTTCACCGTCACACTTACATCCGGGTCTTTATAATACTTCTTTTGTGTGTCTCCAGGGGTCTGATGTCGTACCTGAACGGGGTGCTGAACACAACAGAGGAACAGCTGACCAACCTCTATGGGAAAAACAATGCCACCGAAGCCAACCTGGCTGCCATGAGGAAGACGGCCGGTGCACTGGAGCAATCCGTCAAGGAGCTTAGGCAGGAGGTGTACAACGCCAAGAACTCCAACTTCGAAGGTAAGAAACGAGAGGAATGTTTAGTCGAAGTGTAACTTTAATTGTTGGGGATCTCCAAAATTAGACCTGAGGTGCATGGATAACGTGCGTGTGTGTGTGTTTTGTAGGTGCCATGGACACTATAAGTACGGCACACATGCAGTCCAGGATGGCAGAGTTCTACGCCAATGCTTCCACCAGCAATCCGGGAAACACGGTTGAGCAGTCGGCCACAATTCGCCGAGCCACAGAGGACAAACTGAGCAAGAGTCAGAAGGAGTTTGACCGCAAGCATGACAGAAACACAGAAAAGCTGAAGAAGCTGGCAACCAACCTGGATAAATTTGACCTGTCAGATCTCAGCCAAAAGGTAACTAAAAGAGTCACCCCAGAGTTGATATGCAAAAGACCTGGTTGCAAAAGACCTCATGCCTGGCATCTTTGAGTTTGTTTACACTTTAATCTGATTGACCATTACTAAGGAGCTGGCTAACCACAAACCTATTGCATTTCCAGACATGTGGCGCAACTGGTGAGGAGTGTGCCAGCTCTCCCTGTGGTGGGGTGGGCTGCACTGGGGAGGATGGGGCCTCTCATTGCGGTGGGGACGGCTGCAAAGGCTTCATAACAACTTCTCAAGCTGCCCTCAAGAAAGCGAAGGACTTCGACCAGGAAATCCTTTCATCCATGGGAGAGGTGGACAAGCTGTCCAGAATGGTAAGTTTCCTACGGTTACGGGGAAGAATGGTGGCGATCGTTTACATTCAGAAATGGAACTCAACCAAAATCTAGAGAAGTGCGGTCTTTGGAACGCACATCTTACCAGTCTAGGCCAGGCTTTGTCGCAAAATAGAAAATGAAACTTGCCCTTGTCCACATTTTTGTGAAAGAATAACCAAGCACAGAATAGTGGAAAAAAGTAGAATGAATCTGAGCAGAAGTTAAATGTCTGAATTTGCCTATATGAACAGGTTTGGGAAGCTAAGCTGCGTGCTGATGAAGCCAAGGGGAATGCTCAGGAAGTGCTTCTGAAGTCCAACCAGAGCAAAGAGAGAGTGGAGCAGAGCAATGAGCAGCTCCGCAGCCTCATCAAAGAGATACGAGACCTCCTCACAAGTAAGCATGTTGGCACACTGTGCCACCTCATAAAGAGTCCTGTACTGTATCAAAAACAGAGTTTAATCAAAAAGACAGAGATTAGTTCATCCAAAATAGAGCTCTGGAGACTACTGTATGATCTTGCCTTGTTTGCGACCTGCCGTAAATTGTTATATCCGTCATCCAAAGTCATCCGGCCCCATTCTAGGCAATGGAGAGCCTTAATAACGCAATCTAATGCAAACGCTATATAATTCTAATCAAAGCACTTGTTTTTTTGGCAGCCCATAGCGGCACTAGTCGTGGTAAGGAACTACCGGTATATGACCTCCCTTTGTTCCCGATCATTGGTTTTTAGAAACAATTGTGGCACACTGATCTAATGGTTCTCAATAGTGCTGTCAGCTTATAGTGTTATAAGGACCCCCAAATTGATTGACTGTCATGGTTATGTTGTACTTTAGCTATTGAAAAATTGCAGATCCAAAAGTAGGTCTGCTATTTTTGGAAAAAAGAAATCGTGGAAATGTGGTGCAAATCTTTAAATATTCTGTGGCAGTGAACGTTTTTAACTCAAACATTACGCTTCTGGGCGTGAGTCCCTGGAGCTTCATATTTTTGGGTGTCGGCGGCCAGAAAACAGATGATTCTGACTTCCTAATAATGTGTTTTTTTCTTCAGAGAAATTGTCAGGATTCAGAAGACACTTGTAGAATCAGTTCTCAGGTCAAAATGGTGTTTAAAACTGTTCCTCATTGAGTACCCACTGGAAATACCTCAAGGATGCCTAGTGTAATGTGACTAGATCAATAAGTACCATTGTTGTTGACGATGGCGCCCTCCTTCCTGCGGTGAACAGACGACAGGGCGGACGTGGCTGTGATCGAGGCGGTCGCCAACGAGGTGCTGGCTCTGGACATGCCCACTTCGCCCAGCGAGCTCCACAACCTGACCCGTGAGATCAGGGAGAGAGTCGGCTCTCTGACCAGCGTGGAGACCATCCTCCGTCAAAGCGCCAATGACATCGACGCAGCCGAGAGGCTGCTTCAGCAAGCCATATATGCCAGGTGATACACACAGACATACACATTTTTTTACTGGAATAGCACACACCTACCACAGGCATAATAGTCTTGAGGTCAATTAGGAGCCTCAGGCCTAAAAACATTCACAACTCTAAAACTAAGCTAAGTGGGGAACATAGGGACAACTCCATTTAGATAACTGTCTCGCTCCTGTTTCTCAGTGAGGAAGCAGCATACATTGAGGGAATAACAGACAAGGTGAAGAAGGCCCTGAACGAGACAGAGCATGCCCAGATCAGTGCCAAGGATGCCATTGATGAGGTCCAGAATAACACCAAGAGCACACTGGACCAGCTGATCTCTGTGAGTTTGATCTGTTGATCTTTTAATAAAACGAGATTCATTTTAAAAAACTAAAAATCTGTATTGCATATAAATCCTACAAATCTGTAGGCATTTGTCTAGGACTAAAATATTTAAAGACTAAAAGACTAAGACTAAAACACTAAGACCAAGGCTTGACTACAACTGAATCATTTTTGATATTTCATCGACTGAGACTAGACTAACAAAGATTTTCATAAGACTAAGTGGGACTAAAAGACTGTATGTTATTGAAAAGACTAAGACTACATCAAAATATTTTCAAAGAAACAACAGATCTCAACAGGCTGAACAGGTGACAGGATACGATCACTCAGAACTGTCTTTTTGTTTTACAGCAGTTGGCAACCAGTTTATGGTGCATTACTGCCCCCTTGTGATGCAATTCTTGGATCAACTGCACACAGGCCCTCTTTCTCTGTATCCAATTACCACTCCAACACACACACAGTCACATACACACTGAAAACAATGCATAGAAATACACAAGCTAGACATAAAGATCCTGAAAAGACTCCAGGTTTTCTTTAACAAGAAAATTAATCTACTAATACATTTCCATTCCTACCGTAACCACACCGTGTTATTATGCACCCATTTTCACAGCCTCTATGTTATACACGAGAAAAAACGAGTTGATTTTCTGAAGGTCCAGCTGGCATGTTGTTTCACTTTGCCTGTATGACTCTTTGACAGGTGGAGTCAGAGACAGCCTTGACAGAGCTGAAGCTAAGTAACGCCACGGGTCGTCTAGTACAGCTGGAGAGGGAGGTGGGTCTGCTTCGACAAACCCACCTGGAGACCAGTCGCCTGGCTGCTGGGGCCGAACACACCACTGAGAGAGCCACCCAGGATGCTGACACAGCCCAGGAGGTAGTCTGGTCATTGTTGCTCTTTCAGCACCATCCATTTGGTCTGGTACAGTCTCTTGAGTTCATTTAACGCTGATTATTCTATAAAAGAAAGCTGCTGCAGTTTTTAGACATTTTCCAGCATCCCTTACGTGTTTAAGTCACATTGTGATTGGTCCTTGTAATCACTGACCAATCAGATGTGTGTGATGTGATCATTTTCAGTACCCATGTCACTTTTTGATGGAAAACATATTTAGAACAGGCTTTGAGGGGTTATTTGACAAATATTCCAGTCATAATGGAAATCAAATTTAAGATTTGTTTTAATGAAAAAGTTACCTACTATACTATACCTATATCTTGGCCCGTATTCTTACGGTTTGTTTATTTATTTTTTGCTCCCCTTACTAACTTGGACTAAATAATTTGAGTTGCCAGAGGCTTGTGTGCAAACAACATTGGCATTTGTTTTCATCAGGTCAAAACTGATGTCTGAATTGGTGTCTCTCTCTGTGTGTGTGTGTGTGTGTGTGTGCAGGAGTTTGACGTTGAGGTGAAAGATAAGTACATTGTGGTGCAGGACCTGGTAGAGGACAAAGGGGAGGTGGTGCTGGATGCAAGGAAGAAAGCAGAGTATCTTCAGCAAGAAGCCAAAGTACTGCTATCACAGAGCAATGAAAAGTTGCAAAAACTCAGAGGTAAGTCACACACTTTTTCTTTTGAAAACAGAATGCACATGGTCTTCAAGGCTACTAAACACAGATATATATTTTTACAGACACATCCAAAATAGGGACACTAGCAATAATGTGGTTAATTGCATGTGCATATTAATGCGCACACGCACAAACAGCTATATAAATATACCCAGATCAACAAAACCCTGTCCTAACCGTGTGTTGTCCTGCATTCTCAGAGCTGGAGAAGTCTTATGAGGCCAACCAGCTCACCCTAGAGGAGAAGGCACAGGAGCTGGTTGTCTTGGAGAGAACTGTCCGCCAGCTCTTGGACGAAATCAGCAAAAAAGTGACTCTCTACAGCACCTGTCTCTGAGTGCCACAGCGCATCGGCCACTTTACGACCTCACTAGTACCGTCTGTTATACTGGATATGTAGTGCTAACAATACTGACATTGGACAACAAAAACAGCTCTCCTAAATGTGACATTGACAGGGAAAAACTGCACGCACAGTGCCAAAGATTCTGTAGTGCCAGAGGATACAGTATTGTGATCAGATAAGCTAAGTATATTGGGTTGACATACCCAAGACCAAGTGTGCAAATAAAGGGCAATGTACGCCAAAGGGTGCCAAAGTAATGACCACTAAAAAACCTGACCTCAGTTTCATGTCTTAATAAAAAGAAAAGCAGTAAACTTAATCATAACATGTAAGCTATTACAGCATGAACATTTGTTTTAATATTATATGCACCAGTGCCTATAGAAAATCATCATACCCCTCTGAAATAGTTACTTTATTTGTCATAAAACCTGAAATCATAACCCATTAAAAAAAAAACTTTTTCCAGCTTTATTTTACAAATTTAGCCTTACAACATCAAACTAATGAAAAAAACTGAGACAGTTCTGAAAATTTATAAAAAATGAAAAACTAAAATAACAGGGTTGGAAAAGTCATCAGTCCCCTGATTTAATACTTCGTAGAGCCACCTTTTGCTTTAATTACAGCCATCAATCTCTTTGGATATGTCTCTACCAGCTTTGCACACCTAGATTGGGGAATATTTGCCCATTCTTCCTTGCAGAATTGTTCAAGTTCAGTCAGATTCCGTGGTGAGCGGCGATGGACTGCTCTCTTCCAAGTCCATCCACAGATTTTCTATTGGATTTAAGTCAGGGCTCTGACTTGGCCACTCAAGGACATTCACCTTCCTATCCTTAAGCCACTGCATTGTTCTTTTAGCGGTATGTTTAGGATCGTTGTCATGTTGGAAGGTGAATGACCTGCCCATCTTCAGCTGTCTAGCAGAGGGACGCAGGTTTTCCTCAAGAATTCGGGTGTACTTGGCAGCATCCATTTTCCCTTCAATCCTGACCAATTGCCCAGTCCCAGCTGAAGAGAAACAGCCCCACAACATAATGTTGCCACCACCATGCTTCACAGTAGGTATGGTGTGTTTTGGATGGTGTGCTGTGTTTGGTTTTCGCCAAACATAGCGCTTCGAGTTCAGTCCAAAAAGTTCAATCTTGGTCTCATCTGACCATAAAATCTTTTTCCACATGGCAGCAGAATCATCCAGGTGTGTTTTTGCATAGCACAAAAAGATTTTATGGTCAGATGAGACCGAGATTGAACTTTTTGGACTGAACTCGAAGCGCTATGTTTGGCGAAAACCAAACACAGCACACCATCCAAAACACACCATACCTACTGTGAAGCATGGTGGTGGCAACATTATGTTGTGGGGCTGTTTCTCTTCAGCTGGGACTGGGCAATTGGTCAGGATTGAAGGGAAAATGGATGCTGCCAAGTACACCCGAATTCTTGAGGAAAACCTGCGTCCCTCTGCTAGACAGCTGAAGATGGGCAGGTCATTCACCTTCCAACATGACAACGATCCTAAACATACCGCTAAAAGAACAATGCAGTGGCTTAAGGATAGGAAGGTGAATGTCCTTGAGTGGCCAAGTCAGAGCCCTGACTTAAATCCAATAGAAAATCTGTGGATGGACTTGAAGAGAGCAGTCCATCGCGCTCACCACGGAATCTGACTGAACTTGAACAATTCTGCAAGGAAGAATGGGCAAATATTCCCCAATCTAGGTGTGCAAAGCTGGTAGAGACATATCCAAAGAGATTGATGGCTGTAATTAAAGCAAAAGGTGGCTCTACGAAGAATTAGATCGGGGGACTGATGACTTTTCCAACCCTGTTATTTTAGTTTTTCATTTTTTATGAATTTTCAGAACTGTCTCAGTTTTTTTCATTAGTTTGATGTTGTAAGGCTAAATTTGTAAAATAAAGCTGGAAAAAGTTTTTTTTAATGGGTTATGATTTCAGGTTATATGACAAATAAAGTAACTATTTCAGAGGGGTATGATGATTTTCTATAGGCACTGTATTATATGCACATATGTTTTTGTTTAAAGTCATGCATTTTGTAAACCTAAAAGTAAACCTAAAGGAAGTAAAAACCTGTCTAGCCCAAAAGTCTGGCTATATTTCTTTCCCGTCACATTCGAGTGAAATCAGGTTTCAGTTTTTATCATTTGTTAAAATGGAAGTATAATGTTTTAACACATATTTGTCGTACCAGGTGGAGTTCCGGTTTCAAGGAGTTTCACCTGTACAGGCAGGGCCATACGATATTAATCTGGAGGATAGAATAAAATATTTTACAGAAATCCAAGACTTTTGAATGTAATACCAACACATTTATTTGTCAAAATAGACTAAATCAATATCTCATATTGACATTAATGACCAAAATATTCTAACAAAGTAATGTTTTCCATGTGTATAAGTTCATAGGCATTGCAGTAGCAGCAGCAGTTCAGCTCATGTGGTCACATTTCAAATGCACAACATATTCTGATGACAGGCTCCCAAGTTTCAGCAATTTGAAAGAAATTATTACAAGCCTGTAAAAGTGCGTTTGACATTTTCAAGTCATATGGCAAAAAACTGAGTGAACCTGTTAAGGCGTATAATCTGCACAGGTATCAAATCTCAATCCCTGGAAGACATCCTCGTCTAGTCCTTGCTGTGCGGTTTGTGTGGTGGCGCGGCTGCCTCCATAGGAGCAGAGCTGGGCACGTTGAGCAGCTGCCCGCCGTGGATGCGTTCATTGACCCGCAGCTGGCAGCCGTCCTGAAGCATGCGCAGCGCAATCCGGGCGATGTTTCGCGAATCGTCTAGGCCAGAGTGAGGACGGCCCTCGTATGTGAGGCCCAACTTCTCCAACATGGTGCTGAGTTTAGTCTGTGTGCGGGGAACCTGGAAGACCACCATTTATCCACTTGTTTACTCATTAATTCCAAATATGACCATTTAGAGACACACATTTGGCAAAAAAATGACAAATATAAATTCAAATAATTGCGAAACAATAATAACAAAACACCCCACCTTGTAGAAATTCCCATATGATTTTCTTATGTTTATCCACTTCTTTGCAAACTGTGGATATCTGATCCGGCTTACGCGGCACTGAATATTGAGGAACTTACTCATATCCCAAGATCTATGGAGGACAGAACAAGAGCAGTATGATTACATTTGAAAATAAACATTCGAACATTTTGTAAATTATTGTCCCTACTAGTTCATTAGTAAGTGTGAGAAGTGGGAATATAATGGTTCGTACCATTATACACCATTTCAGCCCTAATCACACCAAAGGGCTGAGACCGTTTTAGTCCATGTCCCTGCAGTGTTCTTGTTGCACGTTGACCAAGCGATTCAAGGCATGACTATGCAACTCCTTGAAACCGTTTGGACCCAAGGAGTTGCACACTGACACTTAAGTGTGATTAGTGCTTGCTTAGTGCTGAAGTCCAAGTGGTCCAAATCTGTGTTTATTTCCAGGTTTAATACAAATCTTACCCATCAGTCAAAATGGCATATTTGTACTTCGTTCCAAGATCCCTCTCCTGAAGCCAGAGTACAACCCGCTGAAGAACTTCTGGAAATGTGTCTGCTTCATCCACCATTTTCTGTTCAATCAATGCATAGTATTGTTAATAGCAGTCAGTTGCTGCAGTTACTGTGAAATAACATCAGGTCCACAATGATTCAACAAGGTCCCACCTGTGTAATCCCTGTTAACTTCACACAAAAGTCTGAGAGTTTTGGGTTAAGCTCTGGTCTCACATATTCCCGGAATGAGTCCACCTGGACGAGAGGAGAACAAGAGGTTAAATCATATAATTAAAAATCTACTCCAGTTCCAAATAAACTTGGCAACAAAAGTTTGAAAACCTAACTTTGAGATTGTGTTTTCTCCACTTTAAAATAATACCACTTGATAATTGTATTTGGTTTTAATCATTGATTAGTTACCTTTACAACAAGGTATGGCATGCAGAAATCAGACATTCCTTCAATGAGTAAGACTACTAAACATATGTGTTGCACCGCCAAAAATGAAATGTAATGTTGGCATTGACTCTAGTTTTGAAGTTCAAATGCTGGCAGGTGTGTGGCACATAAGTGCTGACTCCTGTCACTTTCTTGACTTTGTTTATGCTCCAAGCAGCAACACTGGTGAAAAGAAAAATGACATTTTTCACATTTTCACTCTAGGAATGTCCGATCCCTACCCTCCATACCTTGTAAGGGTACCTAGTTAGTGAGCAAAACAATAAAAGATGCAATACCATTTGGTGGGGTGAGGAAATACTTTCGCAAAGTTAGGCTTCAAAACTTTTGTTGCCCAGTTTATGTAGATGACTGCAAATACAGTAGCCCCCAAAGCACTTTTTCTTTTAATAAAATATAACATAATCATCCCACTCACAATCTCCAGCGTGTGTGTGTTGATTAAAACCATGGGGAACTCAATGATCTCATGAAGGAAGTCTGGCGGGTTATCCTCCTCACAGGTTGCTTCAAAGTCCACCACACAGATGTAGTCGTAGTAGGTGTCTCCTCCCGCGTCTGCTGGAAGCTTCAGCTTGTTCTTCTTGTAGTGGCTCTTCAGCCTCTTCTTCATCACGTCCTTCACGCCCCTGTTTATAACATTTTACACAAACAGACAAACATCACAGATTGCAGTCACCAACAATTAGCTTGCAAGGCAAGTCTTTCAGAGTGAAATGTAAATTTTAACATTTATTTTCTGTAAGTAAAGAGCTGCAGAGTCAGTGGAAACTGTTATTGAACACTTTATACCAAAGTTTGCCATCAGCGAAGAGCGTCTTAGCATTTTTAACTATTACCTGCCCTACTTTTAAATGAGCGTACCACATATTAGGGGTGCAACATTTGATGGAACAAATCAATTGAATCCATTATTATTATTTTTTGTATCCAAGTACAAATATGGTATCTGATTGAAAACATTCCAAAATAGTTCAGATAGCAGACCTACAAGCTAAGTGTGTTGGAAGCTTGTAAATCTGCCATTTATCCCAGTAAACATGGTGAGGACCGTGACAAATTAGTGACGTCTTGATTGTGGCCAGATCAAGGCAATCCAAGACTAGTCAAATCTCTCCTAGAATATCACCTGATAAACAAATCCTGACCAGTAAAAGCGGACGTCGCTGAATGAATCAGAGTCAAATTGAGGCCAAATCAATCATATCTAGTCAGATCTTCCCCGGAATAGTTTATCCATGGCTTCATTATGTCAATTTGTGAAGACGTCCTGAAAATGACGTAAAGATCATCCCCATATGCGTTGGCCGAGTCTTGGATGTCATTGGAGGACGTCATCATAATGTCAATGGAGGATGTCATCATAACGTCACTGGAGGACTCCAGTGACTTTCAAGACTGCGCCAGATCACAGCTCATATGGGGAAGATCTAAATTTACATCATATGATATAATAGAGCTATAGCTAAGCTGGTCAGACAGATCTGAGTTATGGTTGATTTAGTTTTTTCTGGCCTCAATTTGACTCCACGGACATCCAGGTGATATTCTGGGTCAGATTTGATTTGGCCACAACCAAGACATCACTAATTCGTCACGGTCCTGAGTGTGTTTACTGGGTCACTATTTTAGTCAGTATCTACCTGTGTTAATCATCATTAACAGTATTAAAGTAAAGGAAGTAGTACTACCTTGTGTCGAGGTTTAACTCCTCTAATCTTGTCCGCAGCTCTTCCTTGGTCATGCGGTTGATATGGCCATTGGCCACAGCAATTTCTTTATAAACAGGATCACTGAATTCGCCCTTCGACGGCGACACGTCCTCTGTGGGTTCCGGTCCAGTCACAGTGCATATCCTACTGCAAGGTTTTTCCTGATGATAGGAGAGAACACATTAGCAGACTCCAAGTGTCCTTGAGCTAAACATCAAATTGCTCCCAATATGCAAGTTCTTACCTTGCAGCATGGTTTCAGCTGCCATTGGTGTATGAATGTGTATGTGAATGGGTGAATGTAATGCACAATGTAACAACACAGTCATAAAGTGTGTTCAATAGCAATGATTTATGAAATAAATAAATCCATATTTGAGTTATGGTTATCATGATGTAAAACAAACATGGGCTTATTTGCATCATACGGTCACTTGCACTCAGGATCCCTGGCTCATAATTATGGAGTGTTAATAGCCCAAATATTATATCTATTACGTAAATAAAAACATGTAGCAATATGTAGAATAAATAAATAAAATGATAAAAAATAAACCAAAGAAAAGTGTGAGAAAAATATATATCACACATTTATGAGTAAAGAAATGGGATATAAGTCATTTTTTGTTACTGTTATATTTTATTACGCTTACATTAATTCCCAAATACATTTATTTCCCCTTTTATTTTTCTATTTATTTACACATATTTCCTGCAATATTTCTTTGATGCTCTTTTACGTCTCCTGTATTTCTGTCCCACATATTTATTTATGCTTCTATTTATGTCTGCATTTGCTTTCTCTTTATATTTTTGCCTGTATTTCCTTGCGTGTGAGTATGCTAATTTAGTGGGCTGTCCGGGGCGGGGCCAGTCAGTCTTGCTCATTAATATACTGGATATTTGCATTTGCAGCTAAGCTACTAGGCTACTCGGCCTCGCTAGTCGCCTAGTCGGTCTCGCAGGCGGCGAGGCAGCGTCCCCCGGAGCACAGAGTGCCGGCGGGGCCCTCGCCAGAGGCGGGCTTCCCCCCTGGGCAAAGCCGGCGCGTCGCCCCTGTGCTCGGCGTGAGCCCTGGAGGTCCGGAAAAATATATTCCCCGGCTGCGCGGGGGCCTATGTTTGTTTGTACTGGGTAGCGACTCGGGGAGCCGACGCTGATGAGGCTGAGCTGAAGCTGCCTGCTGCTGCCTAACCTCACGCCTGCTGCTGCCACTACTAGTGCTAGCCGGCTTAGCAACCAGGAATTTCAGCATTGTCGATCGGTCGTTCGGACTCTCAAACCCCCAGATAGCGTGGCGCGCTCCGGCCACCGAACCGAACAGCTGCGAAACAGGGCGGAGCCGCAATCATCGGTAACATGCCCTCGACCCGGCTACGAGGCAACGCGGCGTACCGACTCTGACTCTGACTCTGACTCTGACTCTCTCTCTCTCTCTCTCTCTCTCTCTCTCTCTCTCTCTCTCTCTCTCTCTCTCTCTCTCTCTCTCTCTCTCTCTCTCTCTCTCTCTCTCTCTCTCTCTCTCTCTCTCTCTCTCTCTCTCTCTCTCTCTCTCTCTCTCTCTCTCTCTCTCTCTCTCTCTCTCTCTCTCTCTCTCTCTCTCTCTCTCTCTCTCTCTCTCTCTCTCTCTCTCTCTCTCTCTCTCTCTCTCACGTGTGTGTGTGTGTGTGTGGGGGGGCCCTAACTACATTTAAAAAGAAAGAGTAAGAACTAACTAAAACTAAACTGAAATGAAAAATCCATATAACCCTGGCGTGTGTGTGTGTGTGTGCGTGCTCACGTGCCATTATATTATTATACAGGCCTATATAATTTTCCGACGTGAATTTAAACTAAACTAAACTAAGAGATTCGTGGCGCCCCTCGTCCAACACACAGAACAGTCTGTCCATCTCCACAAACAGACACACACGCACGCACGCACGCACACAGATCTGTGTGCTTGTAGATTGGCTATTTTTCGGGGAGGTTAGCGGCACCAATAAATAATCCCCTCATTTCTCTCTCGTACAGACGAGCGCGCTTTTTTGGCAATATATGATTACAGTTTTACATCGATCAGACTCCTGTGCGTAATGCGCGTCTTGCTGCTCCAAAACCATAGACGTGCAGCTTTTGTGGCCACTTAACCATGGCGCTGCGCCATTGGCGCACGCGGGACAAATGCAACTGCACAACTATACATGTTTCTATAACCAAATTCGTTTTGCAGGCATTTTGTGGTCAATGGCCAGGATGGGCACATTATATGGAACTTAATGCAGTGAAGGGCATATTAATTACGTAGAGTTTAATGACGATCAAGGCCAGCCAGGCCGCCGCCAGCATCCTCTCTCTCTCTCTCTCTCTCTCTCTCTCTCTCTCTCTCTCTCTCTCTCTCTCTCTCTCTCTCTCTCTCTCTCTCTCTCTCTCTCTCTCTCTCTCTCTCTCTCTCTCTCTCTCTCTCTCTCTCTCTCTCTCTCTCTCTCTCTCTCTCTCTCTCTCTCTCTCTCTCTCTCTCTCTCTCTCTCTCTCTCTCTCTCTCTCTCTCTCTCTCTCTCTCTCTCTCTCTCTCTCTCTCTCTCTCTCTCTCTCTCTCTCTCTCACACGTGTGTGTGTGTGTGTGTGGGGGGGGCCCTAACTACATTTAAAAAGAAAGAGTAAGAACTAACTAAAACTAAACTGAAATGAAAAATCCATATAACCCTGGCGTGTGTGTGTGTGTGTGCGTGCTCACGTGCCATTATATTATTATACAGGCCTATATAATTTTCCGACGTGAATTTAAACTAAACTAAACTAAGAGATTCGTGGCGCCCCTCGTCCAACACACAGAACAGTCTGTCCATCTCCACAAACAGACACACACGCACGCACGCACGCACACAGATCTGTGTGCTTGTAGATTGGCTATTTTTCGGGGAGGTTAGCGGCACCAATAAATAATCCCCTCATTTCTCTCTCGTACAGACGAGCGCGCTTTTTTGGCAATATATGATTACAGTTTTACATCGATCAGACTCCTGTGCGTAATGCGCGTCTTGCTGCTCCAAAACCATAGACGTGCAGCTTTTGTGGCCACTTAACCATGGCGCTGCGCCATTGGCGCACGCGGGACAAATGCAACTGCACAACTATACATGTTTCTATAACCAAATTCGTTTTGCAGGCATTTTGTGGTCAATGGCCAGGATGGGCACATTATATGGAACTTAATGCAGTGAAGGGCATATTAATTACGTAGAGTTTAATGACGATCAAGGCCAGCCAGGCCGCCGCCAGCATCCTCTCTCTCTCTCTCTCTCTCTCTCTCTCTCTCTCTCTCTCTCTCTCTCTCTCTCTCTCTCTCTCTCTCTCTCTCTCTCTCTCTCTCTCTCTCTCTCTCTCTCTCTCTCTCTCTCTCTCTCTCTCTCTCTCTCTCTCTCTCTCTCTCTCTCTCTCTCTCTCTCTCTCTCTCTCTCTCTCTCTCTCTCTCTCTCTCTCTCTCTCTCTCTCTCTCTCTCTCTCTCTCTCTCTCTCTCTCTCTCTCTCTCTCTCTCTGAAAATTACTATGCTGATATGCATATGCAATGTTATACAGTTTATAGATCTATACAGTTTATAGATCCACTATAGGCAGTGGGTGCGATTTGGGTGATTGCTTTGCACGAGGTTGTACGGTAATTCATGCCATTGTTGCGTACAGGACAAATGCCTGGCCCCGTTTAGGCCAGGCTTGCACAGTTAACTTTGCAGTATCTATTGACATTTAAACAAGATGAAGAAAGACAGACAGACAGAGGTCTCATTTCTATAGCCTAATAACGGACCATCTTACCGCTGCGTAAAATACCCCTTCTCCAACTTCACTCCTCGCCACGGTTCTCCTTTACAAACTTTGTGTGAGTCCTTTGCTTACTGACTGCCTGTGTGTGTGTGTGTGTGTGTGTGTGTGTGTGTGTGTGTGTGTGTGTGTGTGTGTGTGTGTGTGTGTGTGTGTGTGTGTGTGTGTGTGCGCGCGCGGAGGGGGGGTCTGCAGTGCAGACGCATTCTGCCCATCTCCGACACTGTCTCCCCTCTCTGTGTTTACTAATGGTTTCTATAGAAACCCGTAGCAGGCACACGTGGGCATAGCCACGTGCGTTTTGTTTGTGTAGGCTATGTCGTCTGGGTGCGCGCGCGTGCACGCGCGCGTGTACGCACGTGTATGCGCGCGTGCACGCACGTGTACGCGCGCGGCTTCATTGCGACATGCGCTCTCATGCTTTAGCCTAATAGGATAACCTCTCGTGGCTCAAATGCTGAATAAATAGTGGGCCCTGGTATGAAAATGGTTGAAAACCACTGATCTACTTTTGACAAAAGAGCACGGCGCCTAGATTAGGCTAATCTGTATAGGGATCAGATAGATCAGGGGTTTTCAACAGGTGGTCAGGGGACCACCAGTGGTCCTTGAGAAGGTTCCAGGTGGTCCTCAGGCTAAAATATGGAAAGTTGGTTAACCAGATTGAGAATGTAAAAATGGAACCAAATGGACCCTTGCGGGTCCATTTGGTTTCATATTCATCATCTGAATTAGCACCACTTAATTAAGAAATGTACACTGTTTTGTTGGCAAAATACAGCCTGGAATTGTGGACAAAACCAAAAGAATTCTTTAGTTTCAGGTCTTTGAGGCTAAAATGTCATCAAATGGTGGTCCGTGGCTCAAATGCTGAACAAATGGTGGTCCCTGGAGTCAAAAAGGTTGAAAACCACTGAGATAGATGATATGGCATTTTAATTTGGTTGAGTAAGATGATCAACTTGTATTTCAGCCTTTTAAGTTAAAAACGTCGGGTTTTGTGCTTTTGCTGGGTGCTGTGTTGATAGTGTTGCGGGCACTGTTGCCAACTTGGCGCATTTGTCGCTATATTTAGCGCTTTTTCAGACCCCCCTAGCGCCCAAATTAGTGAAAAACTCCTGGCGGAAAATCTGGCGCTTTTTTGCTGGTGAGTTGGTGCGAAATTGGTTGACAATGCGCCAGAAATAAAACCCTTGTTAATCATAGTTTTTCCTCTGTCTGTGCCTCAATTTGAGAGAGACGAGAGACCCATATAACAAAAGGCACACACAGTCACACACTACCGCGGAGCGAGGCACAGATCATTCCAGTATAGACGAAGTTACGACAACTCGGTTCGCTTAATGGGGCCAGTTCTATGGCGGCTCTTATACATAGACTTCTATTTAAAAGCGGGACAAGCATGCAAAGCGAGCGCTAGGTTTCTGACTCCTTCAATGTCGCAATCTCTGTACTGTATGGCTCTCTTCCCTCCTCCCTCGCTCCGACACACACATGTAGGAGAGCGCAGCACACACAGGGACAAGAGGACTTGATGAAGTTGATGATATTACAATTTAACAATAAGCTTTGCTGTTTTGTTAAGCAGGCAGGTGCGTGTGTGCCAGGCCAGCATAGTTTGTGTGTGTGTGTGTGTGTGTGTGTGTGTGTGTGTGTGTGTGTGTGTGTGTGTGTGTGTGTGTGTGTGTGTGTGTGTGTGTGTGTGCGCGCGTGTGTGTGTTGTCGTCGACAAGGCAGAATCAAGGCTAGACTAGTCTAGAGCTATGGATGGACGGCCAGAGCTACTTTTTTGATGGTCCGTTATTAGGCTATAGAAATGAGACCTCTGTCTGTCTGTCTTTCTTCATCTTGTTAAATGTCAATACATACTGCAAAGTTAACTGTGCAAGCCTGGCCTAAACGCGGTGGGATTTTTATACATTTGTCCTGTACGGCATGAATTACAGTACAACCTCGTGCAAAGCAATCACCCAAATCGCACCCACTGCCTATAGTGGATCTATAAACTGTATAGATCTATAAACTGTATAACATTGCATATGCATATAGAACAGCATAGTAATTTTCAAGGATGACGATAGAGAGAGAGAGAGAGAGAGAGAGAGAGAGAGAGAGAGAGAGAGAGAGAGAGAGAGAGAGAGAGAGAGAGAGAGAGAGAGAGAGAGAGAGAGAGAGAGAGAGAGATGATGCTGGCGGCCTGGCTGGCCTTGATCGTCATTAAACTCTACGTAATTAATATGCCCTTCACTGCATTAAGTTCCATATAATGTGCCCATCCTGGCCATTGACCACAAAATGCCTGCAAAACGAATTTGGTTATAGAAACATGTAGTTGTGCAGTTGCATTTGTCCCGCGTGCGCCAATGGCGCAGCGCCATGGTTAAGTGGCCAAAAAAGCTGCACGTCTATGGTTTTGGAGCAGCAAGACGCGCATTACGCACAGGAGTCTGATCGATGTAAAACTGTAATCATATATTGCCAAAAAAGCGCGCTCGTCTGTACGAGAGAGAAATGAGGGGATTATTTATTGGTGCCGCTAACCTCCCCGAAAAATAGCCAATCTACAAGCACACAGATCTGTGTGCGTGCGTGCGTGTGTGTCTGTTTGTGGAGATGGACAGACTGTTCTGTGTGTTGGACGAGGGGCGCCACGAATCTCTTAGTTTAGTTTAAATTCACGTCGGAAAATTATATAGGCCTGTATAATAATATAATGGCACGTGAGCACGCACACACACACACACACACACACGCCAGGGTTATATGGATTTTTCATTTCAGTTTAGTTTTAGTTAGTTCTTACTCTTTCTTTTTAAATGTAGTTAGGGCCCCCCCACACACACACACACACGTGTACCAGAGAGAGAGAGAGAGAGAGAGAGAGAGAGAGAGAGAGAGAGAGAGAGAGAGAGAGAGAGAGAGAGAGAGAGAGAGTCAGAGTCGGTACGCCGCGTTGCCTCGTAGCCGGGTCGAGGGCATGTTACCGATGATTGCGGCTCCGCCCTGTTTCGCAGCTGTTCGGTTCGGTGGCCGGAGCGCGCCACGCTATCTGGGGGTTTGAGAGTCCGAACGACCGATCGACAATGCTGAAATTCCTGGTTGCTAAGCCGGCTAGCACTAGTAGTGGCAGCAGCAGGCGTGAGGTTAGGCAGCAGCAGGCAGCTTCAGCTCAGCCTCATCAGCGTCGGCTCCCCGAGTCGCTACCCAGTACAAACAAACATAGGCCCCCGCGCAGCCGGGGAATATATTTTTCCGGACCTCCAGGGCTCACGCCGAGCACAGGGGCGACGCGCCGGCTTTGCCCAGGGGGGAAGCCCGCCTCTGGCGAGGGCCCCGCCGGCACTCTGTGCTCCGGGGGACGCTGCCTCGCCGCCTGCGAGACCGACTAGGCGACTAGCGAGGCCGAGTAGCCTAGTAGCTTAGCTGCAAATGCAAATATCCAGTATATTAATGAGCAAGACTGACTGGCCCCGCCCCGGACAGCCCACTAAATTAGCATACTCACACGCAAGGAAATACAGGCAAAAATATAAAGAGAAAGCAAATGCAGACATAAATAGAAGAATAAATATATATGTGGGACAGAAATACAGGAGACGTAAAAGAGCATCAAAGAAATATTGCAGGAAATATATGTGTAAATAAATAGAAAAATAAAAGGGGAAATAAATGTATTTGGGAATTAATGTAAGCGTAATAAAATATAACAGTAACAAAAAATGACTTATATCCCATTTCTTTACTCATAAATGTGTGATATATATTTTTCTCACACTTTTCTTTGGTTTATTTTTTGTCATGTTATTTATTTATTCTACATATTGCTACATGTTTTTATTTACGTAATAGATATAATATTTGGGCTCTTAACACTCCATGGCACATAATACTTAGTGGACATGATGGAAATGTTTGCGAGCAATTGACAAGTTTAACATGATCACCATATAATCCTTAGTTTATTGACGTAGGCTTTCGAACGATTCACCTATGGCCCAGGTGTTCGATCAATACATTACCTATCGATACAGTGAATACACCACTGTGATTGCGCATATGTTAGCACTTTAGCCATGATGTCAACGTGTTCCTACAATCCACCCAGAGCAATAGACTAGTTTAGACAGAGTTGCGAAAACTCCGTTCACTTCATGGGCCCAGTTCAATGGCGACTCTTCTACATACCGTATGCAACCGTCTTAATGAGCGCAAAACCCTTCATTTTAGACCGTTTTGTTGTAATAGTACAACATAAACGTTAGAGGGACTTTAGTTGTTACTGTGCAATACTTGTCATGAGGCACACGTGCCTAAGACAGCTCGTGTTTGGGCCGCCATCCTGTTGAAAACATTGCATTTTCAACTCCTGTTTGTCCATCTTTCGGGCTGAGTGGGCAGCGCGAGAGCGCGCTCAGTTTTTGGCCCCTCAATGTCGCAACTCGGGACACCAGCTTTCTCTGACTGGTATCGTTCATCATACATTACAAACCTTCTGATCTTCCTTTGTGTTGTTGGACATGTTGACGCTGACATTCGAGTCGTGGATATTTTCCTTGTGCTCGTCCATTCGGCTGGAATGAATCAGGTGGAAGGTGGCGACAGACAAGACAGAATCCACAGCTTTGTAGAAAATAACAACAGAGCGTTAGCTGTTAGCCTCCGAAGATGTCAGGTCTTCATTTTTTTCTGGTGAGCGCGCCAGAAGAAAAGAAAGGCAAGGAAAAACGCACGTTCGTTCAGTTATTTTTCCAATAATGTTATCACAACAATAACAGCAGCAGCAGTAACACCACGGTGTTCTGTCTCACGAAATGGACACGCGAGGAGGTTTTCAGGAAAGGTTTTAGTAGAAAGAAGTAAGTTCAACTTTATCTTAAAAAATAATGTTCAAAAATATGACGACTTCCTGCCGGATTCTTCTTTTGTTGCCTTTCCGGTGGCAGACTAGACGCCCGTCGGCGTGTTGCTGCCTCCCACTGGTAGAGCTCTGTATTACACGTTGGCTTCATAGACCTTTTACACCTCACCTTACAGTGCAAGTTTGTGTCTAAACGAAAAGTAATGACACAGTTCTTACTACCTCTCTTTGCTGAGCCTCTGAAGCCCTGCTTTTCAACGTTTTTGATACCAGGGATCACATTCAGCATGTGAGCCACGTACCACCATTTGATGACATTTTCACCCAAAGACCCCAAAAACTAAAGATTTCCTTTGCTGTCCACAATTCCAGGCTGGCTTTGGAAAACAAAACAGTCAAACTTGAAGATCCAAATGACCATTAATCTTCTATGTTCTCTAGTTGGGTATACTTGTGGCTAATTCACATGATGAATATTTTAACTCTTGAGAGTGTAAACATGAAACCAAATGGACTGGTTTATTTTTTACGCTCTCACAAAGTTACCAAATGTCCATCATTTAGCCTGGGGACCACCTGGAACCCTCTCAAGGACCACCAGTTGAAAACTTGAAGGACTGAGGAAGTTTCACATGCATGGCAGTCCTGATTCCAACCAGAGCCAGAGTCCTGGCTCTGGTTGGAAGTAAAAAAAAAAGAAAACGCATGGCCAACACATGCCCCAAACCTTTCTCCCTTCTGGGCCCCAAAACTATGGAATGAACTTCCCACTGCAATCAGAACTGCGGTTTCACTCCCAATCTCCCACCGCAGTCTGAAAACACACCTCTTCAGTCTCCATTTTAGCCCACAGCACTTGCAGTAGTACTTGCACCAGCCTTGACCTCCTATAGGCACATGAGAAGTCTCAAATGTATGTTAGATAGCATGTAAACTTAGATAGCAGTTTTTATATATATACAGTATGTATAGCATTCCATAAACACTTGAAAAGAGTTTAATTGGCTTATATAGATTCTTTACTATTATGTTCTTAGCTTATGTAGGATTCACATTAACAAATCTATATATATGATGCATTGCCATTCTTTTTTCTTTTGTGTATCCGTTAATGTAAGCCACTCTGAATTAAGAGCATCTGCTAAATGCTTAAATTGTAAATTGTAATTGTAAATGTTGGCGGTGGCGCTCGAAGATTAAACACCAGATCTTTGCACTCAATGTTGAGTTTTACAAACATTTAAGCTCTTCTCTTTAAGGTTGTGTGGGGAAAAAATAATAAAGCATCACTTCTAGCAGGTGTGGGTCAAGTGTGAGTCATTATCAGACCGACCACTAGATGGTAGTATAGGCCTTCAAATAAAAATAAAGGGTTCTTCAGGTCATTAACATTAACTACATTTAGATAAGTGGTTCCTAAACCAGTAGCCCAGAGACCACCCAAATAGACCCTTTCGATCTTTAACTCTTGTAAATGGGCCCATATGGGTGACAAGGTGACCAAAAGTCACCCCGCAGTGACAGACCACTGGTCACACTTCTCTTCGGTGCATGGTTACCGGATCACCTGAAATAAGATCAGATGTCAATAGTACACCTTGCATTTCATCAGTGGTCCCCCCTGTAGCAAGAAGTGCACACGAACAAACTCTACAGTTTAGAGGTTTAGCCAAAAAAAGAACAATTAATTACATTATAGAACATGAATTAAATCACTTTAATCATGAAAATATCAACATTTATGGAAGGCCGGTCTGAGGTGTACTCTATTTTATAGGCCTACCTTTTTTCAAAGTGGATATATGCGCATCACATCTAAACACAGCAAAAAAGATACACTTTTTTATTTATTTATTGTTTAATCTGCACAGTGATTTGGTGCCAAGCAAAAAGAAAAGAGTGATTTATTTAGCTTCCATTGAAATTTGAAATCTTTCCCCCCCCCAACATAAAAACAAACAAACTTTGATTTAGATGTCCAGTCATACCCACCACTACCACGCCTATCTCAAAGACGCACTTAGTTGCGTATAAACAGCATCTTAATTCACTATGACATGTTCAAGAGGCTAGAGCCTCACTGCAGGGCGTATCGCACATTATGATCAAAACATATTGTTCTGCCTGCTGAGCAGAATGACAAATAGTGCAAATAGTTGACACTAGCTGATGATGTTTACAGATAAAGGCTTAGGTTTGGGTAATACGCACATGTTGAGTGGGTGATGTTTTATATATTGAACTTTTTGGGGCAGTGGCCTATACACAGCCTGTGTGGTTGAGTTTTATAGTTGGAAGAACGCCTGCAGCTATTTTACTGTTTGTTTGCACATATGTTTTCCATTTAGATGTGTCTAGGGTCTGATAGAACTCCAGTTGTAATGGTGCCAATTGATGGATAAGTTGCTAGACTATTCACACATGCACCTACACACACGCAGTCACGCACGGGTGGAGCGAGGGAGGCGACTGGAATACAGTATGCTGCTGACAAGGCAGGCAATGTATAGCCTGCTTTATGTGTAAGGCAATTATGATTCATAAATGATGTCACAGCAGTTATCTCTAATGATACTGAGAATAATGCTGACCATATCATTGACATGATACTGATACTGGCATGATAACGACCATGACGCTGCAGGCCCGGATGTAACATTTCCCAATTGGGGGGCAGGTAAAAATGGTATGGGGGCGATGAAGTCACACCCATACCATTTTCATTTACAGGACTTACGTATATAAGGCAAGTAAGCATCAATAATAACATCAGTTGTTAAAAGTTCTGACTCAGAGAGTTTTCTGTTTTGAATGATGAAATGGTGTTGGTTTAGTGGTGCCACAGCTGTAGTTAGTTAGTAGCAGTAGTAGTGTTTCAAATCATTTTAACTAAGCACTTTACTTAGATTTTTTTTTTGCATGCCATCATGGTGGGGCAGTCAGAGCATTTAGGGGGGTATTGCCCCCCCCATGCCCACGACTAGATCTGGCCATGTGACACTGACTTTTATAAGCATAAACAAACAACAAGTGTTGCAGTACAATATGTTATTGATGCAACCAGTGTTGTTTTTGTCAACTAAGACTAAGACTAAAGACTAAGTCGACTAAGGTTTTTGATATTTCGTCGACTAAGACTAGACTAACAAAAATGATTTTCAAAAGACTAAATGGGACTAAAGGATGCGTGTTTTCAAAAGACTATGACTAAGAAGAAGACTAAATCATAATCATAATCATCATTCGTTTTAAGTATGTGAAAATATGTGCAGTATAGATTGCATATACGTTTTCAGGAAAGGAACTTATTACTATTGCAGTCATTTTATACAAAAAATAAAACAAGACATGTTTCATACTAAAAACTATAAATCATAACAACATATATAAACCTACAATATATTTGTATGTAAGACTAAACTAACTAACAAGACTAAGACTAAAATACTAAGACTAGACTAAATCCTTTTTGACATTTCGCAGACTAAGACTAGACTAAAAGACTAAATATGCCTTACTGAAAAGACTAAGACTAAGACTAAATCAAAATATTCTCGAAAAAAACAACACTGGATGCAACAGGGCTAAAAAACAGAACGCAGATTCAGCGAGAATGGAATGTGTCCCGTCTCTGTTGACCTGTCCAAATACAGTCTTTTGTATTTGTAATAATGCTCCATAGCTGCAGCAGCAGCGCTGCAGGAAGCGCACCGGAGGACACATAATGGAAGTTATTGTGAGTAATGGGGGAACTACAAAGGGGCTTTTCCTACACGATATTCTCCCTGGTCCTACTACTAGCAGAAAGAACGGGTGGGGGGATCGAGGGGAAGAGAACCTTCTAATACAATTCGGCCGTGTGCAAGTCTCATCACTGGACTCCCAATCCACCTCACAGTTTGTAGGAGGGAGGGGTGTGTACTGACCCCATGGCCCGGGGCGCTGGCGTCCACATGGTTTGCAGCCGTCCTTATGGGTCCTTGAAGAGGAAGGACAGGATGGGGGCGAACAGAGTTACCGTCATCAACGTCAGATTTGTCACTTTAACCCCAGATTTGTCAGTAACCGATTTAGACCTGACTCCTGTTGCCAGTCAGGGACGTGCACACACTAGGGGGCTGCAGCCCCTGAATGAATGAATGAAATTTTTATAACACAGATGAGAGTTTTAGTACAAGTCAAGTACACACTGCAACAAACTGATAAGAGCTTGGAGAAATACAATTCACTAGTTAAGAATACAATTGCTTACAATAGTGGCCAACTTGTTCATTTCATTAGGACATTCATATATGTACCCTGCCCCCTTTACCCGTCAGTATAACAACTGCCCTTCCCAGTACAATACATTATAGTCTAAGACCTGGCTAAGATTTGTATGCACTTCATTTAGGAGAGAATATCTAAACTGTTCTCATGTTGTTGGCCACTGCAAACAACATGAGAACTGTGACTAAGCCTCTATCCGGGACGAAATACCCGGAAATGACCACACCCCTTTTAAAATGACCCCTATTTCAAACATGGCTCTAACTTACAAACCGTTGCAGCTACAGATTTTCTGAGGTGGTCAAAATGTTCAGAATACTCATGTTTGTGGTATCTGTGCCTGAGTCAGCAACACTCCATAGTCTTCATAGTGGCCAAATCCAATATGGCCGCCAGCCCGCCACCTGAAAAAGTGTTTTATCTAGAACGTCTGAACCAGATGAGCTATGAATGCAAACCTTGTGTCTAAATCATGTGTTTTGATAATTAGAAACATGCTGGGGTGCTTATCTTTATGAATGGGTGTGGCTAAACATCTATTTTTCATATTTCAAAGATGGCGACCATCTGACAATCTGTTTTGCTTATGTTACTTTTGTCATTATTAGTAAACTCGCTGTCAATTGTGTGTTTTTGAGCATTAGAAGCACATTGGAATGGATTTTTTTTATACCACAATAACATAAATGACACACAACCAACCACAGGGAGAAGCCTTTTCTTGTCAGGTCACAATTCTATTATATCGAGCGACAGAATCCAGCTTTCTTTATGTCCAATAGGCTTACATGATTTTGCAGTCTCAGTGAAGTTTGATGTTGCAAACTTTACTGGCATCTAAAGATCCCGGAAGGATCTCATTGAGTGACCAGCCTAAGCCTATGCTAAATCTAACCTTAGCCCTAAACCTAACCT
>CM076987.1:26400865-26420865 GCA_039105355.1 Benthosema pterotum | reverse complement strand
GTGTGTGTGTGTGTGTGTGTGTGTGTGTGTGGTTCGCAGCAGTCGTATTAGCCAAAAACAGTTGAGATATTCTCTCCTAAAATGAAGTGCATACAAATCTTAGCCAGGTCCTAGGAATCAAAAGGACGAAGCATAACAGGGCTGGACTGTCAACAGGAAGTACTAGGCATATACCCGGTGGGCTACCTCTCTGGTGGGCCAGTCTGGGCAAAATGTTAATTGATAATTGGTCTGTGTCATTTATGTTATTGTGGTGTTGTTGAGGACCTGTACTGCACCCCCAACCTGCAAAGTCAGGAGAGTATCTGTACACTGGTTGTAAAACACTTTTTCAGGTGGCGGGCTGGCGGCCATATTTGATTTGGCCACTATGAAGACTATGGAGTGTTGCTGACTCAGGCACGGATACCACAAACATGAGTATTCTGAACATTTTGAGCACCTCAGAAAATCTGTAGCTGCAACGGTTTGTAAGTTAGAGCCATGTTTGAATTAGGGGTCATTTTAAAAGGGGTGTGGTCATTTCAGGGTATTTCGTCCCGGATAGAGGCTTAGTCACAGTTCCCATGTTGTTCACAGCGGCCATATTAGCCAAGAACAGTTGAGATATTCTCTCCTAAATGAAGTGCATACAAATCTTAGCCAGGTCCTAGACTAACAAGGTTTGCATTCATAGCTCATCTGGTTCAGACGTTCTAGATAAAACGCCTTTTCAGGTGGCGGGCTGGCGGCCATATTGGATTTGGCCACTATGAAGACTATGGAGTGTTACTGACTCAGGCACGGATACCACAAATATGAGTATTCTGAACATTTTGAGCACCTCAGAAAATCTGTAGCTGCAACGGTTTGTAAGTTAGAGCCATGTTTGAATTAGGGGTCATTTTAAAAGGGGTGTGGTCATTTTCGGGTATTTCGTCCCGGATAGAGGCTTAGTCACAGTTCCCATGTTGTTCGCAGCGGCCATATTAGCCAAGAACAGTTGAGATATTCTCTCCTAAATGAAATGCATACAACTCTTAGCCAGGTCCTAGACTATTATTAACTACTGTATTGTACTGAACGAAATGTAGATGCCACTCCTTTCCTTGCCAGCATTCAGGAGAATTTTTTGCTTGGGGGCGGGGGGACCTTGACAGTTAAATACTGCATTTAAACTTAAGCTTCCGTAAAATCTCTGTGCATCTGTCCTGGGCTCATGAAAAATCAGGGAACCACTTTTGCATGTATACTACTAGTTTGATTGATTGATTGATTGATTGATTGATTGATTGATTGATTGATTGATTGATTGGTACATTCATACATACAGTAAATGAAATCAGTACAGCATACGTTCATACATAAATTAAATCACAGGGTATAGCCAATGGGATCACCAAAAGAAAGTACAATCATCAAGGTAAAATAACATGAACATAGAAGGGTGGTTAAGATTCTAAGACTTTCACGTGGGAGACCCAAGTTGGAATCCTAGGAGTTACATCATGTGCATGGGGCTCATGAGAACTCGGGGGAACACCTAATGACAGTTTGTGAACTCTTGTAAACATGTCACTGCTCACTACATATATATATGTATTAAAAAAGAAACTCCTATATGCAATTGACAGTTTTTAAGAGTCTGTACTGTACTAGTGGTCCTGGGAAGTGCACCGGGGGCCTCTTTCGGGTCACTGTCCACTGTAAGCTGTTAAACCGCAGTGGCGGCTGCCTTTATGAAAAATAAAGAGCTAACGTTTTATGTGTATATGCATGCATGGGAACCGAGGGGCCCTCTCCTCAGCTCTTGACCCTGATACATGGTTATGGGTGCCCACACGAGGCGGCCATCTCTAGGATATAGAACTATAACGCATAGATTGTGCAAAAAATAATGTTCGATGTGTATTACAACGGATGGAGAGTTTGATACAGTAGTTGGGACTTTGACGTTGTTGATTATTAAACACACCCCCAATCACAAGTTACGCAAATTGGGTAACCTGCGATTGGGGGTCAACCCCCTAATTGATATTGGCCCAGAATTTCCCACTTGGACACCATTCTGGCGATAACAATGATAAGACAGGATCGTATTGAATTCATACTACTGTGTAAAACAGGTTTAGGGACAACCAGTTTGACAGGTGCAAGGTCAGTCTGTGGTGGTACTTCATGTGCAAGCCTTTGGACAAGGGGCCTGTGTCCTTGGGCAAGACACTGAACCCCAAATTTCTCCTGATGTGCTGTTCGTGCCTTGCATGGATTCCACCACAACCAGTATATGAATGTGTGGGTCAATGTAATGCACTTTATAAAATGGCTTGGATAAAGGTGCTAGATAAATGCAACATATATTACCATTTTTGGAACAATTACTATCGCAGTAATCATGCATTCTCATTTCTATGTTCCTATCATTTTATTTATTTATTTATTGCTAGTGAACCGATTCTGATCATTTGATTTTGTGTATCTGCCGATACTTATTTTCCCTATCCCGATATTCTATACTCTATAGAACATATGCCTATCACAATAGTACAATGTCCCGAATCACAAATCCAGTCTAATACCATGACATGCATATAATGCTAGGATGTGCCGATCATGTGTTCTTTCGCTCCCTATTCCGATCATTATTAGAAAAGGACGTGCTTGGTCTGGGTTTCTGATCACGTGAGTGGATCAGGACAACCTCGTAAGGAGTGCATGTACCCTGTAGTTCCCGGCAGAACCACACACAGGCTCCATTCATTTAAATAGAGATCGAAGCCACCCAAGGCCAAAGACACGCAGTACCCGTCTAGCCAACTTTTCTGAGAGTTCTTATCATCAGGACAGTTCTATTCGCTCACGCTCTATGCTCCAGGGTGGGCACATACTGAGATGGAAGGGTTTCTGCTCTCACGTCCCAGGAATATATAGATAATGTTTTACTGGAAGCCCATAACTGTAAAATGCTTGGAGCGAAAGGAAACCATTTAAGGAATAGGCCTACAGCTCTTTGAAAGATGAATGGGCATTTGACAGGCAACATTCTATCCAAGACACAAGGCACAAACTTCAGACATGAGAAGTGGTCATTTTGAACATGAGAAATGGTATTTGCAGTTTGCAGAGAAAAGTATGTGTAAGTATTTGTACATTGCAGTGCTGAGCTGCAGTACTGCTCTCCTTTTACCAGTAGTTTTGGAGATGACACATCTGACCAACAGCAAGGCTAAAGACTTAACACAGACTGTTAACCAGTCTGATTATTACCGTATTGTCCTGATTCCTGAATATAACACAACCCCCATTTTTCACGATTCATCTGTGGAAAAAGAGCATTGAGCATCAAATACTTTAGCCCCCAAGTATAAGACCACAGGCCAATAGGGTCATTCCCTTTGAAGCAAGATTTCACCAACATGGATTCAATTAGCGGTGGATGCAATAAGCAGTGAATGCAATTTAGCGGTGGAAATCAAAGCGCAAATAAAATACATTCCAAAAATTGTTTTAATAATTAATATCATATTACATATGTCCCTCAAGCTTATTTCTGGTTGTTTTTTAATCACTTTCTGGACTTTGAGAGCGGTTTAGCTGCACTACTGATATTATAATATTGATGCTAGATAAAACCAGGGTTTTTAAATTCCATGTCAACTTGGGAAATCAACAATGGTAGACATTGTAAATAAAGTGGAGCACACACAATCAAAAGTCCACTTTCATGTGGACTTTTGTCCACTTTCATTAAACGGAAATTGCCAAAGGTTTGCATTCAAATTCAACTCCGAGTTGTCGGTCAGAACATACTAAGGGGCCCAGACCGGGTCCCAACCAGAATGAATTGTGAACTAGATCTGAACTAGGTTTAAAATTTGGTGCAACAGGATTTAGATAAACCGTGATTTAATCCAATTGAAACTTTAAACCATGTTGGTGCAAACCCACCATAAGTGCCCTTGTAATGCCCGAATTTAACTTCTCAAATTGGGCTGTAAAAGAACAAGGGTCCGCAGTCATGTCTTGGACAACCCTTCCTTAATTTGTTTGATTTAATTTTGCCTGTGGCAAATACAGTACAACTGAAACTCAATGTGTCCTCATGGCACTTGTCACCAAACGAAAAAAGAAAAGAAAAAAAGTCAAATTATTGCGCTGACACAGAACAAGGGTCTGCAGTCACATCTTACACAGATCCTTCCTTATTCTCTTGTTAATTTGCTTGATTTAATTTGACCCATGGCAAAAAAACACCGAAGGCAGTTCTACCGATGATAAGTGAGTCTGAGTTTGTGGAAACATGACAGAGGGAAGTTCTTGGTTCCGTTTTTATTTTGGGATAAAACAGCCCCTCCACGGCTCATAATAGCTTGATAGATTAAAGGCATTGTTAAAGGAAAGAACCAGACGTTATTAGTCTTGACCCTGGAGGAGAAAATCATACTGTGATCATAGCTTGAGAGTATGGTGTTATGGTTTGTCGTCATTGATTGATTGATTCATCCATCCATTTATTCATCATCATCATACAGAAAGGTTAAAAGTAATATAGGCAACTTTAGTGTGTACTCTGTGTTGGTCAGCAGATTTGAATCTAACTCCACATCACCTCCACTCTCTTTGCTCATTATGAAACTGCTGGCGACAACGGCACTGTGATTGGCTAAAACGCCACCTCACCCACCCACAACCTTCCTCCAGAATGAGAAATGCACAGAAAATAATAGCAGAGACAAAGGTCTGCTGATGTAATCTGGTAGAGCGAGTGGATATTTTAGAGGTATGTAGAGTAATGTCAGCCAGCCTGGGCTCCAGCCTGATTTGCTGCGTTCAGCACTTCTGAAATGTCACTTTGCAAATCAGTCTGGCCAGAGCCTGCTTGACTGGCATTTCCCTGACATCACCTGTTACGTAGCCATGTTGTTTCTCACTGGATGGTGTTCCAACGAACGCAAACTACTGTTTTTTTCCTCAAACAAACCAAAGACCAATCAGAATTCTCCCGCCTATGCCCCGCTTACCTGTGAGGATATGCGCAAGGTCAGTAGTGGAATGCATATTGGTGCGCTCTTTAGAAGTGTTTACGCTCTGTGTACAGCGCGACTGACTGGACAGTGACATGACCCACTAGTAGCTCTCTCTCTCTCTCCGCCACTATGGCATAAGCTGAAAGCATTTGGGCCTAGAGGGGCGGAGACTGCCGCAGCAGGTCGGTAGATCTGATTTGATCTCACCAACGTGTCGTCATCCCCGGCCCCTCTCCCGGCCCTCCACTGCTGTGCTACGCCACATCATTTGGAGGGACACCTACCCGGAAAAGTCGACTCTCACTTCCAGGCTACCATGGCTAACGATTTAATCCAGGCTTTCATTTTCGTGCAGTGTGAACAACAATGAAGTGAATGAACGGGTGTCGAGGGCTCGGGGCTACTATAAATGTGATACACAAGCTAATGGAAAACAGTCCCCTAGCTGTGATACACTTAACCCGGTGGCCAAATGAGCTCTGGATGTTGACAGATAGACGTGCTGTCTTTGGAACAGGGCCCATCTCTCTCTCTCTCTCTCTCTCTCTCTCTCTCTCTCTCTCTCTCTCTCTCTCTGTCCCTCTCTCTCTCTCTTTCTCTCTCTTTTTCTCACAATCCACTATATTACACACAGTAAAAATGGTGAACCACTTCCAGCGTGGCCAGCTTCATTTCCAAACCATCGGACCCCAAAAATAAGTGATGTGGGAAATATCTGACATACATGCGACCTTAAAAAAAAACTAAGACGTTTATAAAACAGAGTTCTACATTGTAGCAGTGATCACATTTTACAGTGAATAAAACATGTGAGGACTCTACATGTGAGGACACTACTACACCAACAGTGCCATCATGTTTATTACATTCTTCCTAATACTAATACTGCCATAAGTAGCACTGAGTAAAAAAAGTAACAAAAAGACAAACATTTCTTGCTGATCTGAACAACAACTTATGAATAATTAAAAAAATGTGACAAAAGGATCAAGGTATTATAATAACTGTAATATAAGGCCCAGTGGTCTTAATATAATGTGTTTTACTACATGGCTTTGAAGTTACGGCATGAACGTTTCCACTGAGGGTACTCTATGGAAGGTTGCGCTTTGATGCAGGTATGGAGCAGTAAATAAATGCACAGTTCAATGCACAGTCAAAAAGTCCCATAATCTAATTTTATCTCTCTCTCTCTCTCTCTCTCTCTCTCTCTCTCTCTCTCTCTCTCTCTCTCTCTCTCTCTCTCTCTCTCTCTCTCTCTCTCTCTCTCTCTGTCTCTCTCTCTCTCTCTCTCTCTCTCTCTCTCTCTCTCTCTCTCTCTATCTCTCGGCGGGAGCGGAGGCTAGCCTAAATCCAGAACGGATGTGTTCACTCTCGCCCCAGTGGTGGAGGAGAGGGATTCACCCCTTGTAATGTCACAGAGGGATTACAGGGTTGCTCTGCCACCTCTCTCCTAGATTAGGATCTCTCAGATTATGTAAGCATGATTTTTTTTAACCCTGGTCTGGAATAGAAATACAATCTGAACGGAAAAGCAGCGCAAGCCCCCCTTTTACTCTTCTTGAAGAAGCCAAATCCCACATGAAACCACAATGAATGATTCAAAATAAGTTTTTATTTATTAACACCAAGGCACCCCTGTGGAAACTACTTTAGATCTTTAATTGCAACTGTATGTCAGTCAGTCGTCATCACCCATGCCTCTATGTGGTCACACCCATGACATCACGTCTCCATATATGGTAGCAACATATATGACGTTGTCAATCATGCCTTGTGAGGCGTGACACACTCTATATGTGTCAATCTGACATCATCAAACCTTCTATTGGATAACCATACAGAAAGAAATCTGGATCATCAAACCTGGACCGCACACCTCAAACCCTTAGATCTCCATATATGGAGCTGACCTGTTCTGCCATTCCATATTATGTTGGGGGTGGGGGTGTGGGGGGGGGGGGCAGTCACTCATATTTGATACAGTCTTTCTAGTTTTCTGTTTCAAAATTAAAGTAAATTAAATTATGTCACACTGTGTGTGTGTGTGTGTGTGTGTGTGTGTGTGTGTGTGTGTGTGTGTGTGTGTGTGTGTGTGTGTGTGTGTGTGTGTGTGTGTGTGTGTGTGTGTTTGCGTGCATGCATGCATGCGCATGTGTGCGCGTGTAATCTGTGTGTGTAATCAGACTGCAGTGATTCATGTCCATCTTTTAATTCCTGGTGGATTTGTGTGTGTGTGCGTGTGTGTGTGTGTGGGTGTGTGTGTGTGTGTGTGTGTGTGTGTGTGTGTGTGTGTGTGTGTGTGTGTGTGTGTGTGTGTGTGTGTGTGTGTGTGTGTGGCGTGTGGATTGGCACGACAACAGTGCTTTCTCCTCCCATCCCCATGGCTCTCATTTTTACTCACCCAGCCTAACGCCCCCCCCCCCCCCCCCCCCCCCTCTCTCTCTAAAGTGATTGATTCCGGTGAAACATCATACATAATCTCTTCCTGTCGTCTCGCCCCTTTCACCCACACACACACACGTTGTAAAATCTGCGTTAATACAGCTCAGAATTAACACCAGAGGATGTTACTGTGTAGGTGTGACCAAGCAAAAAATAAATACATGATGATGACAGTATGGCTTTGATTTAAACATACTGTACTTATGCTGCACCAGATGGGAGGGATTTAGTTCCAGTTAGCTAGTTTTAGTGGGGGATTGATTATCTACTGCCATTAATTATGAATCTAAAGGAAGTGGCTAAAAGGTTATGGATCCACTCTGGAGGCAACAGAGTGCATTCTGTTTGTGTTTCCTGAACCCTGGAAGTGGAAGTAGAGATTGCAACACAGCTTCCAGATTTCCCCGCAGACCTTTTCACGCTCGGCAAGGTAAACATTCCAAATGGGTGCAAGTTTATTTCCCTTTTCCTACAGCGGTTTGTGAATATTCAACAGGAAAACAACGTGTGGACCCGGCAACACAATTGTTCGCAATAGCAAGACAATTACAGAGACATAAATGGCCTAAAGGGTTTTTCATTTAGAGGGGCACTTCGCTTTGGTGCATACTTTGGTGCATTCCTACTTGGAGAGTTTGTGGAGGTTACTGAGACAACATGTAGTCCAGGAAGTAATGCACATGCACGTGCACGCACACATGGACAGGACACACACACACACACACACACACACACACACACACACACACACACACACACACACACACACACACACACACACACACACACACACACACACACACACACACACACACAAGGTGTAACAGTGTGTGGTATGTATGTGGTATGTTTGCGTGTGTGACTATGTGTATGTGCGTGCGAGAAACTTCCCACCATTGTTTCAGTCAAGTGTGCATGTCCATGCGACGGGGAGCAGTCTGCGAATGTTTAATTTGACTCTCTCACGCAAAATGGCTCGCATGGCGGAAGGACCCCCGACACTGTACTGGACTGTACGGGTTCCCGTTCCCCAGGGGTCCATTTAGGACAGGACCGGCTCTCACCCTGTGAGCCATGGCCCAGCAGTGGGCAAAGACATTGTGTTGTGCCTAGACGTGATGGAAGTGGAGCGCCCCGTCTCCACTACACCCCTGTCTGTCAGTCTTCCTGCTAGCTGACTCCATGCCCCTGTTGTCCAGATGTCAGTGATCAAATTTCCTCCACCTCCTCGGCCTCCTCCCTGTGGCACTGGTCCGAGTGGGTGATTCATGGATTGTGGATTGTACTATTGTGGTATCTAGTTCTGTTATGTGTTTCTGTGACTATTATGTGTTCTATGGACTGCGGGAACCGGGGTGTCTCGGTGCACAGATAATCGGAGATATCAAATGTGTGTCAATGAAAGATTATTATATTCAAAGATTTGTGTCACATTTACACGTACAAGCTTGTACCTTGATATGAGCTTGATATTTTTGACATTTCAGCACAGGAATTCATATAATCTCAATGGGATTTCAATAGGTCAAATAACGCCTGTGAATATGGCAGCAGGTCCCCCTCTCACAGCATGTTTTTGCAATGCATTTTTGAGCTCGTAGTGTTGCTATCATTGCCACTGAATATGAACCCCAATACTGAGGGTTTGTGTGGTTAGAATGTGTTTGTGTTTTACATGTCTCGTGAGGCCATGCATCTCTATCACATGACAAGGGTCAGGGTCTGACAAAAATCACTTTCCCAGCTGCTCTTTTTCTTATGAGGAAAACTGTGTGTGCGTGTGCGAGTGTTGAAAGAGTGTTTTCCCTCATGCTCGCTCACTGAAACCTGACGTCTCTCTCTCTCATCACAGCACCCGCAGGGAGAGAAGTCTCGTGAAAGGACACAAACAGATTTATTTCATTAACAACTCCATTGACACCAGGGGTGAAAGTGAAGGGGGTCTGCCCAGGTCTGGGACCCGGGAAAAGATTTCACGCAGGGTCCCGCAGGGTCTAATAAAATATTAGATTAAATAACCTGTCACCGCACGGAGAGAAGTCTCCTCTTGTCGGTTCGCACAGCCAGAGCCACAGAGACAGAGTATCGACAGAGTTACGCCATCTATACAGTATAGATAGAGTTATGCAAACTCCGTTCACTTCATGGGGTCATTCCAATGGAGGCTCTACATAGACTTCTATTTAGAATAGCAACAGCAAATAGGGACAAGTCCTGAAGCTGACATAGAAAGAAATGCTGTGGACTCGGGCAACAGCCCGGCTACTGGTGTTATTCTTTCTCAAACAATTTTAGATCATTTTCAAATGTGTACCATGTGTACACTCTCAGAAAAAAAGGAAACTCATTAACATGGTGAAACATATCTTGATGATGTCAAGCTGTATTTCACCATGTTTTTTTTTCAGACCTCCATTTCTAGGAAACACAGAATGGGGGAACTTTATCATGACCTCTAAGGAATATTAATGACAGTAAAATATTCTAATTGTGTGGACTCTTCAAAATTACATAATTCAGATGTTTGACTCTTGAGACTCTTGAGAGCAGTAAAATGGTTTCATTTTAGGGCATATTATGAGGGTTGAAATAATGCTGTTTTGCAGTAGTTTGTAACAAAATAAAATCTTAAATGAAACCTATTTCTTGTGTAGCCTAATGCCTCAAATACAGTTTAATCATGCTGAAATGGAGTATAGGGAGCCTAATGCAGGTGTAAGGCAGACCTGCTGTGTTTTATATTATGTTCCAGGTTAGGTTAGGTTAGGTTAGCTTACAGTGCCACAAAAAAGCATTTTCCTATTAGGGACACTGTGGAGTTTGAACCTCCAAATTTTTTTTCGGCCGCGCCGCTTCGCGGCTCAGCCTGAACACATCACACGATGCTGTTTCCTATAGACCCGGCAAGAACTTCAAACCACTTTCACCCCTCGATTGACACGCAATGAGAGGTTTGGCAGAACTCTACCCAAACCCAGTGCTCCTCTGGAGACTCAACATGAAGACATCCGATCCGGTTTCTCACAGACTGACAGAAGTATTTTTAAACTAAGATTATTTCCCAATAGATCTAATGGCAATGGCAAACCACCAATCAAAAGAAGTTATAGGTCAGGAATGGCTTATTGTCACCGGTATCATGCGGTATCTATCCCAATTACAATACGTTAGACACCTGAGAGATGGCTTGCTAAGGTGGTGCATCAGCTCCCAATAGTTTCTGCACGACTTGCTGCACCCAAGCTGTGCTACTCATACGCTGAGTTGGCAGTGCCCAGGATCGAACCCAGGAATTTGTAGTCCAAAGGTGAGAGCTCTAACGACTGAGCTACCTGGACACGTTCACATCACAAACTGCAGACTTCCATCAACCCTTGCCTAAGACACATCCTCAGGATCTCGCCAAACTGTAACAACAAACATGAACCATTCACCCGCTTCGACCAACCGATAATTCCAATCAACTGATGATTAGCGCAAAGAGGGACATCTGGTCACTCAACAAGATCAGCATGATAAGCAACCTACTGGGAACTATCGCTTGATATTGTTAGAATTGGCTAAAACGGTGAGGATTGGTCTCACACTAATGGTCACACTGGATGCGCTCTCGGGACCACTTGGGAGAAGTTGTGGTTAGTGTGTGAATGCTGCATGGCGGTCTCGGGAAGGGTTTAGTGAGCATTCATAATCATGACTGGGCCCAGACGCTAGTGCAGTGATGCAGGCAGCTAGCCCGGCTGCTAAGCCAATCCGACAGCGTGCATGTTCAAGTCCCGAACCCGGCAACCTTTGTCGCGTGTCACTCCCCATCTCTCTCCACCCCCAATTCCTGTCACCATATGCTCTCCAATAGACACATGAAAAGCCCCAAAAAACAGAGCCTCATAAAAGAGACACTGACACAAATAATTGAAATCTGTGCCAATATGCTGGCTTTTTATTGGACCGGATTTACAACATGATGCATTTTCATTCTGAACTTTCGGGTATATGATGATGTCACGCACATGCCCGACACGTCTTTAATAGAAGCCCCAGGAGGGGTCCACGCGCACCCCCCGTATTTTTTTGTGTAGTCTGTTTTTTATTGATCCTTAGGACCTCTAGAATAAGAATTTTGATGATCCCAAGAGCAAATTTGGTCCTTTTGGTGTTTTTTTCAATGTTTTGTGAGTCATACACGTGCTTCGAGATTACCGTCAAGAACGCCTGCAAGACTGTCTATTAGAGACTGTGGTACGCTCAAATTTTGAGATAGCCAGAAAGTAAACACACCATTCTTTTCTAGACAACCTCAGCTTTCCAATGAGACCATTCGCATCATGCTCCCATGTCAGAAAAGGGGACAAATACCTGATAATTCAAAGTTACAATAATTTTTTGCAAGGAAAAAAGGCCATCGACTATTTTCCAAAAGCTCCCTTGACCTGTCACTTCAAAATATGTGAATGGAAATGGGTTACAGGAGTAGCTACAAGCCTCCCCTATACAGACATGTCAAATTTATGACAATCAATTGCAGTTTTGGCCATAGAACCTTGCACTTTTGTGCATGCAGTACAAATGTAATTTTTCCCAAAATGCTGTATTAGTCAAGTTGTGCAGTGCACATTGGGTTTTGTTTCTAATGGTGATGTTTAATGGTGATGGAATTGCATAGCAGGGGTTGACACTAAGGTCTCCGAGGCACTTGCCCCTCGAGCAAGTGCAAGTCAGGTTCTACTTGCCCTCAGGTCATGGTCACTTGCCCCCTAAAAATATTGTGAATTTTGCATTCAAGGTTACTTTCTACTTGCTGCTTTAAACATTTCCTTTTGTTTAAGTCACAATCAGCTACAGTAAATATTCAACTTGTAAATCAGTGGTTCCCACAGTGGTCACCTCAGGGGTCTGTGATGCCAGCAAAATGATAGTTTAGAACCAAATGGACCTGGGAGAGAGATAGCTAGAAAGCAGGAAAAGACGCAGAGGCGCAATGACCACCAAGACAAATATATCTTGTGTTAGGCTATAGCGCACTAAGTCACATGCTTGCCCGATTGGGTAGCAGTATTCACTTGCCCGACCAGTTTTTTACTTGCCCCGGGCAAGTGGGCAAGTGTTAGTGTCATCCCCTGCATAGTTTGTGTGTGTGTGTGTGTGTGTGCGCGCGCAGCTGAGACTATTCTACATCCAATGTCGCAATGTAGACTGTCAATTGGTTCCCCGTAGAGATGGGGGTCCAATTGACAGTCACAGATTGACAGTAACCAATGGACCATCACCAATTGACCAATGGACAGGCACCAATTTACTGTCCCATTGGCTGAGAACTTAAATGACAATAGACTCCCCAAGTATAAAGAGGTCATTTCACCTGGTGTCTTGGTCATTGCTACACGGATCCTAGAAGAGTTGTGTAGCACATGCCACAAACTTTCAAATTGTCACCATGTCAGTGGATGAGTCTGGACCAAGCCAGAAACGAACAAGGGTTAGTGATTCAACACCAACGCAAATATGTATTTTACATAATGTAAAACTTAAAGATCCAGCAACATTCACACCTCTCAGTGCATCAAAGATTGAGCCTGTGAGAAACTCAAGCATCTCATCTCAAGCTTAACATCCGGTACGAGAGATGCCAGGAGTCCCTTAATTTAACTCACCATACAGGATGAAGGACATCTGTGACCACATTCCAGAATCACTAGAAGGTATAGACATAGGGATCACAGGCTGGTACAGAACATGTTACCAGTACTTTGTAAAAAAAACAAAAAAACAAAAAAAAAACAAAGAAAAAAAACAAAGGAAGATTCATCTACACAGTGCCCCAAAACCAAAAAATACTCACCCCGGAAAAGGAAATCATTATCCAGTGATCCAAAGTTTGGGCCTGAGTGATTTTTCTGTGAAAAAAATGTAATTAAATCTCGTCCAAGTTGGCATCATAAAAATTAGTACCCTGTTGTTGAAATTTCTTTATTCAGGAATACCCCTTGAGATACACTATCTTGTTTTCGAGAGGTTCCTACAATTAATACACGACATTGTAGGCCTACAAAGAAAGCATAATACAAAAAACAAATACAAGCACAGGACAAGAATACCCTGTTGAATTTCCAAAATAAAAAGGCAGATCACCATCCTGGGACAACCTTGAAAGCCAAGCACAGCAGTTGGTAAATTTCAAGCTTTTTAGGAAAATATCTAAAAGTTGAAGTTGAAGATTTGATCTCTGGTACCAAGCTTGTGTGACCAACTCAGTGGCCTTGTGGTTAGAGTGTCCGCCCTGAGATTGGGAGGTCGGGGTTCGATTCCCTACCGCGTCATACAAAAGACTCTATAAACGGGACCCAATGCCTCCCTGCTCAGCATCAAGGGTTAAGACCTACATACCGACATACTAGCATCATGTCCAGGGGGTTATTGTACAACAACCTGCCACCCCCTAAAGCCCTATGGGCTTCATTGCTCGGCCTAGCCTCATAAGATCATGGCTAGGCAAGACTTACTTCCCAAGCTTGTATGCTGTGAGGATTGCATCCAGAGATAAATTTGGTGTAGATCAGGTAAAATGACACATCCCTGTAGTTGGACCTGAGCAAAATCAACTGCATTTTGTACTCAGTAAAACAACTTGTCGCTCATCTACAATGTGTTTCTGCACATTACTGCACATCACAGTGAACGCCTGGTTGTGGGCAGCAGAAATACATGTATGTGCTTGGGCACTTTTAGGTTTACAGCTTCTCTTCTTGGATTTGACAAGATTCTGGTATTCCGTATTAAACTTATTACAGCAGGAAGGATGGTACTTTGCTTCTGCTGAGAAGTGTATTTTCCTAAAAAGTTTGACATTTTCCAACTGCTATGCTTGGCTTTCAAGGTTGTCCCAAGATGGTGATCTGCCTTTATATTTTGGAAATTCAACAGGGTACTCATTTTTACGATGCCAACTTGGACCAAATTTGATTACAATTTTTTCACAAAAAAATCACTCAGGCCCAAACTTTGGATCACTGGATAATGATTTCCTTTTCCGGGGTGAGTATTTTTTGGTTTTGGGGCACTGTGTAGATGAATCTTCCTTTGTTTTTTTTTGTTTGTTTTTTTTACAAAGTACTGGTGATCCCTATGTCTATACCTTCTAGTGATTCTGGAATGTGGTCACAGATGTCCTTCATCCTGTATGGTGAGTTAAGGGACTCCTGGCATCTCTCGTACCGGATGTTAAGCTTGAGATGAGATGCTTGAGTTTCTCACAGGCTCAATCTTTGATGCACTGAGAGGTGTGAATGTTGCTGGATCTTTAAGTTTTACATTATGTAAAATACATATTTGCATTCGTGTTGAATCACTAACCCTTGTTCGTTTCTGGCTTGGTCCAGACTCATCCACTGACATAGTGACAATTTGAAAGTTTGTGGCATGTACTAGACAACTCTTCTAGGATCCGTGTAGCAATGACCAAGACACCAGGTGAAATGACCTCTTTATACTTGGGGAGTCTATTGTCATTTAAGTTCTCAGCCAATGGGACAGTAAATTGGTGCCTGTCCATTGGTCAATTGGTGATGGTCCATTGGTTACTGTCAATCTGTGACTGTCAATTGGACCCCCATCTCTATGGGGAACCAATTGACAGTCTACATTGCGACATTGGATGTAGAATAGTCTCAGCTGCGCACGCACACACACACACACACACACACACACACACACACACACACACAAACTATGCAGGGGTTGACACTAACACTGCCCACTTGCCCGGGGCAAGTAAAAAAATGATCGGGCAAGTGAATACTGCTACCCAATCGGGCAAGCATGTGACTTAGTGCGCTATAGCCTAACACAAGATATATTTGTCTTGGTGGTCATTGCGCTCTGCCTCTGCGTCTTTTCCTGCTTTCTAGCTATCTCTCTCCCAGGTCCATTTGGTTCTAAACTATCATTTTGCTGGCATCACAGACCCCTGAGGTGACCACTGTGGGAACCACTGATTTACAAGTTGAATATTTACTGTAGCTGATTGTGACTTAAACAAAAGGAAATGTTTAAAGCAGCAAGTAGAAAGTAACCTTGAATGCAAAATTCACGATATTTTTAGGGGGCAAGTGACCATGACCTGAGGGCAAGTAGAACCTGACTTGCACTTGCCCGAGGGGCAAGTGCCTCGGAGTCCTTAGTGTCAACCCCTGCTATGCAATTCCATCACCATTAAACATCACCATTAGAAACAAAACCCAATGTGCACTGCACAACTTGACTAATACAGCATTTTGGGCAAAATTACATTTGTACTGCATGCACAAAAGTGCAAGGTTCTATGGTCAAAACTGCATTTGATTGTCATAAATTTGACATGTCTGTATAGGGGAGGCTTGTAGCTACTCCTGTAACCCATTTCCATTCACATATTTTGAAGTGACAGGTCAAGGGAGCTTTTGGAAAATAGTCGATGGCCTTTTTTCCTTGCAAAAAATTATTGTAACTTTGAATTATCAGGTATTTGTCCCCTTTTCTGACATGGGAGCATGATGCGAATGGTCTCATTGGAAAGCTGAGGTTGTCTAGAAAAGAATGGTGTGTTTACTTTCTGGCTATCTCAAAATTTGAGCGTACCACAGTCTCTAATAGACAGTCTTGCAGGCGTTCTTGACGGTAATCTCGAAGCACGTGTATGACTCACAAAACATTGAAAAAAACACCAAAAGGACCAAATTTGCTCTTGGGATCATCAAAATTCTTATTCTAGAGGTCCTAAGGATCAATAAAAAACAGACTAGACAAAAAAAATACGGGGGGTGCGCGTGGACCCCTCCTGGGGCTTCTACTACGAGACACGTCTTTAAAAAAAGATCCATCTCCCCATTCCAGATAATGTTTATCTCCACCAAATGACCCCAGAGACCAATAATACATATCCAGTTATCTGTCATAATAATACAGAGGGTCTGGAGGACAGATGTGGCGAGCTATAAAAAAATAAACAGTCTTCATCTTCATCTAAATTCTGAAAATCATGGTTAAATCCAAACCCTTGACTACGCAGCTCCCCTTAGTTTAGACATCTGGCATCAGGTACGAGATGCTTTCCCAAGGGGGTTACGACTCGAGGCCTCGACTGTTTCATTCTGTAGTACCGCATCATTCTTATAACTATCTGCTGGATATAGTTTGTCCCTTAGATTAGAAGGACATGCGATGCAGACCTCAACCGCTGCTGAACGTAATTCATAGAGAAGCGGGAGGGGTATAGAGGTTAATTCGTAGAAATGTAAAGAGAATATCATCAAAGGAATTCATATATGACTAATTCAATTTTAACATATTAAAGAGAGTGTATGGAACCCATCAAGGTTCAGGAGGAGATCTGGAACAGGTGCACTCTAAACACGGAGGGCATGTCGTGGCGGTCCACGTGCTGTGGAGCTGTGCAGAGATACTCCATGACTGGATCTCCATGACTTCATTCAAACATCACTGGTCAATTAAGATGTAATTTTTATTTCTCTACAGCCTTGTACATTTTGGGAGTTGGTCCAAACTGCACCCATGTTGCATGCATGATCTACGCACCATCTCATGTGTTGTTCATCCAATAGGATCTCTATGCACCATAGAGTAATAAAAAGATAGAGACTGAACTTGACCAAAAGCACTACCTCGCGCTTTGAAGCATCCATGGAGGCTAATCTAGACTTCTGTCTAGACTTCCGTCTGGATTAGAAAGACATGATAGGCTACTTCCGCATGTGACCTCCACAAGTGCTGACGCATGTGACGTCATGAACATCCCTTCACTTATAAGGGCTGCAATTCCATTTTTCAACACTTTTCCCCTGACAACTCAACTCTGGAGAGTTTCACTGGGAGGCTTGCTTTGCAGTTTGCACACTCGCCATTTTGGAAAGGACCTGGGATACTTCCTTTTAATTCCTTCACAAGCGTTACCTATGATACTAATGAAGGCTCTGTTCCATTCTGGTTAAACAGAGCCAGTGTGCTGTGTGGTGGCTCACTGGAAACACTCTGCTACACCAGTAAAGGGCCCATGAGGGCTTGGGTGTAAGGGCCCTGATACACCTAGCAATGTTTTGAGCACCTTTTTTTCACCTTTCTATAGAAAATGATCAACTCTTGGTTGTTCAGAAAAGTCAGTTCTTAACATTTCAGAATCCTCCAATCACAGCCCTCCTTGGTGTCACCTGATCCTTTCGCCCAGAGTCCCACAGATAAACTTTTCTGAAACCATGGCTGCTGCTGCTTCAAGGTGCTGGACAAAAACAGGGATTTTGTAACTTTTATTTCGCTAAATGAACATTTTGAGTTGGGTGGCAGTTGGGTGAAAATGATTCAATGCAAACTAAGGCTTCTTTTTTTCTGAGAGTGTACAAATGGAACCAAATGGACCCGCTAGGGTCCATTTGGTTCACATTTGTACACTCTCAGGAAAAAATGAAAATGGGTGGAATTACCCTTTTAATGGGAGGTGTTGCCTGTTGCCATGTATCTCATGCCCGTTGATGTTGACATTGCTAGTTGATATTGATCAAAATATTGCTAGTGTAGCAGGGCCTTAAGTGTGTGTAGTGTACAATGGGCCGGGTCCCTTTGGTTTCCACTTCTACACAAATTAAAATCTCTGAGAACCCACTGCACACTAAACAGAGCTTTGGAGAATCTGTCTTGACCATTTTCAGATGGTGGCTATATCTTGCCAACAGAGTTGGTTAAGCACTCATTTTCAGTAAACCAACAGCCTATTCTGACGCCTCTTGCATTATGTGCAAATTCAAAACAGTGGGAACACATGGGCTGTTGAGTAGTATCTAATGAGTGCATCCAAACTGCAATACTAATCACCTTCAAGGAGAGAAAGTAGCTCATACCATGTCTGCAGTGGATTTATATGAAACAAATCTTTGAGGATGGAAATAGGATACTTGAAGCTTTTGATACAGTTGAAATGTTGGTGAGTTTGATGGTGTTGAAACAGAACATTTCTGTTTGGGTGAATTGGTTGGAAATGGGAAGTTGAACCTTGTTATAGTGCCATTAACTTACACGCTAAGATGGATGCCATGTAAATATGGTCCATTACACATAGTGACTCTCAATGACCAGACTTAATGACCAGGGAGGATGCTGAATGATTCAAAGAATCAACTGAGGCACTGACAGGGGAGTGAGGGGTAGGCGGGCCTTTTAGAGAGGTCCCCCACTCTGGCATGGATGACGGACAGCATCATTACTCTGTTTCCGTCACACACACTTACTATACGCACGCACACATGCACACTCCAACACATGAACGCACACACAATCTAATGCTAATGGCATCATTACTCTCTCTCTCTGTCTCTAACTAACGCTGATGCATCACTCTCCTCACTCTCTGTCTATGATCACCTCATCAGACAAAGTTTTAACACGACTGGATGCGACCCCATCCCTCTACCCACCCAAGCCCCCCCCTCTCCTTCTGTCTCTCGCACACACATTCAGAGTGTGTTCAGCTGATTCATTTGCCCTGAATGTCTCCATTCGTAAATCTATTGTGCAGCGATCAGGCAAGCGGTACATGGCAAACCAAACTACGTGGAAAAGGACATGGATCCAGCCAATTTAATGGTTCCTTAAGCCAATTTAATGGTCACTTTAGCTGATCAAGCTGATCCCATAAATGTTCGAATGGGTTGAGGTCTGGACTCGCGGTAGGCCATTCCGTCCTCTCCACTGGAAGTAATATGTGATGAAACTAGGGCTGATTTTTTATAGTCGGACACTGTAAGATCTGACTAAGCCCATGTATTAGTCCTGCCTTTATACATCTGTGTAGAGTACTACCTGCCATGCACCTGTGACAGGACAGTGCTCTTCTCTCAGGTGTACAGTAGGTGGCACCAGATAGCCAATAAAAAACACAGTTCAGTCATCATTTGCCTGAACAGAAGAGCAGTCTATAGGCCAGTGGTTATGAACCAATAATGTAGTTATTTTGACCGACATTTAGTAGTCTGTGGCTCAAATGCACATATATAGGCTACTACGCCATATGAAAAAAGGTTGAAAGCCCCTGGTCTATGTGTATGTGTGGGAATTAACAAAGTACATTTATTCAATTTAAAGGTATTTATGTATACTTCCCTTGGGTATTTACAATTTCTAGTTATGTATTTCTACCTTGTTGCAAGTTATACAATGGTCCTTTGCATTTTGATACCAATACCTGTAATAGCTATATTGCAGTATTTATTAATACACTGAAGTAAAACATGTTGAGTAGTAAGTACCATTTCCACCACAGCAGCTGCGGTGTGCAAATCTGTGGCCAAATCTAATCTCTGGCTCAATGTTAATCTGTGGCCCAAATCTAATCTGTGGCCCAATGTCAATCTGTGGCTCAAAGATAATGTATGGAATAATGTCAATCTGTGGCCAAAAGCTAATGTGGACCAATGCTAATCTGTGGCCCAATGATAATTTGCGATGCAAAGTTAATCTGTGGACCAATGCTAATCTGTGGCCCAATGCTAATATGTGGTGCACTCTTAA
>CM076987.1:26390865-26395865 GCA_039105355.1 Benthosema pterotum | reverse complement strand
AAGGACAAAGCAAATACCCTAAAAATATTCTACAATGTAAAACTGCTACTGCATGGATTTGTTTTTCTGTGTTCAACGTGTTTCTGTGTTTGCGTGTGGACGTGGATATCTTTGACGTGTGGGCAGGATTTGGAGTAAAATATGTGTTTCCCAAAAAATCAGGAGTCGTGAAGCCTGGCCCTGACTCCTGGCGGTTGCCATCCGGCAACTTTATCCCCTGAGCCACCACCACGCAGTGCAGTGGTTTTCAACCAATGGTCCCCAGGCTAAGTGATGGACAGGTGGCTAACCAGATGTAACTCTGTGGATCAAATTCTGAATAAATAGTGGGCCCTGGTATGAAAAAGGTTGAAAACCACTGCCCAGTGGTACACTACACACACGGTTTGACCTGGTTAGATGTAGGACAATGGAAGGACAGCGCAGATCCCTGGTACAGTTACACGTGGCTCAGTAGAATCTCTTGGCGATTATCCCTGCGTGATCAACGAGGTCTGCAGCCCTGGCATGAAACCGCTGGACAGGGGTCAGACTGATATGTACTGTATAGCTACACTCGCTGCTGTGTGTGTGTGTTTGTGTGTTTGTGTGTTTGTGTGTGTGTGTGTGTGTGTGTGTGTGTGTGTGTGTGTGTGTGTGTGTGTGTGTGTGTGTGTGTGTGTGTGTGTGTGTGTGTGTGTGTGTGCGTGTGTGTGTGCGCGTGTGTGTGCGTGTGTGTGTGTATGTGTGAAACAACATGGCCAGAGGTCAGGAGGGATATATGTAGGCTACTTGCTGTTATGGGTCAATGTAATAACGACATACTACCATAGTATATATAGCGCCATAAAAGGAGATTATTGGAAGGTGATACACTTACGCACACAGCTAAATATTATGTTTGCTGTGGTCAGTGTTGCCAACCAGTGAAAAGATTCTGGTGCTAGTGCTTTTTGGCTGGTGAGTTGGTGCAAAATTGATTGACAGGCGCCAGAGATAAAACCCCAATTTTTCACCATTGTTGCTCCTATGACAGTGGTTTTCAAACACTGTTCCCCAGGCATGACGGACAGTTGGTTAACCAGATGTAACTCTTTGAGAGTGTAAAATGAAACCAAATGGACCTGCAAGGTTCCATTTCCAGCCAGCAATCAGAGCATGAAGTTTATTTTTAAAAGGTGGAACCACTTACACAACTTTGTGGCTGGGACCTGGTCACCTGGGCCCTGCAGTGTCCTGGGCACAGAATTAAGTAACATATTCTCACCAGCAGATGTCACTGTTACAGAACTTACTTCAGACGTGTAAGACGTCTTGAGATGTAAATTCACTAAAGGTATACTATAGAAACTTTTGCTTTATAATGAACTAATATTACATTTTCACTTTTTTTGCTGATGAAAATTGATTCAATAATCTGGATCATACCTGGGCAACTGCTGGCCCGGGGGCCACAGAATAATAAGTTATATTTTTATTGATTTTGGCTGTTACAATTCTTTAGAAGGGAGGAGACCCGCACACCACCACTTACTGGTTCAAGAGCATTTATTTAAAGTGAGCAACGTTTCGGCCTTGCGGCCTTCTTCAGGCATGTTACAATTCCAAATGTGCAAACGTAACCTGCTTTAATGAAGTTACTTCAGTCTATGTCAGCACGAGCAGAGCGTGCTGCTAAGTACTGCGATCGGTTCGCAGTCGTCTACTGTCGTCCGTCTACCATACCTCCGAACAGTAGAATACCGAAATGAATTCACTTAAATGGGTCTGGCATTTTTATGACCAATATGGCCTATTCCGATTATATAGGGCATCCTTAGTTGGGCGTAAACATTGGCTGTACTGGAACGCACGCTGGAACGTTCTTCCATCTCCTGAAAAGTATCGACACACACACACACACACACACACACACACACACACACACACACACACACACACACACACACACACACACACACACACACACACACACACACACACACACACACACAAGGGCGCGTGCACTCCGTGCAGTCACATGCAGGGGCAGATTATTGAAAAGTGGTAATATGATCCAGGAATTTGGAATTTGGGATCAATGTGAACCCCGCCCCAAGGTATACGGCACAACACAAGGTCACAGGTCAGGGTCATGGCTAGGATCAAGAAGGGGTCAGCAAGGCTGAATTCTCACCTGCAGGAAATAGTTTGACACCAAGGCCATCTCCCTTCACTCTCGCATTTGTCGCGGACTGTCAATCATGGCAATGTCATGAAAATGCTGGCAATCATTACTGTGTGTGTGTGTGTGTGTGTGTGTGTGTGTGTGTGTGTGTGTGTGTGTGTGTGTGTGTGTGTGTGTGTGTGTGTGTGTGTGTGTGTGTGTGTGCGTGCGTGCGTGTGTGTGTGTGTGAGAGAGAGAGAAAAAGAGAGATTATACCATTGAATACTTGTTTCTCTTCTGACCCTGAGAAATCTGTTTGTAATACACTAGAAGCCTGTGTGCACGTGTGCGTGTGTGTGTGTGTGTGTGTGTGTGTGTGCGCACCTGCATGACTGTGCATGTATTTGCATACATACAGTACATATATGCATACTGTTTGACAGAGAGAGCTTATAAGGAGAGAAGACAGATGTTTGTGTTGAAGATGACTCAGTCATGCATATTTTGGCTGGATAATGCATACATAAATTAAGCTGGACGTACAAGCTCACAACGTGCCACCATCCTGACCAGTTGTGAGCCTGAGACCACTTCAAACTCGGAATGTTATGCATGACGGAGAGGAATGCCCGTTTGTCTGTCTGTCTGTCTGTCTGTCTGTCTGTGGTGTAGGTTGCCACGAAGAGGTAAGTTTGACACTTTGCCTCTACATCACTTAACAGTTTTAGCGCCATTGGCGTTGATAGCCGTCAATTAAACAATAAAAAGAAATAGTTAACGTGTGTGAATGTGTGTTCTGGTTGGTTTAAATTGATCTGTCGTTAGGGGATGTATGTGGCCGGTTAAAACTGAGGGTAGAATTTAGGTCATACTACGTAACCAACTCCACCAATTGCAACCAGTAGGCTAGTCCCAGCTAGTAAACATGCAGTATTGTTTCCTAATCACAGCCAGTGATCAAGAGGAGAAAAGAAAAGAGGCCGGATATATAAATAAATAAAACCTTTCGGGTTGAATGAATATTGGTTGATTTTCACTTGAATCCGCTGCACTGCCGGGTCGGGTCGCGGCAGGTCAACAGTCTGCTCTGTTCAGGTGGGCTGGGTCGGTAGATTAGCAGTATAAGTATAATCTTATATCAGCAGAACAATAGGACTTCCTGGAGGCAAGTTACACATGAGACAACCGACCTCCCACTGACCCCCGTGTTTTTCTCTCTCTCCCTCTCCCTCTCTCTCGTAATCTCTCCTTCTGTTGGAGCAATAAAAAAGCCAAACTTTGTTATGTGCATTCTTCCGACTTTGCAATATGGCTGTTACTGACTGACTGCAGTGCGTAGCGCCACGCACGTACCGGTACAACGACGGAGCAGTAATCGATCTGTTAGGGCTGGATTGACAAGCAGAAACGACCGCGGCAAGGTTTCCTTACTAATGCTCACTTTGTTGGACAAGTGTAGCTATTCTTCTGTCCACTTGGTGACGGATGGATGAAGGATGGAGTTAGTGCTTACACCACTGCCGTGGGCCCCACGCGCTTAACCGCTGTTGCTGCTTGACTGCATGGCACCGTAGTGGTGGAAAGTCCATTGCCCCCCCCCCCTGATATAGGGATAGTAGTCCTCGTCACCACTGACTATGGGATTTTTCAATCCAGATCCATTGAGCCTTCATTAAAAGCAGGATTGTCAAAGCGCCATATCTCAAATACTTCTAGCTCTTGATATATTACGTAATATATTACCAAAATGCAGTAACTTGGCAAGATGTGCCATCCCGCCTGCCAGATGAGTCGGCTACAAAGACTGAAAGGTATGCATCTGCATTCCAACAGACTGAGGGCAAATCTAGTCCACTCTCAGTCCACTAGTTCTCAGGTCTGGTGTTTGCCCTCTCATTTAGTAGTAATAGTATTAGTAATTAATAGTAATATTAATATATTACCCTTGCCCAGACAGTAATATGTATTCAATATACGTTGTACTACTTTAAAATGAAGTTAATAAATAATAAGTGATATATTCCAAATAATGAAGTAATGACCCCAACACTGTCCGCTACATTTATGAGACAACTTACTTTGCAGCATACATTAATCACTTTGTACTTATTTAGTTTTAAGATACTTTTACTTAAGCATTCATAAATACACAAATAAAAGTAAAAAAGTATTAATTTGTCACCAAAATGTAATGTAAACCTACAAGTATGGTAAAGTATAAGTATCCAGAATGTCCCATTACATAATGAGCCCTTCTCAAAACCCCAACCTTTGGGGCAGAGTTTAGTCAGTAATGCCAGTCCAAATAGTTTAGCCAGTTTAGTTTAGTTGCTATGCAGGTCAAGCTTTCCTCTTCTAATGTGCCTAGGGGGCACATTAGAAGGGAAGTATGGGGAGAGACTCAATGAAGGACTGAACTTGTCAAAGATTTTCTAAAATAGACATAAAAGCGAACTTGATAAGTGCTATACAGTAAGTACATTGATAGTGTTTTTTTTTTTTTTTTTTTTTTTTGGGGGGGGGGGTAATATTCTATCTATATGGTATATATACTCATTGCTATCCATTGATCAAGACAGTTCTTTCTTTGCTAAATTAAGTCTTCAATCTCTGAACAGCCGTGCCAATTTATTCTCTCTCTCTCTCTCTCTCTCTCTCTCTCTCTCTCTCTCTCTCTCTCTCTCTCTCTCTCTCTCTCTCTCTCTCTCTCTCTCTCTCTCTCTCTCTCTCTCTCTCTCTCTCTCTCTCTCTCTCTCTCTCTCTCTCTCTCTCTCTCTCTCTCTCTACCCCCACCCTTTCTTTCACACCTGTCTTTCATTTTCTCTGCCAGTGGTGATGAATTGAAGCAAAGGAATGGTGGTGCTGAGTTTGGAGC
>CM076987.1:26203365-26385865 GCA_039105355.1 Benthosema pterotum | reverse complement strand
ACAAGCTCACAATGCACTGCATCACACGCTGACGTCTGGAAATACTCCAGTAAAGTGGTTAAATCATAACCAACGACATTTTTGATGAGGTGAAGGTTGTGTGTAGCTCGACGGCGTAAAAGTCAGTTCCATACACTGTGGAGGGAGGAGCAGTAGATTGGGAGAGACGTACTGAGCCCAACCGAGAGACTCAACCTCAAGAAAGTGTGTGATTCCGAGCTATGCAGAGAGTTCAGGAATACGATTTTTACAACTGACCCTGGTACAGCCCATCCTCACGCTGTCGCAAGTGATTCTTGGAAGGAAGAATCTCCCCAACAGCAAAGGGAGATTCACTACATGTGCGGTGGTCTTAGGCAAACAAAGCTTGTCCTCAGGAAGGTCTTTACTACGGGGTTCAGGTTGGGGGGAAGATAGCCTGGCCTGACATGCAATGATTTTAGCCTTGAGGGGGCGGGCGCAGTCATGCTGGAAGTACAACTGTAGATCTGATTTGATCACAGAAACGTGTTGTGTCGCTACATCACACCATTTGAAGCGACACCCACCCCGAAAGTTTGACTCCTACTTGAAGGCCGGTCTGCTCTGTGTGTTAGTTCAGGCTTTCTGTTTTCACCCAAATACAGACGAAAATGAAAGCCAGGGTGTCGAGGCTAGGGGGAAGAGTGCGTGGACAATAAGAGTGCCCAGAGCGTCCATCAACAGGAAGGTAGACATCTATCTGGGATGCAACGATGGTGACCATAGAGTCCTTCTGCGTTGTACCTATAAGGTCCAGAAAGTCGGTCACAACTTCATTTATCGGTTTCGCCGATAACTACTAAACTTAACGCTATCCCCTACCCCTAAACATAAACTCAGTAAAACCTATACCTACTTTCCTGTCCACATTTGGAATTACATCAAGCACTACACAACCTCCAAAAAGTGGTCTTAAACTAGGATCCTCGGGCTGGCAGACCCAAGCTGCTGTAAAGTCTTAACATGTAAGTTCACAGGATCAAAAGAATTAGACATGAACAATAGAGTTGTGTAAACTTTGCATGTGTGTGCATGTGTACAGTATGTGCGTGCGTGTGAGTCAGCCAAGCAGGGCGTTGTTGTGCAAAAAGAAGGCCTGAGTGCTCTGTCAACACAGCCTGGGTAAATATGGCATAAAACTGTCTGTCTGTCCGTCTGTCACGGATGTATTTCTTTATGTTGGAGCATTGATACTTCTACTAGGGCAGATCACATGCATACCCCCCCCCCCCCCCACACACACACACACACAAGCTACCCAAAAGTCATCCAGGGGAACTATATAAGTAGACGGGTGCTAAGACAACAAGTGTCTTAATTCCGTTCAAAGTGTTTCCAAAATAGGCGGCAGGCCTCCCGGTAACCCTGGCTCACCAATGCACCACTATGAAAACATTAGATCAGTGAATGAGGCTCAGAGAAATCTCCTCTTGGTGCTAAACATTACAGTTGAAATGCTCGGCTGTTTAGTCACCTGGTGTGTGTGTGCATACATACAGGTATGTGCGTGTGTGTATGCGTGTATGAGTGAGTGTGTGTCAAACAAATCAATCACTCAAACAGATAGGGAGCCATGTGCCCCACATGCTCAAAGGGATAGTTTGGAACTTAAAGGTAGGGGAAGTGATTTCACTTTTGTCAGATATCACCCAAAAATTTTTTTTTTTCTGTTAAAATGCTCTATTATAAGGTGTGGAAACCACATATGGAGTTTCCCCCTCCCCCACGTTAGCAGAGGAGCTAATAAAAGTTCCCCAGGTCACCACCAATTCTCCTCCAATCAGGATCGAGCAGCAGGTTCACATAGTGTAGCTACTGTTTGGCGCCCCTAGTGCACCAGGCTGGTACTACACCATGAATTTCAAATCACTTCCCCTAGCTTTAAGTTGTATGAAATACGTTATTAATATAGTGTTGTGGACTGTATTAATTGATTGTCATAGTCCTGTGGTGGGTTCTGTGAGTTCTGCTCTGGTTTTAATATTATATAAATAAATATAAATATTAAGTAGTTCTGGTCATTTTGTGGGGGTCCCTGGGGCCACGCCGTAAATGAATCCACAAAACTAACGTCATTTGTTGTATTATTTCTAAAATATTAGGAGCTCCTTCGTCATTTTTGACCCCCCTATCACATGGAACTACTTTTTGGGCGTAGTGATATGGACACAAAATACATAGTTCCCTGTGATATAGAGTGGTCAAAATGAATGAGGACCTGCTAATATTGTAGAAATGGGTCAACAATACAAATGACGTTTTTTGGATTCATTTACTTTTACTGTGTGGCCCCCAGTGTGGCCCCACTATATTAATGGCAAGTATTTTCATACAGCTTAACTTTAAAAAGTCCAAACTATCCCTTTAAGAAACCACTTCACCACTTTTCAACCTCTTCATATAATCTTAATATACTGTAATTGGTCCCATATAATGCTCATGATAAAAATACCCCTATCTGTTCCTTTTTATTTTAAACAAAGATATAAAATATATAAATATTTACATTTCTATTAACGATGGCTTCCATTATCATAAGCCTGCAGATTCTATTTGCTTGGCCTCCCCATTGACGATGTCCTGGTGGACGGGTCAAGGGTGTCTGAATTGCCCACAGCCCTCCTGTGAGACATAGCCTTCCCAAAATGAGCCCAAATGTGCTGACCTTGGTACATTTGTGATAAAGGCCGTTTTCTTTTTGGCCAATGTTTTTTTTTTCTGCAAAACTATGCTTGGAGAGGATTCAGGATCATGAAAACCCCTATAGTTTGACTTACTTTGACATGTCACATACATGCTACTAAGCTGAAGTATGATGCAATTGTGCCTTAAATTGGTTGTCTATGGTGTGAGTGTACAAAGATGTACATAGCTTTGTTTCTGCTACATGCATAACATATTACTGTATACATGTGTGCACGCATGCAACACATGCACGCATGCACAACGTGCATGGCAACATACCCAGGCACAAAGTGTTAAATACGCATGCATGCTCGAGGGTGGACAAGCAGGCAGGCATACTATATGCATGCACACGTGCACACAAGTGCAAGTGCACGCACGCACGCACGCACACACGCACACACGCACACACACATGCTGTGGATCAGGCATGTGTCTCCTGATTGGGTGTGTCCACGTAAACGCCATTCACTCTACAAACACCTTCTCTTTAGACTATAGAACGCAAATACTGTGGTATGTGTGTAGTGTATAGTATCAATATACTGCAATGTAAAATACCCACTGCAGAATATGTTAACCTTCCACGTTTTCAAACGTATATAAATCTTCCTCATTCCCATATTGGACAGCCATGTTGAGAGGGGGGTCAGGGGGAATGTAGTATAAGTGCATTTTTCAAACACAAATTGGACATTTAAAAACATTTTGTTTGTTTAAAGGGTTTCAAAGACAATGATCTATGTTTGCTGGAATCAAATTAAACAAACAAGTGCTTCTTCAATGAGAAATGCAATTATACTATGCAATTTTCCCGGCTTGACGACTGCAATGCACTCTTCTCTGGCCTCCCCAAGAAAACAACTGACAGATTACAACTAGTCCAAAACGCGGCAGCCAGAGTTTTAACTAAAACTAAGATGAGAGAACATATTACTCCTGTCCTAGCCTCACTACATTGGCTACCGGTTGTGTTTAGAATTGATTTTAAAATTCTTTTACTTGTCTATAAAGCGCTTAATGGTCTTGCACCTTCCTACCTACATGACTGCCTGCCTAAGTATGTCCCAGGCCGTCCCCTCAGGTCTTCCACTGCTGGCCTGCTTGCGGTGCCCAAAATGGCAACTAAAAAACACGGTGAAGCAGCCTTTTGGATTTCAGGCGTACCAATCATACCGGTGCACGCAACGGGAGGAGAAGCCGATCATCACAAATTCCCATTGTTCCGTCTTCCCATTGCTCCGAAATTACTAACGCTATCTTTAACACTCACCATCAACATAACATAATGTCGCATTGTGGACACAATTTGGATTTAGGAAAACCCACTCAAAAATGCTTATTGGGTCAAATATTGGTATGCGATTAATTGAAATTAATTAATTACAAAGCTGCAAATTAATTTGATCAAAATTTTTTAATCGAGTCCCACCCCCCCTGGGCCCAACATATCTGTTGGTTAATCCTCCCACAAGATTCTTTCTTGATTCCTGATTCATTTAAAACAAATGGTGAAATGAAAGACACATCTGGAGGTCTTGTTATTAGCATTCCGTCACAGGCAATATCATAAATAACCTGCGTTTCAACTATCCAGACATGTTGCTCTCTGAGAACAGCCTAAACCACACAGGTCTGGGAACGTACGTGAGCCTCCATGTTGGACGGATTTATGAGATGAGAGGCGGGAAGGCCTGCCACTCTCACGGTCAGGAAAGGCCTGCCACTCCCAGGGTCACACTGGGCATTTTCTGGGAACGATGTTCCTGTAGGAACTACATAAGTCATGGATTTGGGTTATGGGAACGGTGTTGACTGGTAAAAACAGCTCCTATCAAGTTGTTTTTAACTGGTGACACGCAGCAAAAAAAACACTACACGCTGCACATTTAAATTAAAGCGCTCAAAGATTGTTAGACAATGGGTGCAATTCCCGATCGCTGTGGTGTAGCAGGTATGGTGTAAGTCCTCTCATGGCTGCATGGCAGCAAATCAGGTTTGGGGCTGTGCTCATTGGTTGCATGGCAGCAAATCAGGTCTGGGGCCTTGAGGCAGGCCCGAAAGCCTATACCATCAGGCCTGGGCCTGGGCCTACCAAATAATTATCCATAATAATTAAAACCAATCATCAAGAGCTTCAACTCATGATGAACAAAGCAGGGGAGTGCAGTAACATTTTTAATTGGGGGGTCAGGTGATTTTTGGACCTTTTGACTTGCAGGTTTTAATTATTCTGGGTAATTATTTGGTAAGCTCAGGTCCAGGGCTGGTGGTATAGACTTTCGGCCTACCCCGAGGCCCCAGACCTGATTTGCTGCCATGCAGCCAATGAGAAGACTTACACCATACCTGGCTACACCACAGCGATTGAGAATTGCACCCAATTACTGTAGGGCAGATACTGTTACTGTATATCGTAAGGCATGTTGTAAGGCTTCTTTAGGGGTTCTCCTGTTGACCAAAACCACTCGATATATCATGATGGGTGTAACCAGTAATATAAAATAATATTACAGTAGCATTATTACTTTTCTCAGTAAAAGCAAGGTAACAAGATTACGGCCTACAGAAAAGTAATAATTACTGTTACTAATGGCACTTTATTTGAGCTAAAAAGTGTGACGTACAGGCTGCAACCTAATATTTTTATTCAACCTAATATTGTCACGGATGGGTGACCAAGTGTAATATAAAAAAGGTAATATGTAATATTTGTGGATGTCCTAATCCAAGTTTTTCCATGTCTGATCCCATTCCGTTTTTGTATCAGCCGATAAGAAATACCAATACCAGAAAATAATAAATAAATAACAAAATAGAAAAAAGTTCTTGAAGCCCACGATCTTGAAGCCCAGACTTCTCACTCAAATGTGCACTTGCGCAGTAACTGTTGTTAGACTGGCATATTTGGCAATGCCAAAAAAGGCCAGTACTGATATTTTTCTGACAGTATTTGACAATACCGATATGAAAAAAAAAAAAAAGGGGAGATCTGATTTTTTCCGATACCGATACAATATCGGGACATCCCTAGTACGTTGTAATAGTCTATGTTATATAGGAGGAAACCGCCAATCCCACTGATCATTGGACAACCTGCTCTACCTCCAGAGACGCAGCTTCCCCCACATCATGTATTCACGCTTTTACTTTAAAATCTGAGTTGCTCGACTGTGATATGTCGACACCGGCGATGCCAACAGCCTCTGCCAGGCAGGCACTGCCATGAATCACTTCCCTTCCAGGAAAGGTTGTAAATCTGCCATGTATAAACAAATGGGGTTTCACCTCCTGGCAGGAGGAGAGGTATTGAATCGTCAACATTCAGTTGAAGTACGGTGGTTTTTGTTTGAAACGGGATTCAATAATTTGTTATAGAGATAGAGATATCTCTATTGTCATTGTAACAAGTACAACAACAACAACAAATTAAAAATGCCACTCCAAACGGTGCTTCAGAAAAACGTAACCACAAAACCTACTAACACAAGAACGAACACGTCACGTTATTGCACGCAACCCTATTACACTCAAAGTAATTTTATTTAATTGTGTCTGTTAATTCACGAATTGCGCTGTCCATACATGTCCAGTGACGCAGTGGAGATGATGGAGTAGTAGCATCAGTCGTGGATTTCACAATCCGTGTTAAAGGCATTCAGATTTTTGGAAGTTAAGCTGTAAGCTGTAAGTACTATGAATTGGTTGCCCCGACTCACCAGTACAGAGGTTGTTAGGGAGATTGGTTCGTCTCGTGTCCTATAATGTCCTTCTCCTCTCCATTGGGATCCATTAAAACAAAAACCTTCCACGCTGTTTTCTTGAAATAATCCATTCTTTTGTGATAAGCACCCTCCATTTAGATGGAGGGTTTTTGACTGCATCACAGGCAAATTTCTACCGGTTGGAACGTTGGAAAGCTCAGACATCAATGTAGCTGGTGGATGAGGTTTGTTTACTTCCTGCCATGCCTGTCTGTGGAAAATCCCTGGATGTTTCTGAATGGGCTCTGTATTATGGTACTGTGTAGTAACCAACAGTCTGAGTGTATTAACACTGTGTTAATACAGTTTCAACTACTATATTAAGGGCAAGTGTTTCATACAATTTAGAGAGACATGCAGCTGCTCTATACATCTCCGTGCAGCAGTTATTTACAGGACTTTGATATTTGTGCTTAATGTCATGTCACATCACACACCCCCTAGAGGGCGTTTTTTTGCATCACGCCGGGTGCACGCATGCACCACAGTTTGGGAAGCCCTGCTTTTGACACAATACAAAGCAAAAAAATAGTGCTGGATGAAGGTTGTGGAAGACCGTCATTAGTTTGACTAAATAAATGAAAGAGCCGACATGAGTCTGGCTCACTTCCCTGACTGTCAGACAGACTCAACGTCTGAGACGGTCTTGCAAAATATCATACTTGGCCGGAGGTGCTGCAGGGGATACACAGGAGCTCCCCCACACCCTTGCACCTTGTGCATCCTGGCAGAGAGGAGGCGTACCACAGGCCTCAGGGACGTGCACACATAGACATCAAAGGGGGCATCAGCCCATGCCCTTTTGCTCCATCAATAAAACAACTTGCCCTCTCCAGACAATGACTGCAGCACTTACTGTGATGAATGAAATGCAAAATGCCCTCCTCTCCTTTCCATGCCATGCCATGCCATAAGTCAGCATTCAGGAAAATTGTCCTGAACTTCAATGCAGCATTTTGTGTTGCATAAACTTGTTTAGAAATCTGTGTCGTATGCTGGCTCAGAGCAGTTACCTAATGACTCTATGGAGGCTGTCATCTTACTGGGGGGGAAATAACAGATGTACCAGCCAGAGTAGCCTAGTAAGAGAGTGGCGACACTTCATTTCCAATCTAACAGTGGAAAATATTTAATAACAAGGTACATTCTGGTGTTCACCATGAGAAAGATATAATATAGACGGCACTATAGCGAAGCAGTATGGGTTGGTGCCCTGGCCTGTGTCCTGAGGAGGAAGACCCAACAGACCCCTCAGTGAGGCCTTTAGGAGGGCCATTATAAATCCACCACTCCTGCCTGGTGGATGGGAGTCTGTTGCAACGTGCAGGTCCTGGATCTGTTGAGAGCAGGAGTGGACCTGGTGAGGGTACTACTGGGACGTAAGTAGGGACTTCATCACCCCGGCTGGTGGTCACCTAGTGAGGGGTATGGTGTTTGACAGACCCGTTCCAGGGGCATACATGCAATGCCCCCCCCAACAACAGATGATTCGACCCAGTATTTTGTCAGTGGCACCGCTGTCCATGGTGCTGAAAGACGCATATCAGAAAGCTTATAGCTATTTAAGCTTATAGCTTATAAGTTGTATCAAATCTAAACATTGCAAATATCTATATGTGTTGAGGATAGTGTTTGTTGTGTTATTTTTCTACATTTATATCAGGGTTGTGTGCCGATGCAATCTCGTGGTTTGGAATCAGGGCCATTTTCTCTCGCCTTACAGTGTGTCGCTCGTTCGAGTCCTATTCATGATGACCTTTGCTCCATGTGTGTCCCTCTTTCTTGTCTGTCTTCACTGCAACTGTATTCCATGTCATGGCATGCATGTTGTCTGTAGTTTAGGGTATTGTGACATGGCATATAAGTACTATAAAAATATGAAAAATATCGTATCAGCCAAAATAATTATCGGCAGATACTCAAAATGAAATCAGATTGGGAATGGGCAAAAAACAATGTGATCAGCACATTCCTAATCTATATTTCATTTATACGAGAGATTTCATCCATAGGGTTGTAACACTATAGTATATTGATTTTAATTTTAAGAAGTCAATTATATTAAAAAAAATACCAAGTATTGTATATTAGCAATTTTAAATAGAAAAACACGTGTTCAAATGCAATGTCCATCTATTTGCACTATCCACAGGCTTCACACATATTTAAAATATCTGCTAAATAGTTATTGATTTCAAACTATTAAATCATATCGTATCGCCATAATGAACTGATATTTTCCATGTATCGCGGTTAAAATGTGTCATTAGTTACACCCCTATTCATCCACCACTCGATGTTAACTTTGCATACGCGTCTTGGAGTCGTCCAGTTGAAGATGTTTAAACGACGATGGGGTTTGTCACGTTACACCATTGTACCGTTCCTATCAATAGCCTGCTGTATGTCAGAAAACCAGCGTTTCCTGACCAGTGACCAGCGCTGATGAAGCTCCACTGAACGCCTCAGCTTTTTTCATGCGGAATTGACGCCACTGGCTCACAGCCCGTCATTCATACATTTGGGATAAATATTACGTTTTCCCCTCCGAGATTGACGTCTGTTTTCCTCCACATGTCATAGGGACACACACACACACACACACACACACACACACACACACACACACACACACACACACACACACACACACACACACACACACACACACACACACACACACGCACACACACGCACACACACAGAAACAAAGAAACATTATTGCTCACTCCTGCATTCCAGCTGTCGTACTTCGACTCACTTTGCCAAAAGAATATTGAAGAATATTGTCTTTATTGAACAATGAAACATTCATTCTCACACAATTCTGTTGCATTACCCCAATAGTACTAAATGCAAACTTAAATGGCGTGGGACGTGTGACAGAGTACGCTGCCGTATAAACAACCTTAGTTGAATTAAAACGCAAACATTTTTAGATACATATTTGAAATGTATATCTAATTGTATATGTAAACTAGGTAAGGATTGACCTGCGTGGAATCGCCACAACGAAGACCTACAACTATCTACGTCACTCAGAACATTCAAAAACTTGTTTAAGACTCAGATATTTAATAGATTAAAACATTGTGGTCAATAATAATATTTTTCCTCGTTTGGATTGGGCTGATCATTGTTCTTTGTGTCTACAATTTGTTTGTTTCAGTTTGTTAAACTATGTTTTTCAGGTTAGTTTTGTCAGTAACTTAAATCAGTCTTTTGGCAGGCTCAAGAGCTCAGTGACATTTCAGTTGTAAAAACAACTGAAAGTTGTTTTTTTTTTTCAGTTTTTTCAGTTGTAAAAACAACTGAAATGTTTTAACATGTAATTGCAAAGCACGAAATTAAAATTCATACATTCATTGAGGGTATGCACATTCATAAAGTGAGTGGCAAGTGACTTGGCAAAATGCAATCGATGGACTTTTCTGTTTTGGATGTATGGTATCATGTCCAGAAAAGTAGCTTTTCCCAGCCAGTATAGGCGTTCCCTCATAACTTCTGGGATTGCTAATGCTGTCACATGTGTAGCCTCGATTGTTAGTCTGACCACATGGCCTGTTGAAGGATTGAAAAAAAAAAGGTCAGATCCAGCAACAAGATGTGTATATGCATAGTACCCACTCTACAGGGGGGTGAAACGCAACAGGACAACAGCATGGGCACCAAGGCCCACCCCAACTCAACCATGATTGATCGAAACTAGGGTATTTTGTCACAACTCTTTTACTAGCTCTGTCTGGCTCCCACAAGGGAAACTGTGAGGATATCTCACACGCTCAAACAAAATATCAAAAACAATCAATCAAAAAACACTGCAGTGTCTGTCAATGCTTTTAAGGTATTTATTTTCCTTTTGTCCTGACAACAACCTGTCCTATGGAAGCCCCATTCAGTGGTCAGACCTCAAGCTGTACCGAACACCCCCAACCCCACCCCCACCTCTCCGGTTCATTGAAGAAAAGCCTTTATTTATTCCAGGAGGGCCACTTATACTAGGATTACCTTCTACCCACCTTGTCCCATATGGGAACTGAGACGTTATCTGACGGGGCAATCTGACCCAACAACATGCACGCAACACACACACACACAATCACATGCATGCACACACACACACACACACACACACACACGCACACGCACACGCACACGCACACGCGCGCGCGCACACACACACACACACACACACACACACACACACACACACACACACACACACACACACACACACACACACACACACACACACACACACCTGTGCACACTGGCAGAAAAAAAAGTTCTCACATTATAACTTCTTACTTCTATGGTAACTGAAGTTTCCAAATCTTACTCAAGTACAGTAAATGGGTAAATGTAATTAGATACGTGTAACAAGTAATATGAAATAACATTACATTCTCTGTAAAAGTAATATAACGAGATTACGTCCTACAAAACAGTAATAATATTACTGTATATTTACTTCTATTAATATTACTAGTAACTTTCGTTATGATGCTTCTTTCAACAGTATTGCCTTGGAGAGGTGAGATGAGCTAATAATGCCACTTTACTTTGAGCTAAAAAGTGCAAAGTACAGGCTTCAGGCTATTCTTTTAACAGTCAGACGTACAAAGCATCTAGTGTCAGAGTTGTGACATTGAGGGGTCAGAAACTGAGCGCTGGAGAGCTGTCCGTGCAGTATGCAGTATGTTGTCTCGGTTCTGTCAGTTCTAAAAGAAGCTGGCAGATTGTATAGCTGTACTTCCCTTTTTTTTGGGGGGGGGGGCAAAAGTAATATAAAAAAGTAATATGTTATATGTTACATATTCCTCTTGAGCTACTGTAAGTAATCTAATATTACTACTTTCCTAAAGGGATAATAACTTTCCTAAATAATATTGCTGCTTTTCAGCACTGTAAGCGGTGCTGTGCTGTGCTCTCTCTCTCTCTCTCTCTCTCTCTCTCTCTCTCTCTCTCTCTCTCTCTCTCTCTCTCTCTCTCTCTCTCTCTCTCTCTCTCTCTCTCTCTCTCTCTCTCTCTCTCTCTCTCTCTCTCTCTCTCTCTCTCTCTCTCTCTCTCTCTCATTTGCCTCTCCTCTCTCTCTCTCCTCTCCTCTATCTGCCAGGTCAATCTAAGCTGCTGTCTGGCTGCCATGGCACGTAAACTTAAACCTGTGGCCTTGGCTTGAATCCCCCATCACTCCCCTCCCTCCCCCTCTACTCTTACTCACTCCGTTCTTTTCTCTGTTTGTTTTGATCTCTTCTTCCTTCCTTCCTCCATGAATCTCTCTCTCTGTCTTTTGCTTCGGATGTCTCTCCTCCCCTCCCTCCCAGCCCTATTCTGTCTCCACTTGTGTCTTAAAGGGGAACCACCGTGATAGTTTTTCAAGATTGTAGGTCTTTACTAGAGCTGTCAATCGATTAAAATATGACTGCCTACCTATAGTTAATGTTTGATTAATCACAATTTAATCGCATATGTTTTATTTTTATTTTTATTTCGATTTTTGGGGGTAAAACAACCAAAAAAGTTTTTTTTTTTATGTTTTATTTGATTTTTTATGTTGGGTTACATTAAGCTCTTTATTATCTGACCTCGCATGCATGCATTCATTTCTTACCGCTTACTTCTTTGTTTGGTTAGGCTCGCCGAGTGAAATATGTGCTCATGAGTTGGCCAGACGTATTATGAAAAATCGCCCATCGCTTCACGTCACTTTTTTTCCATCTCGACACATTTGTACACATCACCCATTTAACAGATGCTAACAGGTTCCCTTCGTAATAGTCCAATATGACAATACCATCACTGAAGGGATTGTTCACCATTGGAGCATACAGCACGTAAGTATTGATCGCTGACCCCCCTGTGAACCCTGTTCACTTATTTTCCCAGAAGCCCTAGCAGCCGAGTACATCCGGGAGTTTTTCCGGCTTCGTTGTCACAACACGTCAACCTTGTCATGATGTCTGTGACAAATCCAGAGTTTTATATAATAATAAAAAATAATCAAACAATGGTGAATTGAACATACAAAAAAATCAAAATATAATATATTTAGATTTTTTGTATGTTCAATTCACCATTGTTATACCTACTGTATATATTATATACAGTAGGTATACTTTTTTCCTTCCCACTATGCATCATTTCTACTTTGATGCTGCAGCCATTTCCCTGCAGACAGACACTTGCTTTGCCCTGCAGACGGTCCAGAACTTTATTATTGTCTACAAATCAAGTTATCAAAACATCTGTCTTGTTAATGACAAGGCGGTGTTAGTGTGTGGGGGAAGGGGGGTTGAGACAGTGCTTTAGCCAATCACAGCGAAGTAGTCTCCAGCAGTTTCATAATGAGCCAATAGAGTGGAGGTGAGGTGGAGTTAGACTCACATTTGTTTACAAACACAGATTTTGTACACACTAAAGTCGCCTATAATACCTTTAACATGTTATTCATGTTAAAGGCAATGGAACAAAAGGTCGGGCTATGCAGCGAAGCTGTTAACGGCTGCATGCCGCCCAATTACATGCATGCTGTACTACCAGCCCACTGGAGGTTTCTTTTTGCCAGATTCAACACAAGCTCATAATTCTAGGCCGAGGTCCAAGACAAACTAATTATTATCATTAAAATGTGAGCGGAGCGGCTTGGCTGCGGCAGCCAAAACTATTTACCCTGCGAAGAACAGACGGGCCACACCCCCGCCGGGGTGCGCAGTGTGAAACCTAGTGGAGGAACAGGCTACCAATTTTTTTTCAAAATGAATAAAGAGTATTTAGAAAAGAGCAGATCTACAGGCTCACAATTAACGACACCTAGCCTTGCTGCAGCTGTCCCCGAACAACGAGGGACAGAGATTCTTCGCTGATTCTTCACTGACAGTGTGAACATAACGAAGACTAAAAAGACCATTAGCAACATCATAAATGGTAAATGATGCATTTATATAGCGCCTTTATCCAAGGCGCTTCATAGATTGTGCATCACATTCACCCATTCACACAACGATGGCGGAGGTAACCATGCAAGGCACACCCAGAGCAAATAGGGGAGCAGGGGCGAAATCCAAAAGCGACCTCGCCCGCGGGCGCCCGGTTTCAAAAGCGGGCGCCCGCTTTCACAAAAACGGGCGCCCGTTTTTGTGAAATCGGGCGCCCGCTTTTGAAAACGGGCGCCCGTTTTCAAAAGCGGGCGCCCTTTTCAAAAGGTTATGGTTAGGGTTAGGTTAGGTTTAGGCATAGGTTTACTGAGGTTAAGTTTAGGGTTAGAGTTAGGTTTAGGCATAGCCTAGTTTGTGAAAACGGGCGCCCGCTTTTGAAAACGGGCGCCCGCTTTTGAAAACGGGCGCCCGTTTTTGTGAAACGGGCTCCCGTTTTTGTGAAACCGGGCGCCCATTTTTGGGAAAGCGGGCGCCCGCTTTTGAAACCGGGCGACCGCGGGCGAGGTCGCTTTTGGATTTCGCTGGCACTCAGAGCAAATAGGGGTTCAGTGTCTTGCTCAAGGACACTTCGACCGTAACTCTGGGGCAACCTGGGTTCAAGCCTGCTGTTACCATCCAGTGACTCCACCCTGCCCTGAGCCATTGCCGCCCGACAGCAGTAAAGAATCTATATAGGCTAACTGTATACAAATGCTACATAAAAATACTATCTAACAGACTTTTCATACGCCTGTAGGAGGTCGAGCCTAGGGCAAGTACTAGTACAAGTACTATGCTCAGCCCTTCCCACTAGAACGAACTGTAGCTTATGTAAATATACAGTATGTGAATTATTATGGATAAGATGTCTAAAATGCAAAAGAAAGGGCACCCTTTCCACATTGCCCTAGGGGCGCCACGAAGGGGCCAGGGCTGACCTGGTGGACACCTGTGCCCAGAAGGGCACTTTTTCTAGTTGTTATTGTGATTTACACGTTCGCTTCCCATGCTCACACATCTTTCTATTGTAATTGTATTGTACTTGTACTAATGTACTTAGTTATTTTCCACCACTGACCATTACACAAAGTCCTTGTGTGTGCGCCCGTGCCATGAAGTGTTGTGAACACCACCATGAAGTGTGTTTGTATTCGTCAAATGTTGGGAGTGTAAACTAGACGAGTGCAAAAAGTAAATTCTTTCTTTGACAATATTTGTGCAAGCAGCAGCAACGGCGGAGAAGTGTGTTTTCCTTCTGGGATTAAGGGTTGTGTACGGAAGCAAGGAAACGTGTGTGTAAGAAAGAAGAAACGGAGAGAGAAAGCGTCTGCGGCGTCAGTCGGCGTAAACAAAAGCTGGAGCCAAGGTTAGTCAGGCTGGTCTCAAGGGAGAGCTCCACTAACCTACCACTGGGAACATTTCTTCTGTTGGTATTTGCCAGGAGGCTGATCATTGACATTTTTTCATATAACTCATCCAGATTCTGTCCAAACATCCTGCAAATCGTTACACAGTATCTCTACAGTCATAAACTCAGTCAGATCTGTCCCATATTTCATATTCCATGCTGATTGCCTATAACTGGCTTTCAAAGTTTGGAGGTTTGGCTCATTTTGAACAACAAGCATCATCAAGTCATGAACACAGCATGCAATTTGTGTGAAATCTTGCACTTTCCTACTAGGTGGGCAAATATAACCGCACCCATTTCACATTGGCCTGTTATAGCGCCACAAAACAGATTTTTGGAACAAAAAACGCATCAAATTATCCAATTGCCATCAAAGGCATAAGAAAAAATGGCACCCCTTTCAAAACAACCTATTAAAGCGCCACCAGGAGGCCACAGCCTTGACATGGACTAGTGATCCTGTGTCCGTGGCAGGGACGTGCACACATAGACATCAAAGAGGGTTTCAGCCTCCTACCCTTTTAGCCACATCTGCAAAACAACTGCCCTTTCCAGACCACGAATGCAGCATTTATGACATGGTGAAAGAAATGCAAAATGCCACTCCTCTCCTTCCCATGCCATGATGAACGCATCATTTTGCATTGAACAAGTTTGTTTCAGAAATCCATGCCATACACCGGCATGTCCACTAGCTAAAGAGTGCTGAGTTGCACCCCGAAAATAACAGATCTACAACGATGCATTGTAAGGATGTAGATCTGCTATTTTCACAACTTTTGTCCAAAAGTATCCTCTTACGGGACTTCAGCCCCTCTAATACTCTCTGCATGGTCCTTGTCTGTGGAGCTTGACGGATGTTATTTTATGTGAACTATAAAGACTGCATGACTGGCAGGAGAATTATGTTGTATAGTGACATATGTATAAAAGGAGAGAAAGTAACACACACACACACACACACACACACACACACACACACACACACACACACACACACACACACACACACACACACACACACACACACACACACACACACACACAGCAAGCTTGTCTTTATTACGTTGTACATCATGTCCTGGACATCATGTCCAGGACCTCATTTATGAGGACATCATCACTGCCTAAAGCTCCCACAGGGCTAAACAATCAAACATAGAAATCAGTTCAGCTTTTGTTAATTAACACAAATAACCCTTGGATTAAGCCATGTGCCTTAAAAAAACTGCCTGGAATCAGTCTTTTGGGATCCCAACAGGAATTTGTTAGTCATTGGGACTGGTTTGTTTTCTATGGCTGTGTGTTTGTGCGTCTGCAAATGCAGTGGCATTTGCAGACGCACAACCACACAGCCATAGAAGGAGCCAATCTGGTGTAAAACATACTGTTCATCCAATTACTGTAAGCCACATTATCATAGCTGACAGAAACATTACTAAAACTCATTTTAGCTGAATGAGGGATATTTGACTTTTCAAAATAATTTTATTGTCTATGCAAACTTGTGTTGACAGCTCAAGAGGCCGTAAAGACGAGTTGTGTTTGGTCCATTGATTAATCTACTTTAATCGTGGCTGATGCCAACTGAATTAGGATATTTGGAACATTGGGATCGTTTTCACCTAAATAATGTTGAAAATACGGGGGTGCACGTGTTTATGTGCTCTTCCGTGGTATGTAGGTTCCTATCTGAGCATACTGTGACAATCGGTAGCCAGACTGATGTTGATTTCACTTGATGAATTTGGCAATTCGAGCGTCGCAACAGCTAAGAAGTGAACAATAAAGACTGCCAGATAATGACTATGTATAGTGACGTATGTACAGTATGAAAAGAGAGAAAGCCATGAGCTTAATGAACTTGTGTTTCACTATAAAATAGTTGTTCCTTTTGCAACATGCTTGTTACTTTTGGCAATCTTATCTTCTTGCAACTTGCAAGGTCGACTTTTCAATTAACCTATCATGTTTGACACCATTACACCATTGGTTGAAAATAAAACACTTCTATAACGTGTCAATGACAAGCAATAATGTATAGATAATCTAGCGCGATGCGTTCCAGGGGCCACTTCAAGTTGCACATACTGTGGCACGTCTCTTTGCGTACCTGTCTGTCATCCGACAGATGACAGGGTTGGTTTTTAAATATTATTTTAAACCTGGTAAACCATACCTCGCAATAGGAGGTGACGTCTAGAGGATGTCGCCATCACCAAACAGGTGTGTCAGACCAGAGCCCTGTGCAGTCGTCGTCGGTAGATACGACCATCTCCATCAGCAGGCCTGTCTTCTGGGAAGAAGAGGTTTGTTTATTATATGAATGTACCCTGTATACCTTTATACCTCACCAGAGTGCATAGTTACACAAACTATACGATTGCAATTGCCTTATAGCTTCCACAACCTTACAGGCATATAAGCAAAGGCTCATCTTTTAAAGGGGCTCCAAAATGAATTGGACATTTTTAAGATTTTTGTTTTTAGACTCCACAGTGTGTTTTTACGTGGGTTTTCTCCACCCACCCTTTAAGACTTTGGCATGCATGGATAATGCCAATGTCCACTCCTCCCACTGTAGTCCAATACCCCACACCACCACCACCACCACCACCACCACCACCACAGAGACTGAGGTGGGCAGGCATAAGCAAAAAGGCTTGGTATAGCAGAGGATGACAACTAATCTGAGTGGTTGTTTAGACTTCAGTGGCTGAGGGGCAACATTTATGCCATCAATTTGATGTTACATTCATGATGGAGCCCCTTAAAGTGACGTGGACAAACATAGAAAGACTGTGCCGAAGAGAAGAGAAGAGAAGAGAAGAGAAGAGAAGAGAAGAGAAGAGAAGAGAAGAGAAGAGAAGAGAAGAGAAGAGAAGAGAAGAGAAGAGAAGAGAAGAGAAGAGAAGAGAAGAGAAGAGAAGAGAAGAGAATGTCCTCCCCAATTTTTTTCTGCACTTTAAACATTTCATCAGATGTGTGTTAATGATCATGATGTTTTCATATTCCCTAGGCATGCATTTGGCATCCTGTTCGTCTTCCAAGCCCCCCCAAACAACCCCCCGGCCCCCTCCCACCCCCCACTTCAATCCTGTCTACTATGAGTTCAGTTGCGAGAGTGCAGACAGACCATGCACAGCTGTTTTCCTTGGAAATGTTTCCCTCTCCCTCTCTCTCATTAATAGTTGACATTGTACAGCATCGTGCTAAGTGCAATATACCCGGAATGAATGAGATACAAATCAAGACAAGACAACGCGTGCACACACTGGAAAGGGAGCGCCAGGAGCAGGACATAGACAAGTGCAAGAAGGTGGAAGCACTTCACACACCACACACACACGAGCGTGCACACGCGCGTGCACACACGTGTGCACTCGCTGTCAGGACTTAATCCAGACAAGTCTTCTTTCAGTCAGATCATTCTAATTCGTGGATCAGCACACTGCACGCTGCCTTTGATGTGAAGTCCTAACATGATGCAGGGTGGAAACACTAAATGTTTGGGATGTCTCTTTCTCTCTCTCTCTGTCTCTCTCTTTCTCTCTCTCTCTCTCTCTGTCTCTCTCTCAGCCAGACACAGAACTGCCGCTTGCCATGCTTACAAAGCCAAGATGCCCATGGTTGTTGTTTTTTTTTTGCCAGGTGCTTGAAAAGCATCCCGGACCGCATCTACACCCGCCACTACTGACAACCGTAAAGACGTCTTTAGTGATGACCTATAGTCATGCTTGGCTCTGACATGCTCCATGATGTCCATAAAAGGTTATCACCATTTCACCTAAAAAGGGTGAAAGGTGTTGACTGGCCTTAATACTCGTTGTTGTTGTTGTTTGGGAGGGAAGGGGGCGGAGTTTGGCGTCTTCTAGACCAATCAGTGAACAGGGCAAAAGTTCCAGGGTAAAAGGATAGTAAAAAAGCAGAGAGAAATGTGTCTGTGTTCGCAGTGAAATATGATTCATTGTAGTTTGTATGAACCTTCAGCAAGCCAAACGTCACGGCACTAAAACCTGAAAACCGGGAGCGAGTGGCGACGGCAGCTAATGTAATGAATTAAACTGGAGCTACTGGAAAGCCATTAACACACAGAAGGAAGAACATCAGAAACTAGCGAAAATTGTACAAAATGTGTTCTAAATTGTGGTAGTTTTCTGAAAACAATGTTTCTGTGTCAGTGGTGCCTCCAACTATTTCACACGCGCATACATTCACGCACACACGCCTCTGCTCATTTCTTATGGCCTGCTTTCTTCCAGCCACACTAGTTTGTTTTAAGACAACAAGCAGCTCAATATTCACAAGAAGAAGTCTTTCTTCTACCGAGGAAAATAGACAGGATGTTGGATGGGCTTTGTGCACGGCTTTGTGTTTTTGTATGTGTGTGTGTGCTTGTGTTTGCGTGCACGTGTGTGTATGTGTGGGTGTGTGCATGTGTGTTCAAATGGTACATGTATTTGCATGTGTCTGTTGCGTGTGCTTGCATTTGAGGCTGGGTGTGGGTCTGAAGACACCCAAACACTGCATGCGCACGCTTGTGTGTGTGTGTGGGTGCATGTGTGTGTGCTATACAGTATGTCAACACATAGCTTTAGCAAAACCTGCTTGCTTGAATGGCAAAGTCCTATACCAACTTAGCCTAGTGGAAAACATTTGTTCAAGACGTCTGCTAAGTCGCAAATAACACGGACATGTTAAGGAAAACGATGAACACAAAGACTGGCAGCTCTGTTTGATTTGACTCAGTTAACGCAGTTTTCCAATGACTGGAATGTCCTAACGTTGGTATATCATTATCATACTATGCTTTATGTAACTGGAATGAAGCGGAACGGTGTGTTTTTTTTTTTTTTATCATGGATCACACCTGATTATCTGGCACAGATAGGGTTTCTGAACCAACCAGAGTATGCATCCTTTCAGGTGATGGGATGGCAAGAAAAGAGATACGGCTTAACGCTGAGCTCTACTCGGCTCAATGCATGGACTGTTTGTTTACAATAGTCGTTCAGCTCTGCCATTTTATGCACTCAGATAAATATTCTAACGTGATGATTAAGTTCAAATCGACTAATACCAGTACACTGTCTGGATGCCATGGGATGAAAAACAGTGTATTTCTGACTGTAATCAAAGCCACCTCAGTAATGACTTAAAAACAGGTCAGCGTAATTTCTAATGGCTTTTAGTGACGTGATAGTGGCTACATCATCACACAGCATGTTTTCGTTCATGGGAAGTAATTAAAAATGTCTTCTATTGAGTTTTGATATAAAAATACACATTTTGTTGGGATGCATTGTTGGGTATGGCCACGGATGCGGTCTAAAAGTGTGAAAAACATATTTTTCAATTCACTGGTCCTTTAACATTTCATCTTGTAATGATCAACGCCCAAATTCTGGCACCACTTTGGCTCATCACTGGCTGCCAAAGTTTCCCAGATTTCATTTTAAGGATGGGGGCGGGCCGGGAAAGTGAGATACAAACGATATACTGTATTTAAGGCACCACCCTTTAAGTAGTCGAGAACAAACACTTTGAACGCATCCTTCCTCATTTGTTTTGACTTGCCATTTGAAACTGCCCAAACATCCATCTTCTGTAGAACAAGAAAGAGGGCGCGGGCGATGTACTGCATACGCGGTAAACGCTGCCATGTGCATCGCATGAAAAGCTGAAAACCACGTCGACGCAACGCGGCCGGCGGCATGACAATCAGCGCACGACTGTAATGTGCAACAACTTGGACAGACGCGCACGCAGAGCGTAACAGCAGGCAGCCTTGTTAGCTGTCTGACACGCACTTTACACAAGCCATACACGCGTAATCCATTACAGCTGTGCATGGGGAGCTTAATGCAAGCCAGGACACCACTGAATGCTGCAATATTCTGTCTTTATCTGAACAGGCGCAACGTGTAGGCTGTACAACACACACACACACACACACACACACACACACACACACACACACACACACACACACACACACACACACACACACACACACACACACACACACACACACACACACACACACACACACACACACACACACACAGTCACTTCTCGGTTTTACATGGGAAGATGAAACACATACTGTGAATGACAGTGGTGATGTAATTTCCAGTTTTTTTGTGTCTCCCACAAACCCTCAGAAAAGGAGTGTCCCTGGTCTATTGTTCTTAAACTCTGTTGAAGCATTAGAGTTGCGTTAAGTGTTTGCAGGTGCACATCGCTCACTGAATAGTTTGTGTTCCTGTAATGTATTATACAGTGTGTGTGTGTGTGTGCGCGTGTGTGCATCGTTTGTGTGCATATCAGTTGTAGTCTTAATACAACATTGCCCCACACACAGCTAATACAGCTGTGTGTGTGTGTGTGTGTGTGTGTGTGTGTGTGTGTGTGTGTGTGTGTGTGTGTGTGTGTGTGTGTGTGTGTGTGTGTGTGTGTGTGTGTGTGTGTGTGTGTGTGTGTGTGTGTGTGTGTGTGTGTGCATGCACATGTGCATTTTAGACAGACAAGCTTCCAATCTACAGTACCGTTAAAGAGGAGGTGCCGTGATTTTTGATTTTTTTCCCCCAATTTTGTACATGTTTAAGAGGTGACAGTATGTAAATAGACCCCTTTGTGTGTTTTTATGTGCAATGATGTCTTCCCTTTGTATTTAGGGTTTCTTCCTGGGGGCTGAACCTTTCCAGTCAAACGTGTCAATGAAAAAAAAAACTTCAATATAGTGACATCATGTGCTTAGCCCCTCCTCTAACTCCTCCCCCTTTATCATGCAACTAAAGCTGTGGGTGTGGCTTCAGTTCAGGTGGATCTCCACCCATCACCACCCACCAGGCAAACCAGGCATACTTAATGAACTGGTGGAGTGGAATAATAAAAATGACAGTTTAACAAACATTGTACACTTTGGGAAAAAAAAAACTTACTTTTCATATAACATTAATACCTGATGATCATGTTTTATGGTAGAAAAAATCATGGCACTCCATCTTTAAAGGTATAGTAAGTAATTTGGATGAATTGGAAAAACACTCCAGTCCCCTGTGGTAGCAAGATGTGCACAACACAATCTACATTGAGGGGAGGTGCAACAGGCCACCAGCATAGCACCACAAAGGCCTACCTCACTCAATCCTGATTGAGGAAGGCCTCCTCACCTCCTCCTCACATCCTGAAACTAGGGTTTTTGGACCCCACGGGCTCAATGGGGAGAGGGAGGAACTCCTTATATGGACACCACACTACAGTAGGGAAGATTAGCCAAAAAAGAAGAAAAAATAACATTTGAATGAAGTGAGATCACTTACTATACCTTTAAATCAAAATATGCTAAAATACTTTCTATGACTAATATATTTAAGGGATCAAGCAGTCCACGAAGTGGACTTGATCCCTTCTTGTTTCTGTCTCTTTTTTCCTTCTCCTTCTTCTTCCGCCAGAAATAGCTGTTCTGGCTGAACCGTGCAGTCGGTTTTCGCGAAAATTGGTAATCTGGTAGAGGGTGATGCCAAACGGTGATGATGCGAAGCCTGTGACCACTGGTCAAATGGTGGCGCTATAGCACTCAACTGAAATTGCAAACTTTAAACACTCATAACTCATGAACAGCTCGACTCTCAGAAATGTAACTTATATTCACTTATGCGTCTGCTTATGTCAAACAACTTTTGTATTCTGACTTTTGACCTCTGACCTTTAGATGAGCCGCCATCTTTAATCATATGTAAAACAGTTAAAATGTCTCTTCTCCTACAATCTTTGATCAAAATGCATAACAATGACCTACATATGAACTTTGAAGCCATACAAACATGAAATGAGTGTGAATTTTGTTTTCAGTGAAAAAAATGATGTTTTTACGAGCCAATGAAAATTGCTTGTTTGTGAAAATTCTTCTATTATCCCTAATCTACACATGCAAAGTAATCTGTTTATGAGATTTTACAGTTTGGTAGAGGGGGATGCCAAATAACACTAAAACCAGTCTTGCTCCAATCGCTCAAATGGGGGCGCTATAGCAATTCTTTGAAACTGAAACATTTGAACAAGCATAACTCAGGCTTCGTTTGGCTTAAAATCATGGGACTTGTTTCTACACGTTCCTTGATTCATGTGGAACACATCTGTAATTTCGACTGGTAAGCTCCACCCCCAGAGTGTCTGCCATTTTAAGCAGTTTGAAAAATGCTCATGCCTGATTTTATGCCTGGATTTTTGATCAATTTGCATGACACCTGCTACATGAGAACTTTGGCCCCATCCGGACAAAACTTCAGAAGCAAATTTGTTTTCATCAAAAAATGACGTTTTTATAAGCCAATGAAAGTTGCTCGTTTGTGAAGAGTCTTCTTCTGCTTGTTTCTCTCTGGCAACACTGGAGCAAGTACATTCTGCCAGATTGTGTGAGAGGAATAAGCATGTGGAACTTGTTTCCATTTGTCACTTTGACCACTAAGCTCCACCCTCGGACTGCTGAATTGTGCATATTGTTCATATTGCTTACTGCTTGGTGGCGCGTTGTTGGGTTGTTTCATTGATGACAACAACTAAGCAAATCATTGTGCCTGGATAGCTCAGTCGGTAAGGTGCCTGACTTCGGAACACAAGATTGAGGGTTCAAGTCCCACTGCTGACAATACAAAGTCTGAGTCTCCAAAAACCCTGCTGTGTTTCCACAATCACATGATGTATTTCTTCCATGTTTCTATGGCTTATTTGTGCATATTTAAGGAGCGGTAGTGGCTCAGAGGTAGAGTAACCGGATGGTAACCACAAGGTTGCCGGTTCGATCCCGGGCTCCTGCAGAGTTAGTGTCGATGTGTCCCTGTCCCACTGCCATCAGTGTATGAATGTGTGTGTGAATGGGTGAATGTGATGCACAATCTATGTAAAGCGCCTTGGATAAAGGCGCTATATAAATGCACCATTTACCAAGCAGTCCACTGAATGTGTGTGTTGTTTCCAGTACGTCTTGTGTCTGTTGGGTAGCCTCATTGGTAGAGCGCATGACTTGGAAATGAGAGTTCCTGGGTTCAAATCCCAGCACGGACACCTAGTAATATGAGTCAATCATGCACAATCTCATGTGGTCTTCTACATCTAAGTTCATGGTTCTATGTGTAACCCAGGGTAAAACTCAATGTAATGGTGGTTGTCACCATTCGGCCATGTTGTGTTTTGTCACTATTCGGCCATGTTGTCACTAATGACAGTTCACAGCTCAGTTCACCACTCACTCACAACTCACCAATCATTTACTCATTCAGCAACTCAGTGGCCTTGTGGTTAGAGTGTCTGCCCTGAGACTGGGAGGCCGGGGTTCGATTCCCAGCCGGGTCATACCAAAGGCTCTAAAAACGGGATCCAATGCCTCCCTGCTTGGCACTCAGCATCAAGGGTTGGATTGGGGGTAAGACCCTGCGTCATACTAGCGTCATGTCCAGAGGGTGTACTTGTACATCAAGCTGCCTCATGCTACAGAAACAGGAGATAGGCACCTGCCCTATGGCCCTCATGGCTGGGCAAGGCTGTTTGACTGTCACTATTCGGCCATGTTGTCACTAATGACAGTTCATAGCTCAGTTCACCACTCACTCACAGCTCACCAATCATTCACTCAGTCACACCAGATTGTGAGTCAGTCAGGGCAGGAATCAAAAACCCTGCCCTGCTCCCATAATTACCTGATGTATTTCTGAAGTTCAGGCTCCCATGTTTCTATGGCTTATTTGTGCGTATTGTTCTTACTCCTTATTGCTGCTTGCTTGATCCCGTTTTATTGCTGCTTGCAGCTATATTTATTTATTATTATTACTAATACCAATCCTATGGTTACAGAGCAGTAGCCAGCATGCAGAAAGTATCATACAGTTTAAATTACAATATACTAGCTCTGGTATAACATTTGCTAAAATGTCCGTGAGTGTTTGCGTGAACCGCAGAGGGCTGGGTTCTTGGTTGCAGCCCTTCAGATGTAGATATTCACAGCAGAACATTATTCCCCAGCTGAGAAAAACTAGAAAGTATTCTGATGCTGCGCCGCTCCCCTCGCCCTGCATGAGGTCACATGATGAGGTGCTAGACTTGGCGGTATAAGACGGCATCTTATTTATTTGGTGACCTTTCGATAGGAAGCGTAATGGTCATAGGATTATAATGGAGAACATCTTTATTTTAAAAGGTAAAGGGGTCTAAGATCTGGATTCAAAACAGTGTAAGTATTTGAACGTTTTCACAGGACACAACAAAACACTACAAACTAAACTTTTCACACAACTCAAGGATTATTATAGTCGATTAAGATTCGACTAGGATTATCAAGGGGGTTACTGAAAGGTCTATTCTCTTCATTCAAGTTGGCAGTTTAGTTGCCACTAATAACTAATAACGCTCCCGTGTCTTCTCCTCCTCATCTTCCCTTTACGGTACGTACGTTAACGGTACCTGCCTCTGCCTTTGCTGTCCTGCAGCCTCCCTCCTTCCCTCCAAACCATCTCTTCCCATCGCGATTCTCTTCATTCAAGTCGACACTTTCACTTGCCACTATAATCCCTGTGACTCTGCGGGTTCCTCCTCCTCTTCCCTCCGTACCGCGTACGTTCCTGCCTTTCCCCTTCCTGCAGCCTCCCTCCCTCCCTCAGGTTCACCCGCGGTACCATCCACTGTACATTCCATTCTCCTGAGTCCTGCTTTCCTCCCATTAAACTGTCACTGCGATCATCGTCACTCGGCTTCGACTGACAAGCGGCTCCCGACGGTCTCTACTCAGGCAGGACAACAACCTGCGATCTTATATGCAAATCTGACCACAGAGCCGTGTTCACATCATTGCTCAAGAGGCAGTTTGTTATCTTAGCAGGTAATGAGCACTCTTACTATTCCATTTGTGTTACTTTTGGTATGGCAACATTGTCTGGGGGAAAAAACACATCTGTTTGCACCACAGGCGTGATGCTCACTATATTATTCAACACGGAACGTGGAGGAAACCCCTTTTTGATTTGCATCACTATAGAGCTGAGCAGTCCCGCCCCTCTCGTGACGCCACCCCTGCTCCAGAAATTAATTCCCTCATTCATTTTCCGTGTAGACTTTTAGAAGATGATTGTATTATATAATGATTATATTACAATTACGCCACAGACAAAGCCAACTCGGGTCATGACAAATCATGACAACACAATATTACCATACAATATCTAATCAGCAAGAAGTAGATACAACACTTTTTGTTTTATTTTTCTTCTCAGAAATGATTTGATTGCCACATTTTGTCCCGCGACGTAATTCATATAAAGGTCAACGATTTCTATGTAGCATACCAGTTCAATGAGAACCTCTTGAGGGCCCACAACGAATGTTCTCTCGTAACTGAAATCGCACCACCGACCTCGATGGAAGCAGGCCCTGACTTTAGCACCATTAAGATCCACTGTTAATCTGGTCCTGCAGGCTTTTCGCAACGCTCCAAGATGTCATAGCAAGCGTGCAGATGTTGGACGTCGTGCAGTACAGTATATATAAGTATACCTGCGGGGCCACTTTTGGTTTTGTGTCGACGCATACAGTCTCTCTGACTTTTCACTCGGAGAGCTTGATTTTTACAGCTCCCAAAGAAGAGATCTGGACGAGATGATTCCTCTGGCTTGGCCTTGCTGAGCAACAACCTGCCAGGCATCAGTCCTCTTCCAGATGTGATCCAGGCCTTTATGTTTAGGGCTTGCTGCATAGTGTTGATTTTGACAGCAAATTCTTTCGAATAAAATTCCAGTCGGTTTCAGTCACATTTTGTTAATCATCGGAAATGTTTTGCTGTTATCCTAGTTATAAAAATAACATTTAGCTGACCAAATGTACATTCGATTTTGTCTTGTGCTAGGCCTTGATGGCATCGCAAAAGTGTCAATTAAGATTTGTAATGCCTCATTTTACACACACTGTTGAACTCTGAAAATAGCAAATCTACAAGCACTATCCTATCCCTCACATGTTAGTCTAGTTAATGTTCATTAACACAATTTTAGTCTTAGTGTTAATCATCATAGTTTTTAATTCATTCTTATTTGGTTTTGGCCAGTATAGAAGGTCGACGAAATCAACACTATACCTACACTTTTCCGGTTCCTTTCCACATTAAATTTCCACAGAAATTGCACTACATGGATCCTTTAGTTGAAGTTTAAAACAATCCTTTGTGCTGTTGACTATATGAACCTTAAGGCTACAGTATATAGCCTTTGAAGTGATATGAGGGCTCTTTTGAAGCCTCCCACCAGCATATCAGGACTGTGTGCTGCGTACACAGTAAAGCCATGCACTCAAAAGACCTGTTGCCAAAATATGTTTGCAGGTCTCTTGAGTGCATGCTGTGCATGGAGCATGTCTAGATATGCTACATTTAGTACTATACTACTAGACACGTGTACAGCATTGGGGTGCATGCGTGCAACGCAGCACTGGCACAGATATGCGCTCCGTGGAGCGCACCTTCCCAGTCGTTCATGTAACGACTTGCACTGTACCTATGCGTATACAGTTCTCAGTCGAATCGTTGCAACTGACATGTTCCCAAACTTTAGCCCTTTGGATGCCTGCCAGCAGATAATGAGGGCTAATAGGCACCTCCAAGCAGCGACAACTGTTACGCCGTAGTGTTACATTCGCCTGTTATTTCCTCGCGGCAGGTCTGCTGTTTTCAACTGCAGCGGTCACATGCTCCGCCTCCGTCTGCGTTGTGATGTGTAATAACGCAATAACAGCATTAATTAGAGGAAGAGTAAATGATCTTTTTAGGTTAAAACAAAGGGTTTTTTTGTTAGACAGTTAAAAAACACTATATTGTGAAAGTGATCATTGGTTCTTCCCAGCTCTTTAATAACTACAAAATACATTTTCAGGTACAGTAGGTGACAGTTTCAGCCAAAAGGGAGACAGTATAGCTATTCATGACCTTTGTTTTTGTTTGTTTTGTTTGTTTTTATACTGCTCCACTTCCCGTTTTGTCTTCTCATTTCTTTAAATTGGGTAATAAATGGTGCATTTATGTAGCGCCTTTATCCGTGGCGCTTTACAGATGACATGCGTTGCATTCACCCATTTACATGGGTCACATGTCATTACGATTCCATATTTTTCAATTCTACTTTTCATTTTTTTGTATAGTTTTGCATAGTTTTAGTATAACACTGCACCTGCGCAGAGTTGCACCACTTACTGCACACAGGCGTGATCTTTTTTTGTTTTTTTTTAGTGCTCTGCTCTAGTTGCCTCTCTCCCTCTGACCCTGATTTTTTTCCCACCTCACCTACTGTCCTCCAAACCCTCCACTTTACATCCATCAAACTCGCTCAGTTTACACCACACACACACACACACACACACGCACGCACGCACGCACGCACACACACACACACACACACACACACACACACACACACACACACACACACACACGCACACGCACACGCACACAGAGAGGATGATGAATAATGCAGCGCTCTGCTCTGATGGTCATCTTCATCATCACTCCATTCTCTCGTCCATTTCACTCTCTTTCACTTTTACTCTCCATTTTCTGTCTATGGAGCGTCGCAGTCCCAACAGCACCCCCCACCACCACCCCCTTTTCAAAAAGACAAGGGAGGCCCAGGAAAGGATTCCCTGTTCATTTTCTCCATAGACATTTCAAAAATGATTCATTCAAAAGCCAAAGTCAACTCTTCTTGTGAGAAAATCACAGCAATTTTATAACAAGGTTATCCACTGCTTTCAAGCATTGTCTAACCGCTACACTACCTAGCAATGTGCTTCCGTAGGTCCATCCATTCGCATGTATTGCCGAGCACGAAAGTCTGTACGTCCAGTAAAGAAAAGCTGTAACACCTAAAGTGGCAGTAGAGTACAACAACAGCATTAAACCTTAGCAGACATTCATTGTAGCCCTCCAGGACACTAAAAGAACAAAACAACACAAAAAGAGTAAACTATACATTAGTAGCTGCACAGTACTATTGCGTTGTTGCTTGTTATTTCTTGATATGATGCATGATGATAAGAGCTAATTTGAAGCTAAATTCAAAATTATACATTTATACATGCTGTAGACTGCTGTACACACCATTGCCACTGTACATGCTCCAACGGGAAATTGATTTTTGGCTGGTGGTGAATATATCCTTTTGACTATAGTATCCTTTTTTGTTTTGTGTTTCTCCAGAAACATGTCATTAACATGAATGGGACGACCGCTATGCTTAATGGCATGCTGCAGTTTGCACAAGTGTGAACGATATCTGTCAAGTTCCCAGGTAAGTGACGACAGCTGCCTGCCGTGGAATGGCTTCTGGACACAACGCGCACACACACATGCACACATGCACGACTACTGAAGAGGCCCTTGTGAGGAATCAGCAATTAGGACCGAGCCTGTTGACCACAAGCGGTCTGTGCCCCTGACTGTGTCAATACAATTACACTATCTTTATGAGCTGTCACCGGGAGCTTGTTTCTCCCTGTGAGGTCTGACGAGGTGTGTGTGCTTGTACATGCGTGTGTGTGTGTGTGTGTGTGTGTGTGTGTGTGTGTGTGTGTGTGTGTGTGTGTGTGTGTGTGTGTGTGTATGTGTGTGTGTGTGTGTGTGTGTGTGTGTGTGTGTGCGTGCACAAACATGTGTTTTCAAATCTCACCCACAGCTTGCTGGCTGTGTAAAAGGCCCAGGCTCGTATTGCTTGCACAGCGCACAGACACGCATGCAGCCACGCACACGCACACACAATAAACGTCCCAACTTCTTCACCCATGTTTGTTTGTTCAGATGTCTGGTAGGCAGCGGAGCAGAGCACACACACACACACGCACACGCACACGCACGCACGCGCACACGCACGCACACACACACACACACACACACACACACACACACACACACACACACACACACACACACACGCATGTACAAGCACACACACCATCATTTAGCTTGTTTCCTCTCTTCCATTTCTCAATGGCTTCCTTCCACCTCTGCTTGGATTCATCTCTCTCATTACCGCTGAACCTTTTCTCTCCTCCTCCCTCCTCTGTTTGTTTGATCAGCATGTGCGTGCACGAGGCTGCTCGTGCACGAGGGGGAGAGTTCCCCTCTTGTTTGTCAACTGAAATGTACGCGCATGTGTGTGCCATGCGTTTCCGCTTGCCTGTGTTTATTATGCACTCGCGTCCTGTGTGCGCGCGGCCCGCACATGCTGGTTGCGTGCGTATTTGTGTACGTGCGTGTCACCTACAGTGATGGATGGCTCCTCCTTCTGTTGATCATGCAACCCGGAGCGTTCCTTTGTGTGTGTGTGCGACATGTTGGCGTGCATGAGTACCGTGTGTTTAGTATGCGTTCACGTCTGTCCTATAGTGGCAGACGGTGACACGTCCAAAACAAAACAAAAAAATGTCATGGGTAGTGATTCGCTGTGAGGGCCGTTTTCTGATACCTGTATCGGAGGGCAAACACAGGAAACAATCCTATCACGCTGCTCTTGTGAGCGAGCTTTCATGTCCGAGTAAGATATCCGTGCAAAGTACGTGGCATTCACGGTGAAAGCGCGTCTAAGCCGTGTGGTGTAATTAGAACATGTGGTTGGATTTGGGCCTGCCAAAACACTACTCCGTCTCTCTGACGTTGCGCAAGTTTCAGTGCGCGGCATCATTTTTTTGTCTGTTCCGACTTTGTGCCACGAGCATGCCGTCTGGCGCAGGGAGGAGGGGCACAGAAATCGGGCGAAACATATAACACGCACACAACAACATCCACTAAATGTTAGGTTCTCTATGCCTGATATCAGAGTGAGACCAAACATAATCATCAAAGAAGCTATAGCGCTGGCTGAGAGGGAAAGTTTCTAATGGTGTCTAATAACATCTACTAAAATGTTGAAATTCAACACCCGTGGGAAACCTCAGGAAAAACAGGTGAAAGTCAGGGTCCTATTCACTAACCATTAGAAGGAAAAACATGCAAAGTGTCATCATGCTTTATGTAGCATGTCTAACTAGGGGGTTTTCATGATGCTGCTGAATCGATTCCAAGTTTTTCTCAGATAACAACTCCTTGGGCTAAAAACAGCCATACCCATCATCATAAATGTGCTTAGTCAGCACCAGTGTCGGGGAAGTTACTTTTAAAAAGTAAGGAATTATAGTTATACAGGTATAGTTACTTTTTAACAAATTCTTTTTAACATAAAAAGGGTGTTGTTCTGTGGTATTCATAGTCACAAGTTTAAAAGGGAATTCCTTCCATTTCCAACAGTAATAATGTAAAATAATGTAAGAACAAGACCGTCTCTGATTGGCTTACACTGAACTGTTGGCCCGTGTTAGCCAATCAATCACCTCTTCTGTGACGTATAGATGGCATCAAGTTAGACTGAGAAGAATCAAGCTTAAGAACACAGACTGTCGACACAGCGCAGCCAGTTACTGCCGCTGCATAATGCTGGTAAGGCTGGTACAATAACTATAAAGCTGTTATGGATTTCGGTAATGTAAGGAATTATGTAAGAAGTTACTGAAAAACGTAATCCCTTACTCTAACGGTGCTACTTGTAAGGGCGGTACCACAACACTGGTCAGCACATTTATATTGCTCTGTTTTTATATTTACTGTATTATAAGGTTCCTGATGAAACCTTTTTATGGAAAGAACGTTGGGTCAACTGCTGTTGTTTTTTAATGTGCAATACAAATAAATGTGACTTGACTTGACTTTTGGGCAAGTTTTATGACCATTTTCAGCCCAATGAGCTTTTTTATTTTTTTTTTTTACAAAACTAATTGTGTTCTTTAACGCCACACTGCCGAGCTGCATGACCAATAGCAGCACTTTCGTCGGGAGGAGGGGCAACACATTAATGTCCTATGAGTAGGGCAACCAAATGGTCAGCTCCGCCCCTGCTCTCTCCTCCCTCGTCCCCTCCCTGCATATTTGATAATGACACAGTGGTATAGCTTGTGGAGCCTGCAGGGGGAATTGTGTTGTTTCTTCATAAAATATTCAAGCAGTCCTTTAGAGACGTGATGCTGAACATGGATTTCTTTTTTTACATGACGGGTGACTAATGCTGAGTCATGAAGGGAGCTACACGTACTGTACTGTTTCTTACATACGCACACACACACACGTGCGCACACACACACTCACACAATGGGTCAATTTTCGTTACGGTGTTTGATCCAGTGTCGATTCCATTGACTAAAATTATGACAAGACACTGCCACTGACCACCTTGTTTTGACTGATAAAAACTAAATAAGAACTAAGCCTTGATGACTTCCACATTTCTTATTTAACCAGCAAAAACAGATTGAGAGTGAGAGTGAGACAGAAATCTATTTTACAAAGTGGGCACTGGATAAAGGAAAACTAAAAACATTAGGCTTGTTTTAGGTCAAGGTGAAATCAAACACTCTCCTATTTCTGTGGAGGCTTAACTATGGTCTATGGGACAGCTAATATATAGAGCATGCTCTCCAAAATAGACTCCTTTTTTGGAATGGTCAGAAATGGATTAGAGGTGAAAGAATGCAAATGTGTCGGCATTCTATGAAATGAGGAGATGGGGGTGAACAGTTGGTGCCACTCTAAGCGGTTTGAAATTGTGTGAAATTGTGTTTTTGTTCTATATCTAATTTAAAATCTATACGTCGTGTTACGAGAAGTAACAGTGAAGTGAAACAGTAAATGGTGCATTTATGGTGCATTTATATAGCACCTTTATCCAAGAAACTTACATAGGCGGTACATTGCATTTGCCCTTTCACAGCACATTTATACACTAGCGGCAGAAGAAATCATGCAAGCTGCCAACCGGCACATCAGGAGCAATTAGGGGTTAAGAGTCTTGCTCAAGGACACTTTTGACACTTCGGGGAGACTGGGCTCTAAAGCATTTTAGGGCTCCGGTTGAGACGAAGGAGCATGTTTAGAGGTTTGATAAAACGTTATTCTGGCCACACGAGTGGAAAGATATTGCTTGGTTTGAGATGAGTCAATCAGAGCGGAGTCACCCCAGAGCTGAGCACTTCCGGCTCACACCTGTCAAAAGTATGGCTGTAACCAGGGCTATTTTCAACAACCCCTGAACAAATCCACCGTGGAAGAACCATGTCCTCCCGGGCCCGGTTTACAAAGCCGGGGGAAGTTACATTCTGGCATGCAGCGCAGGACATTCAGCGCATCATTACCAGCTGTGCTATCGAGGTAACTAATCACTTCTTGTTGAGAGACAGATGTGCAGCTAATAGTCCTTTCCAGTAGGCTATTTGTTTTGTTGTTTGCATACACAATACGCTTGTGTGTACCCACCCCCCCCTCTACACAGTACACACACACACACACGCACACTTTCCTTGCGAATCACACAATGTCAACTCTCAACATGCTTGCACAGTCAGACACAAAGCTATCCACATTCCTGTGTGCACAATAGGCATGCGTATAAGTGATAATAACAACAATAAATATAGACAGGGCCAAGAAATGGAAACAATAAATCAAAGAAAAAAAGACGAAGAAGAAGAAACATTCGAGAGAACTTGATTGAAGATGTTGGTCTTTCATGTGGGAGGCCTGAGTTTTGCATCTTTGTTACAACATAGGCAATTTACAGTCGAAGGAAAAAAGTCAGCGAGTCCCACAGCCACGCCACTCGAGGAAGTGAGAACAACAATCTGGTGCCACCCAGTTTCAAAACAAACATAGGCGCAACATTTCTTTCTTGCCAATCAATTCTGACTCTCAAAAGGTGCAAATCTCTGGCATCGTTTAAAACAGGCCTGAAAATTCTCCTACCACCGCCCACCACAAGCCTCTATCATAATGCCAAATGTTGTGGAACACAACAGCACAGAACTGCTCAAATCTGGGAATCAGTCTTTGTCTCCTCGACCTTGCCCGCTAATTGCGCCTGCAGGCCGCATTTACTATGAAATTGTGCATATCCCGTGTCAGTCAGTCAGTCAAGACAGTCAAGTCAGTACACTCAAGGCACTGCTCCCACTACCATCCTTAGATCTCCATATTTGGAGCTGACCTGTAATGACAATTCACATCAAGACACCAATCGGCCAGTGCAGAATTAATTTGTTGATCTAAACGCCCATGCCGACAGATGCATGCACACAATCTCACCCTTAAAAGGACCACGGCACCACTTTTCAACATGCCTTTGCAGCACGGAGTTGCACCACTCATTTCACACAGGTGTGATTTCTTTCTTTCCTCTATTGACATGGCAATCATCGTGCCAGTTAGTAAGCCTATATGGCCCTGCTGACATGTTGTTAGCGTGTATTGCTATGCCATGATGACGAATGTAAAGGTCATATTTGCCCAGGTGACGCTTTAACATTTACACACAAAGAGCGTTTCGCTCCGTGTCATAATTTATGCGCTGGGCTGGTCCCACTGACAGATCGCTACAGTCAGTGACAGCATGCATGCGTGCACGCATGCAGGTCCACAGTTTAGACTAACATACTGAACGCTAAGAGCCATCTGTCCCCACCGTGCCGTGTAGCCTACCAGAGATTAGGGGGAGAGAGACATAGGGGAGGAGAGAGAGAGAGAGAGAGAGAGAGAGAGAGAGAGAGAGAGAGAGAGAGAGAGAGAGAGAGAGAGAGAGAGAGAGAGAGAGAGAGAGAGAGAGAGAGAGAGAGAGAGAGAGAGAGAGAGAGAGAGAGTTGCGCTGGCGGGTTGGCTTATCCCCACTCGATCCACGCTATGCACAGCTAGTGTACTGTCGGACTGTGTGTCTGCCTGTCTCTGTGTGAGTGTGTGTGCGTCATGCGTGTGTATACAGGCGCATTCGGCGGCGGCGGCAGCAGTGTGCGCGCCCCGGCGGCCGTTTAGTTTGCTTTGGGTTGCATTGAGTCAGACTCAAGAGAGAGAGTGAGAGAGAGAAGGCGAGAGAGTGTGTATGAGTGAGTGAGTGAGAGAGGGAGAGAGAGAGAGCTGAGAAAAGTGAAGAAGGAAGTTTTCGTACCCAAAAAGGATTCTGTGTGTTCAAATCATCACCTTCATGTCGACCCTGTTGGATACTACCCTGCCGATGCTATGGTTACCCTCGTTACGGTAGGTAGGCTTATTATTGTGTTTTATTTTTGTTTTATTATTTTTATCACGCGTTTGCGTCTTCTAAAGCCTATATTTGGACTCTGGTATAGAGGTGTAGATGTATATAGATCAGATGTATAGGTGTAGGCTATTTGATCGATTCTGACGAATCGAGCTATACGCGTCTATACGCAGCCTAAACTTTATTGGTCTATACCTGTCTGGCTATGTCTGCAATATATTTATGATTAGAAGAAGTCAGAAGACTGACAGCAGATGTTCCCAAAATGTTCCCCATATAAAGACAGAGTTGGGGGAGAGAGAGAGAGAGAGAGAGAGAGAGAGAGAGAGAGAGAGAGAGAGAGAGAGAGAGAGAGAGAGAGAGAGAGAGAGAGAGAGAGTTGTGGGTTAACTTGTATTATTTCTTATTTAATAGGCTATTCAAACCTCTTGTTATGCATAGGAGAAAAAAGTTGCTGGGCACTACTGGATTAGTTATAAAACTAATGCATTACAGAAACTATAGCGTGTTGATTCCTGGTGACACAAGAAAAACGAGTCACGCACTTAATACACCTCTGAATTCTACTCAGCAATATAACATTGGGATCTTTATTGGGTACATGGGCGAGCGAACGTCATTGCGTTTCACCTTTACGCATGGGATCATGTCGGCTGCGATCCGTTTGTGTTGTATTCTCCTGGCTGTATAGTTGTTTTTTCCCCCTAGTCTCGGGTGTGTAAATGAAGCTGTATATAGTCTCTATAATACCACACACTGTAGTGTAACTGGTGTATGGAGGAGGAATGTGAAATGTAATGCTTCGTGCTGCTGCCCCAAGGCAAAAGACAAACCAGTACGGGCAAATTCACTCTCCTTCTTCTCAGTGTGTGTGTGTGTGTGTGTGTGTGTGTGTGTGTGTGTGTGTGTGTGTGTGTGTGTGTGTGTGTGTGTGTGTGTGTGTGTGTGTGTGTGTGTGTGTGTGCGCGTGCGCGTGTGTGTGGTGCACTGCGCAGGTAGACAGACAATAGACTGGGTTGGTCCTCTCTCTCTCTCTGAGTCTCTCCTATTTGCCATTACATGGAATCCTGGATTATAAAATGTCAAACCTTTTCCAGTCACTTTTCCCCCCTTTCTTCTACTTCTTCTTTCTCCCTTCAATTCCAGCGAGCCACGCATATCGTTTGGAGGAACTATTGGCACTTTTAGGGGGGCTAAACTGTGTGTGTGTGTGTGTGTGTGTGTGTGTGTGTGTGTGTGTGTGTGTGTGTGTGTGTGTGTGTGTGTGTGTGTGTGTGTGTGTGTGTGCGTGTGTGTGTGTCTTGTCTGTATCCTCCTCTCGTCTTTGCCTTTTGGATTACCACACACTAATTGTTCTTTAGCGTGCTGTTTAGTGGCAGTGAAAGCCGATATGTCACAGTTAACTCCCGGCACAAAGAAGCAGGACTATGCATTGAATTGCTCCTCTCCCTCTCTCTCCCCTCAGTCTCTCTCTATATCCTCCTTCCTTGGCTTGCACCCCTCGACCTGCGCGGCGCGGCGCGCGTCTGCCTGCGCGTACGCGCACTTGGAAGTGTGCACGCGTTTGTTGTGTTCGCGCGTTGTTCGCAGAAGAGGAACACTCTCGGCTGTGTGTGCGTACGCGCGCACGCACGCGCGTGACATGATCAGCCTCCACACCCACGCTGTATGGCCTATATATCTCTTAAACATCAGCAGTTCTGCAGCTAATTTGGTGACACTAACACGTGGTCGCTTATTGGTGCTCAAAGCATGGTTCAATTAATTAAGGAAGTTGGACCCATACAGGTCTGTTATGTGCCTATAACTCTGTTATGTGGGGCCTTTTGAAAAAAAAGAAAAAGAAAAGGAAAAAAAAAGATGGAGAACAACTGGCCTTTTATAATGATGGAACCAGAATATAATGTTATCAGAGAAAGGACAATTCCTTCCCTGTTATGTAGTGTGTGTGTGTGTGTGTGTGTGTGTGTGTGTGTGTGTGTGTGTGTGTGTGTGTGTGTGTGTGTGTGTGTGTGTGTGTGTGTGTGTGTGTGTGTGTGTGTGTGTGGCATGCGTGCATGTGTGGACTGCAGTCATATACTTTGTCATGTTACTGCGGTATAACTCCGCACCCCGAGGACTCCATGCTTGTGATAGCAATCAGTGTTTTACAGTTGGCATTTAATACACTGTCCACATGATAACCCCATGTAGGCTATATTACAGCCTACAGTACAGATACATACTACGTGCCGCCCATTGTGCCCAATGCCCATGTGGTACAAACATACTGTATCCCTTATGGGACGGACCAGATTCCACCGGTTGCATACCCTATAATGTAGTGTTGGAACTTGGACTGTTGTTGACATGATCAATGTTAAATGGTGCATTCTATATGGCACTCTAAGCCTTTATCCTAGGGGCTTTACCTAGTGCATTACAATCACCCATATGTTCATACGATAGCAACATAAGTCATGCAAAGGAACCAACCACATTGGAGGCAATTTTGGGTTCAGTGTGCCTGCCCAATGACACGTTGTGTGTGTTTGTGTGTGTGTGTGTGTGTGTGTGTGTGTGTGTGTGTGTGTGTGTGTGTGTGTGTGTGTGTGTGTGTGTGTGTGTGTGTGTGTGTGTGTGTGTGTGTGTGTGTGTGTGCGTGCGCACATGTGTCGCAATGTGCTGGGCAGGCAAGTAGGCAGGAGGAGGTATAGGACAAGGAATTAGGGATGCAGGGAAGGATACACGAGTGCATGTTGCAGAGATGCAGATACCAGAATTCATCCTACAGCTGCATATATTGTATTTCCAAAGTGTAGCCCGGGCATTGAAAGCACAAAGACAATTTGGACCTCAGGTGTTCAAGAGGATCCGGGTGGCTATTTGCTGCACAGCAGACACTATTTGGAAATATACAGTATGCATGTGCTATTCAGTCAACAAAATTAACCAAGAGGGTACAGGTAATAAAATGAAGTAATGGTCTCTAAACTGCACCCCCTGGAGCCTGATGGAGGGGACAGGAAACTGTTGGAATAAAGTGTTCCTTCCACACAAGGGATAAAAGTCCTGTGGGGGAACATAAAGATCTAACCAAATGGCCCCATAATCCACTGACATCAATTTGTTTACATTTTGCACACTTTATGAGTTATGAGAAGGATAGATTCATTAACGCGGTGTAAATAAAAACACCTTTAAAGGATGCCTTTAATGCATCCTAAGCTAATCGGTCACACGACATCTGCATAGCGTTAGTTTATCTTTTCACCGACCCAGAAAAAAAGCCCCATGTTTTTGTGATTTTTAAAATCTGCAGAGATTTGGGAACCACCTGGCCACGCACGCACGCACGCACGCACAGACACACACTCAGGCACACGCGCATAGCTGAAATAACAGCCAGGATTTAGCATGTTGTGTTGGGCAACTCAAGGTCATAGAACAGTTGGTAACAGCTCCGTTTTGAACACTGGCTGCAGCCCGATCTGTGCTTGTTTGGTTTATACGTTTTGATTGACAACGTAGGAAGGAAGGAGATAATGCAAACAGAGAGATCATGTGAATAAGCACAGAAATAGATTTGGGTTTTTTAGAAGAATGCAACAGATGGCCTTGTGGCAGACGGACGGCTAAGTGGATGGATGGTTAAGGTTGTGCTCTTGTGAAATGTGTGTCACAAAAAGTGTGTGTGCACGCACACGCAGTCACGCACGCACACACACTCCCATTGTTCCTCTCTTTGACTGGAATAACTGCACTCTGTGTATCTCTATTATGCTCTGCTCATTTACTTTGTCTTGCTTTGTCTTTCATTTCACTAAAAGGAAACTAAAAAAATAATAATCAAAAATTCAAAAATGCGTAGGCTACAGTAGTTTTTATGGTATTTGTGGTTTACCTTTACTTTAATGCTACTAAACTACATCTCATTGTGAGCTTCTAGATCTGCAGATTTTAAGACATTGTTCTGCACAATGAGTGCTTTCTACTTACATTCCAGTATTGATACTTGTCGCTGAAATAAAACAATAAGTACTGTATGTTTTCCGCGCTCGCGTCCAACTGAACTTTGTTTTTGCCTGCATGGCATGTCGTTAACATAATCAGCTAGACACTTCTGATCATAACAGCTTTGCAGAGTCAGACTAACGACCAGCCGCCCCAGAGGGCTTAAACAGTAAATCCATTGCGTTCTGGAATTCATAATCAAATCAAAACCACGATTAGTGTGCACACATATTCATCTACTTGAGCGTGCTTTCATTTGACATTTATCTTTTCAATTTTGCCAAATGCTGCCAAATCCATGTTGATGCATTTCTTCTTCTCTGCTGAAGTTGAACAGCTACTGTAGTGTAGTGACAGTGTCTATTATTACCAGTGGAAAAACGTTTGGCCAAAGTTGGCCTGTGTGGTACTGTAGGCCCTTAGGGCCCGATTTATTCGGTCTTCGGCCAAGAATGTCCCTTGCGATGCGTCCCGATGTAGTTCAAACTCGCAAATGACATAATATGGCATCAGCCTCTCCAGTGTGTACTTCAACACATTTGTAGGGGAAAACACAGAACCCTACTGCTTGGAGCGCTAGCATTTTAATGACACTGTAAAGTTGAACTCCGAGGTGTGAATTCTGTGAAAACGGTTGACCCTGCAATTAAGTGCAGCTGCATCCAAATACCCGTTGACAACAAAATGTCAAAACCTTGTCAAACTACTGTGAAAACTCAAAGCCGTTGTATATACACGGCGTTGAAACGAAACTCCTCAAGCAATGGGCTCTGAAGTTAAGTATACTGATTTGTAAAAGGAGGGAGGGCCAAGGAAGCTATAACTTCTTAATTTTTGCTATTGTGAAATCGTTCCAACAGTCTTGTAAGTGAAGTCAAGTATGGCATGAACAAAATGGTCTCATCAACAGTGAAAGTGCACTTTCACTAGATGCAAATTTATATCGAGTATAGCCTATATAGCATCTTTACTTGCTTGCTTGGCAATATCAAAGACATATTGCCCCGTAAAGGCTGACCTTTTAAGCCAGCACCAGATATACTACTCTATAGATTAAAGGAAAGTGAAATCTCACAAACTGAGAATGTCGGTGCTGTCTGTGTAACTATGTCCATATCCTATATTGTGTGGTGTTGTGAATCAGTGAGAAAGGAGTTCCCTTGCCTAAACAATCTGTTCTTCCAGCAACAGTTAACTGCAGTCCTACAAGACAGCCAAACAGGAGAATAAATTCACAGAATGGGGCGTTAACCTTTGCTTAAAAAAACGTGATACATCCAAGATCACAATCGTCTTGGATGGAACGGAAGATGTTTCTCCACATGTCGCTATAGATTTACTACCACTTCAAAGTCTAATCAAATCGTCTCCATGCTTTCAATGTGTGGCTGCGGCACTCGGCTATTTTTGCAATGTACAGCGCTTACATGGAAGACATGCATGGCTTCTACCTAAACTAATCACACTCATACTTGTCGGGTGGTTCACTGTAAGCTGTGAGTGTGTCAGAGAGGGCAGCCCCACGCCGATGGAGGTGCACGGTTTACACATGTTAGCAGAGTGTTTACAAAGAGCACATTCTTACCGTTCGTTAGATAGAAACCATACCATACGTATTTACATTAAGAACGCTCGGTTTTGTGTAGCCCATGGGGGCTATTACAGAACACGCCTGGCAACGCACGTGCACGCGTGCACGTGTGTTGAGGAGGACACTCATAGGCAGATGCGTGTACTGTACCACGATTCACTTACAATTACATGGGAACGGGGTTTACGTAAGAACACGGCGACGTCCAAAACGTGGCATGTGGAGAAAAACACCGTAACGCGTTGAAGACATGTGACTTTCGTGTGGTCCTAAAGACTGGATCACAAGGTCTATCTATAAAAACGGAATAGCTAGAAGGCCTCAGCTCGTTGTGGCTCCCATTCAATCAGCGGGGCCTCAGGTGACGCTTATATGGGAATTCCTTAGAAGCTGTGGCTTTCCAAACCTTTTTTCAAAACCACATGTCAGCCAAGAGCTAGGCAACTGACAGAGCTATCACCAACTCAGAGGTGTGCACAGTGTACATATTGTGATCTGACTATATTCTGTATGTGGCATGCGTGACTGAAAAGACATACGCACATGCACACACAGGCACTCAGATGTCACATATACAAATGGATATTGATCCTGAACGATTCTGAACGACGTCTCTGACTTTTGACGATATGCAATAATGCACTCTCTCTCTCTCTCTCTCTCTCTCTCTCTCTCTCTCTCTCTCTCTCTCTCTCTCTCTCTCTCTCTCTCTCTCTCTCTCCGTGTGTGTGTGTGCATGTGTTGTTTAAGATGTGCAGGCTACACAACTAGACAGGTCTCCCATCTATTAGCTTGCATTGTACTGTATATATCTGTCCGGGGGCATTACATAGAAGTGCACTCAGTGCTTCGCTGATAACACAACTATCAGCACTGATGGACTGATATCCAGTAGAGCGGGTCCCTTTTCCCGCACATCATTGAATAAGGTAAAATAAAACGGAGGTAGACTGTCATTGTAGATTTAACTCCGTGCTGCTGTGTCTGCACTGTGGCCCCAAGGACCCAAGGATTGGGGGCATTGGGTCCTTGGAGCCCCCCCTCCCAGAGGGCCCCATAGGCTACTGGATGGCACACTGGTGTTAACACAGTTTGCTTGGCTGAAATGGCAACAAAATAAGATCTCAGGTACGCAGGTACGCAGCAACTACAATAAACACATCTGTCAAGTGGTTCCTTGACAGATGCCCGGGAGTCTGATTCTTGTTGTTGATTGATTAATGTTCTGCCAGCATTTTTTGTTTTTTGGAGATATGCATCCCGATGCAGTTCAAACTTTTGGCATCATTTGGCATCAGCTACTCCAGTGTGTACTTCGACATATTTGTAGATTGTCGATTGACTATGTTAGACCCTAATGCTTGCAGGGCTAGCATTTTAATGACATTGGCAATAAAATATGATATTTTTGCTCCAGGGAGAAGGTACAAAGCAACGCCACTAAACACAGCAATATCTGTCAAGTGGTTCCTTGACATATTCCCGGGAGTGTCCTTGTTTTTGTTGATGTTGCTATTGGATTTTGGAAGCATTATCGAGGTGCTACGCAGGGCTGTTGAGTGATATCAATTAACTTGAGGACCAAAATCGTAATTATCGCCACGGAATCTCTTGACGGAAAGCAGCTCACAACATGTCTATGGTGGCCTTAGCCAACTATGCCACCGAAATGTGAAACGCACTACCAACAGTAAGACAGGTGAATACCTTGACTCCTTCAAAACTCGTCTCAAATGGCACCTATGGGTGGCTGTAGAGATGCCCGATATTGACTTTTTTACCGATATCCGATATCCCGATATTATCCAACTTCTAATTCCCGATACCGATATCAACCGATATCAACCGATACCGATATATGCGGCCTCCAGTGGTGGAAAAATAACAGAAACTATTACTATACAAATATTTAATATAAATAAACATTTAGTATAAATACGAATTCATGTTATAGCCTAGAAATACTCCATGCAACTATAAATTCAACATGTAGCCTACTTGAGTAAAGTACAAAAGTAATGGTATAAACATGACCGTAGCGCTGAGTCTACATCTCTGTAAATAGTCATAATTTCCAGTTTGTAAATACTGATACCGATATTTTCCGATATGAAATTTGAAAGCTTTTATCGGCCGATAATATCGGAGGGCCGATAATATCTGCCATCTCTAGGTGGCTGCAATGCGAAACTGGCCTCGGTAATAAGAAAATATCATTCACCCCAACAACCCCTTCCCCTCCTTGTATATTTTTCTTTTCCCATTACCTCCACTATGATTTGCTGCTTCTGGCCTTACAGAAGTGAATATTTTGTATGTCTCTATTTGTTTGATGCAATGTACAAGGTGGCCACTGTTGTAAATGAGTGTAACACTTAACTAGAGTATACCTTCAGTCAGTGAGCCCCTCCCGAAACTTCCATGGTCCAATCACAACTAAGCATGATGTGAAAGACAAACCGCTCCACCAATAGCTTTCCTATATGATAAAACATTGTTTTAAAAAATAAATGTCACACACACATTTTTCCACTTCACAGGGCATGCCTTGTTGACAGATTTGGAAGAGATTTTGAAGGTCTGGTTCCAAAAAATGAACCAGTATTTAATACATTGGAATGGATGAGACTGTCTGGAAAGTGTCCTAGCCTTGGGTGGATAGGACACTGGGGAGAGGGCGGGGCTTACTGAAAGGTCTATTCTCAAAGCTGTTAGTAGTTTTGGTGTAGATGCAATTGTTAATTACATGAATTATTATTTTTTTATTAATCCGATTAAATGTTTAAGGCTTTTAACACATGTGAACATTGAACTCAACCCACTGAACAATTTTCAAAAAAAAAAGAAAAATAGAAAAACAGTAGCGCACAGTTTTATGGAGATATATAGTTGCATCTCTCGCTGCTCGAGGGTTCTACAAGCATTGGGAGATCGTAGATCTGACTATTTTGATAAATTAAAAAAAGTAAAGAAGAAAAAACAGACACATCCTGTACTATACAGGATAAAAGGTATAGTGTGGACTGTGGACATAGTTCAAATTTTGATTAATAATGATTCAGTTTTTGAAGTGGTGATTAATCTTATTAAAATTTGTAATCATTCAACAGCCCTAATAATAACACGCTAATTAATCCACTCCACGCATGTACAGGGGTTAAAGGAGCCAGCAAGCCACTATGACCGACCCGTGACATTGAACGCTGTGCATTTTAAGCCCACTTAAGTGCTTCTTTCAGTATGACGACCCATATATATTAACTCCCAGACGGTTCACCCATTGATGTACTATTCCATAGATCATTGATCTATTATTCCACAGGGTAATTCGTTGGCTCATAGACCTGGGAGTGTCCCGCCCTCCGTGGTTATCCCCCTCTTCATTGAAGACAGGCCTATAGGTTACCTCAGTATATGGAGCCATGTGTCAAACCTTGTGGCCCACTTTGATATTTGAGAAAACAGATGTGTTCGCTTGGCCCCCGAGGCTGAAACTCTGTTCTGTAAGACTATACGTTGCACACCGGGCGTGCGCGCACACACGCACAACTCGCTCAGCGTAAAAAAGATAGAGCAGAATCAAATGAAACAGACAGGGAGAAGGCCATAGTGTCAGAGGTGAGTTAAGCCTATGAATTATACTTAGTTGCGTGCCTATGTCAGGCGCCGGAAATAGATGATCCACAAGCTCGCCGTGTGGCCTGGTGTTGGCGTGTGTATGCGGCGCGAAAGCATTTCATATTGTTATCGTTTAAATGTCCTGTCTATACCATATCGCACAGGCCCGGCTGTAACTTTCCCAATTGGGCGAAAATGGTTATTATACCTATATTAACACAAAATCTATCTTTTATTTTCTATATTTTGTTTAGTGCTGTGACCTACAAGGTTACATCTTGTACATGTCTTATATTAGGCAAGTAAGCATTTAGAGAGAGATGGCTTCTGCACACCTGATCTAGTTTTGGACAGGTCCATTGGTCTAGAGCAGGCAAAGCAGCTTTAAAAGGGAGGAGACCCGCACACTTACTGGTTCAACAGCATTTATTAACGTTTCGGCCTTACGGCCTTCTTCAGGCATCCTTTTATGAATGATGAAATAGTGTTGGTTTAGTGGTGCGACAATTGTAGTTAGTTCGTAGGCGTAGTGTTTAAAATCATTTTAAACACTACAATTGTTTTATGTAACCACTTGGTGTGAATTTGCAGAGGTGGAAAAGGGTGCCCATTAAGACAATTACTTAAGTAAAAGTACAAAAGTACCTCAAATTAAATGTACTTAAGTATCAAACGTACAGGGTGTTAAAATGTACTTAAGTACAAAAGTACAAGTAAAAAGTACAAGATGCTTTTTCCTACAAAAAAATGAATCCATCCTGTCAAAAGTGGCTTAAATTATTTCAAATGTTGCAATATAGAAATGCTACACCAATGGCATTAAATTAGGCCTACAGAACCCCTAGCCTACAGAACATGCATTAAAAACCCACACCCAGAAGTGAGGGGCGCTCTTATCATTATCATACAAAATTATGTTTCGAGCAATTTCTGTCCCCACTCCTTAATTTGTCTTTAATGTTCGCCTTCACAAGTTTACATGTTACACTTAATACTCCAAACTGTCCATTAAATATTTGGGTTATACTAACTGGCCATTCATCAATGGCATTTAATGTCTGTGTTAGGACAATGCTTGTGTTTACATACAGTCCAGTCAAATGCATATTAGTAGAGGTCCCTGAATTGGGAAAGCCATTGTTAAATAAAACAGACATCATATTAGCCCTTCACACCTCACCCACTCTACTCTAGGACAAGCTGTGTCTGTCACCCTCAAGATGTAGCCTGTGTTAATCGATAGGACTTCTCTAATCAGTAGCAAGGACTTGAAATGCACAGGCTGCAGTAGGCTATGCACTGGACAAATGTTGATGACATTATTTTAAAACACTTCAGATGAAGAAAGCTGAAACAGTTTAACTTTAACTACCGACCAGTTCGACCTGCGTTTTCACCAGAGACATACCGTATTGTCCCGAATATAAGAAGACGACCCTCATTTTTCAAGACCCATTTACAGGAAAAAGAACTTTGAATGTCAAAAAGTATAGCCCCTGAATATAAGACGCCTCCATTTTTGGGATATTTCCATTGGGAAAAAAACATAGTCTTATATTCAGGCCAATAGGGTATATACAGAGTCACGACAACTCCATTCACTTAATGGGGCCAGTCCAATAGAGGCTCTTCTAAATAAACTTTTATTGAGAATAGGGACAAAATAGGGACAGCCGGGAGTTACGGAATGCATTGGAGTATGGGTTGGCGCAAGTTTTTTTTTTTTTACCCCTGAATATCGCAACTCTTCTACTAGATGGCTCTGTTTTTTGTCGCAGCGCAAATGTATGCCTGGACAATGAGGCTAGTTTCCGTAAGGTCCACGGCACGACTTAATATTATATTGCCATCACCTGGGTGGGTCCCGTCAGTCGTGTAACTTTCCCGAAACGGTCTGTGTTTGTGTTCTACAACACAGAAAGCTGTGATGATGAGCTGGTCCAAGCCAGAGCCTTCTATCTGGTCCAAGAGTGCCGAGCGGCTCCGAGCAGAAGACACACGTGTGTGGAGTGAGTGAGTGAGCGAGTGAGAGAGAGAGCGAGAGAGAGTGAGAGAGAGAGAGAGAGAGAGACGGCGCCTCTGCTTCTTTATAAACGGTATAAGGTCGGCATATATCGCATATTTTGCGTGGAAAAATATAACGAGTAACGAAAAGTCTCTAATTTTAATGTAGCGGATAAAAAGTACGATTTTTTGCTCAAAAATGAAACGAAGTAAAAGTAAAAATACATGGAAAGAAAAATATAAATAAAAGTACAAATTCTCAAAAACTGTACTTAAGTACAGTAGCGAAGTACTTGTACTTCGTTACTTTACACCACTGTGAATTTGATAATAGTATGGCTTTGAATATCTGAGTTGCTTGAGTAAGAACAATTATAATCGGATGCTTTCTCAAGTACTCCCTGTCTTCCGGCTTTGAGCTATTGACGACAACTGTCGATAGCTGAAAATATGGAGGACTGGATTATAATATACAGTCCTGTCCTGCATTACAGTAACAGTCATGTGATCACAATGAGTCTGTTGGATTTCTGAGATTCTACACTGATTGCCTAAAAATCAATCACACACGCTCCTATCCTCCTGGTGGAGAGGAGACCTGTGCCCAGAAGGGTAATTTTTCTAGTTCATTTCTATTTTCCCTGTTGATCTTTGACCAGGATCCGTGGTGCACTCTGTAAATCGCTCTGGAGAATGGTAGTGTCGCTTTAAATGCATAAACTATAAATTATTTTTAAAAAGCCGTCAAGCTGGGAGAGACATGCGTTCTGTATGCATGGATGTCTTCCCAGGAGAATCAACTTGGTAACACAGTAGATTTATGCTGCAGGATGGGTTGTCTGCATGTGGATTTGGCATGAAATCCCATGGTAATCTCTGGCATTAGTGTGTTTTCTTCACCACAGGGTAATGTGTCCAGGCTTTGACAGGACACACTGGTCAGACGTGTGCGTGTGCGTGTGCGTGTGCGTGTGTGTGTGTGTGTGTGTGTGTGTGTGTGTTGGGGGGATTCATTTAATCAAGTTCATTGTGGAGCCCCTTTAATTGGACATCATAATCATTTCCATGTTAAAAGAGGTTCATAATCGCCCTAAGCATTGTCAGCCGTTAGCATCATTAGCATCTGCTTCTTTCAATCACCCGTATTTCCTCAACCCAAAACAAAAAACAAAATAAAGAAAAACAACAGTGCAGAGCAGCCATCTCACTAAAAGGTTAAACAAATGCTTGATGAGCTACAGGGGCTCCTGTGCACTGATTCTGGTCTGAATTTGGTTCTCTAAAATATTTACTTTAGAGCATTTACTTTAACATACGAACATTACTAAACGCCTGCGGTATCAAACTACCATTATTCAATAAATGCTGGCGGATTAGGTGTGAAGCAACAGGCTACAAGTCATTTCTGAATGGAAGCCACACGCCAACACACCTGTCTCCGACAACACCTGTCTCTGACACACCTGGCGCAGCACGCCGGTGCTGATGTGCCACAAAAACATAGGTTGAGTTGTCTTTTTTTAATCGCATGTTTTCTTTCTCCCCCACGAGTTTTGTTCTGTACAATGAAGGAGAAAAAAAGCAGTCCGTCCTGCCATTAAGCAGTTCCCTGTGAGTTTAGTTTAACGCTCTTGTCGGGTTGTGTGAACGGCTGTGGTTGTGTGACTGGCAGCTCAAGATGACTTCTGACAGTTTTATTGTCGTGACTGTGCAGTAAGTGATATATATATATATATATCCTCATAATTCATCGTTCACAGACAGATGTATGTATATATGCATTCATACAGTAGCTTCTACTCGACTCTGTGTTAGACTGACATGTAGAGTTTATAGAGAGTCATGGCGGCAACTCTTTGTGTATTCAAGGAATTATATATACTGTACTGCCCTGCCCCAGTCAGTCCCTCAGTGATATGCATGCCAGGTTTCAAGTTGATCGGTGAGCTTGTGGCTCTAATGGCGGCTACAGGTAGCTATTGACAGCGGAGTCGGATGGAATGCACTGGACTCTATGGAAGTAGAGTACACAAACAGGAACAAATATTGGTCACTATTTTTTTCTATTAGGTATACAAGCCCCCCGTCTCCCATTGCTAAGTGATAGCTCATTCACAAACAGCTAACGATCCTTTACAACAACAACGCTCCATAGACACTCTCCATTAGCGGCAGGATATTCTAAGTAACTCTAACTCTAAAACTATGTGCGCTGTATTTTCGGATGTCTGTTGTAACCATCTCTCACACGTACTCCCCGCTGTCCAAGTGGTCCAGGCGCATGCACATGTTCGAGTCCCGTTCATGGGGACCTTGGCTGCATGTCTCTTCCCTAAAAAAAGGCAGAGGGTACAAACAAACTATATTCTGCATAATAGTGCATATATATTTAAGCTCCCCAGTGCAAAACCCTGAATTCGTCATTCATACAGTATAATGGTAGTCTACGAATGGCATACTTCAATAGTACTTTCAGGCACCAGGGCAGCAACAGAGTTAAATAAAATCCACTTAGACAAGTGAAAGAAGACATATCACAGGCTGTCTTTGCATACCCTGTGTTCTGATTTGCAAACAATTCACGGTAATTGTATTGACGTCTCGAAGGATCACACTATGAGTTAACCCTAACCCTAACAGCAAATGCTTTGGAGAAACACAGGCCCTGGTCCAGAATAAGTTAAGAAGCACTAATCTAGGGTGTACCATCACCGCTAAAATAATTAGAATCTCAAGCAATAAGAGCAGAGAGAGAGAGAGGGAGAGGGAGAGGGAGAGAGAGAGAGAGAGAGAGAGAGAGAGAGAGAGAGGAGAGAGAGAGAGAGAGAGAGAGACGGACTGAGTGTTGGAGACCAAGGGCCCTATTTTGATTGTCCTAAGTATCAGGTCGAAGTCAAAACTTGGAGGTGTGGCAAAGCTGTTTTGAGTGGCCAAACAGCTTTGCCACACCTCCAAGTTTTGACTTAAGATTTAAGACCTGATACTTAAGACAATCAAAAAAGGCCCCCGAGAGAGTTGCTAGTGTAAGATGACGTTGAGGACTGCATTTCTTCCAGGGATATTTGTAGTTAATTTTGATCGGTGTGGTTTCACTGCTCAAGTGACATCCAATGCTGAAAAATGGCAAAGGATTCATTTATATTAGTGTTTCATATTTTAAAAAGTGCCTCTCATAGATTGTGCAGTTCATTTGCCAATCCCCCCCCCCCCCCCCCCCACACACACACACACACTGGGGGGAAACATATCGAATAATTTCGTAGCAGCCCGATCCGATCCCAAGCACATAAGGAGCGAGCCATTAGGGGTTCAGTGTCAAAGGACATATGACGCTATCTGTGGGGGAGCCCGGGATCGAACTGGGAATGTGGCCATCCGTCTGTTCTACAGGCCACTCTACCCCTCATCCAATGCCACAGGCAGATGACATCACATTGTTCTGCAAATTCTACACGATTTATGATTGTATGCGTCTTGTCCCTGTATGTACGTCTTCCTACTGGTTGACACTGGAAGTAGAGATATAAATGTGGTACATCATAACCCCCAGGCAGGACATAAAAGTTATAGACCGCAGATTCAAAATGAGACACAACATAACCAAGTAGTGTTCCTTGTGCACGGAATGTTATGTGAACACACCACCCACATACAGTACAGTACACAACGCTTGGAATGTACACGCACGCACGCACGCACGCACGCACGCACGCACGCACACACGCACACACACACACACACACACACACACACATACACACACACACACACACACACAGTATAGAATAGATGACATGTTGGGGGTGTTGGGGGGTTATCAGTACGTCTGTGGAATCCCTGTACCTTTAATAATGTCAGCCTTTTTCATTGAACTGCTTTTATTTTGAAGAGCCAAATATCCAGACCAAAGGCGATCATCTAGGGTGTTGGGCGATGCTTAGTCACCCCTTGCTTATTTGAGGCACTGTAGTAAAATGGACGCCTCCATGGTGACTGCTCTGAGCCATGGGACATGGGCTATTTTGACCAAAAATGCCATCTGGGACAAGAAAAAGGTGATACAGGCAATTAAACGAAACAGAATGATGGACTTGTAGGGGTTCAAGCGGTTCCATTAGTGCACTTTTACCTTTAGACATAGACTAAATCAAAATATCCTGAAAGACTGGTAGCAGTCTAGTGACTGTAGTCAGTGACGCACGACGCCACTTGAGAGTGACGGACGGGAGACAGTACGTCAATGTTGTTTCCCAGGCAGACAAAGCGCAGTTGAAGGTAATAACATAATATGTGCCTGGTTGGGGAGACAGACTGTACAGTATATGTGTAGGGGCGTCTGTGGCACAGGAGGTAGAGCAGGTTGTCCAATGATCCGTCAGAGGACCGGTTTGACTCCCGGCTTCTCCTGTGTACACATCGTAGTGTCCTTGGGTGAGACACTGAACCCCAATTGGCTCCTGAATGGTTGATTGCGCCCTGCATGGCTACCGCCGCCACAAGTGTATGAATGTGTGTGTAAATGGGTGAATGTAATCACACCATTGTGAATTGCCTTGGATAAAAGGTGCTTTATAAATGCACCATTTACCATTTAGGTCTTCAATAACCCTTCCTGTTCACTGACTGACTGTCACCCAGTACATTACGCCATATTTGTCAAAACTCAAGGCCCGGAGGATCCAATCACGCAGGCCCATGAATGAATTATCTTCGCCCCGCGGGATGATATTTAATTACCGTTAGAACTGGCCCTCTGGTATATTGCACACACCATGATAAGAGATGAATGCAGCGCATTGTCTTAGTTTCTCAACTCAATTGATTTACTTTCTGATTTTCTGAAAGCAGTGGTGTGTTGAAACAGAGTATGGCGGCTCCAGCACACACACAGCACACACGCACACACACAATAAGTAAGTAAGTAGCCTTGCCAGGCCATGATGTCAGGAGGCCGAGCTGTGCCATTGAGGCCCATATAGGTCAGGAGCCTATCTCCTGTTTCTGTAGCGTGAGGCAGCTTGATGTACAAGTATACCCCCTGGACATGATGCTAGTATATCGCAGGGACTTACCCCCAATCCAGCCCTTGATGCCGAGTGCCAAGCAGGGAGACATTGGGTCTTTGGTATGACCCGGCCGGGAATCGAACCCCGACCTCCCAGTCTCAGGGCGGACACTCTAACCACAAGGCCACTGAGCTGGTAACACACAGCCAGGAGCCCTGGCTGTCTGTCAGAGACCTTAGATCTGGTGAGGTCGGAGGAGAATGGTCTGAACCACAAAGTCACTGTATCTGCTTCCCAACATCAAAGGCGATCACAGCTGTCAAAGGACAGGCATGAGCACAGCGGCGTCATGGTAACATGACAAAAAAAAGAGAAAGCACATCGACAGTGACACGCTAAAATCAAATTTCTGGGTGATTTATACAACGCAACAACATTTCCTCATTTTTGCCAAAAGCCAAAAATCGAAATGCAGGCTTTGGCCTGCAGCGGTCCAGAACCTTATGTGTTGTCTTGTCAACACATAACTGATGAACCAAAAGTGATGATTTAAAGTGTGAGTGTCCACACACTACTGACATGGTTGAGAGAGAATATCAAAAATTGCATTTGAGTGATGGAAAATAGGTGATTTTGAACAACATCCCATACTGTGTCACCCCATTCCAGGCAAATGTTGAGGAGCCCCCCCTGGGCCACTTTTTTGGGGAAATAAATCAACTAAAATAACAGTAAGCCTTCTGGGGTGGAATTCTCCATTAAATTTGGGATGGACATAGAACAGTTTTCTGACAATCAGTAGGCCTTCCTGCATAACTTCCAGGTGTGATGATGATGTCACACACATATATACCCTCTATGTTGGCTGTTATAATAGTTTGCAGTACGTTCCAGCGGAAGGTCCATTTTAGGACTCATCCTTGGACGTCATGCTACCCATTTCAGGATTCCTGCCGGCTTGTGGGACGTCATGCATGCTATCCATGAGACAACCTCACACACAAGCTGGCGTGCGCACCCACCGTACGCATGCAGGGTATGCACATGCATTAGTTATACCCATTCTGTGTGCATGGACGCTTTTATCTGAAGCAAGTGATGGTGCTGCTGCTGAGTGTGCAGGTCCCAGTGGAATGCACACAAACATGCACAAACAAACACACAAACACACCCACACCCACACCCACACACACACACACAGAAGTGCAGCATAGACCCACAGAAGTGCAGCATAGACCTAGCCATGATAGCCAGTGTTTGTTGTGATTCGCCCAGGGAGACATGAAAAAAGTTGATTACTATTTCTGGATCCGAAATTAGATGATTCTAACTGTGGATAATCAACCGTATCAGTGAGTAAAATTTGATTTGCCACATGTATGTAGTACAGTAGTACGCATGTCTGCAGTAAAAGGATTTTACAGAATCTGTCCTGTTTTTTTTTTTTGCAAGAGTGCGGTGTGGCCTAGAAATGTTGAGTAGGGGTCCCCTGCATGTAGAAACTGCCAGATGCTAAATTGCATATGTTGAGCTAATTTCATTTGGCTAAAAACGTCCAAAGTCACACCACATTTGTGATGACGGCTGTGGTTGTTTTTATCCCAACAAGCGTTATTTGTGCAAAAGGATTCAGCACCAAGAAAACCTAGTTTGACTTTTGTTTTCTATTGGTTGTTAAAGGTATGGTCACATACCTTATGAAACTTGCTCAACATATGTAAGTTAGTATCCAGCAGTTTGTACAAGCTAGGCAACCCATACTCAACATTTATAAAATCAAACATTGGTGTACTCAACATGTCCGGGTTCACATTCTGGCAAGTGGACTAATGCTGGAACTAGCACTCAAGGAAATGACTTGACTACACAAATCTGATTACATGCCAGGCACTGATGTATTTTGGTATGGCAATGCCCATAACAAAAAAAATCTATCTTCTATTTTATATATTTTCTTTAGTTCTTTATATCTTGCACAAGTAAGCATCAATAAGGCAATCAGCATGAGTTGTTGCTGAAGTTGCAACAGGCACGCATGCATAAAGCGGTCTATTTTGAATGATGAAATTGTGTTGGTTTAATGGCGCGACAATTGTAGTTAGTAGTGTATTGTTTCAAATAACGAAATATAAGCAGGTTAATCTTTGCAATTTGGGTTGTTGTCGTCATGTTTGGTGGGACATTCAGGGCATCTAGTGGGACATTGCAATGCATGTTCTCGTTCTGAACTTTAGACAGGAGTTGAAGTTGTCAGTCGCCAGTGATTTCAATCTGGATTCCACATTTTGAAGATAGCGCAAGTCTTCTGTGAATTGAAAGCATGCTGCACAACAAAAATAGCAGATTTTTCGCTCATTAAGATGAAAGAGTAGCAAACTAGCAATAGAATACACATTTAGAAGCATCTTCCAGAAACAATGTTACTACCAGAGAAAAGAAAAGAGCTACAGATAATAAGACAAGTACAGCAGATGCTTAATCCCAGAGGGTGTTGTTCATGCCTTTGGTTATTACTACAGGGCCAGGGGGCTATAGGTATGCTAGGCTGGGGCCGGGAATTTGTGATGGAGTGATGAATGATATACTGTACAGCTCCAGATGCATCGCACAGATTACTGTGTTTTTCTTCTTTCGCCCACATTGCTAAGGGCCCTCAATGCCAGCAGCACAGACATGTGGCCTACACACACACACACACACACACACACACACACACACACACACACACACACACACACACACACACACACACACACACACACACACACACACACACACACACACACACACACACACACACACACACACACACACACACACACACAGAGGGTCAAAGCCGTGTTCCACCCATCAGTCTATTCCTGTCTGTGATTCTATTAGCCTTGACGGTGGATTAGCTGCCTTGATCTCTGGGGCTGATTTAGACAGGTTATAATAACCTGTTACAACATATCCACACAGTGTGCGCACACACACACACACAAACACGCGCGCACGCGCACACACACACTCGAGGAATGAGCTGATTGCGTTCAAAGGAGGTTTCCCCTCTCCATTACTTCGGAGGAATCTGTATCGCTTCCAGAGAATCCATTTGAGAGATTTAGGACTGTACGGTATGATACTGTATGTTCGTAGCTAAATATATATAATGATTATGGTCATATGCTTAAGCCTGGGGTTGTTGGGATAGATATGTTATGGTAGGTAGCCGCAGGCACATATGTACAGTATGATAGTGTAGGGTAGCTATTCATGATATAATTATGGTCATATGCTTGAGCCTTCATGTTGGATAGATACCGTATGTATCTGGTAGATAGCCGCAGGCATGGACATACTGTATTTGTATAGTATATAACTTTGGTCATATGCTCGGTAAATGGTGCATTTATATAGTGCCTTTATGCAAGGCACTTTATAGTGCATCCAGGGTTTCCACCAAGGCACTTTACACATTCATACAGAGGTGGAAACCATGCAAGGCACCAACTAGCAACATCAGGAGCAATTTGGGGTTCAAGGCCTTGCCCGAGGATACTTCGACATGTACTGTACTGTAGCCGAGGGAGCTGGGATGTTGGTTACGCAGTGTATAGCCTCTGTTCTCATTATTGTTACTTCTGCACTGCTTATGCACTGTACTCCAACTCGCTTTACAATGTGCCATTTATATATCACACTATTCCTTTGGGAAAAGTGTGATATATACCTGACCCTGGGTATTTGTGTATAGTGATCCTCGGAGTCACAGCGCGGGCAGTAATTAACTTCTATCATTTCTGGCTTTACATTAACATTAACACTTGATGGTGTGAGAGAATGAACTACCCATCATGTCCGATTCTCTGTAACAATCTCCCCCTGTCCGTACGGTTTGGAATGCCCATCCTTGGGATTACGCTGTCAGCAGACACAGCAGCCGGCTAAGTAAGTGCCTGCAGCACTTTGCGCGATTGCTTTGGTAGAAAGTGACCTGTTTTATTCCTAACTCATTCTCTCTTGGAACTCTAGCACTGGTCCACTGCTAGCATACAGCGGGTCTCTCACTGACTCCCTGTCGTACGTCCCCTACTCCCCTCCACAGCTTTCCTACTTGCCGAACATTGTTGTTTTGGATGGTGAAAATAAACAAGATGAGCAACTACTTGCCAAAACAAAGCCTTCTACACCTGGGAAAAGGTCTATTCTCGAATCCGGGAAGGGTCTCAGGTATCTCTGAAATGCACTTTGTGCCATTTTAGTAATGTAGCGGGTAGATTCACTTTTCTCTACTATGGCATTTCCCAGGTTGTGCCTGCTCTGATCCACTTGGATGCCTCTCATTTCAAGACAAAAATAGTGCATTTTAGAGAGAAGCCGGGGACCCTGGGAACCTGAGACCCTGTCCAGCTTCGAGAATAGACTTTTGCTAAAGTCTAGAAGGCTTTGTTTCGGTGAGTAGTTACGTCGTTTTTGTTGTTGTTGTTTTTTCGCTGTCCAAAAACAACACTGCATGGCACTAGGGAAGTGGATGTCAGGGCGGCAGGGAGAGAGACTCGCTGTGAGCACTGGACCAGGGCTACCATGGAACCAAACTGCAAGTTGCCTCTCAATGCAATTTTAACACATAGTAATGTTCTTGAGGTGCGTGGATTAAAGTTGTTTCTTTGTGCAGTTTGAAGTTATTTTTAAGTCATATCTGCCCTGTGAATTTTTTATTACAGAAGCCTTAAGGCAATCTGAAATTTAATTTTGATCATTTGTGTGACAATTATTGGGAGGATGTGTTTTATCCCCAAAGTTGGGTCCGGCCACTGCTAGGGGTACTTAATTGAGTTCCAGAGTGTACAACGTACATAAATTAGAGATAGTTTGAAACAAAATGGACGCTTATGGGTCTGTAACTCTGTACTGTACAAATGCTAAATTTACAATGAATTTACAATATAAATTGGGTCCCAGATATATAAATGCTACTAAATGTGGGCCAATAGCCTATTGCATGTCAAATTGTGGGACCATGAAATGAGTTGCAACTCATGTGCACCCTTATCCATTATGTTTTAAAATGGGGGGCCGTGGTCTGATAAATGTCAACTTGGGAATCCTTGACATGAAAAACTTTGTGGACCACTGTTTTATACACCAGTTTACTGCTAGAAATGTCACCTCCCGTGCGGAGGAGAGCTGACTTCTCATACAACATGAGGGACAGATAGGGCTGCGTTCATATACAACATGAGAGAGAGAGATAAGTTCATATACAACATGAGAGAGAGAGCTGGGTTCGTATACAATGTGGGAGGGAGCTGGGTTCGTCTCTCATGCAGAGAGCTCGGTTTGTTCAAAGTCCAGGAAGGACATATGAACTGCAGCTTTAACAAGGCGTCTCATTTGTCTTACTGTGTGTGTGCATGTGCGTAGTGTTAATGTTAGCCTAGCGTGCACAGTACCCTCATCATTTCAACACTTCCCACACATCATGTCAACACTTTCACGCTGTCACATTATCTGGAACATTCACAGTGTTAATGTTAGCGCACGAAACAAGGAACTCTTCCCTGTGATTCTGAAGGACTCTAACAGGAAGGCTGCTGTTGTTGTCTAATTATTGTGTTTCTGAAGCACGCTCTCTCTCTGTGGACATGACGCTATAGACACTTCACACACTTGTAGCATGGGCTACTGTCATTTCCATTTCCACAGACTCAATAAGCTTGGCTGTCACCAGTCAAGGCAGGGGATGTATTTCTGATTGACATCTACAGCACCGGTGCTAGCGTTAGTACGCTGGTGTGTCATGCATGTGTTGCGCGTGTCTGCACACAGTGTTACATGTGTAAAACATTGGAATGCACGCTGGGGTGTTTTTATGCCTGCACGTTTAACCGTAGGATTTCCATTTCCAGCCAGCAGCCATGCAGCTGCCAGCCATTTATTATTACCACCTCCTACAGTTACGCATTTCTGGGCCTACAGCTTCTCTGTTGGAATTGTGGACATTGTGCAAGTGCAGTCTAGTGCGTTGGTTTTTAACCGGTGGTCAGTTTAAAAGGGCTGTATTTATGAATCATAATGTTTCATGTAGAAATGAGGCCAAATGTCATGTCTTTTGCCATATTCTTTGATTTGAGGCATGCGGGACAGTAGTGCTATTTCGGAACAGTCCCGCGAGATGTGACAGCCCTGGTCATGACAGACCACCCGACACAATGGTGGTGGTCCTCATGTTGCTCTTATTCAGAATGCTACCCCTGTTCTAGTGGGTAAGGTATTTGGTATTCCATACAGTACTTTCGCTCAAGTACTGTAGCCTACTTAACACTTTTGTCGCTAGTATTTTTAATAGTAGTAGTTTGCTGCCAGTATTTTTGAATTTGCAACTCATATTTCAAAGTTCCAAGTTTCTGTTTCTGGGGGGCATTTAATATCAGAGCACAGGATATGGCTAATTCATCTGCCGTTTACTGCCGAGTAAGATGCTCTGAAGCGTGGAATAAACCTGGTATTGACCAAAAGTGCCATCTTGGAGAAGGAATAGGAGATACAGGCGATAGAATGGATGTCCATGGGCGCAATGCACGATCCTGTCTTATTTACGACAGCAGCTAACAAGACGAAGCAATGCTAACGGTTGGTAGATCTGCTATATTCTAAATAGCGATGCACCAAATATTCGCCCAGAGAAAATTCTGGCCTTTTAAGGACATAATTCTACAACATACTTTATAATGCAGTATCAATATTTTATTTGATTGAGCAAATTTTTGAGTACTCCAACACAACCTCTAGCCTACACAACTTCTGTGGTGGAGTTGTAGACAGTGCAAGGCGACATACTTCACGCCTATGCTTTAATCACATTTGCTGACATTTTTTCAATACAGAGACTGATTCATTCCAGGTTCTGTTGCATTACTGTTGGTGTTACAGTATTCACAGAGGTTTGGCTATGGCTGCTTGACTGATCATATAGTATGCAGCATTTAGCATTATCGAATCAAGCAAAAAAGCCGAAATATAAAGACCATGATAGTAATAATACAACGTACGTAGAGCTGTCAATCGATTAAAATATTTAATCGCGATTAATCGCATGATTGCCCATAGTTAATCTTTGATTAATCGCAATTTAATCGCATATTTTCATGAGTTCTAAATATACCTTAAATGAGTGTTTTTCAAGAATATTCATATCAAGGTCAATTATTTATTCTGCATTTGAGCCACAGACCACGATTTGATGACATTTATTTAGACTTCCAGACCTAAATTAAAGAATTTGTCAACGATATCATTCGGAACGAACATGCACATTTTGTAGAAAGTTCTCTACATTCTCTAATTGTGTAGACTTATTTTAAAATAACTTAACTGATGCAGATATTTAAAAATTATTCACCTGCATTTGGCGAAATTGAACCAAATGGACCCACTCGGCCTTTGGTTTTACTGTGAGTTAATCTCGCACTAAAAAAAATAATCGAGTTAACTCATGGCTGAGTTAACTCGCGATTAACTAGTTAACTCGGACAGCCTTAGTAATAATACAACGTACGTACAATTTTAACCCCAGGCATACACCCTATATTTCAGTGAGTGTTTTATGAATGGGCTTAAAAATGCAACTTCACCGGCCAATCGCACCCACCAAGTCTTACCCAAGTACAGGTGTGAATGGCCACTCCGTGACATTTGATTACCCTGTATGACTAAAACTAAAGCAAGGTTTGCTGCCAAAATCAACACTGGCTGTTATGCCTGCCTTCCCTCACCGCTGCGCCTCCCTATGTGTGTGTGTGTGTGTGTGTGTGTGCGTGTGTGTGTGTGTGGGGGAGGAGAGAGAGAGAGAGAGAGAGAGAGAGAGAGAGAGAGAGAGAGAGAGAGAGAAGACAAGGAGGGACTGTAGACTGTGAAAGGTCAGCTGCAGCCGAGTGGGCAGAGAGCCCGTCTGGGAATGGGAAGGTCAAAAGGTCAGCCCCGGCTTGACCGCACCATGGGACAACGTGTCAAAGTGTGTCTGAGCGAGACACTTAGCCCGACCCCCGTCCCTTCACCACCCCCGCCCCCTGTGCACATGCCCTGTGTGTTTGAGTGAGGGAGAGAGAGAGAGCTAGTGTGTGCATGTGTTGCAGTGGTGATTTTGACAGCAAACTTTGATGTGGTTCAGTCATAGTACTTTGAATAAAATGTAGGTCATTTTCTGTAGACATGTAACACCCTATAGTCAAGCAGTGATGTAAATAGTTTTTATTTTTTATCTAATGACTCCCAGGATCCCCACTTCAGCGGCATTAGGAGTCATATGCATGTATATTTTGTCAGTTTTAGAAATTGCCACATTTAACTACAATTTCATTTCATGTACTTATAATTTGGTTATACCTGAATTAGACACAAGGCCACATCTGAAACCTTTGTTTGAAACCTTTGTTTGCAAAGGTTGTTTTGCAAACTGACATGTTATTAGTACCAGCCAAACTAATCGCATTTGTTTTTTCATTATTGTTTTTCCATGGCGGATTACTTGTACTCTACATGATTCACAGTACAAGAATACATCCACAGCATGCAGTGCTGCACTGGTCATTGTGTCCAAAAACCTATAAATTGCATTTTTGGATGCAGGATGCGGACAATCAACATCACTGGTCATTCAAGTGTATACTCCTAGTTAGGTTTTACAGATTATTCCACTGTTTGGTGGAATCTTACTTAGGTTACCATCTTACTCATGATTCTTTATGGCTGTATTAGATGTATTACCATGTTGTTTTGTCTTTTTATTATTCTAAGTAGCTCTGTGTCTGCTAAATGCCTAAATTAGAGTGAGGGTGGTGGAGGGTGACACCGGTCATTGCACCGAACAATAGTGTAATAGACTAATACCTAGTACTAAATGTACCAAGCCACTTGATTGGTCTGCGCTGGTTTTGTGTTTTGCAGCAGGAGCTGCACATCCTATTTCTCCAAAAGCTGCTTTTCTGATTAACATGTGTGCAGGCTGTTTGCTGAGTCCTGCTACACTGTGTATATATACTGTATGTATGTATATAACTATATATACTGTAATTTTCAATTTCATTATTCAATTGATCAATCAAACTCATTGGGATTAACAGAGATGTGTTAGTCCCATATAGGGTTGTTTCAAACGGTTTTGGGAAAAAATCTAATTGCGATTATTTTGAGCAATATTGCGATTGCGATTAATTTGCGATTATTTTTAAAAAGAGTCCAGTTTCGGTTTAAATCTTTACCATGTCCATTAAAAACGTATTTTAACATTACCAATACCAAAAGACAGTCATTTACTTCTCTGAATAAGGATAAAAGATATGAATTGCTTACAACAGGCATCATATTTATTTTCCAAGTACATTCTTCACAACACACTGTCTGGAATTGGAAATCAACAGGTGCATGTTCTGTTTCTGAACAACCTGTGGAAGTACAACTTCTTTTCTTACTGAACAAAATATTTTGAAATTTATCAAGAAATATCAGAATAGCCAGGTAGATACTGCAGATCTTCTAAACTCAATAAGACCTGAGGCCGATTCTTTAAGTGTCTTTAAACTGTTTTCTGAAAAACTATTTAGCTTGCCAACATCAACATCCGTATAATAAAAGTATTTCTAGATCAGGGGTTTTCAACAGGTGGTCCGGGGACCACCAGTGGTCCTTGGGAGGGTTCCAGGTGGTCCCCAGGCTAAATGATGGAAAGTTGGTTAACCAGATGTAACTCTTGAGAACGTAAAAATGAAACCAAATGGACCTTGCGGGTCCATTTGGTTTCATTTTCACACTCTCAAGAGTTAAAATATTTATCATCTGAATTAGCACTATTTAATTAAGAAGTCTACACTGATTTGTTTGCAAAATCCGGCCTGGAATTGTGGATAAAACCAAAAGAATTCTTTAGTTTTAGGTCTTTGGGGTGGAAAAAGTAATCAAATGGTGGTCCGTGGCTCAAATGCTGAATAAATGGTGGTCCCTGGTGTCAAAAAGGTTGAAAACCCCTGTTCTAGATGCTCTGTCTGGATTCGCCCATTTATGGACAGGCACCATAAACGGGCGCCTATAGTGGAAAGGACCCCGCAGCGTGGTTATGAATCCCACCGCAGTTGTTAGCCATTACTGGCAATCACAGCGTGGGGAGCGTTCCTAGAACTGCGGTGGGGTTCATAATGTCGCTCCCGCGGATTTCGGATGGGAAAAAAGCTCATCTGCTGATCTCTAATAGAAACATTAAAAATCGCGGCCCTTGCGATTCACAAATCGCATTTTTTCAAATCGCGATTTCGGTTTAAAAACGATTAATCGTTCTGTGTTAGTCCCATATGTGTTGTTTCATATGTTGTTTGTGCAAAGTTTAGAGACGATTCTGCTACTGGTGTGGCATTAGGAGGTGAACAGATCAACAGGACACAGGCCTTGACAATTCTAACTGTAAGATGGAATAGGATAGGATAGGATAGGATAGGATAGGATAGGATAGGATAGGATAGGATAGGATAGGATAGGATAAGATGTGTTGAACTCTGCAGCTACGTTCTCAAGTTCAACCTCATCACATACACATTCCATGCAGTACAGTATATGGACATGAGATTGATGGTTGCCATATGCAGCAAAAACAGAACAACGATAATTCTGCCAGACAATCATTTATTGTTATTTGGAGACAGTAGTTAAACAAATAAATAAAACATTGTGCAGTTCAGGAAGAAGCACAGCATATAGCGCAGAATGCCTCGTTTCATGAATCAAAGCATTTCAATGAAACAAGTCTCTGGCCTTGGCCTTAAGCTGACGGAGAGTCCAATTTTAAAGGTGCTTTGTAGCCAGTTCCAGGAGTGTGTGGAGTGTTAAATGAAAAGGTGGTCTTGCCAAGCTTTAACCGTAGGACTCTCAAGAACAAAGCCAATGATTTGATTGAGTAGGACAATGATTAACATGCCAATCTGACATTGCAGGAATTGCACACAGCGAGATGGCAACGTCCCAAGAAGCACGTTTTTGAAAAAAAAAAAAAAAAAAAAAACGAAAAGTTTTGTCTGATTTCAAGAGACAAGAAAACAAGCACATCCTCTAAAGAGACAGCCTGTGATTTCATCTCAATGTTTTTCCATCATGACTGAACAGTCGACAGATGTCAGTTTAAAAGCTGGCCAATAAATTTAGCTCAAATTTCGTCAGCTGACAAGCTGACATGACGAAATGTGTCTATGTACGTAGGCTATAGTTGGTGCACGTCTATAGCTTGGGTTCGTTCCAACTCCCAACATTTTAGTTTATTTGTCAGCAGTTCCGACAACCCAGCAGGTCTCATCCTGCTCTCTCTGACCATGTCTGTGACCTGTGGGACTGGTTTGACCATTACTAAAGGGGTACCGGCTAAAAGGTCAATTTTTACTTCTCCCCAGAGAAGCGTAAACAGGCAGGCTCTGATGGTTCAGCTGTAGGTTAAGAACTTCAACACTTACTCAAGCATCTCGTTTGGAAAGTCTTCTACAGAGGGCTTAGATATGTGTAGCGTGAGGTAGTAATGGAAGATTATTATGCCTCCCGGGTTTAGGGGGGTAATGGAAGGCCAGCCCGTTTCAGAGTTAAATCTGCCTCGTCTCTGCTTGGTACTTTAGTGCTATTATTATGAACAATTCCCTGGCATTCTAAAGTGGAGTAAGACATGAACGTTACAGTGGCTTTAAAGGAGAATTCCACCCCAGAAGGCTTTTCTTGCAGTTGATTTATTCCCCAAAGTGTGGTCCAGTTATTTTGTGAAATATGGGATGTTATTCAAATTCCCTTTTTTTTTTTTTTCAAAATAAATCAACCACAAATAACCACAAAGTTAAGAAAGCCTTCTGGAGTGGAATTCTCCTTTATGTGTGGTGAAAGACTAAGTTCAGCCTGTGCTGCCATAGACTGACACGGCAACACACTATAGGATAGGCTACAAGTGGTTTTCAATGAAAGCCAGCCATGTGAGGCTGCAAACTTTGAATGTTTTTTGGCTGAGGCTTCATTTTTTATTTTTTGTCAGCAGAGAGAACAATAGCTTGAAATTGACACTGGAGATAATGGCTTATAGAGTAAAAACAGCGAGTTGAGAAGACAGACTTGAAAGGTTCACTTCTGTGCACTCTAACAGTACAAGCTATAGCTACATATTTAAGCATTAATTTAATTTAATTTAATTTAGATATATCGATTTCAGCTCTGACATTTATTTCATACATGCTCTACTGCGTGAAGAGTCTGCCTGTGCTATTAACTCAAGATTATTAATAATTTCTAAGACTTCTGAACCGTGTCTGTATCAAAAAGAGCCACAAATGACAGCTGTCACGTTTCGCTGCGTGATGTGGACACGCCACAAAAAAAGGACCTGCAGGCGTAGATTTGTTTCAGTGAAATGACGCATGCAGTGAAGTGTCAATCAATGCTGTGTTTGTGTTTCATCACTTCCACATGCCGTCTCCAGCCCCGCAGAATTCCTGCTCCGTTTCATGAATGGAATTATGAGAAAGTAGTTCTTACTGTGACTTGAGCAACACTTCAGTGGCAGCTCTGCAGCGGCGTTGCAGGCCAGTGTTGGTCCGTTGGCTAAAACTACCATTGAATAGGCTACCTTTGTTTTTTCCTCTGACAAAAACGAAATAAACACACAAAAAAAAACAAATTGACTCAAGTTAACAAAAATACAGGCAGCTTGTCGAAAGATTGACCATGTTCCAGCATGCAACCAAATTCATGGTAAATATATTGTAAGTTGCTCTGGATTAAGAGCATCGGCTGAATACTTAATTTGTAAATTGTGAAAAATCAGCCATTACAATGCCATCAAGGCTACAGCAAGTTGTTTGATACACCATGTAGGGGTCTATCCATGGCTATCTACCAATCTATACCAAATATCTTTGACTTATGTGTTTTTTGTTGTTATTTTTTGTCATATGGAAGCAAGGAACAATGGCTTCAAATCAACAGCTTGGTTGCTCATTTCCGTCCCACCAGTTTTGCAGATGGTTTATAGAGTAATGTCTTTCAGAAAACAGGCTTGAAAGGTGCTCTTCTGTGTTATACTGTACCTACTGTAGCTACATTTTTAAGCATTTATTTCATGTTTAAATGTCAATTTGCGCTCTTTAGTGTGTGAAGACTTGCCCATAGAGCCCCATTGTAAACCCCAATGTTTTATGTTAGAAATGTTGAGTAACATCTAGAAACTGCAAGTTAGCATCTGGCAGTTTTACATGCTGGATACACTTACTCAATTATAACATAAAACCTTGGTGTACTCAACCAGTGATTGCACACTGCATCCAAAAACAATTTATAGGATTTGGATGCAATGACCAGTAAAGTATACTGCATCCCGTGGACGCATGACTATACAGCACATAGTAAAAATAATCCTGCATGAAAACAAAGTCACAAACAAAGGCAAGTGCTTTTGCTGCTGTGGCAAAGCATGCTGGCTGTGTTCCTAATAGTTTCCTAATCGTTAGTCCCATAAAAGTTTTTACGCCTTATGTTAAAATATCATGAGTCCCATACAAGCAATACTTCTGTCCCTCAAATGAACATTGTTCATCATTTAGTCATTTATTTTAGGAAGTTTGGACAGCTTTTTGTAACCATATAAAGTGAAAAGGGATTTAAATGTGGAAATTTGTAAAACCAACAAAATATGACTCCTAACGCCACTGAACTGGGACTCATAAAATGTCCCAGGGACTCATCTAAAAGACTGTCTCTGCATGCCGGGGGCGCATTATATTGAAAACCTCAACTTGCTTGGGTTTACAATTTTGGCAAGTGGACTAATATGCCACTCTCCCCTGATTGTTTCCCCGTATATTATGACATGCACAGAGTGCACAGGAACTGCTTTCTCATGCAAATGTTTTGGGTTGCTGTAGTAGGTATGAGAGTTTGGTCCTGAACTGTTCCACCATGTGGTACTGATGATTCAATGCTCTGAGGAGGTTTGAGGAGACAAACATTTACATCCGTCTGTCTGTACATAAACACACACACAAACGCATGCATGCTCACTGCGGTTTCATTTTATACAACATAAGTGGAAGCTGGAGCTCAGCTAACACATCTCTTCTCCTCTGGATATGTGAAACATCTTATCAGACAATGCTGTTCTCAATCGTCTGTGACAAATGGAGCAAAATGCATCTTGCACTGTCCTGTGTCCCATATGGATGATTGTATACATGTGAACTCTTGATACAATACAATACAAGTTACAAGATACTGTACAAGTTAATAAAAGATCCATAGTTTTTGCTTGAAAAGTGAAATGTATAACTCTAACTCACTCATGTATAACTCGCCATAAATTACAACATGACATATATTTTATATATGACATACAAACAGATATAAGATCCTTACTGTTTTTGTAAAGTTGTAAAGTGATTGAGGTGGCGGAGGAAGTTGCTTCAAAAACGAAAAGAGAGGGCGAGAGAGAGGGAGAGGCAGAGAGATACTGAATTGTTTAACCAATGGAGTGTTGGAGGGTCGGCTATAGGGTTTGTGTGTGTTTGTGTGTGTGTGTCCGTGTCTGTGTGTGTGTCCGTGTCTGTGTGTGTCTGTGTGTGTGTGTGTGTGTGTGTGTGTGTGTGTGTGTGTGTGTGTGTGTGTGTGTGTGTGTGTGTGCGCGTGCGCATGAGCGTGTGTGTATGCGCGAGAGAGAGAGAGAGAAGACGTTGAAGACAACATTTAGATTCAAACTGCGGATGTCCAGCAGGACAGGACTCAGGGCTTCAGAATGTAAACTCTCAAACATGTGGAGGAGATGTATCACTCACTGAAAGACGGCATGCACACACGTGTGTGTGTGTGCATGCCGTCTTTCAGTGAGTGACACACACACACACACACACACACACACACACACACACACACACACACACACACACACACACACACACACACACACACACACACACACACACACACACACACACACACACACACATACACGCAACCAGATGGTATAGTAGTAGAAAGGGATAGATGGAGGGAGAGAGAGAGAGAGGAGGAGGAGACAGAGAGAGAAAGGGAGTGATATGTTTTGAATGTGTGGAAAAAAGGTCACGCACTGAGAGTATAATCTTAAGGAAGGTATTAGTGAGTCTCCTCTCGCGTGCGCGCACAACCACACACACCCGCAGCCCCCCCCCCCCCCCACCCACACTCCCATGCACCCACACACACCTCATTTTGATTCCGTCTCTCTGTCCCCCAACCCCCCCCCCCCCCCCCCCCCCCCCCCCCCCCCAACTAACCCCACCTCCACTTCAACATCTGGAGACAATTGGGCAGCATTATAGATACAGGCAGACCGCTCCCTGGCCTGCTGCCCACCACCAAAACACCCATCCCTTATACGAGCAGCAGCAGCAGCATCACCACTGGGTTGCTGTGGTAACCACAATGCACACCAGACTGCACCCTCTACCCCCAAACTGACACATTCCGGCGTCATTCTCAGCAGGTTATCTCGGAAGATAACAAAACAAGGCATTACCCCCCTCAGTAGAAGGGGTATGCGCGTAACACCAAGGAAGTTATGGCAAGAAAAATGTGTTGTGGCCTAGACAGCCCATACTGCACATCCAAATGGAAAAGTCCTATCTAAAATTGTATTAAAGTGTGTTAAGTCACCAACTTCACAACTCCAGAGAAAGCTTGAAATATCATTTTTCTATCCCAAGTTTTTTATTTAATAAAAAAGACATTCCAGGCAGGTGATTATTTTTTTAGTTAGGTTAAGTGATCAGTTTGTGGTCGTCAACCATCCCTCCAAGTACACTAATACCGATTGGCCTGTTTAAGTGAATGTCTACTGAGGGCAGATCTAGTTTTTATTATTGTCAAGTGATGGTTCTCAATGACACAACGTTCTGCAGTCTTTTGCATTATGTGACATTTCGGAACAGGTGGTATGTTGAGTGATTTCCTATTTCCTAAGAGTGCTTCCACTCCAGTACTGCAGGACCCTCAGTCTAGAGGAGGTGTGGTCCACTCAGTCTAGAGGAGGAGGTGGGGCCCACTCAGAGGAGACAGTGAAAAAGTGATGCATGCCTGCGTACTACCCTATGTTAAGACAACATATGCCGAGAACACGGGATTCCGTTTTCACCTCCTGTGCCAGAAGATAAAACTCTGTCTTCATTTAATCTCATTTGATCCAGTAATTAAAACTATTTTTTTAACATTTCACACGGCCACACATACCAAGCTTGCTAGTACTTTTTCTCAGATGATCTACGATGAGTCATTATACAAGTCTCATCAACGCTAAGAAAGTCAATCCATCGCACATCACCGCATAGCTTAGACAATGAGGATGTGGCTCAAATATGGAGGGCTATGACTTCTAGGGGGATGTGATCCATCTCATAAGCTTATGATGTGGATTTCTCTGACAGGGTCACAAGATATGTACAGTGAGAAGTAAGCTATGGAGTATACTGTAGGAGGTTTTTTGGGGTCGATACAATTTGCTGCTGTTGCAGAAAGCATTTGTTACGTGATTTTCACATTTTTAACTGGATGGGTTTTACGGGGTGCTTTACGAGCTGCAGGGCTGCTTTAAGTTTTACGACTCCTGGGCCTGTGCAACACATTCGGAGCCTTCAGAAATGCACAGCCGTCCGTCTGAAAAACCAGGCTGCTTTCCTGGTATTCCTCAGAAGCTGACATGTTTAAGGGTATAGGCTGGCAGATTCACTCACGATGCAGAGGCTCACTAAAGCCTTGCCAACAACACACCTGTGCTGTCCGTCCACTCCGTCCCACAAGAGACTTTGAGGCCTCATACACACGTAAGGAACAAATGTTCTCTGCTCTGCCTGTGTTTGATGGCCGCTCAGGGCTATTACATTGGGAGTCATCACTTGGTTTGACCAAACATTTGCGTTTGATGGCTGTCGACAGCGAACACAGAACGTGTGTGGGAGGCCTTATGAGAATATCAAATATGTTCTCTGTCTTGTCTGTGTTTAAAGGTATTATGGGCAAACTTTAGGCCAAAAATCAAAATGTATACTACTGTAAACCATAGCTCTATTATTTTGCCTTTTTCCCCTCTACGTCGCTTCTACTTTGATGCTGGAGCTGTTTCTCTGTAGATAGACCCTTGCTTTGCCCTGCAGGTGGTCCCAAACTTGGCTCGTGGCAAGGCAGTGCTAGTGTGTGTTGGGAGGGGGTTTTGGAGGTGAGGCGGCATTTTCAGCTAATCACAGTGTAGCAGTCTCCAGCAGTTTCATAATGAGCCAATAGACTGGAGGTGAGGTGGAGTTAGCTTCAAATCTGTTTCAAAAACACAACAACGTTTGTGCACACTAAAGTTGCCTATAATACTTTTAATGGCCGCCACAATACTGCTCCAATGGGCATCACATATGGTCTGATCAAACATTTGTGTTTGATGGCCATCAAACACATCAGATATCAAAAGGTGTGCTGGTGATTAGACAGAGTTGTGTTAGAGCAGCAGCATTATTGTATTAGGAATGCAACAAAAAGGGAACGTATACTGTACGATGCTGTATTTTACTTCTTCGATATAAAATGGTTGGAAACCAGTGTTGTGGCCAATACTCTGCCTCATTCCATACTCACAATAATTGTGAGGAGCAATTTAATTAGGGGCAGATTCTAGCAGTCTGTTTTCGTTTCAAGCTGTTTATGGATACGGTTGCCTGGTCCCCGCTGGCAGTGACACACATTGGCCTTGATTCTTCCACACCCGAGCGCGTTTCGTCCAACCGTGCTTTCACATTGCAGCGATCCGTTTTCCCGAGTGCACTTTGATCGTTCCCGAGACTATACCTCGCACCACAACATCTGCCAAGTGTGGTCCCTGCCGAGTGTGCACCCGCCGCCCAGAGTGTGAAATCGGCCCTAAGACACGTTGGGTTAGTTTCAGAACAGAGCAAAACTCCATTACAATCTCACTACAAACCCACACACACGCACGGTAGATTACCAGACAGTGTGCTCTAATCACTCCACGGGTCACATGGGACTTTACTGGTCATCTGAAGTGCACCCAACCAGCCAATGCCCTTTTCATTTCTCATCCCTTTGTCATTATCTTCCACTACTCCTTTCACTCCCCCACTCTCCACACCACGGTTTATGGCACCTCTGCAGGCAGGCAGTAGTGTATATACTATAGTCTGTCTGGCTTTTCAACAGGTGGTCTGGGGACCACCAGTGGTCCCTGAGAGGATTCCAGGTGGTCCCCAGGCGAAATGATGGAAAGTTGGTTAACCAGATGTAACTCTTGACAGTGTAAACATGAAACCAAATGGACCCACAAGGGTCCATTTGGTTACATGTTTATATTCACCATTTGTTTATATTCACCATTTGAATCATCCCACGATACACAACTAATAAATGCAGAAGATTAAATGGTCATTTTGATCTGTATGTTGGACTGTTTTGTTTCTGAAATCCAGCCTGGAATTGTGGACAAAAGTAAAAGAAAGCTTTAGTTTTGGGGTCTATGCGGCTAAAAATGTCCACAAATGGTGGTCTGTGGCTCAAATGCTCAATAAATAGTGGGCCCTGCTATCAAAAATCTTGAAAACCCCTGGTCTAGCCTAATGTCGCTGTGTAGACAGTAGTCTGGAATCTCTGTGTGGAACTAAGGGTCAGAATAATAAAAACTGTACTCTCCGTTCGTCTGGACCTAATCTCCCAAACCAACCTCATTTGTTGTGCACACTGAAGCAGGCCAAAGGAGTAACCAACTGTCTCCATGCAATTGTTTTTCCATAGCTTTAATCTCAGAATGGAAGTCAACAGGGCTGAAACCGTGCCCACATTTTGAGTTGCGCACGCCATAAATGCATCATAGACATTGGTTTTCACTGGTTTAACAGTGGTCTGTGAGAGGGTTCCAGGAGGTCTGCAGGCTAAATGATGGACAGTTGGTGGACAGATGGACAGTTGCTTAACTCTTAAAGAGCGTAAACATGAAACCAAATGGACCCTTGCAGGTCCATTTGGTTTCATGTTTAAACTCTCAAGAGTTAAAATATTCACCATCTGAATCAGCCTACTCAACTAGAGAATGTAGAAGATTAATGTTCAGATTGATCTGTATGTTTGACTGTTTTGTTTCCAAAATCCAGCCTGGAATTGTGGACAAAAACAAAAGAAATCTTTAGTTGTGGGGTTAAAATGTCATCAAATGGTGGTCGGTGGCTCAAATGCTGAATAAATAGTGGGTTGAAAACGCCTGGCATAGAACACTGACATTCGAGCAGTACTCTGGCCACAGAGGTCACGCATCTTTCCCCTTTCTCCTCTCACCCCCCCCCCCCCCCCTCTTTCCACTGCACCCGTTCAACAGTATTGAAAATAATTTAGTTGTTTGGCAGAACTTGGCTCAGCGCTCTGCCAGCTGCGGAGCACGCATGCAGGCACCAGCCGCTGCAGCTTTACAACTTCGCCAAGTAACTCAATTTCAGTCAGGACAACTCATGAATGGATGAAATATGTGTTTGTTGAACATGAAATGAGCAGGGCTGTTGCATGATTAATCACAGCTTCAAAATAAATGTAATCATGAGTCATCACCATTCGAACTACTACGCATGTCCAAAATATGCCATGTTTTCCTGTGGGATTTGAAAAAATAAAGCGTCTAGGATTTTTTTTTTAAATGTTTGACAAAATAGGTGATCTACAAGCCCCCAATGCTTGGCCAACAAACACAAACTGTGTGTGTGTGTGTGTGGGGGGGGGGGGGTACAGCAGTCTCCAGCAGTTTCATAATAAGCCAATAGAGTGGACGTGAGGCAGTTAGATTCAAGTCTATTGACAAACACAGAGCTTGTACACACTAAAGTTGCCAATAATACCTTTAAGATTTTTCATCTCATCCATTGAAATGGGGGGGTGGGGGGGGGGGGGGGGGGGGGAGTTGCCCAAATGACGTGTCCATGCTGTATCAAACGTGTTCCATCATCTGATTAATCTCCCTGCTGGGCATGATCCTAACTATTTGATAAGAGGACGACCTCTGTTTTAACAATTGAAGTGTTAAATAAATGCTCTTTAATAGCTACATTCCACCACTTGCCTCAAGAAGACGTTCAAGTACGTTTCAACCACTTTATGATTCATATTACTGTTTGCTTCTGTTTGGCCTGTCGCCCAGCACACGCGCATGTACAGACTCACAAACACACACGTACTCACTCCAAATGAGTGGGGTTTGTTTGTTTTCTAGTCAAAGAAAGCACTTTGGGTTGGCTTACGTGTAAAAGCGGTTACATACAGGCACGCAATTCTAGTCCCAATTCTAGTTTTCCAAGTGAGACCGCTCTCAGATTGTCTCCCTTCTATTGTGTGCGTTCTCTCTCTTACACGCACGCACGCACACACACGCACGCACACACGCACACACACACACACACACACACACGCACACGCACACACACACGCACACACACACACACACACACACACACACACGTGCACACGCACATGCTCTTTTCTCTGTCCATTGTCATGCTGTGCGATTCTTGTTCAAATGTTAAACCAGATTTTCCTCCACAAGATTCACAATTCAAATATTTAATTGTCCAACTTAGCTGTACTTGCTGAACACATAATACATTCACAATGTGCTGCCTGGAGCCATAACCACTGTGGCTTTAGTAAAACGCCTAAACCTCTCATCATAGTCCCCACAGGAATTTATAGAGAGAAGTCTTAATTCCGCAGAAGACATTCCTAATTCCACAGAGAACAATCCTTGATTCTGCGGTTTACTTCATATTCCAAGGTCATTAATTTATTTAATCTCAAATTACCAGTTATCAAGCTAAAATCATTTTTAGTGATATAGTAAAATCCGTATGAAATAGATACAGTTTGTTGTAATTACGAATGGGTCGTAATAATCACATATTCCAATAGTAATTTTGAGGATAAAAGGGTATTATTTTCTACTTAGGCACTATTTACACAGATTCCGTTTCAGAAGAAAATCCTTGTTATTGTACCTAACTATTAGTACCTACTGTATACCTGCTAGAAGACTAATAAGTAACTGTTTAATGTCTTACTGGCGCTACCAGTGGTGTCAGAATCGAGTCCCTGAAGTAGGGGGACAAGTGGGGGATTTTTTTTCCTTCTATTCCATGGCTGGTCAAGAATTCTGCGGTCGGCTTTGAATCGTGGTATTGATAACATTATAATCATGACAAATCTTACAACTCTTGTTCAAGAGAGAGAAAAAAATCAAACTATGTTGGCCTGTTCTGAACTATTGCTACTGTCATTTGGCCAAGTATGAGTTAACATTTGGCTTTTTAGGAATGTTCTTTTTTATGTACAGTATTGAAATAATAATTAAAAAATTGTAGGAAACAATAATAATAAACGGCCAGATAGCAGTATGTCTGCGACTCCCCACATGGGTCCTGGCCCACTGCGTGGGAACCAGCTGTGCTCTATACCCTACTCTACCCAACTCTATTCTCTATTCGCTTGTGAATGCTTTTCTCTCTCTCTCTCTCTCTCTCTGTCTTTGCATGAAACCTACCCCCCCTCCTATTTTTCACACACTGCTACTTTACAAGTCTAAACAAGCATGAAGCAGACCAGTGTTTCCAAGTGACTCTTTCCATGTGTGTCGGGTTTACGTTCAGGTTTACATTCCTGGCGGAGGACCACATTACTCCAGCGGCATGGGCGCAGACACACGCCCACACGGATACCGGCGGCGCGTGTATGTATACACACATGCCCAGCCGGATGATGGTTTACCATACTTTTCAAGAATTCTTCTCCCAACAAAGATCATGCACACGCCTCCATCCCTCCCTTGCACCTCCTTCTAAACGGTGTGGCAAAGCATTGAGCAGCATGGAGGGAGGGTTGGAGTTTGCATTCTGCTCAGCGGGAACCTTTGACCGTTTTCAGACCCGTGGCCATCTTGCCATCAGAGTTCGATTATCTGGCACAGAGGTTTTCTGAACCAACCAGAGCATGCATTCCTTCAGGCGATGGAATGGCATAGCATAACACTGGGTTATAGCCTACACAACGCAAGGAATCTTTGTTTACAATTAGTCGCTCAACTCTGCCACTTTACCGCTATTTCTACCATATAATGCAATTAGATATAGATTCTGACATGATGATTGAGCTTAAACCGAGTAAGGCACTGTCTGGATGCCAGCGTGGGATTAAAAATGTATTTCTGACTGTAATCACGGCACCTGTGTTTGTGGATGTTTTCATTAATTCATATGTAATATGAATATTTAATTCAAAATTGATTTCATGGAGTTTTGATAGTTAGTTGAATAAGTTAGTTTGATAGTTTTTGAAACTACTTTTCAACAGGACAGGACTTTTCTGTTTGGATGAATGGGCTGAAATGGGAAGTTTCATCTTGTGAATTGAGCACATTGTCATTAACTTACGGAACACGGTAAGATGGCCGCCATGCGATTATGATTCGTGATCTCACATACAACGCGTTCCTCAATTGCACACAATAGGGGAAGCACCAGGGCGTTGCAAACAACCTCCTAGTAATGCACAGAATTTCTTGACATAAAGTAACTTGTGACATGCCTATATGGCGGGTTTTGAAACACTTATAGAACATATAGAATGACAATGACTGTCAATTGGCTGTCATTTTTTTCGCCTAATGATGATGATGCTGCCGTCACACCCAGTCTACAATTTTTTTCCTGGCTTCTCTGCACGTGTTCAATCCAGAGGGAGAGAGGGAGAGAGAGAGACAGAGCAAGGAAGGGAGAGAGAGACAGTGACAGAGACAGAGCAAGCGAGGGAGGAGAGAGAGACAGTGACAGAGTGAGCGAGGTAGGGGAGAGAGACAGTGACAGAGACAGAGCGAGGGCAGATGGCAGTGAGAACAGCAGAGAAAGCAGAGCGATAGATGAAGAGGAAGCAGGTGCTGGATTATAAGCACCATGAGGAGGAACAATTAGGCCACGGAAAATCTTTTAACCCTTTACTTAAACCACACATCGACTATATAAGAACTCACACTATACTCTGATTATTTACCACACCTCCAAACAACCCCTGCCACCCCCCTACCTCCAGTCTGACTTGCGGTAGTAGTAGTAGTAGCACCGCACAACAACACAGTCTCTCTGAGGACCTGTTCATCAGGCTGGAACACATCTGTGGCACCTTAGCTTTTAGCAACTTTAACCCCATTATTTCTTAAACAGTCTTCCTGACAGCATTTTTGGAGATACTGCCAGTGATGTCATGTGAAGTTCATATTTCAGATCTCGTTTTTTTGGGGGGGGGCATTAGCATTAGGACCGTATCAAGCAATTGTGCTATTAATTAAAGATTGCCGTAGATCTGTGGCAATAGCAGTGATTGGAACTATGTTTGATTAGCATAGATCTATGGCAATGGGCGGGAATTGTCATAATTCTGGCACATAGCTCTGACTATAAGATTAGTCCCTCACAGCAAAGGTTTTTCAGTCGTTTTTCAGTCGAATCGTATCGTTCATAAATGAAATTAGAAAAACCGTTACTATCTGTGAAATAGGCTGCCCTTTTGATTTGTATATGGACACTTGCTTCACATCCAAGCTCATGAAATATCAGCCTTTAGTGGAACGTATTATGGCCTTGGGTTACAACTGTCAACTTATTGTCCTTGTATTTGGTAGCCTGGGCCATGTCCATAAGCTTGTGCTCAGGGGATTGCAATTGGGTGGATTGCAGAAAACAAATGCAAAGAAGTTGGCTAAATACTGTTCTATCTCGGCTATTATGGGCAGTCTGTCTGTCTGGAGAAGGCGATGCTTTGTCTATCCTTAGAAAAAAAAAAAGGAAAAAAAAAAACATCCTGTTTCTGTAGTACCATGTGATAGTATGCCATCAATGTCTTGTCCTTCTCTGTATGTTAAGCATGTGCTTATCTGGTTGATCTATGATATGTAACCCTCTTCTGATCAGTATTTGGATCTATTACTGTATGACTGTGCCTCTTGTGCAGATCCAAATAAAAGAATTCAAATGTGTGTGTGTGTGTGTGTGTGTGTGTGTGTGTGTGTGTGTGTGTGTGTGTGTGTGTGTGTGTGTGTGTGTGTGTGTGTGTGTGTGTGTGTGTGTGTCTCTAACACCATATTTTCAGATGGCGGATCCCCGCAGCCAAATATATTAAATTCTGAGAAACCTTGACTTATAACGAAAAAACTGTCCTGATTTAGTAGACATGTTGTAGAATCTGCTCTCCTATATGGCACGTATACTGGGTCGTAATGGGTTTAAACTCACTCATTCACAACCTGGCCTCCACTCCAAGCAATGCGGGGCCCTGCAGGCTGTCTGTGTGTCCCTGCTGTCCCGTCTGGAGGACACGGAGGAAGATTAGCCCCTAAAGCAATCCCCGAGGAGTTAAGAGATCAGAGGCCATAAGCCTTAAGCCCTCGGCGACTCATGCAGCGCATATATGCGGACGGACGGAGCTGCATGCATGGGCGCCTCAAAACAGCCGAGCTGCAAGCTTGTACATCGTCCGTTTTGTTGGCGTGGGACATACATTACAAAGCATACTAGTAGTTATTTAAGGCGGTCAGTCATGTGTTCGTATGTATGTACTATACATTAGCCTATGTGTGTACATTATGTGCCGTGTGTGTGAGTGTATGTGCTTATGTGTGTGTGTGTGTGTGTGACATCTTAAGGTCTGTGTGAACACACAAAGCTTGTGGCAGATTAACACGTTGAACATGCAGTCGTGGTGAGATGAGATCCATACCGTTACTTTATGCAACAACTGTCTTTCTGTCGAGGTAATTATATAAATGCTGCCATTTAATACCCCTTTATAGCCACTGAAGCCTGAACAAGCAACATCTCAGGATGCCATACCAAGCCATTTCAGCCAAGTTAACAAACCAGAAGTCCAGCCTTTTGATAGTCTCTCTGAGGTACCACGTCTCCAGGCTTTCAATTCGCAGTACAGATGTAAGCCTGGAGATCGAGGCTACTATGGAAGCTACTGTCATGGGGTAAGCTACTGTCGTGGGGTAAGCTACTGTCGTGGGGTAAGCTACTGTCGTGGGGTAAGCTACTGTCGTGGAGTAGACTACTGTCATGGGGTAGGCTACTGTCGTGGGGTAAGCTACTGTCATGCTCCCGATATGCTGGTTGTGCTTTGCATGGTGTATCAATGAGTGTGTGTGAATGGGTTAATGTGATCTGCCTTGGATAAAGGCATTATATAAACGCACTGTTTACCATGCAACATCTACATCTTGTTTCTAAATGTCACATACTGTAGTGCAGGAGGCAGCACGACACTATTGAAAACAAGCACTTCCAAACTGATATTTCTGTGGTGGATTGTTGGGAAGCAAAAAAAAAAAAATCAGTGCAGAGCAGATCGAAAGAGAATAATTCAAGCTTTCCATACAGCTGCAACAATGTTTTATGTTGTTTAATACAATCAGACTTTTCTGTTTGGATGTATGGGTCTGTCGAGGCCAGAAAGTCTCTTTTTTGCCACTCAGTGGGTGTTCTCCCATAACTTACACGTATGATGTCTGGTGCATACCCTCTATACGGCTGTCCACCTCCCAGTGAGAAACTGCCGGCTCTGCGTGCAGAGCTCACCTCCCGGGCGCAAGCTTTTGGAAGTTGGCTTGTGGTCTCTTCCAAACTGGCTTAAGGTCTGCACTAAAATAGGAGTATGAATCAGAGCTGCCCTGTCAAAGTCTAACTGCAGAGACAGAGAGGAGAGGAGCGGAGAGGACTATTAGACAGACAGGATCACGATCAGCCGGGCTGTCAGAAGTGGATTCAGTTTAGTGCAAGCTCCATCACTCAAGAGAGAGAGAGGGGGAGAAGTGGAGACAGAGAGGGAGAGAGTGTTGATGTGTGAACAGGAGCTTGTCCTCTATGGATTGGAGTAAAACATTATTGGGTCATCTTAGAATCGTCTCAAATAAGAATTGTGTGTGTGTGTGTGTGTGTGTGTGTGTGTGTGTGTGTGTGTGTGTGTGTGTGTGTGTGTGTGTGTGTGTGTGTGTGTGTGTGTGTGTGTGTGTGTGTGTGTGTGTGTGTGTGGAGGGGGGCTGTGCTATTTTCAGGAAGGTGCCAATGGCCATGTTATTGTTTACAATATCCAGTCGCTAACATCAATGTTTTTCGTGGGCTCAACTTGTATACCTGGTACTTTAAATAAGCATTTTAAGTAGACATTGCACTATATAGTATACTGTATGCACATATAGATATAGTCCACTGGTATGTTCGTAGCTTACATATGATTCATGATAACTTGATGTATCGTGATGTTTTGTTCTTGCTTATATCATTCTGGATTAAGTGCCAGGAGCTGTTTTTTTTGCAATGGGCATGCTGGGAAAATGCCCAGGGCACCAAGCCACTGGAGGCGCCAAGCCACTGGGGGTTCCCGTGCCCTGAGCCAGTAAAGCCTCTGAATCTTTTTTTACCCCTCTCTCTTTACTTTTTCCTTTGTACAGTTTGAGAGACTTCAATGAAGCCTCAAATGACAGCTTACTGCTTCAATTCTGAAGTAAAATTATTTTTTTATTTTCAAATTGTAGTCGTTTGGGGGAGGGAGAGTCAGAAGGGTGGCTGACTTATGATATTTTATGATGGGTTAAAAAAGGCTAACATTTTCAAAGGGGGGTGGAGGTGCCTCAGAGAGGTTGCCCAGTGCGCCACATGGCGCAGGCACGGCCCTGTCCTGTCCTGAGTGTCCGCCTTCCTAAATGGTAAAATGTCATTAGTCGATGCTTCTTAATCGTATGAGTCAAACCACTGTGCTTATTTGTATATTTTTTTGGAACCTCGGTCGGACACAACGTTGGTGGTCTTTCAGCGACAGAAAAAGAGTGCACTTTGAATGCCATCAGTGTTAAATCTGACGAAACTCCAAAGTGCACATTGTCGAGCATCGGTGATTGCTTCTACAAGAAATGTCAATCATCCCAATAAATATCACAGGCATTATTCATTGATATGAGTCACAATTTTGACCGAAACCAAAGAACGAACATGATTAATATTACGTATCTTCTTTTCCTATGAGCTGTCATGGCTGCACCTTAAAACTACCTGATTAATTACCTGCACACCATGAGAAGAAAGGAATGTAACTCATTGTTTTACTTTCTCGACTCAATTGATTTACTCTCTCATTTTACTATGAAAGCAGTGTTTGTGTACGTCAGTCATAAAACATGCCATGTTGAAACACAGTCCAGTCCTCTTTTTTTTGTCCCACTGTGTATTTACATTGTGGCTATAAAGTGTACAGCAGTGGTCCCTAAACTCTCTAGGTAAGAGAGACGTTGATTGAGAATGAAGGGTATTTAACCTGCAGTGGACACACGATTATTATTTTTTTGTCCAATGCAATGTCAAGAGACAGTGTCAGTATTCAAAGAACACAATCTGCAGTAGTATGATAGCTTGCAAGGCCAAATGCGAGCAGACAAACTGTCAAAGCTAAAACATAGACTGTTAGCTCAACAGACTACATTTGTATATAGAGCCCAGCTGAATCAAAACAATAAATGTTTGCATTTAGGCATCACTGCAATCGTCCCCCATTTTCTGCTACATATTGACCCCCCATCACAGATGGGAAAAGTTATGTGACCCTCACTGGAAAACATTGGGGACCCCCTGGTATACTGTACAATATAATCATAGTTTCATCATACAGATTTCCACAGTTCTTACAGTAGCTTGGTTATGATTCTTGATGACTATTATTTCTACAGTATGTACACTAGGGCTGTATACCGAAGCTCGGGATTCGAACCATTCGCTCGCTAAGGTCGCCACGCGAACGAATATTAATGATCCCGAACCATTCGCATTTATTTATTTATTTAACTTTTCCCCCCATCTAGTAGATCTGCGACATTGAGGGGTCAGAAACTCGCTGTGAAACGCGCTGTTGCTGCAGTTGGAAATGCATTGTTTTCACTGAAGGTGTCCCATTCTCAATAGAAGTCTATGTAGGCGATCCGCCATTAGACTGGCTCTAGGAAGTGAACGGAGTTTGCGCAACTCCGTCTGTACTCTATAGAGCTGCACGCTGACTGGTTGGTTTTATGGTTCACTGACCACCAGAGCAAGCTGGTGGGCAGCAGGCTTAAGCCTATACATACAATAGGCCTAATAGACACGTAGTCGTTCACAGCAAACAAATAATTAAACCAGCCTTTTTGTAAGGTTGGTCCTATGGTTCACTGACCACCAGAGCAAGCTGGTGGGCAGCAGGCTTAAGCCTATACATACAATAGGCCTAATAGACACGTAGTCGTTCACAGCAAACAAATAATTAAACCAGCCTTTTTGTAAGGTTGGTCCTATGGTTCACTGACCACCAGAGCAGGCTGGTGGGCAGCAGGCTTAAGCCTATACATACAATAGGCCTAATAGACACGTAGTCGTTCACAGCAAACAAATAATTAAACCAGCCGAAGGACGGCATATATTGGCAATCAATACAGCGTGTTACCCGTGGCTGTCGGATCGGTGTCATCAGAAAGGAGAGAAAGGACAGCGGTGTCATGATGAAGTATTCACTAATGTCAGGCACATCTCAGGGCAGTAGAAAACTTTGCTACCGATGACAACATCCACGATGTTAATAGTTAGTAGGGGCGCACGCACGGGGGGGGGTAGCATGCTGCTTTTTTTTAGCGAACGTTCGAAGCTCGCCCTATAATTCCCAGCGAACGTTCGAAGGCCAGAATTAGTCCAACTATACAGCACTAATGTACACTACAGTATTTGATGTATTACCATATGTTGTTCTTGCTTACTCTAAGTCGCTCGGATTGTCTGCTAAATGCCTAATTGTCAATTGTCCAGACAGACAGACAGACATACATACACACAGCATAGATGTGCAGCAGACAGGCATGCAGATTGACTGACTGAGATTAAGGTTGAGGTTGTGTTGTAGTGTTGTAATGGGTTATACTAGCCTGGCAGTAGACAGACAACCAGCTATACTAGTACAGTCCTGGCATCTACTTTGGGGCACTCTCAAAATAGCATTTGTTGCACAATGTACAGTATAAATACGTAATGCGACCCATTTCCAACGTTTTACTATATTAATATACCTTTGGAGATGTGTGGAAATTATGACAACAGGATGTTGTGTTTTACCGTGGCAATGATTTTTCTTTTATGGTGTTTTTTTTTTCTGAGAGTGCAATGGAACCAAATGGACGTGTTAAGAGTCATTTTGGTTCCATTTGTATGCCCTCAGAAAAAATGGGTGTAATCCCCCTTTAAAATCATTGATTATGCAGGAATAAATTATGGGTTTTGCAATGAAATGAAAATGAAAAATGAAATGATTTTACATTATTTCATGCAGTTTAATTGTGGGAAGTTATAATTATGCAATGTTTTATTATTTTTTTCCTACTACTTTTTCTACTAATTTATTTAATCACAGCATTTTGTACCCCAAGTGTGAATTATATAATATAATGCTGGGCACTGGGGAGAGAAACAAGACTTACCTCATGCTTCCTTCAATGCGTGAGGAGTCCAAGTTGCTTCTTAAAACCTGACAGTTCCTTTCCGCGTCATCGGGCACCTCGGCTGACCAGGGGGAGGTAGTATAGAGGCTTTCCCCTGCATGACGAAATATGCAGGAAGTCAGTAAATATGTGGGAAGTTCATGCGACTGTGCACCCTTTTAAAAATCTGATTCTGTGCCATTTGGCTGCAGGTTATGTGCTGCATTTTGTCTGGAGTGTCTTAACTGCAGTTGCTCTTACTGCAGGTTGTTAAAAATGAACACAATGTGGTTGAACACTCAGGTTAACTAAAGTTTAAAGTTTACATTCCTTCCAGTCATTAACTGACATGCTGGGCAGAAAAGAACCCCCCAAAGCTTGCTTTCATCTCGCATTTTTTGTCTTCCTTTACTCCTTTCTCACCTTCTCAAGCCCTGCCAACAGTCCCATCACATTCACAGGCACGCACACGCACATCAGGGCCTTGACTCAAGAGAACTTATTAGTAGTATGTATTATACATACTGTACATGTAAGTATGTATGTGTGTAACCTAGAACTACAGTATATCGATCAGCCGCTATAACAGCCCACTTTATGTTTTGGCCTATAACTCTTGAATCGTAAAAGCATTTTTTCCCCCTCTGCATTCCTTCTCCCCATTTAGGGCACAGGACACAGGATCGCTATCAATAACAATATGTTTATAGTTGCACCACTCACTTCACACAGGTGTGATTTTTGAACCGTTTTCAAAGATTTTGAAAGTGTGACAATACTGATTTGACATAGACATAGGTCTAACTGCAGGCAATATAGACAATACATCAGCTGTAATCAGCCTACTGTCGGTTATTACTCATTCACTTGCACTCCATAAAATTATCTGGGCACCAGTATAAGGGGAATGACGTTATGTGAATTACTGCAGAGTTTGGAATGAGCGATGGTGTGTGTGCGCGCGCGCACGTGTGCGTGCATGCATGTGTGCATGCAGGCATGTGTGCATTCGTGCGTGTGTGCTCGCCAGTGCACATACATGCATGTTGATGGTTTTAATGCTGTATGCTGTATGAATAGAGTTCAACACAATGTCTGGTGGAGGATTTATAACCCAAGAAAGCACTATAAGATAATATTGCGTGTTTCCATTGGAGTCCTTCATTTAATGGCAATACATATACAGTACTATGCATATAAACTGTTATGAATCAATATAAATAATATGTAGAGTAAAGGTAGGGTGGACTTTACTGAGGTCAATTTAGAATTGAACTAAGCGCCTCCCCCATTAGGAGGGGCGAAATCCATTTGCGACTGCGACGTCCGTCGCAGCGGCTTTATAACCGTCGCGACCGCTTTGCATGACAGTCAAGAACAATTTGCTTAACATCGCAATGCTTTGCATAACGTAACCTATGCCTAAACCTAATGTTATGGTTAGGTTTAGGCATAGGCTTTTTAGGGTTAAGGGTTAGGGTTAGATTTAGTAGGGATAACGGTCAACTTTTATGCAAAACAATCGCAACTGTTATGCAAAACGGTTACAATTGTTATAAAACCACCATGATGGCTGTTAATGGCAGACAGCCCAGAACTTCATTGCTGTCAACAAGACAAGGCGGTGCTAGTGTGTGTGTGCGTGTGTGTGCGTGTGTGTGTGTGCGCGCGTGGGCTGCACTGTGATTGACATTTTAGCCAATCACAGCACAGCAGTCTCCAGCAGTTTCATAATGAGCCAATAGTGGAGTTAGATTAAAATCTGTTTACACACAGCTGGTAGACACTGAAGTTGCCTATAATACCTTTTTTATACTACTCTACTAACTACTAATTTAGAAGTAATTGAAGCGGGTCATGTTTGCATGTCTGGACTTGTAACGGCTTGAATTATGAAGCATAATTTGAATGTGGTTTGCCTTTGTGTAGTCCACGACTCCATAGCATATACTATCCAAGCTTTTGTTTTCACTTGGATCGGAACAAAAAATAAAAGCCTGGCAGAACAAGAGCAAATCCGAGGCCATGGTTCTTGGTCTTGTTCACAAGTGAAGAGAGGACAGAGAAGGAGATCAGCCGGAGATTCACAGCCACGGGGGTGGGACTGTAGTCACTGTACCGTTCCTACAATCAATTTATTTTCAATTCAAAGGAGCTTTATTGGCATGAGAAAAGAAATTTACAATGCCACAGTAAATGTCATAAATGCAGTACAATAAAAAAAAAAGTTGAAAATGGGGAAAGTGCATACAGCACAGTTAGGTGGGTATAGCATTTTGTAAACAGTTATGCCACTTTAATGCATGTCATAATAGAGTGTCGAGCCTTTTAGTAGCAATTATTTGCTGTCTCTTCAGGACAAATGGCAACATTCTTCCTCAGGAGTCAGGACTACACAGAAAAAACGCAGATTTAAGGTCTGTTTAAATGTATAGAAGCTCTGTTTACAAGGACATGGTCTGGTGCAGATACTAGTCCTTAGGGGGGTTGTATTCCATTGGCCAATCTTCTTTTGTCACAACAGTTCACAAATCTTGCTGCTGTGTTTGCACATTGTTGTATTCTCCCAATAGGTATGGGTGTATTTTGTCATTGGTCATAGTTTCAAACTCACGTTGAGTGTGTGTAGTCTGTAGGAACTATGTGTCTTTGATGTCTTGGTAGCTCTGGTCCATAGCTCCACTGCTTCTATGATTCTGCCTCTATCCTGCAGTGGAGCTCTGGAAAATACAATGTAATCTCTTGGATGGACCTCCGTTTTACTTACTCACCAAAAAATAAATAAACAAACAAAAAAGAAACAATTTTAATCACACAAGCTGTGCTTGTTTTGGTGATTACGAGTCTTTCACATACCTTCACTGTAAGTCAGAATCATCAAAGCAGTGGAGCTATGGACCAGACCTAATGTCTCGGTATAGTGGGCAGATGGTTAAAAAGTGTAGCTGTGTTTTAACCACCTTGTGTGTGCAGTAGGTGCATACAGGCTTGTGAAGTGTGGGTTGTGACCAAAAGAATGAGGTTGCGAATGCAAGCGGCCGGAATTAGTTTTCTCCGATGGGTGGATGGCATCTCTCCCTTACAGATAGTGTGGCAAGTTCGGTTACGTTCAGTCTGCTGCTAGTTCATCTGGAAAGGAGCCAGTTTAGGTAGTTCGGGTTCATTTGGTTAGGATGTCTAAAGTGCATTCACCGATGTGAGCCATCCATCCGCCCTCTGATCTGTACTCTTTGCTAGTCTGCTGTCCTAACACACTATAGACCATTACTTCCCAAAGTGGGGTCTGGGGACTCCCAGGTGAGTCCCCAGTTTTATTGGGAACCAAATGGACCCTTATGGATTATTTGTACACTCCTAAAGACGAAAATGCCATTACATGGGTGTCCATAGACAAATATGCGTGTCAAGCTGGGGGTGCCTGATATTAAATGGGTTGAGAATCAGGGTCAATTTGGGGGTCCTAGATACCACTAACATGTCCAAGAGACCTTTCATTAAGCCCCTCCCCAAACTGCTGTGGTCCAATCACAGCTAAGTACAACATGTGATAGACAAACCTCCCCACCAATAGTTTCTCCTATGATAATACATTGTTTAAAAAAAAATACATTTCACAAACATACTGACATGCATTTTCACTGCATACAGCAAGCTTGACAGATTATTTCATGTGCAATGTCCATTATATTTACATTGGAATGAATGAGCCTGGCTGGAAAGTGTCCAGCCCATAGTTAGACACTGGGCGGTTTTGGTGGCAACGTCATACATACAGAATATAGCACAGAGGAACCGCTGCTATGTACCCTTTTACTGCGTAAAAGTTCACCACATCACAACTGCGGGCCAATGTATTTCCTCCTCTCGAGAAATGTGCTGTACGTGTACCGAAAGGTTGTTTAAAAGTGCTCTTACTCCAAAGCAATCAAGAAGTCGGGGGTATAATATCGGAGGTAAACACAGCATATTTGATATTCTGATAGCATCTTTAAAGTGCTCCGCTATGACAACTATACCTGAGGCTAACTCTATACGCTCATCCGTGCCTAAACCTGCCCTTGCACTTCCAAAGAAACAGGGCCGCTGAAAGGCCATCCAAAACAAGAGGAAATGAGTTCTATCGTCTGCAAGTTCTGGAACAAACACTGTGAAAACAGACAAATATCTGCGCTGCTGCAACACATTTTAACTCATTTGCATGTTGGCTAGTTTCGGTGCAGATATTAACTGGAAAGTGAAAACATGAGAGAGCCTGCTATGGGGCGCTGCACAACTCTGTCTATGTGGAGGGTCTGAGCAGCACAACATCAAATCTGGACATTTCTAACCGGCATTATTGCATAACATTAAAGGTCCTTCCTTTCACATGGGCAGTGACTGGCGTGTGCTAGTAATTCATTGTCAACGTTTGCTTAGGACTTGTGGATAAGTTGAGGGGCGGCAGGCAGCATAAGCATATTTTTTTACAGTACGGACCTCAGTCAGCGTGAATTTGTCGTGGGGGTGTTTCTTTCGTACACGCGACTGTGGCGACCTGGGTTATGCAGAGCTTTTTGAGCAGACCTGCCGTTACCTCGGGGCAACGAGCACTTCCACACTCCAATGCTCCAGTGCTGCTCAATGTTTTGCCACTCCGTCTAAAGTGTTGCATGCACAGTTTGCACACACTCTCTAAGCGAGTACATACAGAGTTTTCCACTGCAACACGCCCCCTCCCTCACGTTCCACAGAACTCTTTATCAAGCCCACTATCGAGCATTTACTATTTGCACATGAATCACTTTTCCAGTGATGTCAAACTCAAATACACAGTTTGGTACGAGTCCAGGGCCAGAGATACCATACTGTGTTTCACACGGGCACGGGGTTTACAAGGCAAACAGTAAAAGAAGGTATTTTCCTTCAAACATCAGTGTAGCAAGACAAATGCAAAGATAAAACAATCTATGCACTAAAAACTGAACATGCATTATTTGTGACGGTGCATACTGCCATTATAATGTAAATAGGCCCTGCGTTTGACGGGCGGCACGGTCAAATAAGCTTTATTATTGATATTAAACCAGAATGTGAGTTCTCGTTGTGACCGCATCGTGCAGGCACCCTCCCGTCCACATCCATTATAACGCCGGACTAAAACGCTGAATAACTCGAGAGCCAGAGAACTCTCTGTGGTATGGGGAATATGTGATGTTAGAGGGGGGCCCTGCTGATTATCCGGCAGATAACAACATTGGCGTTTTCTGGAGCAAGGATGTGTCCGTTTGAGCTCGCTAGCATTGACAGACTACCAATCCCAGGTACTGGTGTTTTACACTATAGGAGGCACAACAGGCAACGGTTGCCTTGAGTTTGACATGTATGTTGTAAGAGAAGTATGTTGTTCTAAGGAATGCCAACAGACAGAGATGGACTCTTGATTGCAGTGAAAACAGCCTCTTACAGGTGGTGAAAGTCCTCAGGGGCCCTACCTCATCCACTAGCACAGTACTAATGCTTGTAGCCTACTGCGTACACATGTATGCCCCCGGGGCTTTCAGTTAGTATAGCTAAATGACAGATGAAATGATGAATGGCCTGTAGACGTCCCTTTCATAACTCAGCTCAGGTAATGTAGATAAGCCTATATAGCACACGCTTTAAGAGCCGACACCATAGATAGACAATTCATAAACATAGCCTGACAAGTGGGATTTTAAATGGGCCGTATCGCCCACAGGCACAGAAGTTCAACAATGTTTAAGTTACAGATTGTGAAATGTACAATAAATAAATTAATAATAAAATATAATACAAAAAATAGCAAATTACAAGATTGCAATGAGTCACATTGTGAAGGGCCGAAATACATATGGACATGTGATAATTTTCGAGTCACCTAACCTTTTGGTCGCCTCATATCATCATGCTAACGCTGCTATAATTTATGTTGTTTCATGTTTCACCTACATTAACATCCGTCATAATTTTTTTCTGCTCACCATATACCTCTCCCTCCCGCTTGTAGATGCATGAATAGTTGAATGGTTGAATGAATGAATTAATTAATGTTTTTTTTTTTATTAACAGTTTGTAGGCTAGATTTACAATTCAAGCACAACTCAATACAAGACTGATAACTGTGAGAGGATAATGTTAAGTGAGCTGTTTATATTGTTTGAGATTTTTGAAACAACCTCAATTTGCATTGCATAATGATAGTCAAATCAATTACATTTACTGCTTTTATATAGAAATTACATAAATATTGCGCAGAATTCCACAATTGCGATTTTCTGTGTTTCATTCAGCCCCTTGGGAAAAATAATTGCCCAACCATTTGTTAGACCAATCCGATTTCAATCCGGATGTGGCACAAATAAGATTCAGGCTAGATTTGGCTGCCAGTGAAAATCAGGCCTAAGAGACGTACAAATATTCACTTCTGTGTTCCCAGAGGCTGCAAATCATAGGAAATGGGAAAGGAAATATATACAAAGAATAGAAAGGGGGATCTTTTTTTTTTTTTTACTGACGCCAGTTTTGAATTGCAGCCGCCCGAATTTGCGCTTTGAGACTGGTTTAGAAGGCGTCCACATGTTTTAATGCCTGTTGGTAGGGCCTTCCACATTTTGGTGGCATAGTAGCTAAAGGATTCCCTGAATCTCTACCTAGCTATTTCTGCTGGCTGACACTGTTTGCGTACCGTGGCATGGCATCTTGAGGGGCACACACACACACACACTTGAGGGGCGCACACGCACACGCACACGCACACGCACACACACACACACACACACACACACACACACACACACACACACACACACACACACACACAGCAATATGCAGCTCACCTACGTTGTTAAGTCTCTTCCCAGCCTACCCTCACCTTCATTAAAAACAGCCCCTGGTTTTTATGGGTTGTGATGTAGGTAAATGTAATCACTCTGGCTGTCAGCAGTAAAATGAAAAACGTTTATGGGAGGCAGTTACACACACAAAATGAATGTGCCTGTATAATCCAGTCATCATGTAGACATCATCGGGTTTACTCCATGTATACCAATTCACCTGACTTTAATGGGAGGTTGGATAAAGTAAAAATGAAGAAAATGGAATACGTTTAGCCGTGGTTCATATTTCATATGAATACAGTATATCATATGTGTCCTGTTGGACATTTTCGATTGGCACACAGGATGTTGCTTCTGATCCGTCTCTTATCTGGGTCGCTCAGCTGGCAAGAGGAGGCTAGTGCTGCCAGCGGCCGCTAGCATCAAGACAGCATCAAACAATAGCACTACTAATCAAAGATTGCCATAGATCTGTGTCACTAGCAGCGGTCATATATATTTATTTGAGCGTAGATCTACAGCGCAGATTGCATTCTTTGAATACCGCCACCGTCTCTTGGCAGAGGAGACAAACAGCCTTTTCTTTGTAATTGTGTGTCCACTGCAGGTTAAATACCCTACATTCATAACCTTTTTGCCATGATCCTGTTCTGTGGGGTCATGTTTACGTTCTATGACTGGGGCAAAGTGAGGTCATAGTGGCAACATATTTTTAGTGTGGCAACATATTTTTAGTGTGGCTCACAAGTAGCATGTATTGATGTGAATTTTCCATGGATTCAGTCGGGCATGCAGACCCACTTCACCCCGGTGTTCAGTCTCGATTGAGTAAAAAAATAATAATAATGCAGTGTAGTTTGGGGACCACTTGCCTAAAACACTACACAGTTTGTCATATGATGGAAAGGGGAAAATAGACACTCTACAAGCTCATGTGTCACACGTGATGCAACATAGCTTAAGCTTGTAGATAACATCTGCAATGCTCTTTATTTCTGAACAGGGACGCGGGGTTACAGACCCACCTTGCCTGGGACACACACACTAGGAGCCCGAGTAGCTCTACGTCTCCAAATGATTTTCAAGTGAACTATCCCTTTAATCCCTCCAACTCAGACGATTAGATCCGTGTTCATTTCCTGTTCCGAAGACCCCCTGAGGCGTGTACAGTACCGTAGGTCCATGTCAACCCCCTGCCTGCATCCCTCCTCGGCTGACCACTGGGAGCTAGCACTTGACCTAGCCTCCACGACCTTACAGGCACATGCAAAGGCTGAACTCATGCAATTCAGATGTTAGACATACAGTGTACAGCACTGTGAGTATCAGAGTTGGGGTCTGTTACTCAAAAATTGGGGGGTGGGGGTGGGGGCTGGCGTTAGTCGACTGGCGACTGGCAGTCGACTAACGGCATATTTATTCATATTAATTTCCACTATAGAAATCCTTAGTCGGGGACAGGCCTAGTTTACATACTGTGTCATGATTGGCAACCCCAATTTTCTGGAGTAGGAAATGATTTTACAATTGAGCTATGCCAGACCAATCTGCTGACTTTTTCTTTCCAACAGCTGATTTAGTCTGGCCTTTTCAGAACATGAATGACTTTGCAATGCGTTGCAGGGTGTGTTTGTTTGTAATGCGTGTGTGCGTGCACGCATTGCTAGAGGTAAACATGCAAGTGCACTCTGTTCCCCCATGCACATCGTCACATGTACTGTACACAAAGGCTGAAATGTTGTGATTATTTGTCACTGTAATTACTTGTTAACGAGGAATCCAGAGTCACAAAGTGTAGCGTGTCAGAACCTGATCAGAGAGGAAGAGGCCTTCAGGCACACCACGAGGAGGGAGAGACAGCTCAGTCACAGAGATTCTAATAGAAAGACATGACACTCCCATCAAGTGACCAGATCCAAAATGTTGATTTGAGGGACAGAAGAAAAAACAATTCAGGATTTCAATTAAAATATAGCAAAAATAGCTGATCTACAATATCAAAATACATTGCAGTGCGACAAGTTTTACATCAACTACACATATTTTTGATATGTCAGTACATGCAATGTGGCCCCTCTGGAGTGACGGTGGGAATATAGTGGCAGCAAGGGAATACTCGGGCAGTTGGACACTGAAGTCTGTCACAATGTGGGACAGGGGCTGAATTTGAGGGACACCTGAACAATCCTTGAAAGAGGGACTGTCCCATGCACAGAGGGACATCTGGTCACCTTATCCAGTATACCGTACTGTTTCCTTTTAATTAAAAATATATATTTTTGGGAAACGTAGCAGCCTCACTCTGCTCACCGGTGTGAGCTGATGGAAGTAAAACAATATTTTAAAAATAAATGAAAATAGTAAATGAAATACACAGCCACCTCAATTATTAGGAGGACAATATCATTCGCCAGAAAAAAGACATATATAAATATATATATATATATATATATAGATATATATATATATATATATATATATATATATATATATATATATATATATATATATATATATATATATATATATATATATATATAGACATATAAAAATAGATATCTATTTTTTAGATATTTTGAATGAATCTATCATGGTTAAAACAGAGTTTTAACCATGATAGATAGATTATATATATATATATATATATCATGCTTTGTATAGGGAGGTGTGGGGCAGCTAAAATTAATATCAAATATGGAAATACTGATAAACTAATAAACTTTTAGGGGTGTTCACATGAGCCAGAGTAGATGACCAAATATTTTTAAGGTAAATATCCCTTTAGTGTTTGTGTGGGGCAAAAAATGTGAAATGCATTCCAAAAGCTGTGGTGCTGTAAAGATTGAAGTTATCATTTGCTTTTCAGCAAGTTTGGTTTTCATTTGCTTGGCATTCCCATCAATGTCGTCACTTGTGGGCATTTTTATGAATTGTCCACACACCTCCAAGGGGACACAGCGTGGTTGTGTTTGTGTGCGGGGGGGGGGGGGGGGGGGGGGGGGCAATGCGCCAGACTTTTACTTGTGAAAGTTCATGCCAAGCAATTCCTTGTATCATTAGAGAGAGTTATGAGTCTTTCCTGCCCTTCGGTATGTTGTGCATGTGGCAACACATCACAACTACACACACACACACACACACACACACACACACACACACACACACACACACACACACACACACACACACACACACACACACACACACACACACACACACACACACACACAAGATGCCTTGCGGTAAACAGAGACCAGATCAAAGATTCCCACACCAAATGTTGACATTCAGACATAAACCAAACGGGTGACAACCTGATTGAACTCAGTCAGGGAAAAACGCATTATAACACTGAACTGAAACCACACACGACTTACAGTATAGGATTTTAGACACACATCCTTGAGTATTTCTCAAACGTAGATTTGTTCAGTGGATGTACAGTGAATGAATCAGCTGGTACATGGTCTACTAAGATTTCTCAGTAAAAAATAGTTTTAAGCATTCTACTATGGTTCAGCATTGTTGTTCTTGAGCACACTGTCTCAAACAGTTGACTGTCTGGTCTGTCCGTCCGTCTGGCGTACCAACAGGTGAGAAAGTGGCTTCACACACAGATGCATCATGGGAAAAGTGTTTTTGACCAAATGTCATTCAAGGATCATAATAACAATGTAGTTCCTCCACTCACTTCAGACAGGGCTGATTTGAAGTGCACAACTGGTGTGTTCTGATTGACTGAAATTCATATGAATAGACCACAACCTTGACCTTAGCTTCTCCGCACCTCAACCTGAACTCACCTCAACCTGATGCATGTCTTCTCTAGTCTCTACGTCTAATCTAACATGATGCATGTCTCCTCCTCTGTCTCCGTGTTGTGTCGCACACAGATCTTACAGGTGAATCTAGTGATGTCCATCTTGCTGTACGTGATGGTCCTCACGTACCTCTACACCATCCAAGCAACCAACATGGACAGCAGCTTCCAGGGGCAACAGCAGCAGCAGCAGCCGCCGAGCCCGGACCCTCTGAACACCCTCATCATCAAACTGCTCCAAGCCGACCTGACCCGAGGAAGGAGCGGTGGTAGCAGCAGCAAGGGAAGCGGCCGGACCGCCGCCGAGTCGACCTTCTCCTCCTCCTCCTCCCAGGACGACGTGCCGCTGCCCTCCCTGGGCATGATGTCCGCCGGCAGCCTCCTGTCCTTCGAGGAGCAGCAGCAGCAGGCGGACCCCGAGGAGGCGCGCAGCGGCGGTGCTGGCGGCGCTCACCCGCCTGCTGCTGCCGCCGTCACCACGCTGAACTCGGACCTGCTGCGGCAGCACAAGCGCTACAACTCGCCGCGCGTGCTGCTGAGTGACCGGCCGCCGCTCCAGCCGCCACCGCTCTACCTCATGGACGACTTTGTGAGCACGGCGGCGGAGGGGGGCACGGGCGGCAACAAGACGCGGAAGAGGCGCTACGCCGGCGAGCACAAGAGCTACCGCGGCGAGTACTCTGTGTGCGACAGCGAGAGCGAGTGGGTGACGGACAAGACGCAGGCCACGGACCTGAAGGGCCAGCGCGTGACGGTGCTGCGGCAGATCCGCTCGTCCAGCAACCTGCAGGAGGCCAAGCAGTACTTTTACGAGACGCGGTGTCGGACCGAGAGCAGCTGCCGCGGCATCGACGACAAGCACTGGAACTCGCAGTGCAAGACGGTGCAGACGTACGTGCGCGCGCTCACACAGGTGCGCAAGTCAGTGGGCTGGCGGTGGATCCGCATTGACACCTCGTGTGTCTGCGCCCTGTCACGGAAAAAAAAGAGGACATAGGCCGGTGGCGGCGGCAGTATGACGCGTTATAGCTGCTGATCTGGCAGTCATAAGACACCCCACCCCCCTCACTGAGGAACTATATCGCCCCCCTTGTTTTTGTTTCCTGTATGGGATTTTAGTTCCTGCCCGTTCGCAGGTAGGGGGAAAGGATTTTGTGTGACACCGGTGCACAATACCTAAACACTACACCTTGCTGAAGTGTTCGATGCTGGGTCAAATCCGAAAGAAAACACACCTGCGCAACAAAAAAACAAAAACAAAACACACACACACACACTCTTGGAAGAAGACCCCCCTCAGAGGACAAGATGATCGAGGGTGGGGTGGGGAGGCGGGGTGTTGATGCTCGGGGCGGTGTGTGCGCCGTAGACTATGCGCGTGACCGAAGTGGGCGGGTCTGTGTGTTGTACATATAAATTATTATTTAAATTATATGAAAATGCATGTAGATAATACATGTCCATCTATCTATCTCTCTATATATATGACGATGATGATGTATGAATATATTTGTGTTATTTATTGAAAAGAAGTCTTCATCAAAGAGGTTAAAAGAAATCTATAAAAAAAAGGACAGAAATAACCTATACGGACTCATTTTGAGACTATAATAATAATATTAATAATAATATAGTGCTGGGATCCCAAGGTGCTTTGTTGTTAAGACTTTACATGTGCCTTGACCAACACATGGGCTCAGAGAGAGAGAGAGAGGGAGAGAAAGAGAGTGGGAGAGAAGGACAGAGTGGGAGAGAAAGAGAGAGACAGAGAGAGAGAGAGACAGGGGTTGACACTAAGGTCTCAGAGGCACTTGCCTGTCCGGCAAGTACAGGTCATGTTCTATTTGCCCAAAGGTCATGCCCACTTGCCCGAAAAAGTAAATCGCCCATTAATGCTAGGTAAAGAAAAACAATAAAAAAAAGAAATACTGTTCAATTTAACACTTTTTTTTTTACTTTATGGGGCTGCGCTATAAAAAAAATGTCATACCTCACTTTTTATGCCTATGAGTTTACATTTGTTACTTTCTATTTATAAGTGTATAGCAAAAGTGAAAATGGCACATTGTAGTTTAAACAGTGCTCTTATTTTTACATTCCACACAGACCTGAAGACAGATCGGCTCTGGCCATGTTCAGGTTGTTTAGTCAGATAGTTCCTGTTGTGTTTATAGACGCCTGTCTGCGCCTCTAAAACTAGCCACTTGCTTGGATCCTGAAAGACAACTCCACCTGCCCCAAAGTTCCATTTACCTGCCAGGAGTTAGGTGGGCAACCCTTAAAGCTGTTATTTACCCACCAGAGGGGGCAGGTGGGCAACCCTTAAACATTTTATTTACCTGCCAAGGCAACCCTTAGTGTCAACATCTGAAAGGTTCATGGTACCATGGTAGTCATACAGTCAGTGGTCAGTCGACAAGCGGAAGGTATGGAGGAGGAGGGGGAACCAAAAAAGACCGTCCAATATGGTCTCACAGCAGTGGTTTTCAACCAGCCATCCAACTCCTTATGGAGAGTTGCTAACCAAATGGACCTGTACTTCTTTGACCCTTGAGGGGCGTAAAGAGTTAAATTTACGCTGTCAAGAGTAGAATTATTGCATCTGCATGACTTCATTTACAGGAAATCTGAACCATTTGAGAATGTAGAAGAATTGTTATTTTGATCAACATATGCCATGTTGTCTCTCCGGAGATCTGAGATGCTATATCTCATCAAATGGTGGTCCGTGGCCCAAACGTTGGGTACATAATGTACCTTGATATTAAAACGGTTGAAAACCACTGATTGACAGCAAAGTATTGTTCAATAATCATGCTAGTGTGACCCATGGAGAGAAGTTTTGTGGACGGTTGGATCAAAAGGGGTTTCAGTCACCAAAACACATTAGCGGTTTAAATGAGCACTGTCCTTTAATGAAACACCCAACGTATAGGTTTTTTAGAGATGTCAAGATGTCCTCTGTTATTTCTGCCATGCAGTCACCCATCCATCCATCCATCCATTGCCATAGCAGCATTCACCCTGTGCTTGCAAGACAGCGTACACACATTAGTGGGACAGTACAATGCAGGTTTACCCTCACCTTTTAGAACTCGATTGGGAATCAAATGTTTTTGTTTTTTAAATGGATAAACATTGTTATGTATAAGCTACGGTATCTATTGTTACTGAGTATGTGTGCGTGTCGAGGAGCACCCAATTGGCGCGAGTGTCCAGCTGTGTTCTATTAGTGCGAGTGCCATTTGACCATTATTGGCTACTGTCTTGGAAAGCAAACATCCTTTATGCAAACAGGACTTCTATTTTAAAACGTGAACCAACAACTACTAAAGGAATGCCTGTTCTATCATTCATGTGTACTGTGTTATTCATGGATGGTCAGTCGCCACAGGGGGTGGCGGGGGTTTGGGGGTTGACCCAAGGGACACTGGTCTGTGTGCTGGAGCTCCCAAAGCGTCCTATTGACTAGAATGCAGACCACAGCCATCTTGCCAGTGGGAGTTTGGAAGCAAATTATCTAGAGTTGTTCAAGAGATCATCAACCACAAGGCACTCCAAACCACTGGCGAAATGAGCTGAGGATGGGCCCTGGTGCAAGAATATTTTGTAGGCCCCTATCATTGCCATAAACGAGCAACTCTTACGCATGTGCGCGCACAAACACACACTACAGCTATACTGTATACAGTAGACTAACAAACGTGCCTGGCTACACAATTATTCCATTCATTTTCATTGATCTTTATTGGCAAATGGCCATGAAACACACAAACACACACACACACACACACACACACACACACACACACACACACACACACACACACACACACACACACACACACACACACACACACACACACACGCAGCATTTTCAGAACCATAACAACATGGACAGATGCCAAGCTCTATCTCTATCCTCCACCATTACTAATATCTAACAGCCTGCCCTGACCTGGGCTCAAACATGATGTCCCCAAACTATTACACTCACACATTCACATTATTATTATATCCAACACCAACAAAGCTGGTATGCACTTCCACAGTATAAGCAACAAGCATCAAGAACACAGCACATTACATGTTTTACAAAGACAGCAAACTGACCGCATTAATGAATGTGACTGTGTACTCACTCATTAGAAGGTCATTTTACGGGTAGTGGAGATGTATTTTTCGGAGAAAGACTTTTTTGTTGTCTCTGAGAAACGGTCCGGCAGGCCTACGGACTTGTTGCTATTATAAAGCTTTTTGTCTTATCGGTATGCGGTGTCATGTCGTATAATCCTCAATCTGTGCTGGGGATTCGGGGTTCATTATCTGCAACGCGGCCGCCGCGCGCGGGGACATTCATTTTCACCGACACTGTGTCCGTGCGTGGCCGCGTGGAGAACTGTCACAGGGCGGTTGTGTTGCTGAACTCGTTGGCAACTCGAGTCCAGCGTGTCGCCGCTCTGTGAGACAGGATCTGGGGTAGCTGCTAGTGCCGGTGCCGGTGGGGTGCAGCAGCAGGAGGAGAGACACCGATGCTGATACAAACTTGTCCAATTTGGTCATTTTAGCTTAATTTACGCTTCCCGCTGCCGACTGCTCTCTTTCCATTCGCCTTTGGAACCACTTTCATGACTTTTCTTGAACATGACACTATGCTACGCCGATGCTTCAATTCAACCCACTCGCGCTTTTTTTTGTAGTTGACACTTTTTTTTGTTTTGATTTGTTTTAAGAGGAACTGACATCAGAACACATTCACACGTGAGTGACAGCTCACAGGTACCAATTTGATTGGACAATATCATTACCCCTCCCACTGCTAGGCCCGGCCACTCTCAGGTTTAACTAAACCCCCTAACGACCAGGCCACAGGTCCATAACAGTCGCAGGGCCCGCTGTCAGCGGCCTTTCTTTTCTTTTCACCCCTTCCCTCTCAGTAGGCCCCAAGGGGCCTGGGCCCTGGTGCACCGCACCGGCGCCACCGGCGTAAAATACGCACAAGGCACTCCAAACTCAAACACTCAAACTGCAAGGAATATGTTGACAGAAACATAGCTCGTGTTTACGGTGGATTTTTATGAAACAAACCCTTTGCAGATAGAATGAGGATAATTCAAGCTTTCCCTACAGCTACAATGTTTGTGGGTTTGACATAGTTGAATACAATCAAAGACGGTTTGGATGGATTGGCTGCCAATGGCAATTTGAGGCTACTTACCACCCTCCCATTAACTTAATGGCATGGTCGTGGTCTGCATAATGGCCAATATCCTGTGTCAGACTGTTGAAACCAGCGACCATTCGAGGTACTGTATATTCATTACTTGTCTCAACAGGGTTGCATCCTAACGGCTGATTATTTTAAATGACGACAACCGATTTCATCAAGATTTATGGATGCTTTGAGAAAGCTGACTCAGACTGGACTCCGTTTCGCTGTGGGTCCAAATGTACTGTAGGGACCAATTCACACTGGGCAGTGGTGGGGAAAACACTTTTTTTACTTAAGCAAAAATATCAATGCTGCAATATAGAAATACCCAGGAATTCAATATTTACTTGTGAAATAACCATTAACACAACCACACAGTAGAACATGGTCTGAGTTGTATACATCTGTAATGGACACTGACTGTTTAAAACCACAGCACATAATGCATGCACCCTTCCACCCCCATTGGCATCAATGAAACGCTTGTTGTTATTCTCTGTATGTGTTCCGAGGTTAACCACAGTCGTCCTTGCTGCCTAGAACATTTGTGACCATATTTGAGAAACCTGTCACTGTACAACCTCAAGCTTTTCACCAGAGAAGAAAAACAGAATAACTATTTGTTTGTTTGTTTTTGTTATTAATCCAAAATGAAAGGGACTACCATAGATCCAAAGTTCCGATTGTCCGAACGTGCACTGCTCGTGTACTTGCGGTTATGTTTACGGTTACGATTAATAATGTCAGAACAATGAACCTTCAGACTAATGACATGGCACTGATAGAGTGATGTCTTAAGTGATGTGTAGGGAAATCATGCATGAAAGGTTCACGTCTGTGGACTAACATTACAGCCCCCTATCTGTCGTATGTCAAGAGTTTGTTGGTGGGATAAAGAATAATTGATAACAAAGTGACATTTCTAATTTGTCTCTTTGTCTGGCTAAAAGAATCCATTTTAGTATGAATATGTTGGAAACATTATATGCGATATTGATTATCGGGTCCCGTATTTAGTTTAGTATGGATCATAAGTTGTGTTCACGTTCATTCGACCGTTGGAAATGAATAGATTCCAACATTCTTCCAATAATATTGTCCTTCCCCCCTTCATCTAGAGTCAGGAAATTTTGCCATTGGCCTCCTGGGTCACACCTCCATGCAGCCTCTCCACAAGGGTAGCTATTTCAGTTATGAATGGATGTTCATGAGGTCATGAACATCCATTCATAACTGAAATAGCTAAAAGAAAACTACATTACACACATAAAAACGCCAAGAAAGTGTTCCTTGTGTCCTAATCATCATTAAAATCAGGTCTGGTTGCAAAATGGGTGAAGTGTTCCTTTAACTGTTTATTTTATATTTACATGTGAATTTCAGCTCTGACTTTTATTTTAGACACGTTTTAGTACAGCATGTGAAGAGTCTGCCTGTGCTATCGACGCCATCACGTCATTAGTCAGAATAAGTAGCTACTGTACGTGTAATGTTAGTCCACAGAAGAGAACCTTTCATGTCTGTTTTCTCTACAAAACATAAGCTTCCAACACTGGTGGGTCAAACCCACCAAACCAATCATGTCAATTTGAAACTACGATTCTCGGCTTTCACATGACACAACAAAAAAAGGTAATCCAATCACAGGTTCCCATTCACGTCACATTTTGTGAATACAACATCAAGACAAAAATGGCGAGAGAGAGAGAGAAGCATCTAAAGGAGCAGCAGAGCAGAGGTGGACACATGACAATGTAGTCAAAAACACATCATCGCAGCGCACAGCGTTGGAAATCCCAAGTAAATTGAAACGGGCAAATCCTAAAATGCGCCGTGATGTAGAAGTTGGCCCTGAGCAATGTTATTCTTCAGATAGGCATCGTTCATTATCACATTCCTCACCGCGGAGCTGGCTAGGGAACGCTCTGCCGCGCACGCACGTTGGCTCGAGAATAGACAGCGAGCATGAATGTTTTTTTGTTTTTTTTTTTGTGAAGAGACACACAGTAGTTAGATTACCATCCACATGGATCACACGACACCGACCGGGAGAGAACAGAGGCAATACCTGGTCTCCCTTTCCACCGGGGTTGAACCGGATTATTATTTTATTTTTTTACCACGACCATGATGTTGGATCAGTTCAGTCCAGTTCAGTCGCCCTGGATTGATTCATTGATTGATAATATTTTTTACTTCACAGTATTCAGAATGGGTACATTTCAAACTAAAGCACAGGTCAATAGAAAAACTAACTTACCATGATGCCATGATTAAGCATTATACTTATTTACAATAGAGCAGGTTTCACCTCATCTCAGAAGGAAATATAGTATTTTCTTGCCACTATGTTTATACAGGTACAGTATGTAAACGCTAGTTACTTTTTGATTATTTATATATTACAAAACACAGTAACCACCTCAGCCATACATACTGTATATTTTGGCCTTTTGTTACAAGCTCACACACTACCATCTTTAAAATACTTACAGTAAGTAAGTACAACACTTTCAGTATTCTTTCCACCACTGGATGCAATACTCTTTTTCTTATCTTTTTCGATTCTCTCATTCAACATCACTTCATCTTGTTAGCATCTAGTACAGGATCTTTAACCATCTTATGGCTGCAACCATGAGCTGCTAAATAATTTCTATATATGGCCAGTCGTAATCAGGTGCACGTTTTTTTGGTCCGACACTAGTCTGCCAGCCATTAGTCCTGACACCCTACCCGAAAAAAACCAAACCTATTAAACCTCACAGGAAGCCACGGTTTCATTCGTGTTAACCTGCCATGGGTTAAATTTAACCTGCTGTGCATGTCAGGGAACCACAGGTTAGTTTTAACGTGCCGTTGGACCGTTAGTTACAACCCGCCCACGCAATGTTTTCGGACTAATGCCTGTTGGACCGTTAGTTATATCATATATAGCCAACGTATGCTGCACCCTATCATAATCCTACAGTATCGGCTCCTCTGAAAGTGCTGGCTCATCCATTTTATCATGAATTTTAACCTTATTAAAAAAAAAGAAAACATGCTGAGATTGTGAGTGTCTTCTTTTCGCTTAAGCCTGTGGGTCCCTCGAGCGCAAGGCGACACCACACTGCATCTTGTGATTTTATTTTCACACAATACAATAGGGGACCCTCTCATTAATTCATCTTTCAGTATCTTTCAGTGCCATAGTGTATTGTATAGTGTATGTATGCATAGACTTGTCTTGCGTTGCAAGAATATTGCCTCTCACAATTTTCAAATGCTTCCGTCCGACATCGTGCAGCAACAGACACTCTGGTCATAATACAATGTATACTGTAAATACTGCTGTCATACAGTCTGGAACAATATAAGCTCTGATCATGAGTGAAATATAAATACTTATGTCATACAGTCTGGAGCAGTGGAAGCTCTGATCATTTATCTGTCATACAGTTTAGTGTGTGAGTGTGTGAGTGTGTGAGTGAGTGAGTGAGTGAGTGAGTGAGTGAGTGAGTGAGTGAGTGAGTGAGTGAGTGAGTGAGTGAGTGAGTGAGTGAGTGAGTGAGTGAGTGAGTGAGTGAGTGAGTGAGAGAGAGTGAGAGAGATAGGGGGTGAATGCAAAAATTCCAAGATCTTTTACAACTTGAAAAGATACTTCAAATTAAAAGGGACTTACATAGGAAACTATCTGAATCACTATTACAGTGCTAACCAAATACTGTAGCACCAGAGGCTTATTCTCTCTAAGGCAACAAAGCATGCAGCCTACCCGAATCTCAATCTAGCCTGCCCTGATTCAAGAGAAACAGTTAGAACAATATGAAGAGAGAACGTGACACCACCATGGCCATGTCCATTACAAAGCGACCCTCCACACACATGCAAATTCAATGCATTTGTATGAAATGATGCTCAATGATGCTGAATGATGCTCATGTGTTCATATGGGTTTTGTGGGGCTAACCAGTGGAGCTGGTTAAATCCGGGCCTGACCTCAGTGTGACCCCAGCACCCCCTCCCATCCTCTCTCCGCTGACTGTAGTATGCATTGATAATAACAGTGATGATAAAAGTCACGCAGCACGATACTTGACCAATTCTGTGCTTCTCTCAAGATCCCGTGGAACGCTATTAATTCCATTTTAACCATCCACCACAAGCCACTTTTGGGAATAGCATCAATAGGCATCTCATAGTAGAAAAGCCTACATGATAATCCAGTGCACTTCTTGTGGCACACACAAAGTGATATTATGCTCAGAATGTCACAACCTTTCCATGTTGCTGTACCGTAAACTAACGCCAGGAGTAATGTTTTAACACCCTGATGTTATGTGGGCCAATAATATGCTGCTTTCTACTCTATATCTGTTCTCTGGGGGTGCATTTTGTTTTCCATGCGGAACGCTTTCAGGCCACGAGCGAGGTCATGTTATGTGTGCTGCCGATTATCTCTCGCCAAAGCCTCTCACTAAATGTGATCACATTCATTTACACACACCCCCCAGGCCCCCATTAATTAACCCCGACCGTTCTCCTCACAGCCAGAGAGATGCGATGGCTTTTGTTGGCACCGACTTAACCATGAGGGCTGGGCAAGTGCCACCCCGTCAGCCAACAATTTACAATGTAGGCATTTAGAAGACACTCTGAATCCAGAGAAATGTATATTAAACAAGAACAAAAGGAAGGCAATATACTATAGACAATAAGCAGTGATCATGAATCATAGGTAACCCAAGAAAGGTAACGGTGGATCGACGCACTTCCCTTTTAAACCGACAGCTCATTAACACGGCAGCAGAAGTGCCGCCATTTTTACAGTTTTAATTTATCAACTTAATGCCAATCAAATAAAGTCATCAGAATAAAATGTATCGCACATACGCACATGCAGGCGATGATTTTGATAATTTCTAGGTGAGTGGGACCTGATCATGCTACAAAACATGCTATTCAACTAAAATTAATGTCACAATTGTTGGGGATTATATAATTAACTACATCACCAGAGGTTTGGATTTTGACTTTCAGTTACGTTGTTGGGAGTTAAAAAGTTAATCTGTTTCATTCCATTTCAGAGTTAAAACAGTTAAGACCTGGGATAGTTGATTTGTTACGTTAACATTTGTCCACTTTAGCAATTATTTGAAACTGTATCTGTTGGGAAAAAAGCTGATCTACAAGCTATAGTCTTCTAGCGAGATTTAATCTCCCAAACCCTTTGAAATTCATAGCAGTAAATTACTTTCAAGGAGGGATTTTGTGCAAATCTTTGAATATACTTCTTAATTCTTTCCCAGCAGGGAGGGACGATACGTGTGGGGGGCTGCCAATGACATAATTCTAGGGGTTCTTGGCATAAACACGTTTGACCACCACTGACACGTAAAACATTTTTCAAAAAAAAAAAAAGTTACGATTTTGACGACATACTGTATGTGTAGAATCTCTGTTCTCAGCCAGGTCTCAGTGGATTAAAGCGAAGACAGAGTGATTTCAGTGAGTATTCGTCACTCTGGGCTGGCTGATGGAGGGCCGTGACATCTCTATAATGAGCCAGCGGTTTTACAACACCGGGTTAAAGCTGTCTTAAGGGAGACGTGCATAACATACGTATACAGAGCCGGGATTTGAGGGTGTTAATCTCCTTCTCTGAGAGGGGCTTACCAACTTGTCGAGCCGGAGAGGGGAGCAGATCAGCGACCGACGTACGTACGCCTCCAATGTGCTGACCGAACACACACACGCCACGTTTGAACCGATTTAGGTGGGCCAGCCTGATTGAAAAGCAGAATACTACCCTAATTACTCCCCCAAGTTCATGCGGGTCACCCCCCCTATTGCATTCTATTTTGTCCATGCCAAACCCCACCATTTGTAGAGGGTCATGCCAAAGAGCCTTACTCAGCCAAAGGGGGGGGGGGGGGGGGTGGCTATAGCATTTTTTTAATTAAAACATTTGAACAGGCATAACTCACGCCTTGTTGGCCGAAAAATAGACATCAAGAAACAAACGAGGTAGCCGGTTTCTTACAGGTTGTGACTACCTGGTCGTGGCCGAGGCAATACAGTAGGTGGTTGTGGTTACGACCAGGTTGCAAGTAACTAGTTGCAACCTGGACGCAACTAGTTTGCTGTATAGGTCGGGCGAGACCCTAACCCTGAACATAACCGCAAGCACGGAGTAGCGTCGAATCTCTAACACAAAGCCCTAAACATGGTCGTGACTAGTAAGCAAGTGGTCACTAGTGGATGTCGCCCCTTCCTGCAAATATAATGGCCCTTGTTTCCACAGGTTCAGGAGACCTTTGACTAAGGATTGATTGGCGTTGCACACAATCTATGAATAATTATCTGAGATCCCAGTTGAAGATAAGTTTGTACGTGAAAATATTTAGGGTGAACACACTGTAGAAATGGATGACCATGATCCCATAAACCATAACAATAGAGCAGCTGCTAAGGTCACTAGACACAACTACCGCCTTTGGAACACAGTGGGAACAGTGACAGTGACAGTGGGAACCCAAGGTCATGGGTTCAAATTCGCGTAGAGACAACACAGCATATTCTCAAGTTCAGTCTTCCATGTTTCTATGCATATTGTGCATATTATTCTCAAGGCTTATCACCTTCCTGCTTGGCCCGCCTTATTGCAGCTTGCAGCGATTTTTTATCCTACTTTTGTTTGTTTTTTACTTGCATGCTGAGAGCAGTGGGTGAGGTGTCTGGGTTTATTCCGTATAAAAGTGGGCTGAACATTTGGAGGTCAGGGGTCAGTTTGTGTTTATGTGGAGGCGCAGAGTCTCAGACAGAAGGGTGGGCGGCAATATTTGACGACCATTGGCCAAGATGACCCCCCTTAGCCATGCCTGAGCTGCCAAAAAAGCTGTAATTTGCTATATTTAGTGCTGTACTTTGAGTACAATGACGGTATATTTGCACTTTACGTGAGTATTTCCAATTTCCATTTTTTTTGTTCCACTCCACTACGCACTGGATCCAAATATTGCATTTTAATGAACAGCAGTTATTTGAAAAATGAAGCTACTAGTTAAAAATGCAAAAACTTGAAATGAGACATAATGTGTACCGTATAGTGACTACTTATGCTTTTGGCACTATCAATACTTTGGTATATTTACTCAGTAGATTTTGAATGCAATGGATACTTTTACTTAAATAAACCTGAAAATGTCTTTCCTCCCCTGTTGTGACCAACTCATACTAACTAAGTTGTTTTTATGTCCTCTGCCAAAATTGACAGATTTCCAACTTGGCCATCGATCTCATTGTTTTAAGACAAATAGCCCGCTCTGCTGTTTGGGTTGCAAGCTATTTGGCCCACACTTGGTGTTGTCAAAATGTTGGAAGCAAAGAATTTTGAAAATGTTCATAATGGGAGTGCAGTGGTCACATTGGTTAAAATAACTCACTTTGATGGGGACCTCCTGTAACTTAAAGGGGTATTTCATTTTCAAAAAATGTTTCGTCATTTTATGGTCTACGCATGTGAACACCCCAGACAGTTCATAAATCACTCCATTCAGTATTTAGAAATTTGATCTTCATTTTAGCGTATCCGTCTCCTTCCTATACAAACCCATCATAATTTAATACGGCATTTTAACCATGACAGATTATTCAAAAACAACCCATCTTTTTTCTGGTGACTGATATTGTCCTCCTAATACGTGAGAGGGCCATGGAATTTCCAGTTTTCATTTATTTCTAAAAATATTTTATAGTTTTGGAAAATATAGCAGCTTCCATATTTGAACATACCCACCCTGGTTACGGCAAAATGAATAGCCAATAACAATATTTTAAAAATTCCACGGCCATCTCGCATATTAGGAGGTCAGTAGGCCTATCAGTCACCAGAAAAAAGATTGGTTGTTAATGGTTGTGAATAATCTGTCATGGTTAAAATGCAGTATCAATATGTATAGGAAGGAGGTGGATACGCTAAAATGAACATCAAATATCTAAATACTGAATGGAGTAACTGTCTGGGGTGTTCACATGAGACTGGGTAGACCATACAATGAAAGTGAAATACCCCTTTAACTCTCTAGCTTAAATGGCGCTCTGGCTGACGGCATTTAAGTGAAAAAATCTAAAAGTAAAAAACCTTTTACAATGTAATATTTCAAAATGTCTACACAAACAAACAAACAAACAAACGTACTGTAACAATAAACTTCTTAATTGGCATCCTAATTCTTATCCATTGAACACTTGTAGCCACATGTTTGAATGATGACTGAGGAATGTTAGTATCACAGTCACATTATACTAGCATGCACAACCTGTTTTGTTGAATTACAGTACAGCCCTGCCCCGACCTACAGTACATTATTACATCACACTGTCACATGTAAAGTCTCCATTAAAGCATTAATATTCCAAAACGAGATGCTTCCTGAAGTCAGAAATGAAGACATAACATTGGCCCAAATCCTCTCGATCAAAACCATGGAGGGTGCCCTAGAATTTAGATTTAAAATCAAAAAGGAGTTGAGGAATTCAAATCTAACTTCACTTTTATGTATACTTTGATCAAATATAAACAGGGCTTCATATTGGTTCCCAAAGTGGGGTCTGAGGACCCCCAGGGGTCCTTGAGGGACGGGGTCCCCAGCTAAATGATAACTACGAACCAGCCTAATGGGACAGTAGAGTTCAATTTGTTCATAGGTCCGTTTGGTGTATTCCTTTTAAATCAACGATTTCACAATATAAATCGGGGTCCCAATGCCATGGGGTTCCTTGATATGACAAAGTTTGTGAACCACTGTCCGTCACAGCAAACCAGTTCATGCCACGAGGGTGATATCTCAGTACACAAGACATTCCAAGGCAGAACACCATTATGGTCTAAAGACATTTTTAAAACACCCAACCTCTTCCAAAAACACAGTTCCATATAAGGCCCTCCCACAGGCAGGCTGACCAACGTCTCACCATAAATGGACACACCCTGCCATAACATTTTAAATCTCTGAGTGCCATTCCTCCGCTCCAGGTTATTAATACAAATCTAATTCATCACTCCACAGAGCAGCGGAACACAGAACTGGACTGCACACTCACATACTTATCGTTTATTGACTTATTACCTAAGGCTGCAAACGTGAACACATCTCAGTCCAACTGGTACAATTTGGACGTCTTTAGAATTGGAAATAACTTACGGAAACAGCGAAAAGTACACGTGCACACTTGCCAAATCATGAAGCAATTTGGACAGCAATTACAGATGTAATGATCATTGTGCGTGTCAGACGTAACCAATTTAGACTTGATGATTGTTCCACTGCAGCCCTCGGAAGCAATAGCTTCAAATCTGGAAATATAGAATCACTGAGCTATGAAACCCGACCTTAAAGGGATATTTCACCTTTTTGGTCATGTTAGTCTACTCAGTCTTATGTGAACACCACATGAGAGTTTTTAATTTGCTTCATTCAGTATTTAGATATTTTATATTCATTTTAGCTGCCCTGCCCCATTTCTAAACCCAATATAACCTAAAACTGATGTGGATTTTGCTGTTTTCATGTACTTCATGTACTTTTCATAATTATTTTTTAATATTGTTTTGGAAAATGTAGCAGCCTCTAGCTGCTCCACACTGATGGAGTCTAAAGTAAAAAACAATATTCTAAAGCGCATCGAACAAATGGGCTAGAATGTACATAAGCAGCCCTGACACACGCTAGCCTATCAGACAGCTCATCATTATCAAATTATCACTGGCTGAGGTCTTAAAAAAATACAGCTCAAGACATTAGGAAAACAAAGCGGGTGCCAAACGCATAATCCAACCTGTAAGAGACACCGTCAATGAGACAAAACCATGTTGATATTGGCACGGCTTGACAACACCACGGTGGTCACGCCACATTGCAGAACAGTCACAGATAGAGGCGCAGGATTACACGCTGAATGGACACACACACACACACACATACACACACACACTATGTGGAAGACAGGCGAGCAATACATCGTAGGAGGTACTATGGGAGATGATCGAGATATAATTGTTGTTCTGTTGCATTCGCGCCTTGTGCTCCAAGCACGCGCTGCGCTGTGCGCCACACGCAGGCATGCACTCTGGAGGACGTCTGCACTGCAGACTGCCTCCATGGTCACCCTCTGGCCCGACTCCAGTGTTCTGCCTTTGTAGCTTTGCTTCTGACGGGACTGCCGTGATGCAAAAGGACAGGCCTGCAGCCCGGCTATAGCCTAGCGCCCCGCCAGTGTTCCACCTCAGCAGTCACTACCACTGAAGCACGGATGGAACAGGTGAAACAGTGGAAATAAAGAGCCATTTTGTGCATTATAAAACACTTAAAGGTAATAGAGGCAACTTTAGTGTGTAAACAGATCTGTTTAAAAACAATCTAACAACACACCTCCCCCTCAAAAATTAGCACCACCTTTCCTGAGCCTGACGAATGTTTTGTTTTCATGATTTGTTGACAACAACAAAGTTCTGGAATGTCTGCAGGAGGAAGAAGGTGTCTGTAGGGAAACAGCTGCAGCATGAAAGTAGAAGCAACGTGGAGGGGAAAAAGGCAAAAAGTATAGCTATATATCTATTTAGATTTTTGGCTTTATTACCTTTAAAAGTAGGGTATACTATACTATAGACATTGTTACGACATTTCTGGCAACTCTTCTCCATAGACTTCTATTGAGAATGGGGACGAAAGTCCCCATTCGCTCAGTTTCAGACCCCCTTAATGGCGCAACTCACCGCCGTTGCGTTTCCAAAGGTGTGTTGTGACAAGGCAAACGTATCGCCAATGTTATCAAAACTTTGCGTAACTTCCTATTCTTCTTGTTCTTGGAAGTGTTTTTAAAAGCTGGCTCACAAGCTTAAAAACAGTCCTATTTTCTGTGTGGGGGAGAGAGAAAAACTAAAACATGTCCAAATAAATATATGACTCCGTTTTATATAACTCTGTTTTTGTCCGTTTGTGACTTCACCTGTTCTGATTTATACTTGTTTTTCCAGGAATAAAAGGTTTATCTAGAAAATTTCCTCTGTGTTTGGCTGACATGCACTAGACTGCATAAGATGATAACAAAGATGGATGGTGCAAAGATACAGCGTACTCAAATCAAATGTTGACACTAAAGGTTCCAGAAGCACTTAACTTGCCTGTTGGGCAAGTACCGGTTCATGTTCTACTTGACCCTAATGGTCAAGTCCACTTGCTCGAAAAGTAAATCATCCATTATAGAATGGTAGAAAGAATGGTAGAAAGAAACAGTGCATTACTGTTAACATGGGCCTGTGCGACAAAATAAAATACCTCAATTTGTATGTGAATGCCTAATGTATGTTGTATATAGCAAACATGGCTGTGGGTTGTGGTCCTTTCAATTGACACGTTACATACCAAGTTAAACAAGTACAATTTGATCCACATACTTCCTAGTCAAACCAATGTCTCGCACCTTTTCAGGCGTGGAATTAATGTGTAATGTGAGCTTTAGACCTGTCACCCACCAAAGCAAAGTTCCTCCTATATAGACCCAAACTCAGGGTGAACATTCCCCAGCAGAGGAGCACCGTCAGAGACCACCTTGATGGCTCTAATGCAGAATAAATATGGGCCTTGATAAGGGAAATCGTTGAAAAAAACCAAACCCACTGGCTTGGCTCTGTTATGATACCCAAGTCTTCCCCGTGCATGTCTGAAGTCGGTCCCATTGTGGTATGTCTCATTTTGTCCTTGGGCTGTAGGTTAGTGTCGTCAACAAAGGAAACCTCGGAGGTGTTTTTTTTTCCGCAGAAGTGTCATGTCCTACATTACCCATGCTTTTCCCATGTCTCCTGAAACACACTTGCGCTCTCCCTCAGACGTGCGCGCACAGACGCACACGCGTACGATGTGCACGGCGAATGTATCAAGTAGAGGGAAATTTGAGCCGCGGGTTTAAACACAGGGACGTACAGAGATCCTCCTGTTCCCATAAAGTCTGTGACATAATGTTATTTTAGTCCCTTGTTGAAGTGGGGTCGTAACCCGGTCAGCGGCAGCTCCAGCAAGCACAGCACAGCTTGTCTCGCTCTCTCTCGCCAAGTGAAGCTCAGCTCTCGCTCTCTGCACTTTTTTTTTAAAGCTTTTCGTCTTGTTTATCTCCTAGTATAGCAAACATGAAAGGCAGAGAAGCCTCGGTTAGATTTATCGTCTCGCATCAAGGAAAACGTGTTCGTTTGAGTTGTTCACGTTTGGGGGCGCAATTCGTCATGGTGTGTCTGTGTCCAGCTACCAGTTTGGTTAATGTGTGTTTTTATGGCATTGTTGTTTCCAAACGTTTCATGTCAAGGACCCTGAAGTTGACACAAATTAGCCCTTCTCAAAAACCCACAATTTGGGGCGGGGTTCAGTCACTGTCCAATGCCAATCCAAATACGTTGTAGTTTAGCAACTGTTGCTGCAGGCAACAGTGGGTTGCTTTTCAGTTCTAACGTGCCTATTGGACAAGGCAGTGATTCTCAATCCATTTGATTTCAAGAACCCCCAGTTTGATCAGTCCATGGCAGACCTCCAATTTAACAGCATTTCTATCTCCGGGACCCTCAATTTATATTCTAAAATCAATGTTAAATGCAAAAGCAGTGAGCAAGATTACTATATGTAAGCCAGGCAGAAATGTCCATGCATGCGAGTGTCTATGTGTGCATCACACTCCAGGCATGCCCATATTGGGCCAGGCAAGTCCATATATGGGCTTCCCACCATTGTGAGAAAGTAGAAATGGAACCAAGAGGACCCGTCTACCGTTCGACCAAATAACTAAAGATGGTCGATAGTCGGCTCGACACACCTGATTGTTAAGGTGCTTGTTATCACTAAAAATCAATAAGCTCCGTCACTAGCCAAGAGTTTTAACCAGCCATATGTGTCTTTAATCTATTAAAATCTGTTGTGAAAATCAACAGCGCTAGTGTGTACCCATGCTCTTTCACCACTCCTATTCATACAGTACAGTACAGTACAGTATATCTTTATACAGGTCCATTTTGTACACCCTCCGGGTTAAGGATTTCCTACTGCACTACTGTCTGCACAAGGCTAGCCAGGCCACGATTTCAGGCCCCCATGGGGCCTGAAATAGTTAAGGACAATACATAATGAGGAGTTAAGCCTCTTGCAGACATGCAGCGCAGCAGAGGGATCAGGCATTAGGGTCCACAAGGGCTGCTGCTGCTATAGGACAGGAACCACACAGTCACTCCAGGTCAAATTATCTGTAATCAAATCAAATTATCTGTATCTGTATGGCCATTGGACCCCAGTGAAAACCACAGTCCACTTCTAATGAACTCATTTTAGCACTTTGCACTCTAGAGCGACGCAGAGCCTTAGAAAACGACGAGTTGTGCAAACTCCGTTCACTTCATGGAACCAGTCCAATGACGGCTCCTCTACATATACTTACTGTATATGAATAGTGACAACCAGGCTTTTAGGACACTTTGACTTTGTCTTGTTCATGACTCAAATGTGGACTCACTTCGTTCCTCCATGCAGCCTCAACTTCTCCACATAGAGGAGTTCAACAAAGCATTATGATCATTGAGTGACAAATAATCTAAGAAGTAACTAGGAACAGAAATAATTAATCAAATAATTGTAGTGGAGTGAACATCGCTCCACTACAATTGCCTCTGAGATGTAGTGGATTAGAAGTAGAAGTATTTACATTGGGATATGGCCACGTAAAGTATAGCACGTATGTAAATGTACTTAATATAGCTAGTTAAAGGTAGGGGAAGTGATTTGAAATTCATGGTGTAGTACCAGCCTGGTGCACTAGGGGCCCCCAAAAGTAGCTACACTATGTGAACCTGCTGCTCTCTCCTGATTGGAGGAGAATTGTGGTGACCTGGGGAACTTTTATTAGCTCCTCTGCTAACGTGGGGGAGGGGGAAACTCCATATGTGGTTTCCACACCTTATAATAGAGCATTTTAACAGAAAAAAATATTTTTTGGGTGATATCTGACAAAAGTGAAATCACTTCCCATACCTTTAATATAGCTAGTTTCTCCCCCTGCATGACTCTTCTGTGGCAGTGGGGGGTAACAAGCCTTTCATAACCACATTGAATGTTTTCTTCCCATTTACTGAAAAGTAGCAGTTTTGGCTGTACAAGATTTCTGCTGAACAATATGGCCTATCCGTTAGGGCCACTGAAACTATTTGGCCCAAATAGTGACAATGATAACTCAGTGTCTGTTCCTCACCAGATTACGCTAAACCTTTCAGTGCTTACATACGACCACTTCCTGAACCGTTGTGTCTGTACTGTCTGTCTGCACACACTGATTCTCTGGCTGATCCCTGGTCATTAATCAGTTAAACCCTGTCGAGAGGTCCCACAGGGGTCATTCTAGAACCCTGCCTTGATTTTATATAGGTCTTCTTCACCATTAAGACTGTTGGCTGAAAATAGCCAGGATCCACAAGCTCACGATGCACTCGTGAGACTCATGTTATACAAAACAATGCATCGATGTATCAATTTGTTGGTTAATGCCCTACTGTGAGCTTGTATAGATCTACTATTTATGTACATTTTGTAGGTGGATGGTTTCACTTGTGGAGTACTTGCCCCCAGCTAGGGGTCAACCAGGAAATACACTGTCTGGATGTCATTTTGGTTACGATTAAAGAGTGGCTCATTAAACAAAACCATACGTGTTTGGAGGACGATTCAACAATTGGAATAGAAATGGGTGAGCTTCATTTTTATCGGCTCTACATGTCATTGTGCAGTACGTTGTTGTTTTCAGGAAATAAAATACAGAAATGTATTTGGCATCCGTTGTTAGGTATGCCCATTTAAATAACCACAGATGTGGTCTCAAGCTGTGAAACATGTATTTTTTCTATTGACTGGAAAAAAGAAAGAAAAAAAGACAAAACTGGGCCATATTCATTAATCAGACCGTTGCTCCTGTCTGCATGACCTTGAAACACAGGCTGTGTTGTTAACCACTTAGTGAGCCTCGACACCCAGGCTTTCATTTTCGTCCGCCTTGCGCGAAAACGGAAAGCCTGGACTAACGCGCGTTGGAAAGTGGCCTTGAGGGGCGTGTCAACCTTCCGGGGTGGGCGTCGCTCTAAATGATGTGACGTAGAACAGCAGTGGACGGGCGCGGGAGGGGCCGGAGATGACGACACGTTAGTGAAATCAAATCAGAGCGCAGCACTTCCGCCGTGGGGATCCCACGACACCCCCGCCCCCCAAGGCCAAAATCATTGAGGGCTAGACCAGGCTGTGTTGTTAACCACTTAGTGACCCTGTTCTGGCAAGCCTGTCATGCACCAACGTTCTGTGAAAATAGCTGATCAACAAGCTCACAAGACATCACGTTTACAGAACCCTGGGGGACGCCTGGTTAATTTAGTACATTAACTGAATTATTATTCAGTTAATGTACTAAACAGACACATCATTAGTGTCGGAACACCAAGGTTAATCTCCAGTACTCAAAAATAAGTTGTATAAAAACAAATAACCACAAGTAACGGTTACATTCCAGAGGCCAAATTCCTCTCGCTTGTACAATTTTCAGCCTCTACCTCAGCTAACTGGTTGCCATGGCAACCACACACCTGCCAATTGATCACCAGTCCACGTTTCAGTCAGTTTACAGCACTCTTCAGACACAGGTGGACACAAGGCAGGCACAAAAGGTACATAGGCAGACGGATAATGTAGTTAAAATTAGTGCTATGACAAGTTAAAAATGGGTATTATGAGTAATTATGGGGAACTTCACTTATGTCAGCGATGCAAGGTTTGATCACAAAGACACAGCAAAATGTATGCTGTAGTTGTGAGGTTTGTTCACAAGGCCACAGTGAAATAAATGCTAAATAGTGCATTCATATAGCGCCTTACATAATGTATTACATACGCCCAGTCACACACATTCACACACCGATGGCAAAAGAAGCCACACAAGGCAGACCAGCACATTAGGAGCAATTTGGGGTTCAGAAGTTGCATGTATGCATGGTTAAGTGTTCATCTGACTTGTAGCTATAAATAGACCCCAGGACCAGGCTATCAGGTTTTTTATAGCCTGTTAAAACATTGAAAGAATTCATTACGAGGAGGAGCCTTTGGCAGATCGGAGAAAAAAAAAAAAAAAAAAAAAATGTAATTATTATATAATAACCAGATAAATCATTTCCAGGATGAAGTATGGATTGTCAACCGCTGGTCCATTGGAAGGAAGAAACAACTTTTTTATTTTTTTACTATTTTGTGCTACTCTTGTGTCTTGTTTACACTTGATGTCCCTAATCTTTACTGCTAAGTTGAAAATGATATTATGTTTTGTCATTGGATAATTGGCTTCAAAATGAATGAACATTATTTTAGAAATAATTGAACAATACAAACTATGTTAGGTTTTTGCATCCATAGTTTAAATAAAAAATGACAAAAATAGTTTGAATAAAAAACAAAGAAAAAAAGAACAATCTGAACTATCCATTTAGTGTGTGTTTTGTAATAATCAAAATCTAGAAAACTACTAATAACAAAACCATTCAAATACGGTATTGGAGCAAAAGCACATTATGATCCATGGGAAATTGGAAATAGTGAAATGCCTCAAATTGCACTCAAGTAAATGAATGTTGCCTACTTATAGATACTTTCCACCACTGCTTTGCAAGCATTTACCACGACCCAGAGATGAACCGTGAAATCACAAAACTCAAAACCTAAACAAAACCCACACAAGACGAGCTTGACAGCGCATATGCACGCATTGTGCGTGCGTGCACACACACTCACGACACCAAGAGCACACAAATGTTGACCCAGAATCCCACAGCAGCCCAGCCGACAGGAACTACATCCATACGTGTATATATACACACACACACGACACCAAGAGATCAAGCACGACGACCCCTGAACTTGACTCCGACATCCCTCAACGCCATCCGTCACTCGTCACCCGGGGTCTTTACGCCTCGCTTCTGTGACCTCATCAGCCACTCGTTTCAGTGATTAAAGGGGACTTTTACCCAAAACAGTTCATTTGTTCTGCTAAGGCTAAAAGTACTACCACTGCACAGTGTACACACACATCTCCATTTGTCTTATTAAGCGTTTTCAGGTGACTTATTAACTGATAGAAATGCTACCCAGTATGTTAGCATTTTGTTTTTTTTTTTTGTTTTTTAACTTGCAGACGATTCAGCCTCACAAGGAAGGGGGAAATAAATAAATAAAAATGAATAATTGTATAATTTACAATAAATATAGTCACAGTGCAGTGACTATATTCAGACATTGCCTTAATACATTGTTTATATTTATATCCATCACAAATGCCTGTCTGACATGTACATTTGGATTGATTTTTATTGGATATACGATATATCGGTTGCATTTTGTGTTGTTCATTCATTAATTTCTTCCATTCACACTTGGAGAAGTAGTATATAGGCCATACAACATACTTAAACTTCACACAACATACACAGACATGCAACTGTCACTCACTGATAAAGAGCTGATCTGCAAGCTCGCGGCGCATCACAACGAGCAAGCTTGCACGGTAGATCAGTCATTTTTGGAGAGCATCACCACTCGGAAAAGGGCTGATATACAACACATAAACCAGTCGTTTCCAAACTCTGTCTGTAAAGTCTGTAGAAACCCTCAGCGTACTTGAGGTAGTTACAAGGGTCCCCAGCTAAATGATAACTAGGAACCATATGGACCCTTATGTGTACAAATGGACTCGTTAGGTAGATCAGTTAAATTAACTTTGATTTTACAATAAAACTTAGGGATCCAATTAAATAGAGGGCCGTAGCCTAATTTAGATCAAACCTGGGCGGCTCTTGAAATGAAAATGGTTTAAAATCACTGCAGTAAACATCTTCTCTTATGGGGGTCCTTGGCATATATTTCTAAATGGGATGGAGGATGTCCGCAGGCTAATGCTAATCATTTTGTCCTTGACATTAAAAGGTTTTGAGAACCACTGGTATAAACTAAGGCATTATTAGCCAGCGCGGGTGACATGAGGTTAGCCTCTTCTCAGATCCATTACGTGTGACCTACCGCAGTCATGAGCAGGTTCACAGCAGGCTGACGTGGTGGTGCATGTGAATGACTGAGACAGGAATGCTTTCAGTTGGCAACCGGCCCTGGCAGTCTGTCCTCCTCCGCCCCACGCCGCCAAACACTGGCTTGTCACGCTTGGATCACGTCCCTGCCAATGGGAAAGCCCTGTAAGGACAACAGAGAGGGAAAAAGGGAGGTTACTGTCGAGTACCCCCTTTTCATAGAGCACCTTTCAAAACAATGTTAGAATCATAGGTAATATAGGCAACTTTAGTGTGTATGAAATCTGTTTGTAAACAGATTTGAATACAACTCCACCTCACCTCCACTCTATTGGCTGGCTCCCTTTGAAACCGCAGGAAACTGCTGCGCTATGATTGCCTAAAACACCGCCTCACCCCTCATAATCTCCTCTCCCTCACACACTAGCACTGCCTTGTTCTGAGCCTGACAAAAAGGATTTGTTGACAACACTAAAGCTAAATTCAAAGCTAAATTCAAGCTATAACAAGACACAACAAGAGCCATGCACATAACAATGTTAGATAAAAAAAATCCTAAGACAAAATGAAATTAAGTCCTTTTTAATTTTAAGTCCTTAAAATTGTTAAATAATAGACTCCACATTGTGTAGACAGATATTTTGACGCCCAACTGAAAGTCCCTGCAGAGTTCATGGCCCACCCATATACGACCATGACAGGCGTTCAAAAATCACTCATTCTCTGCCATATCAACTTGCCCAAATGTGTTGACATCATCATATTTGTCAACACAGCTATGGCTGTTTTTAGCCGATGGAGTTTTTTGTGCAAAACTAATGTGTGGAATGGATTTAGCATCATGAAACCCCCCTAGTTTGATATGTCACTTGATACTTATATAACCCTTAGTCACTATACAGTAAACTAAAAGTGACATACACACAATGATCTGGCAAAACATGGGAGTACAAATACACAAGGGCATAGGTCAACTCAATTAAAAATCAACACAAGGATTGGCTAAGAGGCTAACGAGACAGGGTGGCAACACTATAGGCTAATCAGAATACTGGTGAGACAACACAGGTAACACGAGCAACACAGGAAATGCTAACCAACTACAAAATTAAAGCACACAAATGTAAGCATTTCCAGGAGTCCAAAACCTCTGCTCTATCAGTAGGAAAAGGCCAATAGGTTCTCTCCAGTAGGATTAAATGTGTACTGATGTGTTCCATGACACAGCATCGGAGAACATACTGGAGTTGAAGTGTTAATAAATACTCATACACAGACACATACATTCTGCAACTGTCTCACACACATACTGTACATTCACACACGTACTGTACCCACGTGCATGCACGCACCTCCACCACACACACACACACACACACACACACACACACACACACACACACACACACACACACACACACACACACACACACACACACACACACACACACACACACACACACACACACACACACACACACACACACAGAGTTTTGGTGGTGGATGAGAAAGCCTTCATCCAATCGGTATAGGGGGAGAGGCTTCCTCCAATTAGGATTGAGCAGGGGCGGGCCTTGGTGCACGTGATGTAGGCACGTTGCGTGTCACTCCACTGTAAACCGCGTGCATGTGCAGATCTTTGTTTTTAAAATCACCCAAATCACTGAATGCTCCTTTAAGTAAATGCTAATAAATCCAGTATAGGCATTTGTTGGCCATCGCTTTCTCCTGAACGGAGCAAACGATGAGCTAACGGACATTTTGCCTGATGAGCTCATGCAGCAAAAGAAATGAACACGGCGTGTGGACCGTCCATCATGCCCCACACGCAGCTTCTTCTACACTTTTTTATTAGCGAGACGGTGACACTTCTGTCACCGTGCTGCTGAAATGGCCGGCGTGTACGCGCTGCCAGGATGGGTCACGGGCCTGTCGGGCCGTACGTCGCAGCAAGGCTACAGTATATCCCGTAGGACTGTGATCTGAAAGCACCAGGAGAGGACAGATCGAGGCAAGAAGGCAGAGAGGGTCCAGGCGTGGAGAGTACAGGTATGTCTGGCACCATTACACATTTATGTTGATTCATTACCATCTTACAAATGACTGTGATTAGTGATTGCATTGTTTGTTGGATTGTTTTTCGCATGGAACAATCAGAACGTTACAACTTGATATTTCTGTTCTGACTTATTTGGGGGCTTCGTCATGAAAAATCGCACATCAGGGCAGACATGGCAAATATGTTCACACAAGAAAGCACTGACCACATTCACGTTCACCTATATTTCAAAAAATATATATACAAATTAGTAGAATTTGCATTGGCTTCGAATAGCATTGGCTTCAAAGACCATACAACAAAAAGTCACAATAAACATACTGTATTTTTAAAAGGTCAATAGACAGTCGATCAAAAGTGTGTAATATTTAAGGCTGTAACGAGTTAATGGCAAATTAATTTTGTTCTGATTAAAACATTTAACACAATTAACTCATGCGCAGATTGCGCACACTGATTTAATACCAGTGAGCAATTTTCATTGAAAAAAAATGGTAAAGCAGGTTTTTAGAGATATATAGCTGTGTGTCCCCCTGTAACCAGAGCCATAGTATACTGTAGCTTGCATCCACAAGCACTGGTGGCTAGTAGAGCACCTATTTTGGTCAAATATTTAACAAAAATAAACCAAAATTTTTTTTTTTTCTCAGATTCTTTTTCTTATTTAAATGTTCAAATCCTGTACAGGAAAACATGGAATATTTTGGACATAGTTTGAATGTTGATTAATCATAATAATTTTGAAGCTGTGATTAATCTGATTAAAACTTTAAATCATTCAACAGCCCTAGTAATAATATACACAAATATACACACTTTAAATATATAATTTCCTACCACTTTATGCCAGTTTTATATTAAACTGTGGGATACAATATTGTTTTTTTTTTCTCTTCCTCGAGTTCATTCCATACAGGCATCTACAGGCTGATCTACAAGCTTACAACACATATCAGAAGCCTATAGGTCTATATGTCTATTTTTTAAAGATGTTTGAAAATGTATGGACATCTGTCAACATTGATGTCTATGAAAACATAATTGCGATCTTAAAGGTAGGGTAAGTGATTTCACTTTTGTCAGATATCACCCCAATTTTTTTTCTGTTAAAATACTTCCTCCAATCAGGATCAAGCAGTAGGTTCACATAGTGCAGCTACTCTTGGGCGCCCCTAGCGCACCAGACTGATACTACACGATGAATTTCAAATCACTTACCAATGCTTTACATGATGGTGATTTAGCGATGATGTAATAATTGTGCCTGACACGTCAACAGGAAATCCAATGCAAAGAAGCTCATTCAGAAGTTGCCACACAGGCCACACACAGTACACCCACACACACTAACCATAGGACATTCATTTGAAGATAAAGTGTACAGGTGAGTTGCCCAGAGCCAACCTGAGTGTGATTAATGTCGGTGACAGATGTGGTTACATTGGTCTGACAGAGACCAACCACACAGATCCTTTTTAAAATGCCCTGAATACTTAATGACCGGATGGATGGATGGATGGATGGATGGATGGATGGATGGATGGATGGATGGATGGATGGATGGATGGATGGATGGATGGATGGATGGATGGATGGATGGATGGATGGATGGACTTTGTAACACACACAAAAACAATTGTTCATTATAAAAAAATATATGAAAATTTGAAATACATTCTGGGATTGCCTACAAGCATTGGGCTCTTGTATATCACCTAGTGATACATATTTCATTCTTTTTAAATTTTCAAATCCTGTACAAGAAACTATGGCATATTTTGCACATAGTTTGAATGGTGATTAATCATGATTAAATTCATTTTGAAACTGTTGAAACTGTGATTAATCTAACTCTAATTAATCTAATCTAATTCTAATGATTCAACAGCCCTACTTATTTTATATTCCACAGATCAGAAGACAGACATTCAGGAGTTTATAGATAAGTGTTTCTAGAAGTTCTTGCTCGGCCGTGGCAGCCTGACAGGTATCAAACCCCACCTGCCCGAAAGTTGTTTGCAGGTGGACAATGCTTGGTGTCAACGCCTGCTCAAGGCACTGATATTATCAATGACTACCTTTGTGTTTAATGTTTGTTTTTTCCAACAGATTAGTTTGCAGTATCCTGACCTTAATAAAGATGGCACACGTTAAGAGGTTCCAGACAATCCCCATGTCGAAGGTACGCACGTCACTCCTGTGACTGACACAGTGGATTGGTTATTTAAAGGGGTTCCGGCCATGAATTTAAGCCTTATTGTGCCAAGTACAAATATATTTGTAGACAAATCCCCTAGACTACAAATATATTTGTACTTGACACAAATGGAGATAAATCACCCTTTAATACCTTTTTATACCAACTGAAGCCTAAACAACCACTCAGGTCACTCATCCTCTTAATCTCTTACAATGCTATACCAAGCCATTTCAGCTGCAGTACCAAAATTCCACATTTAGGGGGCCCTATAGCTCGACCCCTGTGCTCCTCACCACTTCTCCCAGCCCACCTCAGTCTCAGTGGGAGGGGCATGTTGAACCACAGTGGGAGGAGGTGGGGATTGATCCCTGCTATACCAATGACTTCATTAAAGGGAGTGAAGAGGTGTCCATTCAGAAAATTTGAGCTGTGAAAATACACTTGGGTGGGCTCAAAATCTGGAAGAATCTCAAATTCATGTTGGAGCCCCTTTAACTGATTCTGCAGCATGATACAGCCCATCTGAGCTACGATCTGCCCCCTTCCAAATATACTTATTTTAGATGAATTTAGATGAATATTATTTTAGATACTTTACCAGCCAATTACAGTTCAAATACACATTTTAAATTGAGACAATATTCTTTAATACCGTGCGCCATTGTCATTTTGGGGTCCCAAACCAGTCTATGAGAGAGATCTGCAAGGAGGAGGACTATGCCTTTCTGAGTACGCGAGGTCAACAGAAGAAGAGACAGGTGACGGACGACGGTGTCGCTTTGGGGGACGACTGGAAAGACAAAAAAGAGGAGAGGGTAAGCAGTGGACAGACAGCAGAGTCCTTCATTTTGACCTCAGGCCCAATAGATATGGAGATATGAATCATGATACAGAGGCAATACGATATACTGTATATCGATACATATATATTTCCAGGACCGGCGGCGAATGGAAAGGGAACGCCAGGAGCAGGAAAGACTCCAGGAAATCGAGAAATGCAAGAAGGTACGGACGTAGACGCATGCACACACACACAGATACACACACAAAGCATCCAAATCCATCTACCGTAAATCCATTTCCTTATAATCTCGTAAATTGTGATCGTAAATTGTGATAGTTCGTGTGATCGGCGCTTCATGTTTTACAACCTTTCTGAGACCAGAAGTCCCATAAGGATAGTTAAAATAATAATAATAAATACATAAAAATCTGACATTTGTTGGTCCCCTTGAGGACAAGGTTTTTAGATTTAGGATTTACAGTAGGTTGTGTGTGTGTGTGTGTGTGTGTGTGTGTGTGTGTGTGTGTGTGTGTGTGTGTGTGTGTGTGTGTGTGTGTGTGTGTGTGTGTGTGTGTGTGTGTGTGTGTGTGTGTGTGTGTGTGTAAGAGAATACTTGTACGGCTCTGGCTCAGTAGATTGGCTACTTGTACACAAGAACTAGAGCTTGCCTGTGTGTGTACATGTGTTCATGCCCGGCCATGGCGAGTCTTGGCTCTTGTCAGAAGAGGGAGTTCCAAGGAAAAAATAGAAAGGTTGGGAAGCGTACTGACCCAAATATCTTTTTAGACCACCTGGGGTCCTGAATCCCAATGCCATGCGGGTTGAATCCCAGAAGGGCAAACCTCTGCTCCAGGCAGGGCAGGGGGATGATTAAATTGGGGGACAGAGATGGGGGTAGATGAGGGTTCTTAGTTTGGAAGTCAGATTGGAGTGGATGTGTGGCTCCGGGGAGCTGACAGGATACTGTGATTCGATGTCGAGAACAGTTGTGGAAAAAAGTACTTGCTTTATAGAGTATACAATAGTAAGTAAATAATAAAGTTTTCAAATACTGTAAGTGGGGGCACCACGATTGAACAGTGGTAGTGCCGTCTCCTCACAGCTAGAAGGTCCTGGGTTTGATTCCCGATTGGGGCGCTGTGGGTGCTTTGCATGTTCTCCCCCGTCTAGCTCCTAGGTTAGATACCCTCACAAAAACATGCAGTAATCCTGGACTCTAGACTGCCTCCCCCTGGCCAGCCGGGGCGCCTGATGGAGGCGACAGGAACTGGTTGGAATAACGGGTTCCTTCCACATGTTAAATTGTACTTAAGTACAGTGTACTTAAGTAAATGTACTTTACGTGACTTTCTCCCATGGCCTGACTCCAGGGAGCTGGCAGGACACTGTGATGTGAGGTGAGACTCCTATGGAATGTAATGTTGTAGTGTTGAGAACCACAGAGGTGGCGTCATGTCCACAGTAAGCCTCATCGGTTTGATGGACGGACGGGGTAGACATGATTTTTTAGGGCTGCAGTTCCATATGTTCAATGGCAGCTCAAACGTCATTAATTCGCTCAAACGGAGTAGTTTCAAGTATGTGGACGTCTCTGACATTTACAATAAGCCAAACCGATCAGTTGAAATTTGAGCAAGTTATGCTTATTTATAAGTTGTTGGTTTGACTTCCTACAGCCGAAGACAATGAGTGTCATCTTGGAGTTATAAGAGACAACCATCTCATGAAATGACATTGCAACATCAGTGAATTTGCAACTTTTTCTTATTTTAATAATGCAATGAATCTAGAGTTGCAATACCCTCCATTGACTAACCATCACCAACATTGCAACTGTATAGAGCTGAGCAGTCCCTCACCTTTCATGACGTCGACCATGGTCCAGAAATGAATTCCACATTCATTTTCTTCATAGACTTTTGAAAATGATCTACAATTAGGCTGCGGACAAACCCAACTCATGACAGATCATGACAATACCCAGACACAATGTTTTTGGGACATTCAAATCATTTCTAAGAAGAAATTTTGTCACAACCCAAGTTGGCTTTGTCCGTAATCGTCTGTATAGAAATCATTTCCAAAAAAATCTAAGAGCAAAATGAATGGGGAAATATTTTTTGGACCATGGGCTACGACATGAAAGGGGCAGAACTCAGCTCTATGGAAAGCACTGTGGCGCGACAGCTTAGCTAACAACAACACTGTATAGCTCACAAGAAACTGTTGTTTGGTAGGAAATCATGGAGAGCAGCAATCCAGGAGTCCTGAGTTGATGTTGGCTAAGTAAGGCCACACTCTTGCACTAACAAACTAAGTTACTATAGCCATCGCTATAGTTATCTACAATTTCACAATTTGACTCTTGCAGCACATTGACAAAGACAAACTACAGCATAGCACTGACTGCCTAGCACAGATATTATGTCCCATTCACAGTGTAATGATAAGTGATATTTCACCAAATGACAGCTGTATTTTCCTTATGCCAAGGATGGAGGGCCGATGCATGCACGCACGCACGCACGCACAACCACACAGGTAATTACAGGTGATTGCTATAATCAGACAGCCTGTCACTGGAATACTGTATGTTGTTCCAGCTGCCATGTTACTGAGTTTGACATTGTTTAATACAACCAGATCACAGGGGAAAATTGTAGAGTAGAAAGTCAAAGGAGGGTGTTGCAACTTATAAAAAGAAAAGAGTTGCAAATTGTGACTAGTACACACCGTGTGCCAAAAGGAGGTTACTGTGTACTTTCCAAAGTAGCTACTGCTTTGGAAGACTTACATGTTCACAACTGTGCCAGACCGTGACACTACCAGCATTGCTTATGATTTATGATAGGCAGCTAATTAGAAAACTTATAAATGTTATGCAACTGTTGGCAAGATGAAAACAGTCGGTAAACACTCGACCCCATGCAGCAGCATGATGTGGAATGTCATCCCATGAGATGGGTGTAGGCAGACAAGCCGGCAAACAGACAAAAGGCAGATGTAGACATGCAAGTCAAAAGAACTGTAACAACACCGATTGGTGACACCTATGCAAAGCATCTTACATAGAGAGTGCATTTCAATGACACAGCTATTCACACGCCAATGGCTGAGAAAACCATGCAAGCAGCTGCTCACCAGAATGAGCAGTATGATCCAGGCGGGATCGGATGGTAACTAACGTCATGTTGTAGTCGCTGGTTTGTAGTCATCCGGATGGTAACTTATGTCATGTTGTGACCAAGGGCATTATCATATTAGGGTCTACCCAGTGGAAGCCTTGTGAATCTGAGTAAAAGGTAATTTGTCTCAGTCATATTCCAGCTCGTATCAACTAGTGACTAGCAGCTAGGCTTGCTTCTACCACTGTCATCATACAGCATTCAGTAGCTGCTTACCTCCAATGCAAACAAACAGTCTGACAGTTAAAACACTTTGTGGTTCAGTCTTGGCCCACTGTCATTAAGGCTGCCAGGCATAATATCAGTTTGTCTATAATCTCACCACTCGCAATCATCATGGGCACGCGCACGCGCACACACGCGCACGCACACACACACACACACACACACACACACACACACACACGCACACACACACACACACTAGTCTAGTCCATGTCAACAACAGGATGATTTTGGGACCAAAAGGCACTTTCTCCGCCATCACGGCCACTCTCAATGGACTTGAGAATGAATGGAATAAAAACAAGAATGGAATGTGCTTCTCACCAAATACAAACCACAGAAAGGCACGTATAAACACAATCACACACACAAACACATCATAAACAACAGATCTTGCAACACCGTAGCCTAACCCCACTGACAATAATGTCAAAACCTGCAAAACATGCTCATTCCGACTGGAGTTTCAAACCGCTTTTAGATAAGGTTTTTAACATCTCCAAAACAGGCCGTGAGAAAGGAAGGAAGGACGCGTCACACTTTGATTCCGGACCGGAGGTCATTTGAGGACAGAGCACAAGGAGGTGTCTGTATGAGCAGTGACCGATACTATTTAGACCCTCTGCCAACCTGGGGAGGGCGTCGGACTGTCCTCATGCTTCCTTCAATGCATCAGGAGTCCAAGTCCTGCTACTTCTCACCTGACAGAGCACGGGGAGTTTTCCCGGGTCATGTTTGTGCTCTCCCTCTCTCTCACTGAGACACACTGACACTACACACGTGCACTGACTCACCAACATGCACGCACAGTTGCACACACACAAACACACACACACACGGCAAACACAGAGCGTTAACAGCTGCTAATCGTTGACAGCCGTGCTGTCCATTGAGAGCAACCGGCCTTGGTTCATGTGTTCCCATCTGAACCGTTTGAAATCAATCACTCAGACGTACACGCGCGCACACACACATACACACGACAGCAGGCCCAGATCTAACCTGTCACACTTGGGAGGGGCAGGAGAAAATGTCCTGGGGGGCAGCTTCATCACCTACGCCGCCAAGTACTGCAGGCAAAAGAAAATGGAAGGTTACAGTAAATCCCCCAAACCCTTGAAATGCATAGAAAACTATGTGGCTCAGTTCCTTATGTAATTGTTTAGGATAAAACTATATAAAAAAAAAACTATATACATGTATATATACTGAATCTGTATAGTCTAATGAATCAGAAAATGTTTAACCATTCAGGCCAGGAATCCATTTTTGGATTCTGTACAGTATGTACAGTATTCAAACGTAAGTTTATTCAGAAAACTTAGGTCAAGCCTAAATGGGTTAAGAATGTACTTTTAAAATGAATATCTCAACATCAGACCTCCTAGCTGACCTAGAATCAAGATTGCAGTGATTAATCCTACATGTTTGAGGTCAAGGAATCCAATGGAGCTTATTACATTCTAATTGAGGCAGGGATATGTCGCTATTAGATGTTTGGTTTTGCTCTGCTATGAAAGATTGGCCACCAGAAATACTATCTTGGACCCAGTAGGAATACAACCTTTTTGCATGCCATCATGTAGATGCTTGGTGGGGCAGTCAGGCCATTTAGGGGCAGTCAGGCCCCCCGTGTCTATGCCTAGATCCGGCCTTACACGACAGGAAACGACATCCCAAAGAGCAACATTTAGTCTTGTAGAACTCGAAGGTCAACCACAGCAGGTCATGTAGGAGGAAAGGCATTCCCTTTCCTTACTTATGCACGAGACACGGACATTATACTCATACGCGCCCACACACACACACACACACACACACACACAAGTGTATGCGCCTAGTTCAGGGTCAGGGTTGTACGGCTTAAAGAAAAATGTCTGTGTGGTTAAATCAGTGCTCCCAGGGCACGTCTCAACACCTTCCGACTATGACCAGAGAGAGCTTGAAACCATTAGAGAGGATTTAGGGTGTTGTTTTTATCCGTTCTTTGTTTCCTATACTCGGATCCGGTCTGAGTCAAACAGATGTGACTCAAATCGGGTTGCCAGGTTTTTTGGGGAGGTCCTGATGGTGATCCAGATTTGCAGTCTACGGTGATTGATTCATACCAACTAGAGCAGGGGTGGGCATTTATTTTTCCCAAGGGGCCAAATGAGATACATAAAATATTGTGGAGGGCCAAGACTAAAGGCTGAACTAAAGTCTGCGTAATATTAATTTAATTTCAAGATAAAGGTAAGAGTAAGACCAACCATTTTGACACCAGGGCCCACTATTTATTCAGTATTTGAGCCATTCAGTATTTGAGCCCAGGATAACAAAAATTACCTCTTACATTCTCTGATTGAATGTGTAGACTTTGGGCTAATTCAGATGATGAATATTTTAACTCTTGAGAGTGTAAAAATGAAACTAAATGGACCCGCAAGGGTCCATTTGGTTTCATTTATACGCTCTCAAAGAGTTCAAAGAGTTACATCTGGTTAACCAACTTTCCATATTTAACTGGAACTCTCTCAAGGACCACTGGTGGTCCCCGGGCCGGGCAGCCAAAGGGCTGCATTTGGCCCCCGGGCCACATAATGCCCTTACCAACCAATCAAAATCAAAATGTTGGAAAAACAGACAACGTTGTTGTCATTCATGTGGCTATGTGGTAGCCCGGTTGCTAACTAAACAAACATACCGTACAAGTTTTACAGAAACTATTTATCATAGGTCAGTTAAATAGCCAGATTGATATTGTCGCGATTCACCGCAGTGGAGGGCCACCATGTTTGAGTGTTGACTGATAGGGCTGTTGGCCAAACAGCTGTCCTAATCAGATTTTCAACCGGTACTGATGACACAAGAGCAAGTTAGTCTGCACAGTCCTGGGAATAAAACGGGTTGAGAATCACTGCTAGAGCCATACAAATATTGTCCTTTGGGGTTCTCTGGAACGCCTCCTGGAATGGGGGTCGGAGAGCCAATTAGTGTCAATTTGGGGGTCCTTAGATTGACATGAAAAAGAAAAAACTATTTGGGAACCACTGGCCTATACAGGGAAATAACATGTGGTCCAGCAGGCTTCCGTTCTGAGCCCTACAGACGGATATGACGCAACACAGCTTTGCTTTAGATCTCTGGTTGGAATGTTGCTGTTCTCAAAGACTCTGTTCCTTATCCTTGAGAAAGACCCACTGGACATGACTGAGGCGATGGTGTATTTCATCATCAAAGACAGATTTTAAGAACAGGAGGTGGCCACAAAAACCTTGTCTTCATGGGGACCAACAAATGTCAGAATTTTGTAGAACTTTGAGGGTTTTTTAAGTGCCCTTATGGGACTTCTGGTCTCCGAAAGCTTGTAAAACATGAAGCACTGATCAAGCAAACTATCCCAATTCACAAGATTATAAGGAAATGAATTTAGGATTGTCTGTCTGTCTGTCTGTCTGTCTGTCTGTCTGTCTGTCTGTCTGTCTGTCTGTCTGTCTGTCTGTCTGTCTGTCTGTCTGTCTGTGTGTGTGTGTGTGTGTCTGTGTGTGTGTGTGTGTGTGTGTGTGTGTGTGTGTGTGTGTGTGTGTGTGTGTGTGTGTGTCTGTGTGTGTGTGTGTGTGTGTGGTAGGAGAAAGAGGAACAGTGGCGCAGCCATGTAGCAGAGCGAGCCTCTACTGAGGAACAAGCTGTCAGAGACAGACTGGCACGACTCAGAAAGTTCAAGGTGAAGCACGCACACACACGCACACACACTTGCTCATCGGACGGTTGTAATCCAATACCCTGTTGATGGGCAGCACTGTCATATAAGCGTTATTATTAATTAATCACACTCAAACTTATGTCTAAAATATTCCATGTTTTCCTACCAGGATTTGAAGATTTTACAAAATGAAAGAATTTGGGGTTGATTTCATATATCTGGTCACTTTCTTTTGCAAAGCTGGCAACAAATCAAGAGACAGGATCTACAAACAAATCTACAGATCTACAAACGCAAAGTCTTATGGGTTGTAAGAAAGCTGTGGATCAAAAGACTGAGACAGGGGGAGAGACAGAGAAGAGAAATAGAGTCAACAGCTCAAAGCAGTCACTATGGTGCCACTGGGTCAATATCATCCTACATGCCAATATAAGATGCTCATTTCCGGCCTGGAAAATAGCACAATTTCTGCAATAGATGCTGGCATAATAAGTAACTAAGTAAAATATTAACACTGCAATATAGAAATGTATGTTTGATCTCAATATTTTCATCCCTCTTTCTCCCTCCCTCCCTCATGTCCTCTCTCTCTCTCTCTCTCTCTCTCCCTCTCTCTCTCTCTCTCTCTCTCTCCCCCTCCCTCTCCAATCCATACAACCATCACTCGCTCGCCCCGCTGTTCCACCCCTGCTGTAGGAGTTTCAGAGAAAGGTCCTGGTGGAGGAGGCTGGCACAGATCCCACCTATATAAACCACCTGCTGAAGAGGCTGTGAACCGCCATGGACAGCAACGCTCCACACGCCCCAACATATTCTCCCTCTTTGGCTCCAACAGGATGCACTTCCCAAGTTCCCATTACTATCACAACTGCAGACTCACTTCCCAGGCTTCCACCGTAGTCTTAAAACAAAACACACCCTTTCATACTCCATCTTGGACCATAGCACTTGCCCTAGCCTTGACCTCCTACAACAGTGGTTTTCAACATTTTTCATAGTATAGGGCCCACTATTTATTCAGCATTTGACTACCATTGACATTTTGGCCTCACAGACCCCAAACTAAAGATTTATTTTGTTTATGTCAATAACAGGCTGGATTTCAGTAACAAAACTGTCAAACATACAGATCAAGATGACCATTAATCTTCTACATTCTCTAGTTGAGTAGACTTGGGCTAATTCAAATGATGAATATTTTAACTCTTGAGAGTGTAAACATGAAACCAAATGGACCCGCAAGGGTCCGTTTGGTTTCATTTTTACGCTCTCAAACAGTTACATCTGGTTAAACCAACATTCCATTTAGCTGGGCACCACCTGGAACTCTCTCAAGGACCGCTGGTCACTGGTTGAAAACCACTATCCTACAGGTTACATGTAACTTAAATATTCCACTGTTATGCTCTTGATTATGTAAGTGTAATTCACAGGATTAAGAGCGTCTGCCAAATGCCTAAATTGTACCATGAACCAACCTACTTAACGGCAAGTTAAGTAGGTTGTGAGTTAACTCACAATTAAAACATGTTAACATTAAATCCTAAAAATACGATGAGTCATTAAATATTTATTAAAAAGTTACAATAGCACTTTACTTAAAGGGCGGGTCTATAATGCATAATTTATAATGGTCTTATTAGGCATGAGATTGTTGACTTTGACGCAGTGCTTTTGCAGATCTGGTATTTTCAATAGTTTGGGTCCATTTTTTCTTTTCCGCCTCATCTGTTACTTTCTCCTCCTGCACCATTGTATGGAGCGTTTGTAAACAATGTGACAGGATAGGAGCAACACCAGGAGATTATGTTGAACCTACACACAACCGAATGAACATTGTTAGAAATATTTAATATTTCTGAGGTTTATTGTGAATGATTTCACATATGTCATACCATTGGTCAATGGTCGCGCTACCACCTTGCAGATCTGCTATTTTGAAAAACGTGCCACCATGTCTGACAATGCCATCAAAAATGTATACATATTTTAGTGTGATGATTAAGTTTGACCCGAGTAATACACTGTCTGGATGTCATATATGGACTGACTTTAATCAGACTCAGCTGTGTTTGGAGGACAAAACAATGCAGTGGATACTGTACATCATCCCACATCACGTTGGAAATATCACACAAAAGTGAAAATATGTCCCATATTTTGGCATGCATTGCTGGGTGGGTATGGCCATGTAATGACCACAGATTCGGTCTACTGGGACTTCACTGGGACGTTAAGAACAACATTTCGCACTAGCTGGATAATGCCATAGTGCTGTACAGTTTTCTAGTAAATCAATGTCATACGTAGTGAAGAAAAACAAAAAAAACAAAAGAAATCCTCTGGCCCTTGCATGGCTGCGTCCGCCATCTGTGCGACACATTGTAAAGCACTTAGGATGAAGAAAGGCATTGCAGAAATGTGGGAATATTTATAGAAATGCATTGCAGACCGTTTACTACTGTATACGTGCGTGAGTGCGTGTGTCTGGCTATATCTGGGGTGGGAAAGTGTGTGTCTGACTAAACAAGATTAATAAAGATGCAGAGATGTTGTCCATCTATGGTAAACGTCCATGTGTGGGGAACAGAGTGGATACGGCAAAAAATAGACACGGCAGCATTAATACCAGTAGACTGTGGAGCTCTATGGAGACTTATACCGGACAGACGGCCAAAGGAGTGGTCCGAGGACAGCTAGTGGTCCATGAGGGTGTTCCAGGTGGTCTCCAGTTACAGTATATATGAGGGTGAGTTGATAAAACAACAACAAGACTTATAGTGACTCATGGGGAAAAAACTACAGTATGTCACTACTGGGTATAGTCTGGTGACCACTGGACAGCTACATCATCCGGTACGGCAACAGGAAGTCGATCAGTGCTCGATAGATAAACCTCGCAGAGACAGTTGCGACGGCAGAACCTACACTTGAATTAACGTATAGTGTCTACAACAGGGGTGCCCAAAATGGTAGATTATGATCTACCAATGGATCACCAAGATGGGCAGGTGGATCACATGACATACCCCTAAATATTAAACGAGAGAGAGAGAGAGAGAGAGAGAGAGAGAGAGAGAGAGAGAGAGAGAGAGAGAGAGGAGGGTGCCAGGTACATAAAGAGATGGAGGAGACCAGAGACAACTCAATGACCTCACACACACACACACACACACACACACACACACACACACACACACACACACACACACACACACACACACACACACACACACACACACACACACACACGCCACACCCTATGTTGTGCACATCTGTGTAAACAGATCAACTTTGCTGTGGTGTGTGCATACGTGTGTGTGTGTGTGTGTGTGTGTGTGTGTGTGTGTGTGTGTGTGTGTGTGTGTGTGTGTGTGTGTGTGTGTGTGTGTGTGTGTGTGTGTGTGTGTGTGTGTGTGCATACGTGTGTGTGTGTGTGTGTGTGTGTGTGTGTGTGTGTGTGTGTGTGTGTGTGTGTGTGTGTGTGTGTGTGTGTGCAGAAGGTGTGGCCCAAGGCAGTGACACATGGACTGACACATAAAAGTAGTCCGTGCATGTCAACGCAATGCACTGCAATGCCTTCTATAGAAGGAACACAGGCCGGACTCCCTTTCATCTGGGTAGGACAAAGACGGGCACCGACACACACACACACACACACACACACACACACACACACACACACACACACACACACACACACACACACACACACACACACACACACACACACACACACACACACACACACACACACACACGAGAGGACAAAGGAGAGGTGGATAAAGTACTCACGCTTTGTTACAGTAAGTGAAAGTACGTTGTATTACTACTTCAGTGTACTCAAAATGTACTGTTACAAGTAAAAGTCCAGAATTCAAAATGTACTTGAGTAAATGTACTCAAAGTGTCTTGCAGTTAAAATGTACTTAAAAGTACCAAAAGTATAAAAAGTACTTTTATACATTTTATACATTTTTTTTAAAATAACAGATCACTATACTGGGAGAAAGATGACTGGGACAAAGAGAACACATGTGGACAGTAGTGTGTTGAGGAAAAGAATGAAAGAAACAGAGAGCTCTGTGCATGCGTGCGTGCGTGCATCTAGGGGGAAGACGAGATGGGACCAAACAGGTGTTTCCAGCCTCTGTGTGTGTGCGCGCGTGTTGCTTGCACATGTGTGTGTGAGAGAGGGACAGAGCGAGAGAGAATGAAAACAAGCACAGCCAGCGAGCAAGCAAGCGAGGTGAGTTCCAAAGGAAAAGGCATAACATGCCCAGAGGATACAGACAGACAGCAACATGAGCCATCTCTCTCTCTCTCTCTCTCTCTCTCTCTCTCTAACACACACACACACACACACACACACACACACACACACACACACACACACACACACACACACACACACACACACACACACACACACACACACACACGCACCACTCCCCTTCATATTCATTACCCTATCATACCCCCCCCATGCCCCCACACCTCCATGGTGTTTGGCTGTGACTGTGGCCCGCTTTGGTGGTGGGGGGAAAAACGTGCTCAAAGGTTTTACTTGAGTAACATAAAAGTATCACTACTGTTCAAAATATACTAAAAGTTTCATTGTACAGATATTCCAAATCCAGCAGCGACCAACGATGGGGTCTGTACCACGTCACAGGCACTTGCTTACTAGTCGTACAGGTCTTCTGGTAGTGTTTGAACTGTGGTCGCGACCTGGTCCTGGTTTGGCGAACAGCCAATGCTCTGTGCTTGCGGTTATGTTTAGGGTTAGGGTTAGACTAGTTAGGGTTCCGAACTATAAACTAGTCGCGAACAAAAGCAAGTAGTCATGACCAGGATGCAACTAGTGTGGTTATTAGTCACGACCACAACCAGTTAGAAAGTAGTCATGACTAGTAAGAAAACTCGTTGCGACCAGGTTCTGGACTTCGCAGTCTGTCGGTATGGCACCATCATCTTCTTAGTTTATGTGTGTATGATTCATGATAACTATACTTCTTTATCTATGTAACGTAATGCTTTTGTTTTTGCTTCATGCAAGCAGCTCTAGATTAAGAACATCTGTTAAATGCCTACATTGTAAAGTTACAAGCTCAACATTTGGATTTGGCAATAAGCTTATGTTTTCTCAATAAAGTTGTGTCACCGTGTTCTCATAAAACACCAGCTATCATTGAAGATATTTTGGTGGAGGTTTAGATTGTGAGCATGATGTAATTACAAATGCTTGCAGGTGAGATATCATAAATAGCTAATTCCTTCCATTCCGTTCATTCGATTATTCAGCACTGACGGCGATTACCGGTACAATTACAGCCTGTACAGCCTGTACCGGTACATTCACAGCTCAGCTCTGCCACAAGTACCTCAGTCTAATTAAAGTTAACAGTTGTTGTTGTTGTTTATTCCTTCAGGCATAAACAAGACTCTAAAATGTTCCTCTTTGAACTGCTAATGTTCATTCTTCCCCTTGCGGGAAATGACATTTAGAAGATTTAGAACACTTTTCCTGTGGTCTTTGTGGTTGCCTTCACACCCGAAAGATTTACCGCGATTAAAATCAGTCCTGCTGCGTATTGTCGGAAAGTGTACGTCATTTGGCAGGTGTGAAGTCTCAAATGCTAATGCGCATCAATTAGAATTAACCGCTTTCTACTTTCTCTGTCTCAAACAAGTGCTCTGATATTCCTGCTGTTTGTGATGTTATCACCTGCAAATCCTATACATATCTCATAAGAATTTGCCAGTAGATGTCACGGTTTTCAGTTTTGCCTGTTTCATTGCAGCTCAAAAGACTTTCAAGCCCCCAGAGCTGGTGGCGTGTGCAGTGGCCACTCGAAATTCAGTGCAAGCATGTTTATTGTTATGCATGTTTATTGTTATGCTTATTGTGTTCACGTCTGAACGTCCGCTATGTTTATGTGCAGCGGCAAGGCATACACACAGCTGTGAGACTTTTAGAAGTCAGCAAGACAGGATTTATAGCGGTAAATCTGACGCGTGCGGGAGAGCTATGAAGCTGTGGTGTTCTACAGCGGCCCACTACACGTCCCGGACTCCCAACCACCACCGCTGCGTCATGCCCGCTTTGGAGAGACCTCAGGTGGTGTGAGAGGAGGCAGAAAACAGGGCAAGCGTGGAGGCATCCGTGCGAGACTAGTGGCTAGCCCAAAAACAAGCCACTAGTGTGTGGCTTGGGTGTTTTTGTTTTCACAGAATCATGGCTCTGAGCGGCACGACCGAGAGCATCCTAACCAGCCAACTGCACAACTGTGTGGTTTGGTGGGCGCATGGCATCCTGCAGAGAGACCCTGCAGTGCGCAGTGAGAGCAGCTGAGGAGATCCCCCTCCTGTCCCTACAGGACGTCCACAACACACGTGCAGCGGTCCGCAAGACGCTGCAGATCACAGACCACCACACCCACCCCACACACGGCTGCTTCAACCTCCTCCTAACCAAGGGCGGATCTAGGCATGGACATGGGGGCCCCCCATGTCCATGTCCCCCCCATTGGGGGGGCAATGCCCTCCTAAATGCCCAGTCTGCCCCACCAAACATGATGGCATGCAAAACAAACCAAGATATTTAAAATTAAAGTGCTTATATTTAAAATTACTTGAAACACTACTACTGCTACTAAGTAACTACAGTTGTGGCACCACTAAACCAACAGCATTTCATCATTGAAAACAGAAAACTCTGAGTCAGATCTCTAGCTTTATGCATGCTGCCTGTTGCAACTTCAACAACAACTGATGTTATTATTGATGCTTTACTTGCCAAATAAATGTCCTGTAACCAAAATGATATGGGTGTGGCTTCATCACCCATGGGTCGAAGCGACACGGGCGATGAAGCCGCACCCATACCATCTTCTCCTGCCCCCCCGCACCCCAATTGAGAAATGTTATATCCGCCCCTGCTCCTAACAGGGAAAAGACTTGAGGAGCCTCTGAGCAAGGGCAAGGCATCTGAAGGACAGATTTATCCATCAAGCTGTCAGGATGCTGAACTCTCTACCACTTCTCCCGCACACAGTATCTTAGTCTCTCGGCTAACCGCTCAACATTCACATGCATGCACAAATGCACACGTGCATGCATGCGCACATACACCCACACACAACTAAGGAAAGTCTTTGTAGTTTTGTATGTAAAATTCATGGCGGAGCCCCTCTAAATAAAGAATGAGTAAAGGTAGTTGGAGGTGATTCAGTATTCAGTAAGTGGTGAGAAAAAAAATACTAAATGTTTTTAAGTTCTGATATCAGTACTGCAATATGGAACTAGAAGTACTCTATGGTACAAGTAAATGTCTGAAGAGTCTGTTTCCTCGTGGTCATTGAGTGTGTGTATTGTGTGAGCGTGTGTGCATGCATGTGTGCATGCATGTGTGTGTGTGTGTGTGTGTGTGTGTGTGTGTGGGCGTGTGTGCATGCATGTGTGCGTGTGCGTGCGTGCGTGTGCGTGTACGTTATTTAAGGCTACGCGCCAGTGACCTCAGATAAGTATGTTCTATTTTTGATGCGGCCCAAATAGTTTCCTTAATCAAATAAATGTGACAGGCTGAATAAAAATGTCACAAAAATGAAGAATGAGAAGAAAAGACAACATGTAAATAAGAGGATATAAGCACACACCTAAAATATGTGTGAGATAAAGCCACTGTACACATAATAACACAATTACAACAACATCTGCCTCTAGGTTTCACTCATGCTTATAATGTACCATATTCCAAAGTGTACTATGCACCCACTAACATCTTATCTGTTTTGTTGTTTATAATGGCTGCTGCTGGCTGTGGCGACGTTTTTTGTGCGACCTTGTAATGAATGCTGCCCGAGTCTGACCACACAGGCTGAAACGCCTGTGGCAGTCTGACCCCTAGGTGCACTGCAACTCTAGATTTTTTTTTTCATAATGTGATGAATCTAAGGTTGCAATGCCCTCCATTGACTCCCCCATAACAAAAAATTAATCTGTGATCAGCTGCAATGTTGGTGAGTTTAACATGTTTAATACAAGCAATTAAAATTAACAATGTTAAACTCACCAAGATTGCAGCTGTATGGAAAGGTTGAAAGATGCTCTTTCTATCTGCAAAGCGCTCCACCGTAGACATGTTATGATCTACTTTCTGTTTGAAAGCGCTCATCCTTAGTCTCTGCACAGCCCTGTGTAACACCTGTTTAGGATTTGCACCTAATGTAGGTGACTCCGCCCTGACCCATTAATACAAACGAGTGCCTCTAAAGTCAGGCATTTTAATTTACTGACAGAATGTAGCTCATGTCTAGATTCATCACATTATTACTTGCCCATAAAACAAACCCTGTTATGTTCCAAAATACTTTATTTAAAAAGTAACAATAATGGATTTTTTTATGTGTGCGTAAGTTACTTACATTGCACTAGCATGATGAACACTCCACGTTGGCGCACCAGAAAACCAGGATTGACAACTGTGAGATCTTGAAATCGCCAGCAGAACTTTTACAACCAGCAGCGTGGTTGTTAGGTTAGGAAAGTCTGGGTTTCTCTGGTGGAGCTGTGCCCCCGCCACCCAACTACAGATAAGCGGTTGAAGATGGATGGATGATTTCACATACCATATTAGCCTCTGGGGTCAGTTCGGGCTAGTTTACTGTGGTCAGTAAGGAAGCGCTATATTTAATAACTGCTCATCCATTATAATAAACAAGTAGCCCATTCTATTTATAACATTATGAGTTCTGATTGAATCAATTTTTTAAAATTGTGTGTATTCATTACAACAATTTGTATTGATACACACAAATGTATTAGACTTTTACTAACTTTACTCAAACTAACCATGATAACCTACTGAAATAGCCTGGCTATGCCTATACCCACATCAGCAGGCAGTGGCCATTAGCATTAGGCAGGAAGAAAATAGAGACAGCACCGATTGATTGACATCTTGTAAAAACACAGATAAACACATACCAAATCTCTGCATGGGACGGGTGCAGTTTCAATAATGAGAACTGAGCCTGTGCCCTGCGACTGTCATCGTGGGGAGTTTGTATAACTCTCTTACTCTATGGCTCTGGGTACGGCAGGATTGGGCAAACAGGGCAGCAGAGTCACCAGCACACACATGCAAATCTGCAGACATGGGTAGAGGCCTGCCATGTGTGCCCACGGGCGACAGAACATTTTGCTGTCTTTACTTTCCTGTTTTATTTCGTTCATTGCTGTTAAATTCAGCGCTGATGTTGTTTGTGCGACAGATCACACAGGAGGAGGCATTTAGGGAAATACGGAGGAAACCGCGTTCTGTATTGATTCAATAGGCTACAGAACGCATCATTTAATGCTCAAACAAAGTTTACTGTATAACTATTCTGTATTTTACGGAACGGTTGGCATTTTGGTTCACAGTGGTGATACGTTCGGAGCCACGTCACCCACATGTTACCAGAAAGTAGTTAGGGGACATAGTACTGGCAATATTATGCCGTGTGCGGTGCTGGTGCTCTCCAACAGCCAGCATGGTGCCCTCTCCTCTCCTCGCCACGCACCACGGCGCACGTGAGCAAGAGTCAAGACCAACAATACAACTATTCTACTACTCGTGGGTTCACAACTGTGGAAGCTCGTGTGTGCGTGTGTGTGTGTGTGTGTGTGTGTGTGTGTGTGTGTGTGTGTGTGTGTGTGTGTGTGTGTGTGTGTGTGTGTGTGTGTGTGTGTGTGTGTGTGTGTGTGTGTGTGTGTGTGTTTAAGACTGACCTTCTTCTTCATCATAGGTTGATGTCACTGTTCACTGCCCCCCCCAAAAAACATCCAACATCCATGGCATGGAGGTCTGCTGCTTCTCGGCTTCTCCCCTTTTCGTTTTTTTTAACAACTATAAAAAAGCACAATTACGTCTTCCCTTTCGTTTGAAATTAAAATGCATGTTCCAAAATTCCAATGAATACACTAGTAACCGTATCCAAGGCTAAACAAAACAAAACAAAACACACAAGCAAAACCTGCGGCCTGCACTGTTTCTTGGAAACCTTGTTTGAAAAAAACGCGCCACTGCTCCTCAGCTGCACCTGAATAGGAATATACCACGTGTCAAGATTGGGCGGGGGTGTACCCACAGGATGTACCTATTTTATTACTCTAAGACCTGCACGCATTTTGCGTGCAGAATATAATGTTGACTACGCAATTTTCGCAATCCAATAGTGTTCTTATGGATCCCGCCGCAGTTCATGGAGTGTCCTGACTATTATGGATACAACCACAGTTCTCGGAGGCTGTGATTGCCGGTTGGCTGGCTGCAAAAGCCACTAGCAAATCAGCATTGAGCCCCACATCCCTATCTAGAGTACTGTAGGCCTATGTGCAGCATGAGGCCAGAGACACAGATTTATTTATTTTAATAGTACAACTGTAGGCTATAAAAATCTCAATTTGTGCAATATACTACATTGTGGTGTGAAATGTTCTATATAACATGCCCCTCGCCACAAGATAATGGCCACACCTGGGGCCCTGCAAAGCACAGGCAAATGCATGCACCAGGTGTACTCAGAAATTTGTCAAGCTTTGCACCCCTGCATGCGAATGTATAGGCTATGGTTGTGTGGGGAAATAATAATAAAACACTATGTGAAAGCAATAACTTACTGGTAGCTCTTTATACTGGGGTCTATTTTAATAACTGAATGATCAGCAGAAGGAAGATATTAATGGATCTATTCATTTTTCCCCCATGGAGCCCAAATGCTATAAGTTCTTGAGTGTATAGACACTGGTGGAAAAACTGTAGCTCAAGTTAAGAGAGAGAGAGAGAGAGAGAGAGAGAGAGAGAGAGAGAGAGAGAGAGAGAGAGAGAGAGAGAGAAAATAGTCTGATCAGTTTAAGTAACGACTGTGTCTTCTACATAAGCCGAAGGAAATCCAAATATTTATGTGGTCGTTCGCTATGTGTACGTACTGTACCAGAGATCAGGTTTTGTGAAATGACTATAATATATGATGATTGTCAAGGGCTTGGGCTCACATAATCCTCTTCAACACAAACCTCCACATATACGGCACATGCATGCACGCCACGTATACCACAGATCAGACACGCATCGCAGACATAACAGAAAATTGGAAAACACTTCATGGGACAAATGAAGACAAAGCATGATCTGCTCTTCATCACAATGTAACAGGAGCATCGCTGGAGCACAGGACCAGTGCTGCAAATATTTTAAATAATAAAATAATTCAAAGTTGTTGCCATTATAGCGAGATCAACCGCTTTTTGTATCCTACCCTTCTGGGAACCCTTTCTTGGGGTCTCTACATGATAACACAGCTGTATAAGGGCTCACTGTGGCTCAGCAGGTAGAGCAGGTCTTCCACAGATCCATGGGTTGGCGGTTCAAATCCTAGTTCCTCCTGTCTACATACCGAAGCGTTGTGTGTTTTCTGCTGCACTTTGGTGTGTGAATGTAGTAAAGTGCTATATAAAGGCACCATTTGAACATATTGTAGGCTAAATATTGTTCTGAACACTTCAGAAGGCGTTTTTGGAATCAGCCTCGGTCCAAAATGGTTAAAGGCCTATTTCACTGCTTTAAGAAAATGCAATGTCACCCAATGATAGTGTTATGTTTATTGTGACCGCAGGTTACACCTACAGTAGTATAAACCAGGAGGAAGCTCTGTAACCCTAAACTGTAACTCTTGCCTGCAACGCTTGCCCTGTGATGATGTTGCCTAACATGCTGCTGGTTTTCGCTCAGGTCCACTTCACTGCAGCAGGTTGAGCATTTCACCATAATGAACCCAAGCGTTGCCAACTTTTGTTGTATGACAAAGTAAATGAAACCAGGATGGCGAGCTCAATCATGTTGAAAGGCAAGACAAAGACCTACGGTCGCTTCTTGGTATAGTTTGCAGTAGCACCTTTTGAAATGTGCCTATAGAACAATCATGACATCAGTGTATTTGACTAGGTAGTAGGACATGACTATAGTGTCCTGTAATTACCATAATGCTTTGGTGCACCTGGAGGGGAGAAACCCCATGTATGTGGGCTGTCTTACATGAGACAACACGTAGTCCAGGAGGGGCGATCGATGCGTCCATTCCGATCCCGCAAACACTCTGGGAGTCACCATTTACCATACTTTAGTAGTAGCCTATAGCTACTGACAATTAAACACATCACACATACATGACACACTCACACGTGCACACACACACACACGCATGCACACGTGCACACACACACACACACACACACACACACACACACACACACACACACACACACACACACACTATTTGACATTATGCTCTTGAAAAATGAATAGACAACAGTAACATTCACTCATTTACTTTTATGTATATCCGTGATCCGTGACATTGTGTGAACAACATTTTGACATATAGACCTATTGCTTATGTGCTAGTAGCTTCTACTTATAGCTTCTACTGTATGTTACCACTGGTAGCTTGTCATTTAACGCACTATAGCTTCACTAAAGATCAGAGATACATACTGTAGTCCATTGTTGCGTTCAATTCCAACTAAAATTCCCGGATTTCCTGAAGGTGGTGTACCACCCCAGGTCCCCTGATGTTGAGCGCATGGCGGTGGATTCAGTGAAGAGAAGGATCAAATGCAATAACGTGTGTGACAGTTTGACTTTCATTTCAGGTAGTGATGCACGATAATTGTCCAGCAATCAGCAATTTACCCGGAGAAACTGATCTTTTATAAATGTGGTGTAAATGTCAATTATGATTTCTAATCTCTGTGATAATTAATAATTTCATATTTTTTTAAATACTTTTAATCTCTGTGGCAGGCATAAGCATTCTCTCCTCACATTCTCCTCCTCACACACAACAACAACAGTTTTGATGTGGGTTTAGACATATAATAATTTTGTATTTTGGATAAAATCGTCTCAATCTGTGATCGGGATCGGTGCATCTTATGGATTCATCAAAAAACAAACAAACAAACAAAAACATATTCATAACACCTTCATGTGTGCTTCCGGGGGTTCCAATAGTTTGAATCGAACAAGGTCACGTGAACCAGAACAAGAAACGCTACACCACCTTCTGGACATGTGCGGGACTATACAGTTATGACCACCCTGGCCTGTTCAAATGTAATGGCTGTATAATTATTGGCTGTATAACCAGAGCTGGGATGAGCTACCACTAAGTCAAAGACGTACAGACAGGCACTCACAGACCAACACAAATCGATCCGGAAGCTCCTTCCAGAGGTGCTTAAATTGTTTTGTTTTTTTTCATCATCAGGAGAGCCTTGTTATCCCTTGTTGCTGTATTGTGTTGTGTATAATGTCCAGTTCACAGAAAGTCCATACAACCATATCCAGTGTTCCACTTTTGGAAAGCGATGGCCTACGGGTAGGTAAGCAAGCGTGATGGCTTAGGTAAGCCAAAAAAGGTCCTTTAGAGTTCTGGGAAGGCTTACATGGCAAAATCCAAAGTTTTCATACCCATTTCGACCGGACACTATAGATTCTACAAAATGGTCGCTCTGAAAGAACATTTAATATTCAAAGATTTTCATGATTTGCCCACAAAATAGACGTACAAGCATCATAGCGTGCCACTGAGGCTTGTACTTCTACTATTACTTCACTTCGGCTATTTCTCAATAAAACACACCAAAAGGCATTCGAGTGCCATTGGATTAAACCTGGACGCATACATAACATACCCTAAGCTCCCTTGAATTGTGTCAATAAATAGTATAAAGCTAGATTGTTAATTGTTTGCTTACACTAGAGTCCTTTTGGTCAAAGAACAGAAGAAACAGATTCATACCGTCTCACCCACCTCTGCTACCAATTATTAAAATAATATTTATTGATAATAGAGGGACTAAACAGTAGAGACGTCTATGAGAGCATAAAGGTACCTGAGATAATGATAAACACCATTTACAGCTGTTAGAAAAAGATTGCTACGTGTAAGATGTTCTTCATAATACTTGCCAAGGGCTCCTACTGGTTTTGTCTGGAGCCTCCATTGGGCTGGGGTTTAAAAACCCTCATACATCTTTGAAAGATCCACTTCATTGTATGTATTTATTACACCCGTGGCTCTTCATGGAGTCCACATGGAAACCACAATGTTATTAAGACCCTTTTAGGCTATATAAACGAATATTATTTTATAATAAAAACAAAGTAAAAGCTCTCAGCGGATTTAGACAGTACACCACAATTATTTTGACAACGAGGAAAACCTACAGCAAATCAGTCATTCTCATAATAACGGTACCAGGGTGTTTTTGTATCAATGCGAGAACAATGGCTTCCATTCTAGCCACGCTAAATTCCCAGGAATAGAAAACCCGCAGTCTCTATTAGCTGGGATTCCCCATCGATGATGTCACTCGTGGACGGGTTTCGCAAAACCTACACACAGAACCGTGGAGACAAAAAATGGTACCATCTCACCATGAGCATTAGCGAGGAGCAATTATACGAAGACAGTTTGAATATGGACAAATCTCGTCCCATACGTTTAAGTGAGCAGGGTCAACCCCGAAAATGAACGTGGTGGCACTGCGTGTGCGTCCCCAGCGACGAACACATAAGACAAAGTCTTCCATCCACAATACCCTGCATGTAGACGCCGCATCCATTTAAAGGCCACATATGGGACATTGCCTCTATGGTGGCATTTACGCTAGTAGAGGTGGCACAAACCTGCCAAAAGCCAGTTATTCCCGTGCCAGTTCCCATGTGCTGCCACTGTGCCCTGCCTCCACTGCAATGGATCACCAGCGCTGGTTTGTTTTGTGTCCTGTTCTGTGATAAGAAAATTGCGGAGGTCAGAATCAAGTGTGCATCCGTGAGATGTGGCAAAAAGGACGGCAATGTGCTAAGCCACTGTTTATAGGAGCATGGGGCCCCTGATATAGAGTCAAATTTGAGGCTCCCCGGCTCCCTGCGGTGTTAGTTTTGGGGGTCACAAAAGAAACCTATAATAAAACACAAATCTCACTTGAATTGGATTGTAATAGTTTAGCATTATCGGGTCCACTTTAACACCCAGGACCAGGTTCTACAAATGTCTGTTTTCTGGGGAAAAAGGGTTTAATGTCAGTGGTTGTCAAATGTTTTCATGCCAAGAAGAACCCTCAGTATCTTCTGAATTTGGCCGCAGACCCCCAATCCGAACATATGTTGATCCAAGGACCCCTACCCTGAAGCAATGATTTTAGCTAAACAACGTTCTCTCTGAAAGATAATGGATTGTTCCTCACTGGCATCGATCTGCTTCAATTCGTACTGCTTATTATACAGTATATTACATTTACTTATAGTTATGGGAGAGAAAAGTGCTCTAAAGAAAGTCTTAAAACACATCTATAGCAGGAAAAGAGACAACAGAAAGCCAAATATTAGGGCATTTGAACACAGAACTCTGTGAGTCACAGTGTGGGACAGACAGGTGCTTGATTTGTCGGGCGCCTGAAAAGTCTTGGAAATGAGGGACTGTCCCACGCAAAGAGGGACATCTGGTCACCCTGGTCACCCTCTGGTCACACATGAGTGAGGCTGAAAACAAATAAACGTTTCCTTTTACCCTGAGAGTGTACAAAACATGAAATCACAATGCACAGCAGCTGTCTGTTACATGTGTACAGTCTTGGGAGTTACAAATGCAGAAATGCATGGTGTGGAAAAAAATAAATAAAAATAAAAACAGTAACATTGTAAAGTACATCTTTGTGATGTCATTGAGATAACTTCATGACGTATTTTTCCAGACCTCTAATTCTACGTAGGCAACACAGAATAGGAGGACCTTTTTTACATTATTTCTACACAACAACCCGAAAAATTAGGTATACTAATAATATCTTAGTAAAATGAGTGGAATCCCCCTTTAAGAGTAGTTTATCAGCATTCCTTCAACTCAGAGAGAGAGATTTACTCTCTCTAGAATGAAACCAAATGGACCAGTTAAGGATAGCCTTTTTAGCACTCCAAGAATCTAACTATTATAAGTGTTCTTATTATTGCTCGCCTAATAGGCTATGAAGCGCTATAGTTTGCCTCTGAAAATCTGTACGAAAAATAGTCTAATAACATCAACGACAACTGAATCAATACACACAGCATTATGTTTCCTTGTTATGGGGAGTAGAGGTCCTTGAATTACATTTGAGGACCACTGTTCTAAGACCTACTGTCATACACCTTTAATACCATAAGAACTTTGGTTCTCAAACTGGTTTTCCGTTTTAGATCCTTGGAACCTTAATGGTGCTTTCACTGGCGGCCATTTGTTGTTGTTGGTGTTGTTGTTGTTTCAGTTCCACACCAACTCATAGGGTTCTGATGATCAGTAGAAACACTCTGAACTGGAGCAGTCAGAGGGGTAACACAATTGAGAACCGGAACGGTTCAAAGCCAGCAAAAAAGGGGCCCAGATGGACCTACGGTCAGTGCTAGCCCACCTTACTGTTTTTATTTGTTTTGACTGTGGCATTCATAAGCAACTAACAGACATCCATCCATCAACGAGGATGTCCCAACACACTAAACATACGCAGGATGTATGCTCAAGAAGAATGAAGCAGAAAAGGCAGCGCAAAGTATACCAAACCAACTGGCCCAGCCTGGAAATACATTGTTTTCAACGAGGGCGGCGCGAATAAGAGCTGCTTCAGGCATGTGTGCAACCTTCAGCCTGTTTTACAGTGTTGTACAGAAGCAACGAAAGTCTGGTGCACTATCACTGGTGTACTACAATCTAAAATAGAGCGATTTACTAAAGCTCACTAAAGCTGAGCTGGTGCCTGATTCCATTGCATTTCTGCCCACGTCCGGCCCAGGTCCCACCCAGTTGGTTGTCCCCATTCTCAATCAGAAGTCTATGTAGAAGAGCCTTCATTGGGCTGGCCCTGTGAAGTGAAGCGAGTTTTGTGTAACTCTGTCTTACACGTGGATCGAGAGAGAGAGAGAGACAGAGAATGTGTGTGAGTGAGTGGATGGACGGAGCGGCGGAGCCTCCCTGCGTCGTCACACGGCCGTGTGCGTGGAGGACCCCGTGGCGCCGTCCTTTTTGATCCTCGGCGACGGCGCCGACGAGCCGCCAGTGAACTGGCTGAAGCTGGCTGCTCGATGCCGGACCCTGGGCCCGCAGTCTCCACTGCCCGCTAGGCCCGATCCCTGGGAGGAGAGCCCCGAGGGGTCGGGCAGAGTACCGTAATGATGATGCCCTCCTCCGGGTACGCCCCCTGCCGTCTGGCCTGGCAGGAGGGGGGCGTCCCCTGGCTGGGGAGGATCCTTGGAGGAGTCCTTGGCTGTGTTGGCGAAGAGGCTCTGGATGAGCTGGAACTTCTCCTTCTCCTCGCGCAGGAACACGTCCACCAGCAGCGTCTTCTCCCGCTTCAGCTGCTCCACGATGGTCTTCGGGACGTCCGGGATGACCCAGGCCACCAGCATGCTGAGGAACATCACCAAGTTCTGACAGAGAGAGAGAGAGAGAGAGAGAGAGAGAGAGGGAGAGAGAGGAGAAAGGCATTGAAGGAAGTATTCCTCCCCAGGTTGGTGGGTATGTAGAGCCCAGGATCACATTAGATCGGGGGTTTTCAACAGGTGGTCCGGGGACCACCAATGGGCCCTGAGAGGATTCCAGGTGGTCCCCAGCTAAATGATGGACAGCTGGTAACCAAATGGATCCTTATCAATCTGTAACTCTTGAGTTATCTCTCCTAAACTGTAGACAAATACTTGAAAATCCTTAGTTTTGAGTATCAATGGTGCTCCATGGCTAAAATGCTGAATAAATAAATAGTGGGCCCTGGTATGAAAAAGGTTGAAAACCACTGCATTAGATAAATGTCACTGGGAGTAAAAAGAAATGGGTTACAAAAGGGATAAAAGATTATGAAAATTTCTGTATAATCATGCTCATCAATGAAAAGAAATGCTCTAATACTAATGATCACATGAGTACTTTAATCTCGGGCGTTGTTCTTAAAAGGTTAAAACCCATGGAAACCCATGGAACCCATGCTGCGTTCACTGTCACAATACACTGTGAGGTACCAATGATTAAAACATAAACCAGATGGAATTGAACCAAGCATGTCACAAGATGTGTGTAGATTAGCGTGTGCACATGTGTGTGCGTGCGCGTGTGTATCTGTCGCAGGTACATGTGTTTAGTTGGTGGATACAGGTGGTGTCTGTCTGTCTGCCTGCCTGCCTGCCTGTCTGTTTTGTGTCTCACTCACCTGGAAGAGGATGACAAAGGCCAGTCTGGCTGCCAGAACACACCAGTACTGTTTGGAGAACTGGTACGCGTCTGGAGACCACGGAGGTTCCCTGTAGTCCTTATACCTTCAGGGACACATATGAACAGTACAGTAAGTGTTGAGTATATATGCAACGTGAACGATCATATTGATTATATTGACCCTGCAGTTTCACTGTCAGACTGACAGTTGCTGCATGCATGAGTGTGTGTGTGGCCAGTGAAAGAACGCACTGCTCCCATATAGTTATTTTCAAGTAATATATGCACCTATAGTTCATGAATCTAGAGTTCATGTTCAATGAGATCTCACCCTTTCTTTTTCCCAACAAAGAGACAAATAACTTAAATTTGAATTTGAATTAGTTATTTCTTCATTTTTGGACCAAGTGTCGAGACACAGGAGAGAAAGACAGAGGAATGGCCATGGCAACTTCACGGCCAACGAGGGCATTATCTGCTGAAAAACTCCCACCAAAGAGATAAACACATTTCTCATTACAAAATAAACAAGAGATCAGACTATGATGTATCATTTTGTGCATGATGTTTAATTTTGTGGGTTTGACAGAACAGGCACCCACCCACCCACGCACACACACACAATGCCCTCAACTCACTATAAACAACTGTAGTCTATGTTTGTTATTGTCATTGTCATCAGATTGAATCAACTTCTAAATCCAGACTGCCATACAAGGCAGTAAGGGGCCATTGGGGCATTCGGGTGTGATTTAAGAATTAAATTAACACTGAGCTTTTAATTACTTCCTACGCATCTCTGTTGATAATCTATTATATAAATGTTGCCATTTAATACTTCTTTTTACCCACTGAGGCCTAAACAACCACAATCAGATCATTCATTTTCATCCTCTCTCAGGATGCTATACCAAGCCCCCTGTCCCCCTCACCACTTAGCCCCATGCACCTCAGTCTTGGTGGGAGAGGACCATTGAACCACAGGGGGAGGTGGTGGGAACTGGGATTATGCGGTACTGTATATGTGGAGTCCCTTTAAAGTCAAGTCACACTGTTGCATACATACAATTAGCTGTGAAATAATCACCGTGGACGGACAGCAGACTACAACATGGAATCACATACCATTTTCTTCTGCCCCCCCAATTGGGAAATGTTACATCCGCCCCTGTGTCTACTATGCCAAGGAAAGACACAGATATTGCTTTCTCAGAACATCCTATAATATGCAATAAACGCAAAATGTTTTTGCTTCTGTGCAACATGCCTTGTACAAAATGGTCACACGGATGCACATGACACACACACTCCCAGTCTCTGTGTGTGCATGTGCATGTGCATGCGTGCGAGTGTGACTGTGTGTGTTTCAGAAGATAATTAAAATGGTTTCCCTTATAATAAAGTTTCCGGAGATAAGTGTCTTTGAACCAAAGCCTTTAGATAGACTACTGTCTGGACACGGTATACTGCTGAAGGATCTTATCACCTCAGCTATAAGCTAATAAAGGACAAATCACAAGACAGTCAGTTGACTCTAATGTATATACCCCCCTTTAGAACTCAGTAATACATTGTAGTATAAAACATGTAAAAAGCACTAGAGGTTCAGTGGGCTATAGGCTATATACACCATGCAAGCACACCAACATTAACTCAATTTTTAGACAGAGTGGTTCAAACTCTCAGCAGCCGCAGCATAGCTGAGCGCGTAAATAAGGGACATTTCACCATTTTTGCAAAAACATACTTAAGTTAATGGCATCAAAAGATTTAGAACACTTTCCTGGAGGGTCTCTGTATGCATAACATGTGGTTTTAGATATTGTAGATTTTAGCAGTGAGCCCCGGTGTCTGTGACGTCATGGACACTACTTCCTGGATTACAATTCCCATAATGGTTTGGTGCACAGCACCTCCTTGTGGATAAGGGGGCGGCTGTCTTACTCAGACAACGTGTAGTCCTAGGAATAATATTTTTCCATTGTTTTTCTGTGTTATTGATGCTTCCTTTGACTGTAGTGCACACACGCACTACTAGTGCATGTGTGCACTTTTCATTTTTGTGAAATGACAAAGCAACCTGGATACTGTTCATTCAAGTAGCTGTGGAAGTGGGTGATATTAATCATTTGGAAATGTGAAATGTGACTGCTGTTTAATTCTCAATGACCTCTATTATTGACATCACAAGAGTTGAGCTTTCTATCGAGCACCTCTGCTGGGACACTCCATCATTGCAGTTCCTGTTTACACTGAGCATGTGCACGCCCTTCCTAGATGTAGTCCATGAAGTACTGTTGATGACCTCAGAGACACTGGCATAAATGTAAAATATCTAAAACCACATTATACACCCATAAGACCCCCACTACTAAAGTGTTCTACATCTTCAAATGTAGCCGTAGTGTCCCTTTAACTAAAGCATGGTGTGCTGCATGATGGATATTGTTACAGAACGCCATCATGGATCTTGCACACATGCAACAGTGTGTTTGGTGGTGTCTAGCTCAAGAGCAGAAGGCCAAAACAAATATGTTATAGAGCGTAGAAGCCTACTATACTGCACTACAACAGTGGCTCCCAAAGTGGGGTCATGGGACCCCTGGAGTTACTGTCCTTGAGGGGCCCTCAGCTAAATGATAGTATGGAACCAAATGGATCCTTATGAGTCTGTAACTCAGAGTTAAATTAACATTGCTTTTGCAATATAATTTGAGGCTACTGGAGATATAAATGCCATTAAATGACAGATCTAGAAATCTACACATTATGGGAATAAATGACCCCTTGAATCTTCTCAAAGAAACCTCTGTTGGTCATTCCATGACCAAGGGCCAAAGAAAGCATCAGATTTGAATGCTGGTACACTATACACATGTAGCCAGGCATGTTTGGGCGCTTATAAACCAAATTGAATTTGGAGGAAATTTAAGGAGGCAGAATCGCAAAGAAAGAATTGCTTTATACGCAGATGAAAACATAGCAATGATGCAGCCTGCTTGTGAGATGTCAATGAGAACCAACCAAACGCAGGCCTGGCCTGAGGCTCAACGGTCCAGCCGCCATGGCTGGTAATCCAGTCTGGCAAGGGGCTGTGGGTTCGACTCCCGATCGTCTCTAGTGCATGTCATCTCTCCCCATTCGGGGTCCCTGGAACTTTCAGACCTGTTACGGTACATACTAGGCCCCACAGGTTTCGTGCTTAGACACAGCCAGCCAGGGACAGACGGACGTACGGACATAGCTCCTTAATGAAGTGGTTGCAGCACTTAGAAATATAAAATAAAGACGAAAGACACAACAGAAAGAAGCACATTAATTCTGAAAGTGACTGGCGTCCGCCTTGAAGTGGGAGCCGTCCTGGTCTCCGTCTAAACGGGGGGGTACAGAATGAATGTGCTAAGCTGACAAGAGGAGCCAGCAGGACTAAAGCTATGAACCATAACAAGACTAAGAGCATTTAAGCTCATTACATCCACTTAGATAAGCAAAAATTCTTCTCATGTAAAAATAGATTAAGGGGCTAACTGATTTGGCATCTGATGGTTCTTGACCGCTCACCAAGTGCTTGAGTGACAGTGGATGATTTGAGAGAAGCCAGCAAAAAGAGATAAGGACAGTGTGTGTGTGTGTGTGTGTGTGTGTGTGTGTGTGTGTGTGTGTGTATGGTGTCTTATTCCATGTCCATATACAGTCATGTGTGAGGAATGTTCTGTGAGAGAGTTTGCTCTCCCACCCGTCCTTTCACTCTCTCACCAATATACTTGTGACTCTAGGATGCTCTCTCTCTCTCTCCCCTTAATTTCTTGTTTTTGTTTGGTCTACAGTTAGTTGCCATATCCATCCTCCCGTAGTCTCTGTTTTTGACAGATCATTTCATACTTGCACTCACACACAGACGCAGTCTCATTTTCTGTCATTTAAAAAAAACAACAAACGGTTTATTTTTCTTTCTTTTCTACTGTACTTACAGTAGACCTACCAGAACCTGACGGATTTTGGAATAACCAATACGATAGGTATACAACCACCAATAACTGATTTGCAACCAATAGTGTAATAAAAAAACGGTGAGGATTGTGCAAAGATTTTGCACCAATATTACGCTAAGGTACAGTCAAAGCGACAGCAGTGGTACTAGGAGTCTGCTTTGGCTGCTGCTGTCATGATTAGAAGTATTAGAGCACAAGTTTCTGTTGCCAGAACATAAAAAAAACTTGGGGGGAAACACTTCATATCGGATATCAGACGTCAATATGACGGCCCGGTACAGTATATCTACCTAGGCATTTGTACTTTATTTCCAATTTTCAATATTTGTAGTTTGATCTACTCTTTAGCTGGAAAACTTACAGGTGACTTACAGGTGATGTTGTGCTAATGTGAATTATTTCAATTGCTACTTGACATATTGTCAGACTATACTGTATATTGTATTGTCAGCCACAGGTTTTACTCCGGTTTTTCTTCTTCTAAGCTATTTGATTGTCTCAAAACATTGTGTGTGTTTGCATGATTCGTCACAACCAGAGTTAGCTTTGTCTGCTGCGTCACCTTTATATAAAACATTTAGGAAAAGTCCATAAAGACACGCCATGATGCCATGAAAGGGACGGGACTGGTCAGCTAATTACTTTAATCTACAAGCTGAACACACGCACACCACACACATGCACGCACGCATGCATTAGCCTACACACGCACGCACGCACGCACACGCGCGCGCGCACACACACACACACACACACACACACACACACACACACACACACACACACACACACACACACACAGTAAAAGTATGCTTGCTCTGTATGCATGCTCTGTGTCCTCTAAATGCCTATATTGTAAACTGTGTATCAATCTGTGTACCCATGCTGTGTGGTCAAGCTTTTACGCAAGACTGGTGTGGCATTGGAAGGAAGTGTGTGTGTGCGTGCAACAGCACACGCATGTGTGTGCGTGTGTGTGTGCACGTGGATGCATATGTGCACATGCACGTGGATGCATATGTGTGTGAAATATCTTGTTGCCAACAGTATGCCTCATGGGAACCAGTCACAAAATTCACAAACAAACAAGGGTCACATAATTCCCATCCCAAAACAGATGCATGCATGCAGACACGCACACGCACACACACACACACCATCCAAAAAATGATCATGATGATTCCTCTCAAGTAACAGAAGCATCAATTCTAGTCTCCCTCTAGCCCATTCTGACTCATTCTGTTTTTGGGAACAGAATGATTGAAATATGATTGGTCCCCAGTGGCAATAATTGGACTTGATTCTTCCACACCCATAGCCTGGAGTCCACGCTGTGTTGCATGGCCACAGGCAACTGAGTCTGGCCAGTGTCTGCTTGACTCGAATTTCCCTGACGTTGTGTGGCACCGTCGTTTCTGAATGGGAGATTGCCCAAAACATCCACACCTGCAACAAACTCTTTCAGCACCGAATACTGAATTCTGTTAATGCCTGTGTGTAATATCCGACGCTTTCTCGATCGCAGCGTCAATGTTGTTCTTCATGGTGGTTGCCATTGTCATCCAGTAGCGCAGTGCGATAAAAACGGTTGTTGTAAACTGTTTTGCTTTCCCCAAACAGAAGCCATGACTCCATTTCGACCTTCCTAAACCATGCCCACTCGTGGAGATAGGCTCCTTGCTAGATGGAGTTGCGAAGTTGAATTTGAACTACAGCATAGCAATGGAGGCTACATTGCAGGCTACTACACCCAAGTACACTTCATTTGATTGTATTCAATGCTTTCACTTTGCATCGATTTGAACCCGAGTACACTTCGATTGGTCGCAAGAATATACCTCCATGCTTCCACGCATGGAATGGATGGGTGCACCCAGGACCATAGGTGAATTCCGTTGTGACATTTTGTCCAATATCCGACGTCCAATATAATTAATTCTTGTTATTGACAAGAACTGATATTACCGATGTTGATATGATTTCTGTACGATACTGTATATGACAACTATGTCTATTCTGAAAGAAAATAGATGTAACAGGGTGTCTGCACTGCAGGCTTGACGGTAATGCCATAATATTTCATATTGTGAGCTTGTAGATGTTTATTTGTAAAGACGATTCACTGAACCCATTTCAAATCATCTAATTCTAAAAGCAACTAGAATCGTCCGATACCGGTGTGTTTGCCAAGTAATCTCCCACTCCATGGAAATGTTTCCTTGTTTCCTAAACACAATTAAAATACTCTCTGGTTGAAAAACAGGGCGAAGTGGCCCTTTAAAGCGTTAAGTCCATCGAGGCAATGAAACTGGTTCCACTTAAGTGATTTGTAGGCTACTGAACTGAAGTGAACCCATCCAGAGGTTAAACCAAATGAGCTGCATTGACAGAGAGCAACCGCAGGCCAAAAGAAACAGAAACGGGCCAAATCACACAGGAACGTGCCGCGAGAGGAAACCGGCCTATCAGAAAACACTTCCTGGCTACTGCGGCCTATCACGTCCCTCCCTGGACCTTGGGGATCGGCTTGTCTACATGCTCTCGACGTGATGGCCAAGTTTCTGTCGGCTCGGAGATTGAGCGCCGTGCGACATGAAACAGCCCGCTGTACGAGTCCTGTTGTGAAACGCACACCGCGGGTGTAGGGTGGAGGGTGTGTGTTTGTTCCACGGAAATCCATTTCAAAGCAATCTGCTGTGTTTCGTCTCAACAGCTCATTAACAACAACAGCAACAACAACTACGGACAAACTGTGCATCTTGATCACTTCCCTAGAATACTCTGTCTCTCACACACATACGCAGGCGTGCACGCACACACACAGTGACGCAAACCAATTTTCAAAAACAAAAATAAAGCATACTGAACATCTGCGATCATTCATACCAAGCGTTAGAAAAAGACTCCTTGGACAAAATAAATGTCCATAGACATTTGCCCAAATGTACCCAAAACAGAGAGTTAGAGAGAGAGCTGTTCCGCAGCAACTGCTACAGCGGCATGTCGGCCGCAACCCAAAACCTTACCCTAACCCTAACCACCCTAACCACCTCATCTGCTCGCACTAGAGAGCGAGCAGATGAGTTTTTTTCCCCATCCAAAATCCATCCACACACACATCAATGATCAACCCGCATCATTGCATTAATTTTATAACTCATCGATCCTAATCCGTGGATGATCCGTGGATTAATCCGCCGATACGTGCCCAAAGCTCACAGAGGTCGTAGCTATTTACGGGGCACAACCCAGCACTCTTTAGCTAGGGGAGATGTGTTGTACAAAACAAATTTGTCCCAGCAAAATGACGCGTTCCAAGTTCACGAGACTGATGGCTGCCTTCTCGTATATGGCATGGAGAGGAGGGGCTTGTGCAGTTCTTTCACCCTCTTTTTTGTGCTGTTTTGCTGCAGATGTCACCGGTCAGCTGGGTAGGAGTGTTTTTTTTGTGTGATGTCATACCTGCAGACTGTGATGTCACCAGGCTGGTAGGAGTGCGGCACGGTGCCCGGCTTGAAGTTGGACACGTTGAAGTAGGAGAGGGTGTGGTCGATGAAGCCGTGCATGCTGCCCGTCTCACTGTACATGTACTGATACACCAGCCTGGGGATGAAGTCTGACGTGAAGGAGATGACGAAGGCCTGGAAAGAGAGAGAAATAGAGAGAGAGAAAGATAGAGAGAGAGATACTGTAGATTGCTAGAGGGTGCAAAATCCACTTCCTGTTGATTTTTCTATTTGAAGATCTGGATCCATATCCACTGATCGAGTATACGTTGAGTTATGGTAAGCGTGAACCAACTTTGTATGGGCTTGTTTATGTACTAAATTGAGAGCTGTTTTAGTGTACAAAGTAAGTCAATGAGGGAGGATCATATTTTGAACTATCGATTTCTAATCACTGGTACATTTTTGTTAGTTTTTAGGTTTTCACATTGTAACCCTTATTTTGAAATCCAGATGTCCGAAACCGCATGCTATGATGAGGTAATCGCCTGTGTGGTGTCTTGAATGGTCGTTGTTATTCCCCTCTGTGTAAAAAAACAACAAAAATGGATGACTCACAGTGCGTGCCCTCTGCTAGTGAGAAAGTGACAATGAGTGGGCAGAATCTGAGATACAGGTGACTGAATGCAGACTATAGAAAAGTCATCGTTAGGTGCGAATGTGCAAAATGGAGTAAGCAAGAGAGCTACTCCCTTGCTTCCTTCAGACGGGTGTGATTTTTTATTTGTATTCTAACGCCCATAGGGGGATTTTGGATTGCCTCATACCGGTAAGAACTTGTGTTGGAAAAATAGACAAATCATCACTCAAATGGGTATGAAGAATCAACTGACAGTGAGAAAAATGCTCATGTTACTGCTGCCAAAATTCACATTTTCGCTAGAAACAGACCGTATCATTATGAGTGACGGATATATATCACAGAAACAGTTTGTTTACTTTTGGACCACAATGCTTATATGAGACAATTTTAACAATATAAGCTGCCAGCACTATTGGGAACCATTAAATCAGTGCCGCCTGTGTTCGTTTCCATCTGGACCGAGATTCAGACGCACATGGCGTCACCGGGGCTTCATAGCAGATGCAGCTCAGAACAGCCAAAACAAAGAACGATCGATTAGGAACAAAGGGAGGTTAATTCCTAAAGAGACTGACAACAGGGCCTCCATGAGCCATCAAAAGCAAGTGTTTTGATTAGAATTTCATCAAGTTTGATGATTTTTTTTTTATCTCTCTAGCCTAGAATTTGGATGACGGAGCTCAGTTTTTGATTAATCTCCATTCTTGGTGCACTGCGAGGATCTTTATGAGGACGGAAATCTCAGTTTATGCAGCTTATAGTGTTAACATGACCTTGTGTTATCCCCCCATAGAGGAAAAACTTCCGCAAAGCCATTTGAACCAGCTGGGGGATGAGTGAGTGATGCCAGGGACTTTGGCTCTATCGCATAAGGCCTTCTTCGGTGTTTCTCAGACAGGCTCAATCCCATCCACTCAGAAGGCCACCACACATTAGAACCCTGAGCTTATAACATCACAGATCCATAGACTTTGAGATAAATTACATCAGTGTTTGTCATGGATTATCTAGAAGGCCGCACACATACACAGGAATGCACACATACAGTACAGTACATATTATGCACACCCGCACAAATGCATGCATACATGCACGCGCAAAAGATGACCTCAGCGGAAACGCAGAGAGAGTTGTACATACAAACAGACGGTATGGACCTAATGAAAGGAGGATTATATGCTCAAGTGCATCAACAGTCCTGGAGTTAAGGGTGAACTGTTCCCTGGGGTGTTGTTTGACCTTTGACCAGGTCCTCCATCATATCCCATGCAGGATGTGTCAGTGATGTAAGACTCTCTGTCGCTGTTGTTGTTGTTGTTATAATTTTGGTTATCGGCTCCTATAGCAGCAACTATACATGAGAGTAACAATTATGTTGTGCTTTTGTTTCTAAGGCTACTCAGGATTACTCACTTCGTTTTGATTTTTGTTATGTTTTTTATATGTAGGGTGATTTCCTTATTATTTCCCGGGGTCATACTAGACCCCACGAAATTACATTCGGCTACCGTATTTGTTTTCTGTTTCGTACTGTAAGCTCAATGGGGATTTTTAAGCAACGACTGTTTCCAGGAGGACGTCATCACCGTAGATGTCAAAATCGTAAACTAAAAAGCTGTCTTGTGATGGGTTAAAAAAAAGAAAAGAAAATAACACCCTGTCACATGTCAGATAATTTGGTTCCTAGATAGATTTATGGTCAACAATTACAAATAATAATAAATCTGTATCGTGTATGCCTACTTTAAAGAACTGCCGTGTTTTATAAATGTCATCATCCGACATGTTTTACAGCTTTTGTTCACATGCAACGCTTGCTAGCACATTAGCTATGTGAATGACTTCAACATTGTCTGCTTTCCCAATATGATAAAGACTGCTGCTTTGACAACGCCCATTCCATAAACTGCTGTCGTTGAGAGAGGTTTCAGACTGAATAACGATGCTAAATTATTGCCTGTATCAGGCAACAGGTCTGGGCCAAATTTGCGTGAAAATGGGCCGTTTCACTTCATTATATAGACTGTCCCTCTCCACCACAGGAAATTCTGGGATGGGCGTTATCAAAGCGGCAGTCTTCACGGTGATGGGTTCATACAAACACATAAGAACATTTGGAAACCAGACAACATTGTTGTCATTAATGTGACTAAGGTGCTAGCCTGGTTGATAACTGATGAGTGTTACTACCATGTGAACAAAAGCAGTAAAATATGTCGGATAATGCTTATAAAACCCGATGCTTCTTTATAGAAGCATTGGAGGAGCCGACACTGTTGATTGACAGGGCTGTCAGCCAATCAGCAGTCTGTAGTTGGATTTTCAACTAATAGTAATGACACCGGAGGGAGGGAGACCAGTCCTTGAATTGCAGGGGAAAAAATAAGTAGCATTTTTTAAGGTGGCAATTCAGGGCCAGGCTACTCTGTCTGGGCCAAATTTGTGTGAAAATGAGTGGGCCACAACTATCCAACTATCCTATTCTGTGTGCGATGAATAGATCATCTCCATTGCACTGTTGAAAGTCTGGCTCCTGTTGTGTGTCGATTGCTCTCACTGGGAGGAATGTGTGCATTATTATCCTGCGTGCTGTTGGCCCAGTCAAAGTGCGAAAGGTTCATGTGTGGATGTGTTGGACACCGTGCACACGCTGCGCTCGGCGTGCACGGTAGATATACTGCATGAACAATTTCACACGGTTTCATCTCCTGTGAAGCCCAGAGAGGACACACGGACTGAACACCAGCACATAGTTACATTACCCAGAGATATACATTACAGAGAAAACACACCCGTCTCCATACGTACATTAATGATGACAGAGAACTTCCCCATTCCGCTCAGTATGTTGTACCATATACCTATAGAAGGAGAGAGAGAGAGAGAGAGAGAGAGAGAGAGAGAGAGAGAGAGAGAGAGAGAGAGAGAGAGAGAGAGAGAGAGAGAGTTACAACTGTTACAATCACAATTATTTCAGATATGTGCATCTGTTGATATGTTGAAAAATGTTTAAATTAGGGCTGGGGGAAAAGATAATCTGATTAATTTGAAGATTTATAATTTATTAATCTCAATTAGAAGCATTTTTTGGTCAAGTAAAACAGATCGGTATGTCCAAATCATTGACAGCTGAGGGACTGCCCATAGATCTGGAGATCCCAGCGATCCTGAATCCAATAAGCCTGAAGATGCACTGTGGAAACCCTCAGCATAATGGTTGGACGCATTGTTTTAAGCCCTGTGTCCACCCTGCGACATGTTATGTTGAGGGTCAGGGTAAGAGATAGGGTTAGTAACTTCGGACCAATCGGAGGATGAAAAAATAATTGCATATGATATTACTAGAGATGTCCGATATTATCGGCCATCCGATATTATCGGCCGATAAAAGCTTTCAAATTTCATATCGGAAAATATCGGTATCGGTATTTACAAACTGGAAATTATGACTATTTACAGAGATGTAGACTCAGCGCCGCTCTGCATGAGCTGCTGCGGCAGCCCTCCGTGTGCTGCATGCTTGCAATCTCTGTCACTTGCTCTCTCACACACACACACAATGCAAAAAGTTGAGATTTGATTCCTTCTATGCATCTTGAATTCTGAACGGATTTTGACAATTCAAACTGGCATTTACTGTGTCCATTGAATGGTTTCATTGGGTGTATATGATGTGTATATTGATATGCTGTTTAATTAAATAATATGGACCCGTTTGGTTACAAAGGATCCATCATTTAGCTGGATCTAGCGATCCTCAAACAATCAGTGCCGCCATTACAAAAAAACAGCAACCAAGGCTTTTTTTTTAACCTTACCTTGTCTCCAAATAACAGGTCAACCACCAAAGATCAGGAAAAAGATCGCTATTAGATCCAAAAGTCAATAAATCCAAGCTCCTTCAGTGTACAGATCCATAAGGCTCCTCTGCCCTTCTCCTACACTCTCTCCGTCTCTCTCTCTGTGTTTGTTGTGTGGTTGCTATGGAAACCCGTAGCTGACACACAGGGAGAGCCACGTGGGTGAGGGTGAGAACCCTGTAGACTCAACTACATGCAACACATTCTCTCTCTCTCTCTCTCTCTCTCTCTCTCTCTCTCTCTCTCTCTCTCTCTCTCTCTCTCTCTCTCTCATGGATTTTGACAATTCAAACTGGCATTTACTGTGTCCATTGAATGGTTTCATTGGGTGTATATGATGTGTATATTGATATGCTGTTTAATTAAATAATATGGACTGAGAATGCCCGCATGTACGCACACACACACACACACGCAAGCCAAGCACTCTGAGTGAGATCCAGTAGGCCTATAGCGATCTTTGGCAAAGCAAAAAAGAAAAAGAAAAAAGAGACAACCAGAGCTGACCACCCCTGCAATCTACATATTTCAATTAAGGTTTTGGGAATTCTCTGTTGCATTACGTTTGATTCTGCCTTGCTTGTGTATTAAGCGAAGGAATTACTATCTATAGAGACGGGAGACAGAGAGCGGGACTCACCATGTCGCATTGCAAAGAGTTGAGATTTGATTCCTTCTATGCATCTTCAATTCTGAACGGATTTTGATAATTCAAACTGGTATTTGCTGTGTCCATTGAGTGGTTTTGTTGGGTGTATATGATGTGTATAATTATTTGCCGTTTAATGAAATAACATGGACTGAGAATGCCACCTTTTATCTTCTGCACTAGCCAGCTGCAATTAGTGACTCCCCGGTTAATTATAAACAGCTGTGTGACCAATAAGCTAATACTGTTAGGATCTAAGCCTACTATGTATTTTTACCTTCAGGCATTTTGCATTATATAATGAACTTCTGTGTTCTGAATTTTTCAAATTGAGGAGCAATCAGCCTACAAGTTCAATAATAAGCTCCATCAGAAAAAAAAACCCTCTCCATGTGTCAATAGATCCTTGTGCAGAGATTAATTGTTGTGGATCAAAACTAAACTTGTTGTTGGCTACTTATCTGCATGACAAGATGTCTCATGCAAACTTCCACCTCTCCTCCCCCTCCTCTCCTCCGTTCCCTACAGTGCAGCCTGTACTGCCAGTACATAAGGAGAAGTTCAGGCCGCTTCGCGGGCCAAACCTCTGGGTGCCCCCCAAATGATTTATGTACAGTACATTTGAAATCTTGATGAAAATTCCATATTCTGCATTATGAGCACTTCTGTCATGTTTTTACCATTACTTTTGTTCTTTACTCAAGTAGGTTACATGTTGAATTTATAGTTGTATGGAATATTTCTAGGCTATAACATGAATTCGTATTTATACTAAATGTTTATTTATATTAAATATTTGTATAGTAAATTGTTATTTTTCCACCACTGGAGGCCGCATATATCGGTATCGGTTGATATCGGTTGATATCGGTTGATATCGGTATCGGGAATTAGAAGTTGGATAATATCGGGATATCGGTAAAAAAGTCAATATCGGACATCTCTATCATATTACTCTTCAAATAGCGTAGGCATAATAAAGCCACGGCTTCAGTCTAGGCTATACGTTTTACACACAGACAACAAGCTGTGTGTAAAAGGCCAATGTTTAAAGCTCTGGCTCTGATAAAGGGGAATTCCACCCATTTTCAAGAACCAAATGAACGCTAACAGGTTAATTTGCTTCCATTTGTACACTCAGAGAAAAACAGGTCCTAAAAGAGAAAAATCCTTAACCTGGTGAAACACAACTTGATGACATCAAGTTGGGTTTCACCATGTTTATGATCATCAATGTGTCCGATTCCTTTCGCAACAGTTTGGAGCCTCTGTGATCACACCTGATCGCTGCAGACGTCACTAAAGTTAAAGTCAAAGTCAAAGTCAGGGCTCAGGGGCTGGAGGGAGACAATTGTGATTTGGGCCAACGGACACTTCAGGAGATCACTTCTCCACTTTGGAATTTCAATTTGAAATTTGGCTGGCACTGGTGCCAAGCTTTAGCGGCATGTGCTGGCCAAGACTGTGTTGAAGTTATAGGCCTGAAAATAGTAAAACATTTGTGCCTTTAAATAGACCTTGGCAGTGACGTCACCACCCTGGTTCCAGAAGTGTTTTCCCCCATTCATTTTTCTCATAGACCTTTTGAAAATAATTTATATAATTTATATAAGACGATTTCGCCGCGGACAAAGCCAAATTGGGTCGTGACAAATCATGATGACACACACAATATCATCATATAATATCTAATTAGGTAGAAGTAGTAAACGGCAGGATACAACATGTTTTGTTTCGTTTTTCATCTTAGAAATTATTTGATCGTCCCAAAAGACTGTGTGTGTCTTCATGATTTGTCACGACCCGAGTTGGCTTTGTCCGTGTTGTAATCGTCTTTATATATATATTTTTTTTTTTTTTTTCAAAAAGTCTATGAGAAAAATGAATGGGGAAAATACTTCTGGAACGGGGCGTCACTGCGCAGATCTATAAGTCACTTTCATAAATGGTTATGTCCTGTGTGCACCCGCGTGCGCATGTATGTGTGTGTGCGTGCGTGTGTGTGTGCATGCGTATGTGTGTGCGTGTGTCTCCCATTCCGTCAGGTGATCGGCCTCACCGATATCTTTGGCTCGCACGGCCACAGGCCTCCGCAGCTCCGTGACGAATTTCTTGGCGTCCAGACGGATCTCGATGACGTTGTTGAGCAGAGCGAAGAGCGGAGCCAGAGGGAAGGAGGCCACGAAGAGAGACACAAAACCGAACTGGATGACTGCAGGAATGTGAGGAGGAGAGAGAGAGAGAGAGAAAAAAAACAGTACAATTTGGTTTTCAACTCGTTTCATTTCAAGGCCCATTATTAATTGAGCCATGGACCAAATCTAAGGCTAGATCTAATCCAATGAGATTTACCCTGTCAGACACAAAACGAAAGAATTATATTTTGTTGCCATTAGATAAGATTTTGTCTACAATTCCTTTTTGGCAAACATTGAGGAAAATTACACTTCTACCTTCACCCCCCCCACCCCGCCCAGCCTGTATGATGTTGGCGCTGCACTGCTTGGCGACACGCTCAGTACAGTCTGGGTATCCCCCCCTTATGAGCAAGACAAATTCCAATTCAACTTGTTGAAATGGCTAATAAAAGAAACCTTGAACCTTGAACCTTGTACACTCAAAAGCGAGCGAAAAGATGGAAATAATTCATCTTTTCAGGTGATTATCCAGCGATTTATGCAATGGCCAATGGAATTCTAGCAACAATCGCAGTTGGTGTCCTGCTGTTGAGGCCCTGTAGGGTCCATCTGGTTATTGGTGGTCCCTGGACACCTGGTTGTAAACCACTGATTCACGATAGATCAGTCAGTACATGGGCAAAACTGGCAACACCAGTTTACAAAACACTGAAAATACTCTTCAAAACACTGAAAATACTCTACTCAAGTAGTTAAAATGCACATGCACTGTACATACAGTACGTGTACAACCCTGCTGCCATTCAAGCAAACATGAGAACAGATATCAAATGTGTTTTAGTCTTTTTTAGTGAATTCTTTCAACTGCATTGTCCAGACTAAAGTGACTACTAGAATGTCCTCCCAGAACAATTTACCAGAGACAATTTATCCCATCGTACAACACCCCAAGAATCTTACGCAACCATATTCAGCGTGTCCATGAACACACATGGCTCTTTCATCTCTGTACATGTTCTACACACATTCCACGCCTGTATTAAAAAAAAAAAAAAAACACGCTGACACCGTGAAGATTTCAAAGATGATGTCACCGAACGGCCCCGATCTCACTTATCAGGAAATAGGAGTATGCTCTCCACTGAGCTGAAATGCTTAAATGAGGCCCATTTGGTGGTCTGAGCTGTGTTTGTGTGAGCCTTAAAGCAAAGAGGCACCACAGCCGGTCCTCTCTGAATGGAGGCCTCTGTTCCTCTGCTCGGTTAGATAAGACATCTTAAAGACTGGAGAAGATCTTAATGTATGAGTAGTACTGCTCATGAAGTTTACTGTTATCTATTCTACAGTAGCGCGATGATGTCTATATGTGGAATAAACTACGGTCTGCGACATTTCTGCTCTGCTATATTATGCCAGAGGGAGTTATTCTGCGCTTAGGGTAAGGGTTTGGTTATGGTTAGGGGCTTATGGTAAGATTTTGATGCACCAATACAGATTTTTTTCAGTTATATACAGATATATTAATTAAAAAAATGTTTGTGTGCTTGCCTTCCATTCAGTCAGTGTTGCCATCTCTGCGCATTATTAGCAACATTTGGCTCATTTGTTTCGGTGAAGTCAGCTGCAAATAGTTGCTGGTTGATGGTTTTTGGAGCTTGCTTCTAAAGTGTACCCGTAGAGCTTATTTGGGCTTGCTTCCTAATGTTGTTTAAACCAGTGGTTCCCATATTTCTTCATCAAGGAACCCCAGATTAGCATGTGGTTGTCCACACTCATCCATCTGAAGATATTCCAAATATTACATTTTATTCTTACTGACGCACAACCACACAGTGTGTCACTGTGAGCTTGTACATGAGCTAATGTCATTTGTGTTTGATTTCATATACCTGGCCACTTGTATCTTTTGCAAATCTGGCAAAAAAAAATCAAGCTATACAGGAGCATATGCACACACAAATGCAAAGACTTATGCGTTGTGGCAAAGTTGTGAATATAGACAATATTTTAGTCCAAATTCCCCACTTTAAACAAAAGAAGCCTGTCAGCTGCCTGACTACCTTAAAGGATCAAGCATACTACAGTATGCACACACATAAATTATACAGTCTGGCACACCCCGGCGGTATACAGTCTTTTCTGAGCGGTCATGAAAACATACGCGCTCCTCGACGGCCGCAGTTGTGACAAGACGCCGTGCTCCTGCGGCTTCCTGAGAACGAAGCGGCCACAGGGGAAACGTCCATGTAGTTATTAACGTCCCTCACTAAAATGTCACGGGGGGCCATAACTCATGACCCGTATAAATAACTACTGTTTCTGCTAAAAACATTATTGGACCGCTTCCCTCGGGGCGCGTATCTTGTGCGTACGGTTGGATTCGCTACACCACTATACCGCAGCCAGAAATATCTCCATGGACACCGGAGACGCACAATTCCCACGTTTCACGATCATCTTGTGAGGGTGATTTGTGAGGCTGAAACTGCGGGAGACGGAGACACGTCGTTAGACACACGGATCCAGCGTGTCAACATGACGCAGAAGAGACTATAAACTGTTATGAACTGAATTTATTATAGGTGGAATGCCGTGATTTTTGTATTTTTCCCAATTGTCTGCATATTTAGACAGTACTTCATTAGACCCGTTAGTGTTTTTATGTGCAATCATGTCTTCCCTTTGTATTTAGGGTTTATCCATGCAGGGATGAATTCTTTCCATGCAAACATGCCAATGAAAAAACTAATAGTGACATCACATCACACATCAGCCGCCCCACTTTACCATAGAACTAGAGCTGTGGGTGTGGCTTCAGTGGCTTCAGATCTCCGCCCATCCACTACACACCAGGCAAACCGGGCATACTTAATGAACCGGTGGGGGGAGTCCACATAAAAACAACATATTAACAAATGCACTGTACACTTTTGTGAAAAAATTGTACTCCTACTATAGTGATGATCATATTTTAGGGTGGAAAAATATGGCACACCATATTTAACTATATTAAATAAACTCAATTGTTAACCGGTTGTCAATAACACGGCATTGTGTTACTGACAACTTTGAACATTCACCCTCTTTGAATGTTATCAACCGGTAATCCCCAGAATTTTACATTGTTTTATCATGACCATATAATGTAGCTAGTATGGACATTTCCTACACTCCTCCAACCACTCCTCAATACGGAAAGTGAAATGACTGCCATCAAAGCAAAAATATTGTGCCTTTTGTCTTTCACTTTATCAAGCCAGCACTCTGAAATATATTACCGGTGAATAAAAACACATACTGTACCCCAGAAAGCTCATTCAGGAGCAGGACGAATTAGTGACATCTTGATTGTGGCCAGATCAAGGCAATCCAAGACTAGTCAAATCTGACCCAGAATATCACCTGACACAAATCCTGTCCCCTAAACACAGACGTCCCTGGATGATTTAGAGAGCTTTATTAAGCTTTATTAATTGCTATTATTATCTTGAACATCACAGTGACCAGGTCACAGCCCAGTGATGATCTTTATTTCCATGACGCTTTCGCCAGTTGAAATAATAATGCTTATTCTGGGTCAGATCTGGCTAGTTATTATTGATTTAAGTTAGTCTGGCATCAATCTGATTCTCTCTGATTCATCCAGAGAGACGTCCGTCTTTTTAGGGGAGAGGATTTGTATTGGTTGACATCAGGCGATATTCTGGGCAAGATTTAACTGATCTTGGATTGCCTTGATCTGGCGACACTCAAGATGTCAACAATTTCTCATGGTCCTGACCGCTGTGCTTACTTGCTGGGACTACTTTCCATTTACTGCACAGTCCAGGGGTTCAACAGGTGGTCCGGGGACCACCAGTGGTCCTTGTGAGGGTTCCAGGTGGTCCCCAGCTAAGTTGGTTAGCCAGATGTAACTCTTGAGAACGTAAAAATGAAACCAAATGGACCCTTGCGGGTCCATTTGGTTTCATTTTTACACTCTCAAGAGTTAAAATATCTCTATCTCTACACATCTAGAAGATTAATGGTCAATTTGGTCTGTATATGTTTTGTCTGTTTTGTTTCCCAAATTGAGCCTGGAAGTGTGGACAAAATAAATGTTTAGTTTTGGGGTCTGTGGGGCTAAAATGTCATCAAAAGGTGGTCCGTGGCTCAAATGGAGAATAAATAGTGAGCCCTGGTATAAAAAAGGTTGAAAACCTCTGGCACAGTCTAATAAAGCAGTATCTGGATGTGAGCAGATTGTTTTCACAGTACAAATGGAACCATAACCAAATGGATCCATTCAGGCTTGAATATCTGTTCACAGTCGTTTGCGCCGCTTTGTTTTGGTTGTGCATGTCAATATTGGCAAGAAAAAGGTCTCTTTGTCCTATTTACTTTGAACATGGAGACTGACCTCGGCTTCAAGGGGACGAATTCTCCACTTAATCTTAAATATTTATGTTGGATTGGTTGCAGGGCGAGATGTGACACTCCGTCAGGCCTCACTTGTGTTCTCTCTATTGCCGTAGTACTGTTAATGGCCATAATGGATTTGGGGCTTCTTAAGTGCTTTGCAAAGGCTGTTGCTTTCGCAGGGAGAGAAGACGAATGGCTCTTGAATCGTCACTTTGTCCATCATAGATAGCGCACAGTTCCACGTATCAAAAAAATATAACAAAGCACATCATCACACAATGAGGCAATAGAGAGAACATGATATGAATGAGTCGTTCTGAGAGTATATGGGCACCATGCCAGCAGAGAGAGAGAGTGTGTGTGTGTGTGTGTGTGTGTGTGTGTGTGCGTGTGTGTGTGTGTGTGTGTGTGTGTGTGTGTGTGTGTGTGTGTGTGTGTGTGTGTGTGTGTGTGTGTGTATGGTGTGCAGTCCATGCTGGTGTCACATGCCGGAGGTATAACCAATCTACAATCTCATTCACAAGTGCCGTATCCTGCACAGTTCTTATACATCAGCTATTTTTGGGGAACAAAATGGACATTATAGGCTAATGGCACGGCCAGAATAGACAAGATCATAGGGTTGGGTGCTGTTAACTGGTTAACGTAATTGACATGGTTGAAAAGGAGACATGTTCTAATGAAGCACTTTAACCATTATTTTTTAACCAAAAATCTTGATGGTGTGTGCAAATCTTTCAATACTGTATTTTAGCTGTCCCGCCCCCTTTCCATACGGTAAAAATTAAATCCATTTCATGATTCATCAAAAACATCTGTTTTTTTATGGTGATTGATGTTGGTGTCTAATATGTGATGGGGCCACAATAAAATGACAAAGTTTTTTTTTCCTCTTTTTTTGAAGTGAAATATCCCTTTGACTCTTCAGAGCTTGGTTTGAGCTAAAGGTTTTGACATTTTGAGAACCAGTGACATAGAATTGCAGAATCTGGTCTTTATGTGCTTAAGCGCCTCTTCTCGGTGTTAAATAATGAACTCTTCTTAGTTCCTCATAAAAGCCGTAAATAGATTTTTCGTTAAAATAAGAAAGTGGTGCGATATTAATATACACAGCAAAGTAAAAATACACCCGCTTCTTTAATTCCTTAATTAACAGTTTAATTGGATAACATCATTTACATGGGTGAACACAGGACACCATTTCCTGTTTGTAATTGTTTATAACTGTTTACTATTTCAATAATGTGTGCATGTACATGTGTGTGTGTGTGTGTGCGTGCGTGAGTGCGTGCGCGTGTGTGTGTGCTATATAATTACTATTACACTATCTGATGGCTGGTAGAAGCACATTCCACCCATGATATTGGATGAATGCTCCAGCTACAGTAAGGTCCTCGGTGCATTTAAAGTCGTATAATTGGTTGCCCTGCTGCCAGTCCTTCACTTCCAGAGCAGCCAGGTACTGTACAATTTACAATTTAGGCATTTAGCAGACTCTCTTAATCCAGAGCGACTTGCATTAAGGAATGAAGAAGGGCTGCAACGAATCTCGATGAGTCTTAATCAAATCGATTATTTAATTATTTGGCAACTAATTTAGTAATCGATTAATCATATCACAACAAATCACTGGAGTTAACCTGGGTGTTTTAGGTGTAAGAACAAATGCAGAACAAATGTTAAAAATGGGTGGAATTCCCCTTTTAAGCAGAACTGGAGCGATTTCAGCCTCATTATTTTTGATCCCGCCACAACACACAAGGAGGAGACAGACATATCATGGCAATGTACAAATGACGTTATCCAATTAAGCTGTTAATTAAGTCATTAAGCAAGTGTATTTATATCCCCATCGCACATTTTCTTATTTAACCTAAAAAAAGAAAGAAAAAAAAATCTATTGGCTCTGTTAAGGCCTGCATTTTATGAGAATCACAGATTTCATTTATTATGATGCTTTTATTAGGACTGTCTCGCTCAGCAGTTTTATGTTTTTTTTTTGGCAAATAAATAACTGGAAAACGGACATTTTGAGTTTACACATATAGTGCAAACATAAACTTTACTTAATGATTATATCTGGTTATTGTAGCGGCCAATTTATATTGGGGGTGGGCAGGGCGGGGGGCCTCTTTTAATGGAAATTTTGTCTAGCCAAGAATTGCTGCTGCTCCAGCCTTTATGACGGAAGCATTTACATTTCCCTCATGTTGAGCACTTCCGTTGCTTCAAACGGTATGACGGAAGCATTGACATTTCACTCATGATGATGAGCACTTCCGTTGCTCCAAACAGTATGACGGAAGTGTTTCCATTTCCCTAATGACCAGAGCCTCCATTGGCCCAGACTGTATGACTGGAAGAATATTGCAGTCTGAGACTGGCGACACAAGACTAATGAGAAGTCCATTAGATCAGAATAGTGATCACTGAGCTTCTGATAATTGTCAAGTGAATAGATTTTGGGGAGATTTTTGTTTGGTAAAAATACACTTTGCTTAACTACTTAATTAACAGCTTAACTGCATAACATAATTTACGTCGGCGAAATCAGGACGATTTCCTGTTTATAATTGCTCATCGTTTTCTATTTCCTGGCTCTTGTTTGCGTGTTATCATGGGCACCGTTAACTAACGAGGCAAAAAAAAAAATCCCTCCCTTCTTGAAGGCATTTCCAATGTCTTCAGATTTTACAGAACATGGATTTATCAGAAATAGCAGCAGATCATCTGTTGATACAGTCTTTGCGTAGCTTGTTTGTGTGGTATTCTACTACAGGTGAGGAACTAACCTGATTGGTTGAAACAGGTCACATGCAGTTACTAACCACCACACAGTCACACTAATCAATACAAAAATTTCAGCTGGTGTTTAGCTAGCCTAGCAGACTAGCTAGCCTAGCAGACCGTGTGGCTCTTAGAGTATATATTAAATAGAGTGGACGCCCGAGCTCCCCTCTCATCCACTTGCATTGAGTTGCTCTCTCAGCGCATGAGGCGATTTCACTCCTATTTCCGGGGAAAAAGCCAGAGTGCATTCTGGGAAAATGGGGCCGAGAACATGAACGCGGACGACCTCATGCACGATCGGCGCGCGTGCGTGTGTGTGCGTCAGAGCGGAGAGCTATGGAGGGGGCGGAGCCTAATGCACGTTCATGTTACTGGCCCCATGCTCTCAAACTGCATTCTCAACTTTGGCCACTATGTCCATTTCGCCTCAAGGTTTCCTCAGGGTGTTCTCTCTAGCATACTCTAAGGTGTGGCTAGGCTAGCTAGTTTCTCGGGACATTTGTGGTCGTAGTGACGGCATCTGTCATAGAAAAAATATTATTTTTCAGTGATTCTCTTATTGCTACTGTGGTACAATAGCAATATTACACTCAAGGGTAGTGCTTTAACGTCATTTCATCCACTTCCTAGGAATGCAGGTGGATGAGAGGTCAATGGAGCTGGAGGGCGAAAGTGGGGCAAATTGTGATGTCACATGTGCTTTTCAGCCAATAGCGTCTCTTTTTAGCCGTCGTATGGGAGTCAACAGGAGTGTCATTACTCTCCTATTAGAAAGCGCTACGTCTCATATAATATTGCTTAATTGTGTTGTGTGTTTGTTGCAAAATTGCACTTCCACGTTTGTGAAAGCCACGCCTCCGTCAAACACTAACATCACAAACAGCTTTAGGCTCTATTAGTTGTTTATCTATGGAAGTGATCAATTCCGTTCATTTATGTGAGCTCAGGATTCAATACCGCATTGATACTTTTACTTGTAGCTAAAACACGTGAGTATTTTTTTTTCACCACCACTTACAAAATGTTACAGGGATCACGTCAATGACATAATCCACCAGATTCCTTAGCAGGGGAGGGAGGGAGAGATCCCTTTCTATGTAATTCATTGCTTCCTACTTCCCAATCAACAGCATTACGGGAGAGGAGAGGAGAGGAGAGGAGAGGAGAGGAGAGGAGAGGAGAGGAGAGGAGAGGAGAGGAGAGGAGAGGAGAGGAGAGGAGAGGAGAGGAGAGGAGAGGAGAGGAGAGGAGAGGAGAGGAGAGGAGAGGAGAGGAGAAACAGGAGGCGGCTGGGTCTAACAGGCTTGACGTATGGCCGTGTCGCTGAACAGTGCAACTCAAGCCCTGTGGGAATGGGGATTTCTAGCGGAGCTTTGACTGACAGGCCCATCTACGGACGCCACCTGAAAACAAAGGGGGTGGAGGGGGGGAGCGGTCGCCACAGGGCAAGCTTAGAATAACCTCGGTAACAAACCTGACCGCCGTGCATGCATCATTTTTTGTGGAAGGGGGGAGGGGGATCTGTAAAACAACAAACAGTATTTTTTTCTTCTTTTTTCCCTATGACTCTATGCCACTTGTGCTCATTTCGTCCACACGTGCGCAATGTTTTTCAAAGCTCGATCCAGTGAGCTTTTTTCTCACTGTGCGATTCTCGCCGGCCAATTCACCGTCTATAACGCCCCTAAAAATGAGTCTGACTAATCAAGAGTTAAAATAACCATCATCTGAATTAGCCCAAGTGTACACAACTAGAGAACGTCCAGTAGTACATTAATGGTCATTTCGATCTGTATGTTTGCCTGTTTTGTTTTCTCCGAAATCCAGCCTAGTTTTGCACACACACACAAACACACACACTGTATGTTTGCCTGTTTTGTTTTTCCCCGAAATCCAGCCTAGTTTTGCGCACGCACACAGACACACACAGACACACAGACACACAGACACACACACACACACACACACACACACACACACACACACACACACACACACACACACACACACACACACACACACACACACACACACACACACACACACACACACACGCACACACACACACACACAGGAGATGCATGTGTGCTTCAAGAGAGTTGAGGTGATCCCACCACACACGTAGTCACACACCAGAATGAATCCAAAAACAAACACTGTTAAAAGACTGTTACACACATATTTCTTCTTGCTCAGGTTCTCGCTCGCTCTGTGAAATTGCTGACATTCTTTCACACTGTCCTGCGGCTATATGCTTCTTCTACTACATGCGGTGAGCAGTGTTGATAGCTTTAAGGCCTATGGAGACGGGCAGCGACCGACACGCCTATAGTAATTCATTTTCAATGAGAGAGAGGTCTGCAGGATTTGCACTTCCTTCCTGGACTACAAGTCCCATAATGCTTGGATGCACTAGTTGCTAAGCCTATTAAAATAACATGAGAAATAGCTTTGATCCCATACAGCAGTGGTTTTCAACCCTTTCCATACCAAGGCCCACTATTTATTCTGCATTTTATACACGGACAATCATTTGATGTTGAGTTTAGTCTCAAACTTAGGATTTTTGTTCGCATCCACAATTTAGGAGATTTAACTGGCAAAATGTTGGTCAAAATGACAATTCTTCTACATTTTCTAAATGTGCACATTCTTGAAAATTAAGTATTTCAGATGTTTAAATATAATTTAACTCTTGAGAGTGTAAAATGATTCATTTTACGATCTCAAGAGTTACAAATTTATAAGGGTCGGGGTCCATTTAGTTACCAACTGTCCAGCTTTTAGCTGGGAACCACCTGAAATCCTCTCAGCACCTGGACCACTGGTTGAAAATCACTGCCATACAGGCAATACTTGTGCCTCAAAAATGAGCAGCTTGGATCTGGTCATCTTACATTTAGGAAGTTTGGGCAGCAGATCTACAAGCTCTCACCATGCCACACTCCGATGAGTTATGGACTTGTAGGGTTGACCGTGGCCTCAATGCTAAATAAATAGTGGGCCCTGGTATAAAAAAGGTTGAATAAGACTCTACACCAGGCTAAAGTGATGGCTGTTTAGAGAGTTACAGAAATAGAAGTCCTGGTTTTGCGCACCAAGTCAGCACCACACAGCGTTTTTACGACCAAACCCAGCCGGTAGGACCACAACTAACCCACATAGGAAGTGCACGGTCGGCTGCTAATCAGCGTCTTTGGTGTCGTGACACGGCCTGTCAAACATTACACTCACTCAGGCTGATTCTGTGTGAAGGACCAGGAGACTTCCACATGGAGCCGCGCTCCGCTCTATGTTTGGGCTCTGACTGGTGCATAAATAAATCATTCAGCTGTGTGTGTGTGTTTGTGTGTGTGTGTACACTTTGTGTGCACCCGCTACACACAATTTTCAAAAACATGACTAACTACAAAAAACCTCCCCTATGTGCTGGGCGAAGTACGACAATGTGCAAACACAGCGAGCTGCAGTGATAGATGAAGGATATGACATGGAACACAGCCACCCCAAAGACCAATCATGTGTGCATTCTTGCAGCGAGTGTTGCACTGTTGTATTTTGCTTTTGCGATGTAAAACATGTGTTTTCTCACGCCAATGAAGCCCTTTGAATTGAATTGAATTGAATTGAATTGAATTGAATTGAATTGTGTGCATGCACTCTGTACATGGCACCCAACAAATTAAAGGGCCACTTCACTCCTGAGGTTAATGATATTTAGGACACAATTACTTTTTTCAAAGATATATTTTAGTTATGAATGGATGTTCATGATCTCATGAACATCCATTTATATAAAAAAAAGAAAATAGATATCATTAAGCACCATCAGCTCTGGTTGCAAAAGACTTAAAGTGGCCCTTTAACCACCAGAACATACAGTACTAGGGTGTGAAGACACGTGCATATGCACGCACGCGCACACACGTGCACACGTGTGCACACACACACGCACACACACACACACACACACACACATGCAAACCCATGTACAGATGGTCACCGATGCGCATGCCCGCACACACAAAGCAGTGAACTGCATTGAGATCATCAAGTGGTTTTCTATGGGCCGGTGCAGCAACACCAGTTGCTGTAGTTCAGGTTAAGTAACATCACACTGGGTGGTCTCCCCCCTCCCCTCCCCCAGCTCCTCTCCTCTCCAGGTGTGCAGGTACACTGGGTGTGGACACGATGTGTCAGGGTCCACTTGGTTCCACTTGGACACTTATAGATCCCGCTTTTGGGATCCCAGACTCTTCTCCCTACTCTAAGACACCTCAAATAGTGTTCTCTATGACCCATGTAGAGCAGAGGTTTTCAACCGGTGGTCCGGGGACCACCAGTGGTCCTTGAGAGGGTTCCACGTGGTCCCCAGCTAAGTTGGTTGACCAGATGTAACTCTTGAGAACGTAAACATGAAACCAAATGGACCCTTGTGGGTCCATTTGGTTTCATTTTTTCACTCTCAAGAGTTAAAATATTCATCATGTGAATTAGCCAAAGTCTACACAACTACAGAATGTAGGAGATTAATGGTCATTTTGGTCTGTATGTTTTGCCTGTTTTGTTTCCCAAATCCAGCCTGGTATTGTGGACAAAAGCAAAATAAATTTTTAGTTTTGGGGTCTGTGGAGCTAAAATGTCGTCAAATGGTGGTCTGTGGCTCAAATGCTGAATAAATGGTGGGCCCTGGTATCAAAAAGGATGTAGAGGGTCATAGACACAGGGCCACTCAATGCTCAGACGGAGGAAGCTTTCCATGTCAGCGTGCATTTGTGCGTGTGTAGGTGTAGGTGTGTGTGCTGCACTCACTCATCTCCATGTATTCGGGTGTCAGGCCCTCAAAGGGCTCCAGGGCGTAGTCCAGGTTCCACTGCTGGGGAGGTCGGCTCCTCTCCTCCTCCCCCCTCTCCTCCTCGCCCTTATCCTTCAGCGTACGGAGCAGCTTCTTCAGCTTCCTGGACACATGGAGATGAGACACAGTCAAAGACACAAAAAGAAAACGTCAACCAGGGGCTCGAATGAGATATAGCAGGGGTTTTCAACCTTTTTCATCCCAGGGGGGACCACCATTTATTCAGGATTTGAGCCCACGGACCACCATTTGAGGACATTTTAGTCCTCAAATGGTGGACCCCAAAACTAAACATTTATTTTGCTTCTGTCCATGACCATTAATCTTCTAGTTGTGTAGACTTGGACTGATTCACATGATGGATATCCTAACTCTTGAGAGTGTAAAAATGAAACCAACATCGTACAACAGTACACTTCAGGTTCATGCCTTTGTACAGTAGCACTGTCCATTCAGAGGTTGTACAGTCAACTTCTTTATTTCCCTGGAATCCTTTGATGCAAAGTATAGAGGACAGAAAACATGTTCTGCCATAGTGTGTCTTCTTCAGTACTTCAGAAATCAGATAACACGTTATCTTTGGGGTCATGTAATCAAGATGTAGGAGTTAATATCTTTCAGGTCCCAGCATTCCTAATTGGCCACAGCAGCAGTGGTTTTCAACCAGTGGTCCATGGACCAAATGGGCCATTGTTTAATCCCTCTTGGGAGTGAACTGTTCCAAATAGCTCTAAAGACATTATATTTTTTTTAAATATCTGTATGAATTAATTTGCACAAAGTCTACACAATTAGGTAATGTAGATCAAAATTGTTATTTTGATCAACAGCAATGCAGCAAGGAACTCTCAACACAAAATGATCTAAAATAATCCACCTTGATATTAAATATAGCATCAACTTTCTAGCCAAAGATCTAAGAATATACAGTAGCTATATTTTCTGTCTTTTCCCCCTCTACATCGATTCTACTTTGATGCTGCAAGTGTTTCCCTGCAGACAGAGACTTGCTTTGTCTTGGAGACAGTCCAGAACTTTATGGTTGTCAACAAATTCATTTGGTCGGGCTCATGACAAGGCAATACTAGTGTGTGGAGGTTCGAGGGAGGGGGTTGTGGTTGGAGAGGCAGCGTTTTAGCCAATCACAGTGCAGCAGTCTTCAGCAGTTTCCTAATGGAGGTGAGGTGAAGTTAAGATTCAATTCTGTTTAGAAAGACAGATTTTGTACACACTAAAGTTGCCTCTATTGCCTTTATAAGCATGAAAAACACTGGGCTATGGCACAGGGGACCACATGTGATCAATTTCACACCAACATCCAGTGCAGACTAGTATAGCTGGAAGCTACTGTACTGCAATGAAATGCATCTGGTCCAACAATTCTCAATAGAAGGACTCCCATGTGCCATCGAGAAGCAAAAAAAGAAACCATGCCAAACAATTTATCCATTTATCCAGCTATTTGATGCGGTCTGGCTTCTCTTGAATTAACTCAGAAATGGCAAAGACAAAGGCAACGTCCAGGTCAAAGTTGTAAACATAACTGGGTAAAGAGACAATGTGAAAGACTGTGTATGAGAGACATGGAGAGAGTTGCATTTTAACTACTAGGACTGTACCCGTTTGAATATATAAACACTAATATATGTACAGAGGCAATATTTTTTACTGTGCATGGAAGATGCATTCATGATTCCAGTTGTGAGCTGGTAGATGAGCTGGGCAGCAGCGAGGACTCGAGGAGTTACGCCGGTTCAGAAATTCATTCAGACGGACATTTCCTTAGTTATAGAATGGATAGCTTCTGGTCGCATTTGGTTAGGGACCAGGTTACAACCAGTTGCTTACTAGACGTCACGACCAGTTTGCTCCATGCTTGTGTTGTGTGTGTGTGTGTGTGTGTGTGGGTGTGTGTGTGTGTGTGTGTGTGTGTGTGTGTGTGTGTGTGTGGGTGTGGGTGTGTGGGTGTGTGGGTGTGTGTATTGTGTACTCACGGGATGCCAATCTCGAAGATGTTGTTCTGAATGAGCTGCTTCCCCAGCATGATGATGCTGAGCTGAATACACAACTCTATGAGACACCCTCCTGGAGCACACTGGGAGAGAGAGAGAGAGAGAGAGAGAGAGAGAGAGAGAGAGAGAGAGAGAGAGAGAGAGAAAGAGAGAGAGAGAACGACATGATAGATCCTGAACGGTTCAATCTTATTTTATTTTCCACCTGGGAGTCAAACATACTCCCCCATTGCCATTTCAAGAACCTTCAGTTTGACATACAGTACATTAAACCCTGTGGCTCTCAACCTTTTCTGGAGAGGTGCAGAGCTTATTTTAATGCCATTTAGGACACAATGAACACTTCCTTTGGATTTTTATGTGTGTAATATGATTTCTTCGATATTGTAGTCAAAAGCATGTTGGCGAAGTCGGACAGCGGCTGTCATCTCACAGCGAGAAGGGCCAGGGGTTCGATTCCCGCCGGGGACACTGTGGGTGTGGCCAAAGGGCCTGTAATGCACACAACTCACCTCTTCCATGCGATAATCATTGAAGACGTAAACATAGTTTCCTGGCCGCCCCGCAAATCTGAAAGCACACACACATACACAAAATTACAAAGTCATCTAACACAGTAATCTCACGGCACAGTTATTATTTTTTGCAAAAAAAAGCCCCCACAAGCTTGCTGGCTCACTCTACATACCTTCCCTTGAAGAAAGCCACATAGAAGATCGGTGCATAGGCATTCATGAACTTCAGCAAGAAGGCCTTCAGGATGAGATGCTCTTCAAAGGTTGTCTCTGTTTTAGGAATCTCTGGAAGAGACAGAGAGGGGATGGACGGTAATCCACAGTAATCCAGTGGTAATTCAGTGTCTTCATTGTCACTGCAAATACATTACAATTCAAAACTCCCAAGTCAATTTAGTAACTAACTAATAGGGATGGCCCGATACTGTATTAACAACGGATTGGCCCTTTTTTGTCATATCAGTTCATATCGGTATCGGCAAATACGGTTTTGTTTTCGGAAAAGTATCAGGATCGGCCCTCATTTGTCATCATCGGGTCATATCGGTTGACAAGTATGACGGTCTAATTAGGCTACACAGGGGTAAAAGGTTGACACTATGACAGGTGGAACGTTGTGGCATGTGGAGTTTGATTGGCAGTTGCTTAAGTGAACATTTGAGTGAGGAGTCTGTTAACTAACTAACTCCGGCAGGTCGTGTTTAGAAGTCAAAATGTTAAAGTTGTCAACGTGTGCACTTGTGCAATCGCAATCACTTACACATAGGATTAGAGGCTGTGCACAATTCAACCACATGCTCATTCCAATTACACACGCACGTGCACGCGCACACACATGCGTGCGCACACACACACACACACACACACACACACACACACACACACACACACACACACACACACACACACACACACACACACACACACAGGATGAGAGATTTCACTGTTGCTCATTCATATCTCCCACGCACCCACTCGCAAACACACATTTGCACACACACACACACACACACACACACACACACACACACACACATTTGCACACACACACGCACACGCACACACACACACACACTTTCCATGATTGTGTGCATGCATGTGTAGCATGTAGTCTATTACAACACAGACCCGGAGATGCACATGCACAGAAAATGAACCACCAACATTACTGGAATTCCTACACGGACGATCGACAGCCGAAACATGAATGGTTCTGGTTTGTGAGGGGGAAAAAAAGTACCGTCGTTAAAAATGACAAGAGCAACATTTGACGGAGCAATTAGGGAGGCATTCACGCCGGCGCGGAGCGGGACGGCCCACGCATTATGAATGATGGCGTTCAATGTCCGGTGAGATGAGCGCACAATGGAGCTTCACATTCAACGCTGGACGGAAGGGCTGGAGGGTGACCAGACAACAGTGGTGGAAAGTAGCTCAGTACATTTACTTAACCCATTATACAGTAGTTCCTTACACCAGAATATAGCTGCAGCAACATTCTAGCTTTTGACGCTAGATTCTACAGTAGTTTCCGACACTAGATTCTAGTTATTGACACTAAATTATAGTTTCTGATGCTAGGATCTACTTTTTGACACTAGTTTCTATAGTTTCTGACACTGGATTATAGTTTTTCTGAAGAAATCTGTGTTCCTGTGTCAGTGATGCTAACATATTTCAAGCCAAGGACCACCAGAATTATCCATATTTGGCTGCAGACCCCCATCTGAAAACATGTTGTTCTAGGGATCCCCCAGAAGCAAAAATGTTTGCTTCCAAAATAATGTATTCAGAGATTTGCGGCACATTTTCACAATTTTTCAAAAATAGCAGAACTACAAGCTCATATCGCGCCACTAAAAACACCAAAACACGCTCAGTACAGAAAGGGTTAAAGCGCAAATAACATAAAAAATAAACTGTTTTTAATACTTAATATCCTATTGTATACTGTATGTCCCTCGAACTGATTTCTAACATATTGGGCCTCAATGACCACTGATATAACCATGGACAGTTTTTACCACAATGTCTTGAGGTGGTGGGAGCACTGATATGCAGATTATTTAATATCGGAGTCATTATAATACTGATGCTAGATAAAACCAGGCTTGTTTCCATGCCAGCTTGGAAAATCAGCAATGGTGGACATTGTAAACAAAGCAATTTCCATTAAAGGTACTACATGATCTGAAAGCCTTATTGCTCAAACTTGGCTAATTGTGGGGATAGAAAACACACATGGAAGCACCAAAAACACACACACGCACACAAAAAAAGTTTAATTCAATTTTATTCCCCCTTTTTAATGGGCCCCACCATGAATTTAAAATTAATTGTATTATAGCGCCCTCCCCATGTCCGCATCATCACTTATCCCCTCCTACTACAGTCTTGGTGGGAGTGGGGAACTGGGATGATCCAAGCATACCAGTGACTTAAAGGATGGAGGCAAAGTTAAACCCGGTCCGATCGTATAGTGAAGCTATTTGGGACAACAAGGGTATGGCCATTTTGATGTGCTCACGCACTCACGTTTGCATTCAAATGCTAATTATCGCCCGATTATACCCCCTTAATGTCGCTTTTCCGGCAGACCAGATGCTTCCAGTGGCAGGAGAGCATGAAGACACTGTGAGACATGCAGTCTGGATTATTATTATTATTATTTATAGCTTTTTTGCATCATAACATCTGGTTTATTGTTTTTTCTTCTAAATAAGGGTTACGCCAGGGAAACCCTGGCATGGAACTATATACAGTGGCACTGGGTGCCAGGTTAAGTAAGGTACTGGCGGCCACGGAACACCTGGCGCGGAAACAACCTGGCACAGGTGGCAAGCAAAGTGGGCCACGCAGCAGGGGGACAGCCGGAGGTGTGGGTTGGCTCAGGGGGGGCGGGATGCCGGCAGTAAGTGGCGTCAGTGGCTAGTAAGTAGAAAGATGTTTGGGCTGGACAGCAATGTAGCTATGAAGACTTTCAACTGCTCTGTGTCTTGAGAGTGTCTGCCTGTCTGTCTGTCTGTCTGTTGGAAGTAGGTTAAACTCTCGCTTTCTTTTTCTCCCTCTCTCGCGTGTCTGGAGCAGTCTCGGCTGATTGGTCAGATGGCTCGCCTGACAGATTAAACAGGAATATAGCCACCCACGGTGCACATCAAAGTTTCATCAAACCAGCAGGCTCCACGCGCACAGATCCAGTGCCATGCGTGTGTGTGTGTGTGTGTCTCAGACAGACGTACATACCCAGCTCGGTCAGCCACACGGCCACGGCGCCGTAGATCTCGTCCAGGATCAGGATGACCACCAGGTTGATGAGCACGGCCGTGGCGGTCACCGTCACCCGGACGTTGGCCTTGGTCTCCGGGTCGGGGCTCATGGCCATCAGCGCCGACACCGTGATCCTGTACACGATCACCCCGAACACCGCAGAGAAGGTCAGGCCGAACTACACCATGGAGAGGGAGAGAGAGCGAGAGAGAGAGACCTTTAACAAAGCCTTTATTTCTCCTTTTCAAAGATTCGCACCACATTTTCACAATGTTTCAAAAATAGCAGAACTACAAGCTCATATCGCGCCACTCGGTGGCACGATATGAGCTTGTAGATCTGCTATTTTTTTAGGACTTAAGACCACATTCTACAAACTGCTCATGTCAGTGACTCCCAAACTATTTCAGATCAAGGATCCCCAAAATGATATGTAATTGGTCACGGATCTACAAGCTGGTACACAAGCTCGTAGATAATGGTACGCTATTTTTCAACTGCTAAAGTAGAAATGTTTAAAATTCAGAGACAGACAGAGAGACAGGCAGACAGACAGAAAGAGAGACAGGGACAGAGTGAGACAGACAGAGAGACAGAGAGAGAGAGTGAAAGAGACAGAGAGACAGAGAGAGTGAGAGAGAGATGGAGTAAAAGCAATGAGAGGAGACAGAGAAGTGGATGTGAGAGTGATGGAAGGATGATGATAATGCACCTTGCTGAATATTTTAAAAAGAACAAAATCAATGTAGGTCACGCCTCTCCATGGTTAATCCTCCTTCCTGCTTCCTCGGTGGCTCTCAGAGTCATCCATTCTTTAATTCCTTCAGGCCGCATCAAGCAGATCATAAACACTGGCAAACACGATATCTCTGTTTGCATACATTAGTCGCGCAATGATGAATTGAATGTTTTCCATCTAGTCCAGTTGTTTCTTAACACTTAATCCACCCAGCATTAAGTGAATAATTGTAGTTGGATGCCACCAGCGTTTATCAATGTTGAGCTCTTTTAAAGAGCCAAATTTCCAGACCAGAAATGGGCATTTTACGTTGTATATCAGCGCACAGGGTGTGGCTCATTGATCCTTTGATTCCCCTAGAGTAAGATGGCCCTTGGACTGCTCTGGGACACAGATTATACACCATTTTGATCAAATGCCATCTGGGATAAGGAATAGGAGATTGAATAGATGTTTCTAGGCTCGATGGGCAATCCCTCGACATTAACAACAGCTAGTGATGGCAATTAGCATTATGACATGATCAAAAACTATAGGACTATAAAAGGATGATTGACAATTGCCGCCAATGGTGGTAGACTGTAACTATTGTTTTTTAAAATAAATTCATTGACGGCTATCGTCGGCTAGGGCAGGTCTTGTGTTAATGTATTATTCATGTGTACTCACCATGAAGAGGATGGAGGACAGGTTGATGCAGTATCCAGGCATCCGGTCTTTCCACGTCAACTTCTTTATGGCGGTCTGAACCCCAAAAACACACAGGAGCAGACAGCAGGACAGGTCAAACATAGACAGGGTGACCAGATCCAAACTACGTTCATTTGAATTCAGGATTTCAATTCAAATATAGCAAAAAGAGCTGAACTACAAGCTCGAAACGTGTTGCAGTGCGAAACGTTTTGAGCTTGTAGATCAACTATTTTTATACATATGACAGTACATGTACTGTAGTTGTGGTCCATCTGGAGTGAGTGTGGAAATACTTAGCAATCTTATGAACACATCTATAGAAGGAAAAGAGACAACAGAAAGCCCCATATTAGGGCATTTGAACACCGATGCATGTCAGTCACAATGTGGGACAGGGACTCAATTTTTTGGACCCTTAAAAAGTCTTGTAAATGAGGGAATATGTGTGGGACATTTGGTCACCGTAAACATAGAAGACTTCAAATTTCATATTTAATCGACTAAAAATACAATATTTCAGGTGATATCAAGACTATATGACTAACGTAAAAACGCTTGCCATTACAACAAACACTGCTGTGCACACCTCTTGGACCGCACACGATCTGTCCGTGCCTATGTGAGAGTGTGTGCGTGTACATACACGTCGACCCACCTCCACCTCCTGTGACCCCTAACACCACTCAAGAATGTGCCATGGGTCTCTGAAGCCTGACCCAGTTAGCCCTCACTGATATTTTAGTCAAATATGGTGTGATCTCCCTATACACAAAGCTACCAGTTATGTCAGTCAGATCACTGCTGTGCTCACACACACACACTCACACACGCACACACTTAGAACAATTTCACATCTGTGCACACAAATAGGCAGGAGGGAGAGAGAGAGAGAGTGAATCATTATGATTCACTATTCCAGTGAGTGATAATAGTGCATTCTGTAATTAAGCTCATTAGCAGAGCAACAGCACCACCTAGCGGATAAAATGGCACAGTGTAGTCCTGACTGAGAGACCCAGTAGTTGAAGTCAGCAGTGGTAGGAAAGGGTACATTCACACAATTAAGGACGTCCCAGGCAAACAACAAAGAAGTTATTTGTCCCTTACAGCAAGATGAAAGCAAAGATGCATTGGAAAAATGAAAATGCATTATTAAAACTCCTGTTCGATGAGCTTTGATAGTAAAATGAAGAACGTACATCAGTAGTAAATATTTTTCTATCATTAAGAATATTAATAAATAATGTAATATTACCTACATTATTTATTACATAAATAATGTAATAGACCTTTCCCTTTTAACCTATATTGGCAGAGGGAGGTAACTGAAAGTTAACCACAGGCAATCAGTATTGGACAATATTACTTAGAGTAACATCTTTACTTGAATTATGACCCCTTAGAAAAAGTAATATTATATTCCTTCACTTGAATCAAAGAGTAATATGTTCCATATTGCTTTAGTACTTTCCCAAGTTCCCACCCGCAAAAGAATAGAGATGTACAACACAATCTGTTTAGAGACAACTTATGTTGTGACATCTTGTAGTGTATGTCATGCAGAATGCTGGGGTGGATTAGGAATTACAAACTACTGCGCATCTCTGTTGTTATCTGTTGATAAGCCTTTAAATCTGTACTATTTTCACATGCAACAGGAAATTTTATCAATTATATCAATACTTATTACTCATTTTGACACATCATTTTCGTTACACTACTTTGCGTTACACAGGGGTGGCAGTGGCTCAGGGGTAGAGTCACCAGATGGTAACCACAAGGTTGCCTGTTCGATTCCGGGGTCCCCCAGAGTTAGTGACAAAGTGCCCTTGAGCAAGACACTGAACCCCTAATTGCTCCTGATGTGCTAGTAGGTGCCTTACATGGTTTCCACTGCCATCAGTGTATGAATGTGTGTGTGAAGGGGTGAATGTGATGCACAAGCTATGTAAAGCGCCTTGGATAAAGGCGCTATATAAATGCACAATTTACCGTTTACTTTTGCTGGAAAAGGTAATATTACAGTAATATATAATGTGTACTTTAAATTGTCACTGACCAAGACTGCAAGTGACACACTGCATGCTGATGGATAGCAAAGAGAAGACATGCAGGCTTGCGCTCAATATGTACCAATGTACTCGCAGGGCACTTTGAGACTTGTAGTATTATGGCGGTCTGTGCAAAATACCAGAGGTCCAGTTCGAATACAACGTAGTAATTTAAATACCATCTCGCGGGCCAGAGATAATTAATTCATGCCGGGGCTGATTTTGGCCCTTGGGCATTGAGTTTGACATATATTATGCTTTAGGGAGAACAGCGAGACAGAGCCAAGTCTGAGACTACCACATGCCACACCACGATATGTCTCACACACACACGCACCCCCCCCCCCCCCCCCCCCCCCCCCCCCACACACACACACACACACATCACGCACGCCACACACACACACCTCTGGGACTTTCCCTGAGTTCTAGTTTTTGAAGGACACAGAGACCTTGAAGGTGTTTGACAGTGAGAGAGAGTGTGTGTCCCCACGACCATCATCATCATCCTCATGATGATCACATGAAGGGGGGAAATGGGTCACCTGTTATATTTGGCTCCCAAACCTCCTCCACAGAGGGCTGCCCAACAAAAAGCACACCTCTCTGTGTCTGTGCTCCGCTCTATTTCACACACACACAGTAGCCTAAGTTTTTTTGGATACTTTCTTTTCTATTTCTTATTCCATTCTTCCAAAACCCTCGACCCCCGGCCGGCCCGACCTGATTTTGAGGGACGGATCAGGCCTAAAATCTATGTTAATTAGTCTGGGGGGTGGGGGTGGGGGGTTGTATATGCAATGAATTGATAAAGCGCAAAGGGTACTCTGCCTGCAGGCGCGATATGCATTGCAAGCGCAGATGAAGGCTGGCTATGAGGGGCTACCCTCCCGCTATCCACCCACGCCTCCTCCTACTCCCTCCCTCCACGCGAACCAGTCGCTAAGCCTTTTGGCGTTTGGGAATTTACTGCCAGGGGATTTCCTCTCCGCCATATGTCACCCCCGTGGCACATAGTCACAGCACGCACGCACACAGAAGCGCACAACACGCGCACGCACACACTCACACTGTACAGTCTGCACAAGCATGCATGCAAGACTGCAGGGATTTTCTAACGTAGTGGCACAGAAAATGTGTAATGTAAGTAACTAATAAACGCCATAATCACCTCTAGGGATGGAGCCTGATAAACCATACCCCCCCCCCCCCCCCCCCCCAAAAAAAAAAAAAAAAAAAAAAAAAACAGATAACAAGCTTAGCAAGTGGCCGTACATTTTCAATAATCAAGCCTGTCATCGAGCATAGTGGGTCA
>CM076987.1:26175865-26198365 GCA_039105355.1 Benthosema pterotum | reverse complement strand
CCACAAGGCCACTGAGTTGGTGAATGAGTAAATGATTGGTGAGCTGTGAGTGAGTGGTGAACTGAGCTGTGAACTGTCATTAGTGACAACATGGCCGAATAGTGACAAAACACAACATGGCCGAATGGTGACAACCACCATTACATTGAGTTTTACCCTGGGTTACACATAGAACCATGAACTTAGATGTAGAAGACCACATGAGATTGTGCATGATTGACTCATATTACTAGGTGTCCGTGCCGGGATTTGAACCAAGGAACTCTCGTTTCCAAGTCATGCGCTCTACCAATGAGGCTACCCAACAGACACAAGACGTACTGGAAACAACACACACATTCAGTGGACTGCTTGGTAAATGGTGCATTTATATAGCGCCTTTATCCAAGGCGCTTTACATAGATTGTGCATCACATTCACCCATTCACACACACATTCATACACTGATGGCAGTGGGACAGGGACACATCGACACTAACTCTGCAGGAGCCCGGGATCGCACCGGCAACCTTGTGGTTACCATCCGGTTACTCTACCTCTGAGCCACTAACGCTCCTTAAATATGCACATATAAGCCATAGAAACATGGAAGAAATACATCATGTGATTGTGGAAACACAGCAGGGTTTTTGGAGACTCAGACTTTGTATTGTCAGCAGTGGGACTTGAACCCTCAATCTTGTGTTCCGAAGTCAGGCACCCTACCGACTGAGCTATCCAGGCACAATGATTTGCTTAGTTGTTGTCATCAATGAAACAACCCAACAACACGCCACCAAGCAGTAAGCAATATGAACAATATGCACAATTCAGCAGTCCGAGGGTGGAGCTTAGTGGTCAAAGTGACAAATGGAAACAAGTTCCACATGCTTATTCCTCTCACACAATCTGGCACAATGTACTTGCTCCAGTGTTGCCAGAGAGAAACAAGCTGAAGAAGACTCTTCACAAACGAGCAACTTTCATTGGCTTATAAAAACGTCATTTTTTGATGAAAACAAATTTGCTTCTGAAGTTTTGTCCGGATGGGGCCAAAGTTCTCATGTAGCAGGTGTCATGCAAATTGATCAAAAATCCAGGCATAAAATCAGGCATGAGCATTTTTCAAACTGCTTAAAATGGCAGACACTCTGGGGGTGAAGCTTACCAGTCGAAATTACAGATGTGTTCCACATGAATCAAGGAACATGTAGAAACAAGTCCCATGATTTTAAGCCAAACGAAGCCTGAGTTATGCTTGTTCAAATGTTTCAGTTTCAAAGAATTGCTATAGCGCCCCCATTTGAGCGATTGGAGCAAGACTGGTTTTAGTGCTATTTGGCATCCCCCTCTACCAAACTGTAAAATCTCATAAACAGATTACTTTGCATGTGTAGATTAGGGATAATAGAAGAATTTTCACAAACAAGCAATTTTCATTGGCTCGTAAAAACATCATTTTTTTCACTGAAAACAAAATTCACACCCATTTCATGTTTGTATGGCTTCAAAGTTCATGTGTAGGTCATTGTTATGCATTTTGATCAAAGATTGTAGGAGAAGAGACATTTTAACTGTTTTACATATAATTCAAGATGGCGGTTCATCTAAAGGTCAGAGGTGAAAAGTCAGAATACAAAAGTTGTTTGACATAAGCAGACGCATAAGTGAATATAAGTTACATTTCTGAGAGTCGAGCAGTTCATGAGTTATGAGTGTTTAAAGTTTGCAATTTCAGTTGAGTGCTATAGCGCCACCATTTGACCAGTGGTCACAGGCTTCGCATCATCACCGTTTGGCATCACCCTCTACCACTAGGTGTCCGTGCCGGGATTTGAACCCAGGAACTCTCATTTCCAAGTCATGCGCTCTACCAATGAGGCTACCCAACAGACACAAGACGTACTGGAAACAACACACACATTCAGTGGACTGCTTGGTAAATGGTAAATGGTGCATTTATATAGCGCCTTTATCCAAGGCGCTTTACATAGATTGTGCATCACATTCACCCATTCACACACACATTCATACACTGATGGCAGTGGGACAGGGACACATCGACACTAACTCTGCAGGAGCCCGGGATCGAACCGGCAACCTTGTGGTTACCATCCGGTTACTCTACCTCTGAGCCACTACCGCTCCTTAAATATGCACAAATAAGCCATAGAAACATGGAAGAAATACATCATGTGATTGTGGAAATAAAGCAGGGTTTTTGGAGACTCAGACTTTGTATTGTCAGCAGTGGGACTTGAACCCTCAATCTTGTGTTCCGAAGTCAGGCACCCTACCAACTGAGCTATCCAGGCACAATGATTTGCTTAGTTGTTGTCATCAATGAAACAACCCAACAACACGCCACCAAGCAGTAAGCAATATGAACAATATGCACAATTCAGCAGTCCGAGGGTGGAGCTTAGTGGTCAAAGTGACAAATGGAAACAAGTTCCACATGCTTATTCCTCTCACACAATCTGGCACAATGTACTTGCTCCAGTGTTGCCAGAGAGAAACAAGCAGAAGAAGACTCTTCACAAACGAGCAACTTTCATTGGCTTATAAAAACGTCATTTTTTGATGAAAACAAATTTGCTTCTGAAGTTTTGTCCGGATGGGGCCAAAGTTCTCATGTAGCAGGTGTCATGCAAATTGATCAAAAATCCAGGCATAAAATCAGGCATGAGCATTTTTCAAACTGCTTAAAATGGCAGACACTCTGGGGGTGGAGCTTACCAGTCGAAATTACAGATGTGTTCCACATGAATCAAGGAACATGTAGAAACAAGTCCCATGATTTTAAGCCAAACGAAGCCTGAGTTATGCTTGTTCAAATGTTTCAGTTTCAAAGAATTGCTATAGCGCCCCCATTTGAGCGATTGGAGCAAGACTGGTTTTAGTGCTATTTGGCATCCCCCTCTACCAAACTGTAAAATCTCATAAACAGATTACTTTGCATGTGTAGATTAGGGATAATAGAAGAATTTTCACAAACAAGCAATTTTCATTGGCTCGTAAAAACATCATTTTTTTCACTGAAAACAAAATTCACACCCATTTCATGTTTGTATGGCTTCAAAGTTCATGTGTAGGTCATTGTTATGCATTTTGATCAAAGATTGTAGGAGAAGAGACATTTTAACTGTTTTACATATAATTCAAGATGGCGGTTCATCTAAAGGTCAGAGGTGAAAAGTCAGAATACAAAAGTTGTTTGACATAAGCAGACGCATAAGTGAATATAAGTTACATTTCTGAGAGTCGAGCAGTTCATGAGTTATGAGTGTTTAAAGTTTGCAATTTCAGTTGAGTGCTATAGCGCCACCATTTGACCAGTGGTCACAGGCTTCGCATCATCACCGTTTGGCATCACCCTCTACCAGATTACCAATTTTCGCGAAAACCGACTGCACGGTTCAGCCAGAACAGCTATTTTTGGCGGAAGGAGGAAAATGAGACAAAAACAATCAAGGGATCAAGTCCACTTCGTGGACTGCTTGATCCCTTAATAAATACATAAAGACCCCCAGGAAAGAGTTCTAAATCTTGTAAATGTCATACATAACATAACACATTTTTATGGCTCCCTTTAAGAGTGAAATGACCACTGACTGATCCGGTCTGGCTTTAGCCAGGCTACATCGGCACTACTACTAAAGGCAAAGTGGACTACAAAACCTACAGTATATGGTCTCCTAAAGCAGGCATGGTTTCTCCTCTCAGAGCCCCCTGTGTGTCGCCCGTCAAATTGCAGAGAGCCAGAAAGACGGAGGGACTGTTACTGATCTCTCTCAAATCTCACGAGTCTGTTGCTGGTATAAAAAAGGTTGATTTTCTCCTGAAATTGTATGTCTCTTTGTATGGCTTGTGATGATTGGGTCCAGTATTTAGTTCAGTGTCCAGGGAGTTAAGGAACGGATCATATGCTGTGTTCATGTTTATTTTTCTACCATTGGAAATGAATAGGCTCCCAACATCTTCTGATGTCCTAATATTGTACCCTCTCCCCTTCACGCACATATAGGTACGGGAAGTTGGTCCTTCATGCTATTGGTCTCTTTGGTATAACTAGACACTCTACTACTGTTTCACTGGAGCACGCAATTGTTTCACCACGGCTACCATGGCACGACAACAATGCACATGCGCGCGCGCGCACACACACACACACACACACACACACACACACACACACACACACACACACACACACACACACACACACACACACACACACACACACACACACAGACGTTCAACAAAACATCAATAACAATGTACAACGTAGTATTACAGGGAGAGTTGGCAGTGTTGGAAAAAAGTAATCACATCTTTTTTGTTTTACTTTCTGTAAGTGAGGGAATCAATACTGCAATGTAGAAATACTATTAAGTATTTAATTTAAGTAAATGTCCACACTTATGTCCACACTTTTGCAGAAGAATATTCTATTTCAAGTTTTCAAAGGTATTTTACAAATAACACATCAACAGTCCAAATGCAAAGTTACTAAGGTCTTCAAATAAATAAATATTGGAGCAATAGTATAAAATGTGGATCTGAGAAGTAAAAAAGTACAAATACCACAATATTGTACTTAAGTAAATGCATTTTGTTACTTTCTGCCACTGTACTGTGTGTGTGTGTGTGTGTGTGTGTGTGTGTGTGTGTGTGTGTGTGTGTGTGTGTGTGTGTGTGTGTGTGTGTGTGTGTGTGTGTGTGTGTGTGTGTGTGTGTGTGTGTGTGTGTGTGTGTGGCACATAGAGGGGGTCCTCTCTATGTATCATTACTCCCAGAGGGACCTCCCCTGGAGTTGAAGGGGGTCATTAGATATTTATAGCCAAGTGTACACTCAGCCCACCTGTGTATGCACACACACACACACACACACACACACACACACACACACACACACACACACACACACACACACACACACACACACACACACACACACACACACACACACACACACACACACACACACACACACACACACGGTTTGTCTGAGTCTCTCTGACAGTCCATTACGGAAGTAGAAAAAAGTGCCCTTCTGGGTACAGGTCTCCACCAGGCCAGGTTGTGGCCTTCTGATGGCGCTCTTATTCCTTTTATGGTATGGTTTTTTTGTTTTTTTTTTCCCCAAAAAATGTGTTTCCCAAAAATCCACCTGTTGGTGAAGCTGTAACAGGCCAATGAGAAAAGGGTGTGGTTATATTTGTTAGGAAAGTGTGTTAAATATGTCATGTAAATTGCACATTGCGTTCATGATTAGATACTTTTTGTTCAAAGACTAGATGCAACCAGGTTACAACTAGTTACTTGCTAGTCGTGCCCATGAGAAACTAGTCACGACCAGGTTGCAACTAGTTGCTTACTAGTCGCGACGAGTAAGAAACTAGTTGCGACCCAGAAGCAACCTGGCCGTTGGTCGCTATTGGATCTCGCTGTCTCTCGTAAAATATCCTAATAGATGGTTATGTTCACACTGGAATCGCTAAAACACGGTGTTGATTTTATAGGCCCATGTTATGTGCACGGTGTTGATCCACTGACAGTGAAAATGTCACACTGACTGGAGTCAAGTTCATGGGTGCTCATTCACAAGCACGCACGCGCGCCCGTGCTCGTCCTCTTACCCCACAGGGACATGAAGATGGCGAAGAAGACGGTGGCGGGGTTGTCGAAGAGGTGCGAGGCGCGCGCCGTGCCGCACGCCGTGCTGAGGTGCCAGAAGTCGCACGCGCCGTCGCACAGCGGACACATGGTGAAGTTCTGCTTCTCATCGCACATCTCCAGGCTGGACACACACATGCACACACGCGTGAACACACACACACACACGCACGCACACACACACACACACACACAGTGTATTACACAAAGCACTGCCAGCCCTGCCTTCTGTGTCCCACCCACACACAGCCAGCATAAAGCCAGGTACACAAACCGGAAGGTCATATAGGGATGCCCTACCTTCTGGAGGCAGGGGCGTGTTCGGGATTTGCACATAGAGGATAGCTTTCCAAGGTAAACAGTCTTAAGTACTGTGAACCATTGCACCTTTAGAACAATAACAAACTTTTGGTATACACAGATGTGCATAATGCTCACATTTGGAGGCATGTGTATAAACTGACCGCGAGTGAGTGGACTGGCAAAGAGCAAAGCCAAACAACCTGGTGAAATACTGCTCTGTTTGGGCTAGTCGAGGCTAGATTTCATACAATATATTTTTTTTCTATGTATTGTGTTTTCTATGTATGTTTGTATTATATATAGAAAATATGTATATACATTCTCTGGTATGGGTATCGTCGGAATCGGAAATGAAAAAAATGGATCGGAACAGGATACCCCTAATTCATATCTTTACAACATGATGATGGATTATTAGTAGAAGAATAAATTGTGTTTGGTGGTTGCTCTGAGTCGCTATTGTAATGACAGGGTGGGTGGGTGCATATATCCATTTGTGCATATGTGCATATACGTGCAGGAGTGTGACATATCCGACATGTGGCAACAGGGTCAGAAACGCAGTTGGACGCGCACTGCTCTGTGTGTGCGGTTTGTTTTCAGGGTGAGGGTCTGAGGTATAGGTTGTCAGTTTAATAACAGGTCGAACTGCTAATATGTCGTAACTAAAGTCTGTGCGGGTTCCTGCATTGCCTGTCGTACGACGTGCAGAGACTGTTAGAGAGGCGGGGGCTGAAATTCTATAAAGAAGGCACTTTTGGACGAAAAAAAGCTAAAATAGCACATCTACAAGCTCACAAGTCGAGAGCTTGTAGATCAGCTATTTTCTGGGGCTCAACCCAGCACTCTCTGGCTAGTGGAGAGGGGTTGTGCGACATAGATTTCTAAATACATTCATTCAACGTAAAATACTGCGTTCAAGTTCAGGAAAAAAAAAAGATCATCTCCCTCCGGTGTACATACATGGCAGGTTAAGGAGTGACATCTGTTTCTTTCACGACAGTTCATGCTGCATGTGATGTCTATGTGTGCACGTCCTTGGTGCACGTACCTGGGCACGTTGGTGTCCACTGTGGCCACCCCGTAGCCGAACACAATGATCCCCACCACAGAGGCGGGCACCAGCAGCTGAGTGTAGACCCCCAACCAGGCAAAGTACAGGCCTATCTTCTCCCCAAAGTACTTCCTGTAGAAAGAAAAGGTTCAGATGTAGGTCAGGGAGGTGGGGAGAAGGCGGGACACACGGTTTATTGTTCCCAGAGGGGGACTTCCAGGGGGGTCTGCAGCTAAATGATAGTTCTAGAAACCAAATGTACCCTGATGGGTCTGACTCCTCCTGCATGTGGCACCAGTGTTTTTCCTCACTGCTGCTACCATATGTGGAGACTCTTGGGCAGAATTGATGTGCCCCAAAAAACAATTCTGGTTTGATATATGATATCGACAGTTGTACGTGGCCTCTAGAGGAGGGATCAACACCGGACCGGTGACATATTGAAGCTGTGACACACTGCCGTAGCATGAATGTAAACAACAACCTAACAAGCACAACTACACCTCAAAATTATTATGGATTTTGTCCCCGCTGTTTCCCGTTCATTGCTTCTGTTTGAGAGTGCCAGGATCCACGTAGGAGCAGGGAGCTGGTGAACGCAATACTAACACAATCTGCCGCAGTCAGGTTGTGTATAACTCGGATAGTGTGCAAATGCTCATATGTTCAGTTTGTACACTGTCAGAGTTAGAAGGACTTAACCTTTATGTGTAGTTGTTACATCTCAACCAAAGAGGTCAAGGTGTTATTGATTTTTGAGCGATGGAAATAAGCCAATTAGCACTAAAACCCAGCACCCCGTTCAATTCATTTGAGGCAATTGAGGGCTTATGAAGGATGAAATAGCCAATTAGCACAAAATAACACTGGGACATCTTCGGTGAGGACATACCAAAACCACTACAAATAAAGGTAAGACATTCTCCTTTAAGTTAAGGCTGGTGTTTGTATGATGCTGTGCTGTACCCAATGTATTTGAATATATTTGTAAGGTGCTGTGCTGTACCTGATCAGATCCACAGGCTGGTATTTGTAAAAGGCTCCGTATCTTGCCCACTCGTCATGTAGGAGCTGACAGAGAGGAGAGACATGAGACCTCACAGGCAGTCATTCACACAATACAATGTCAATCTAATAACAAAACACTGTAAATAAAGTGGGGTTCCCTATGGCTTTCACTGGATTAAACGAATGAATGGCAATAAAGAACACTCTCTTGTGTAACAACGACAAGCTTTCCCAGCTACCTGTCAGTCATTAAAGGGGAGGGGCTAGCTACCTGTCTGTCATTAAAGGGGAGGGGCTAGCTACCTGTCTGTCATTAAAGGGGAGGGGCTAGCTACCCATCTGTCCTTAAAGGGGAGGGGATAGCTACCTGTCTGTCATTAAAGGGGAGGGGCTAGCTGCCTGTCTGTCATTAAAGGGGAGGGGCTAGCTGTCTATCTGTCAATAAAGGGGAGGGGTTAGCTACCTGTCTGTCATTAAAGGGGAGGGGTTATCTACCTGTCTGTCATTCCTTTCTTCAGAGTGGCCGGTGGTGACCTTGTAGTCTCCCTGCACAGAGAGAAGGTCAAAGACTTGTTAATAAACACGCCCACAGTCACACACAGTCACACACACACACACACACACACACACACACACACACACACACACACACACACACTTGACATACTTACATCATGAACTGGGAAGGCAGAGTCATACACCCCTTTAGCAATCAATGTGGTGATGCCTGGGAGAGAGAGAGAGAAAGATGTCAAATGCAATAACCATGAAAGTGACAAACCCCCCAAAACAAAGTAAAACATGACTCTCTTTTTCATTTATTGCATAACAGAGGGACGTGCCAAATGAAGATGATTTAAAGGCTCACCATGCATTGTGATGCGACACATTGTGACAGATTTGCAAGCTCATAATGTACATCATTGTGGCGCGTTGTGAGCCTGTAGATCAACTACTAAAAGTACAACATAATATTTATATCCGAGAAGTACAGTAGTGGAGAAGAAGTAAAAGCTTTAATCAAAGCTTTAATGAATCAATTAATTAGTGGAACCTCAAAGGGGCGTGCAGGGCACATTCATACATGCATGCACATCATGTACTACAAGCCACCGGGAACTTAAACTCCCAGCAGGCCCCACTTCAATCTCAAAATGACCCAGGAAGTATGACCCACTTGTAGAGAAGATAGAGAGAGAGAGCAACAACGATACAGAACTGCATAGAAATCATCTCCTATAGTGGGACGATTCACTTACTCATGATATCGATATTTAGGGAACCTACTAAAACTTAGCTATGGACCACCATGACAATCCCCTTCCAACAGGATGATAAGCTGAAGAAAGACAAGTGGTGCTCGACCTTTTCAAATAATTACATTTGAACTGTCGTGCTGGGGGGGTCCCGACTCCCGACCCACAGGTTGAGAACCCCCGCGATAGACTACTGGGTCAAAAGGATCTTCTCTCCTCCCTCCATAGCAGTATAGCTGCAGGCTGCTGCCTTCTGGTGTGTGGCTGCAGCCAAGCACATATGGTAGGCAGTCTGCTATAGCCCTCTGCCTTGTCACAAAGAAACACAAACGCAAACACCACGGTATGCATGGGGGTGTTGATGACACGAAGACAACTCCCATGCACCACCACCCCCCCCGGGGAACCCGGGGACCTTCTACTGACTACTTGTACGTTGTAAGTCGTCAGTACCCACAGACCCACTCTCTTTCTCCATCTTTGCACACTTAGGGCTCCATTTTCGTTACACGCTAAACCCCTTATCCCAAACCCCTTATCACTTTTTTACTATTTTGATAAACTTTTTGGAGTAGTTCAACATGCCAATGTCAACATCTGTTGACACATCGTGAGCTTGCATTTTAACTATTGAAAAATATTTTCTTTTTAATTGTTTAAGAAAGCAAAGAAGTTAAGGGATAAGGGGTTTAGCGGTGACGAAAATCTAGGCCATAGTCTTCAAGCTGGGCTTCAGCCCCTGCCCTTTTACCCACCTTTTGCCCTTTTATTACACATTGCCACAAATGCAGCATCTACTAAGGCCTCTCCCTCCATTCCATGCCATGACAGCATTCAGTCTTCTGAACCGGAACGCTGCATTTTGCATTGAATACTGTAAAATCTGTTGAGAAATCCATATCGAAACACCACCACATCTCCACTAGCTAAATAGTGATGGAGAGAGCTTGTAGACAGGCTAGTTTCACTATTTTTTTGTCCAAAAGTGCCCTATTATGGAATTTCAGCACCATGCCTCTCTAACACTCGGCACCGGGCCGGGATTCACCACCCCGCCAGTTGCTCATTCTCGGTGAAACAGAACTCCTGAGTGTGAGTAACAGGCACTGCATGCGGTCGCCGCGCCGCGTTCCACTCATTAGTCATAATCCCCCCTCCTATCTTTGACCTCTCTGCATTTGATATGCAGTCATACTCCCGAGAAGGTGGCGACTGGGAAGTGTAGGATAGTCAGCTGTCCTTCAGCGATCCCTTAAGGTCCTGTAGAATTACGTTGTACACTGTAGCACTACGGAACATGGAATGTGACCTTTCCTCTCTACGGAGCCTGCTGCACCCTCACCTTCACTGCAGGGGCGGATGTAACATTTCCGAATTGGGGGGCAGGAGAAAACGGTAAGAGGGCGGCTTCACCGCCCGCGTCGCTTCGCGCCATGGGCGATGAAGCCGCATCCATACCATTTTCGGTTACAGGACTAATTAAGCATCGATTAAGCAATTAAGCATCGATAATAACATCAGTTGTTGACACGCAGCATGCATAAAGCTAAAGGTCTGACTCAGAGAGCTTTCTGTTTTCAATAATGAAATGCTGTTGGTTTAGTGGTGCCACAACTCTAGGTATTTTGTAGCAGTAGTAGTGTTTCAAATCATTTTTTTTAAATATAAGCACTTATTAATTTGAAATATCTTGGGTTGTTTTGCATGCCATCATGTTTGGTGGGGCAGTCTGGGCATTTATGGGGGCATTGCCCCCCCATGCCCATGCCTAGATCCGCCCCTGCTCCACTGTACCGCAAAACCCTAACCCCGAGCCACCTCCATCCACGGAGGGGTGAGACTGACTACTGTGTACAGCAACAACCCTTGGTTGGTGGGGCGTGGGTTGGCCTGGCGTGCCCTGGCACCTGGCCTTCTAACATCCCAAACATCTAATGTTAATCCTTCAGAGTTTCAGACCATATGACGTCTACACATGTTCTAATCCAACCTTAGATTTCCCTTAGACGTCTACAGGCGCTTTAGTATTGATAAGAAACAAAAAAAGCCGTGACTACACTACTTTTCATATGCACCCTGCCGCTTGCTTCCTTGTTTGGCTCAGGAAGGAGGTCTTGTATCTCCTAATAATCTAGAAAACTCTGTGTGGTTTTGAGCAAAAGGGCATGGTTCTGTATTAATTTCTGACTTTGGAATAATAATGCATAGAGATACTTTAGTGTGACCAGCTTGAAGTAAGAATGGAACATTATTGCCTCTGTTTTGGTGGGGAAGGGCAGAGGGCTACCTTTCAGAGGGAATCCGCCTTATCTGCAGGCAGCACTCTAGCACTCATATTTTGAAAGGTGTCGGCAGGCATCCATTATGTTAATGTATCCCTACTTAGGAGCGCTCCGATGAGCAGTGTTGATTTTGATAGCCAAATTCTGATTTTGTTGCAGTGGGAGTCTTTCAAATACAGTCCTGGGTCGCTTTAGTCACCTGAAATGTTTTACTATTAGTCTACCAAAATATCATAAGATTTTAGTTCAAGTAAAGCTATGGTCAACTTAGTCGACTAAACAGTGTTTTGGCCTGATTCTACACTTGGTTGCATGCTGAAAATAGTCGTAGATCTGCTATTTTCGGCATGCAACCGAACGCAACCGAAGAGGAGGCAAAGGACAGGGAGAGAGGAGAGATGGAGGCAGGTGATTGGCTGTGGTGACCCATGAAGGGAAAACCCGAAAGGAATAGAAGAGGACGACGTTCCCTGACAGTTTTATTTTTTTGGACGGAACTTTTGGCATATTTTGCCATAGTTTATGTAGTCGTAGTAATCCTCACTTAGTTCTTGTTGCAGTAAAAAAAAACATATGAGGAGCACATGCATTCACTAGCATTGACATTGCCATCGACATAGCCCAGTGGTTTTCAACCGGTGGTCAGGGACCACCAGTGGTCCTTGAGAGTTCCAGGTGGTCCCCAGTTATGGCAAATAATGGAATGTTGCTTAACCGGATGTAACTCTTTGAGAGAGTAAACATGAAATGTTTACAAGAATAGTTTTCAAGAATAGTTTTAGTCGATGGAATCAACACTGCATCTGGTTAGGATGCCTCTCGCATCTGGCAAGGGAGGTCCTCGAGGCACGTTCCACTGGGAGGAGACCCTGGGGCAGACCAAGGACCAGATGGAGGGATTTCATCGACTCTCTGGCATTGGATCGCCTCAGGATCCCCCAGGAGGAGGTCGCTAATGTTGCTCGGGACAGGGAAGTTTGGAGCTGTTGCCCCCGCGACCCAATTCGGATAAGCGGATGAAGATGGATGGATGGATGGATGAAATCAACACTGCCTCACAGGCTTCCGGCCATCATTCCACTCATTCGACATCCCGGGACACGATCCGACCCTTCCCTTCTCTATCCTTCCCCTGCATACTGTACTTCAATCAGCCAGCCGTGCCACCCCATCCCATCCCAGTGATACTCCGGTCCAATGTGACCTAGATTCCTTCTCCCTGCTTGGCTCCCCCGAGCTGTGGAACAAACTCTCCTCCTCACCACAGGGGTGACTGAATGACAAGCTCTCCACACATCCACCTCCTCCTAACTCATTCCTCCTAACTCATTCCTCCTATCACTACACCACTTGTTGTTGCATATTCAACTCGTTTTGACCTACAAGTGTCTTCTAAATCACGTTTTCTATGTCAGTGGCTCACAAACTGTTTCATGTCAAGGACTCCCATATCTATTTTGTAATTGGCTGTGGACCCCCTATCTGAAAATATGTCTTTTCAGCTCACACACACACGCACACGCGCACATGCACACGCACACGCACACACACACACAGTTTAAATGGTAGACTGACCCATGGATTGGCACGTCCGTACACACACCGTTCGTCTCAGGATCTCATAGACCTAAAGGAGGACAACAGATCAATCAAAATCGATCAAATCAACATTGAAACAGAGAAAAGGTCATGGAATGTATAGAGCACCGGTTCCTAAACACTGGGAACCAGTGCCCATTTGTGGGTCACAGACACAATTTATGGGTCCCTTACTTGTGTGCTTTTTTGATTGCTGCTATTTTGTCCTTAAAGGTGAAGTCCGCCCATTTTCAACATTCTAATATGTCATTAGTATACCCTAGAGATGCTGGGTAAACATGATGAAAAATTTCCCCCATTCTGTGTTCCCAAGAAATGGAGGTCTGAAGAAAACCATTAACATGGTGATGGATGTTAATGGATTTCTTTAGATGCTTCTTTTTTCCTGAGAGCGTACAAATGGAACCAAACCTGTTAGGGTTCATTTGGTTGCATTTGTACGCTCCCAGAAAAAATGTTGAAAATGGGTGGAATTCCCCTTTAACTCTTTGATTGCCAGCCTGACAGCGGTGCAGTAGGGTGGAGAGTTCCAAACAAATTTGAAGTGGTCTTGTTTTGGCTGAAAGTGGAACTACTCAAGCCCCAGAGAGGCCTACTAGCAATGCAATCATTGTTTTGATTAGCAGGAGCTGGAATTAATGTTTTATTATGTGTGGATCATGCCTACTTCATCTCATTATGAGCTATAATGCCAATGAAAATGGCTTGCAGGCATTCGGCCGTGCACAGATTGTGGATGTTTCTTACATACCTACTAAATGCCTACGGAGCTTTAAAATGCAATTTATGAGTAGATATTTTCACTTTTTGCTGCTATTATCACTAATTTGTGTCCTTGGCAAATTCATTTGGGTCACAAGGTAAAAAGCTTGGGAACCAATGGATGTAGAGGAACCAGGCATGTCTGACATAAGATAATCTGATTGCAATTAAGTCAAGGACCCCCTCGAAAACGAGTTGCTGCAACTCAAGGGAGTATCCTCCAGTGAAATTTCTAAATAAAAAAGTGCACTTACTATGCGACCTCGTGTGGCGTTGTCAAAGAATGTGTCTTTAGACTTGATGTTGTACCTGCGAAAAACACAAAGTCCAGAGTGAGTGAGTGAGTGAGTGAGTGAGTGAGTGAGTGAGAGTGAGTGAGTGAGTGAGTGAGTGAGTGAGTGAGTGAGTGAGTGAGTGAGTGAGTGAGTGAGTGAGTGAGTGAGTGAGTGAGTGAGTGAGCTTATGCAATGCATTGTGATCTTGTAGACCTGCTATTTTTTTTTTTTACCAAATATCTATACATTTTGGGATTGAATTCTGTCATTCTCCTGGCAGCGTTGCATCTGATCATCGCTTCTGACAAATGCTGCTCGATGTGGCTACTAGATGTGGCTTGTTCCAGGGGGGAAGCATGCAGTGCGATAGACGGGAAATACTCAGAGTTGTGGCTCGTTTCCAGGGGGAAGCATGGGACGGACAGGAACTATACTCACAGATGTAGTTTGTCCCTGCTGAAGCAGTGCGACAGGAACTACACTATACTCACAGATGTAGTTTGTCCCTGCTGAAGCAGTGCGACAGGAACTACACTATACTCACAGATGTAGTTTGTCCCTGCTGAAGCAGTGCGACAGGAACTACACTATACTCACAGATGTAGTTTGTCCCTGCTGAAGCAGTGCGACAGGAACTACACTACAGTATACTCACAGATGTAGTTTGTCCCTGCTGAAGCAGTGCGACAGGAACTACACTATACTCACAGATGTAGTTTGTCCCTGCTGAAGCAGTGCGACAGGAACTACACTATACTCACAGATGTAGTTTGTCCCTGCTGAAGCAGTGCGACAGGAACTTGGTGCGGTTGTGCTCCTGCTGGGGGACGTTGGGCTGAAACGGCTGGTTGAGCTTCCTCCAGGCTGCGTTGACGCTGGCATTGAAGCCACGCTCCTCCTTCAGCTCATAACTCTGTCATCCATGAAAGATTGTTGTTCACGTTATCATTCATTGTTATTAAGGGCCATTCACACAGGGACTGACAAAACACAAGTCTAGTTCATTTTCAGTCCGCGTTAACACAAGCGTATTGTGCACGTGCAAGGCTGTTGCTCGAGCACGCTTGCATTATTGCGTCCCTCTTGAGCGGAACTGGAGCAGAGATGATGCTGATCCATGTGGCAAATGAGTGCGTATATCGCTCCCCATGTGAAAAGCCCTTTATTCATCATACATCGATCCATTCCTTCCGCTCAAAGCCAAGTAATTTAACAACAAAGGGTATGCACAATATGGAGGTAAGTTTCACCATAATAGACAGTTTGCAAAACAGAAACAGTCTTTATCTTACAAAAATGAGGGAAGGGGCATTGGGTCAAATGTTAATGTTCTGAAATTCTTCCCTGCTGGGGGTCCTTGCATTGAGTTAATGCAGGGTGATATTGTTATGCAGGCTCTCTGTCTATGGATCATGCCTCTTCACTATCTGACATAAACTCACTGAGCCGTTTGTTTGGGGCTGGTTATAGAGCTCAGCTGACTGATTAGTGGATGGGCTCCAGGTGTAACCAATGCCACCCACCAAGTGGCCGTAGCACGTGAACAGGATAGTACACACCTGATTTGCCACAACATATATCACTTTTCCACCAGGAGACGACCACCTCATCGAGATCCGAGCAGTAAAACATTGAGCATCATGGAGATTCGGAGTTTGGAAGCGTTCATTGGGAATGAAACGCTTCCAAACATGACAGATAGAAACAGTGGTGAGTTCAACCTTGTTCAATATAATCAGGTAGGACTTTTCTGTTTGGATGTACAGTATATGGGCTATCATGGTTCACATCCAACCAGTGTACTGTGCCACTCAGCAGCGTAACTAGACATACAGGCAGGTCCCCGGCGAAGGCTGGTCAGCGGGTACAAAGCGTGGTGTCCCAAATCCCTCTGGACCCTAGTTAGTCACCCGCCCTTGGAACCCGCTATGGTAACTGAACTGGCAACTGTTAAATTTAAGATCCATGGTGATCATGATCTCACCTTTTTGGTAGGTACTTTGATCTTGAGGAACTCTGCCTCGCGACTGAGCACTGGCCAGGGAGCGTGGAGACGTGTGAAGCACGGACCGTGGCTCTTCAACTGGAACAAACAAAAAAAGCATACTGTTACTGTTATGTGGGCAGTACTACTGTACATGCAAACATACAGTGTTTAAATACATGTTGCAGACACGTGTGAGCATGCACACACACGCGAGTGTGCACACAGTGCAAACGGTGTGTTTACAGTGTGTTTACAGTCCGGCACTGCAAAACAACCGCGTCTGTTACGTGAGCCCTTAAACCCGAGTTCACCTCCCAGCAGTGCGTCTATAATTTGATCGGCGGCAATAGGAGGTGAGCCAGGGTGCCTGTCTGTCTGTCTGTCTGTCATGATTTTAGTGTAACATTAGTACTTATCCGTAACCACATCAACACAGTGTGAGCTTGTTGTGTATTGGCGATTTTAGCTATCATAAAAAGTTTTTTTTTTTTTTTTTTTTTTAAGTTTAAAGTTTAGGCCAGGTGATAAGGGGTTAGCATTTAGGACAGCAAACGCATATTCCATATTTGCAGGAATTATCAAGGTCAAGGTAAACTTTATTGTCCACAAGGGAAATTTGTCTTGCGCTGACACCCCTGCTTCAGCCACATATGACACATAACATAAATGACAAATAAAATACAATAACATTACACATTATGCACACATTGTACTGTTATAATTATACTGTATAACTGCTATAGCAACAGCGCCCTGTACGCGGCGCACAGATCATATCGGAGCGATGCAAGCACTTCAGACTCAGCATTTGAACCCTGTACTCTGTCAGTCACAATGTGGGACAGGGTCTCAATTTGTGCGACACCTGGAAAGTCTTGGAAATGGAGGGACCCCCACCACTGGTGGTCCCCGGACAACTAAGTTTGAAAAACACTATACTGGAGTTATTTAGACGGAACACATGCATGGTCATGGTGAAAGTGTAACCAGAAACTGAGCACGCCGCACGGCAGAGCAGCGCCAGGCAGGGGGGGAACGACATGCTGAAACTTAACCTTCCATCACAGGAGGGAAGGGGGTGAAGCAAGGGAGGGAGAGAGACAGAGAGAGAGCGAGCGGAGAAAGTGAAAAGAGAAAGGGAGGGATCGAGGATGACAGAAACCTGAGAATATTCCCTGTTCTCCTCTCCTCCCTCCCCCCAACTACACAATCGTTCAGCTTCTCTTAGAAATGAATCCAATTGTTTTGAAATAATAATAATATTAAGACGAGTCACCAATGACCTGACATCAACCACTAAGTCAACTTAATGTGCATATTTCCATCCTTCAAGTGTTGGTTTTATAATAGTACATGACCACACAGCGTATTAGTAGACAGCGTTTCTGTGTCAGACTCGGTCTGGATGCTGCTGCTATGAGCACTACTTCTGACTGTAAAAAACAAACAGGTTGCAGCCTGTTCATCACACTTTTTAACTCATACTAAGTGGCATTAGCTCCTCTCCCTTCACCAATGCAATACTGTTGACATTTTCATGGTAAATGGCTTACTTAAGCCTGACTAATTAAGACAGACTAAATCTAAAATCTAAAATGCCTGCCAAAAACAACACTTCCCCTGCCCAGTGCCCATATTGCCTTCCCAAACTCTCTCATGCACACACCCGCACTCATGCTCACTCAGTCGCTATATCGCCAGCTTAGGCCTGCTCACTCACTGCAATTCAACTCAACAGCAGTTAACACTAGAACAACGGCACGGTCATCTTGATCGTTTTTGAGATTTTGAAGGTAGGGTAAGTGATTTGAAATTCAATGTGTAGTACCAGCCTGGTGCACTAGGGGCCCAAGAGTAGCTACATGTTGGGAAAGTTCTCTTTTTTTCTGAAATAGTTCAGTTCATAGTTCATACATTTAAAAACGAACTAGTTCCGTTCATAGTTCATTGTTGAATTTTTAGAACTAAAGTTCATGGTTCCAAAAAAAGAACTATTATAGTTCTTTTTCGTTCTTTTTTCCCCTCCCTCTTTTTTTTGTTCAAAATGGTTGCAGCCCATAGCCATATACAACTGAAGATGTCCTTAGTTGATTTGTGAAGATTTTATTATGAAGGCGCTCAGTTCAGTCCAGCCCTGTGCGCTGTGTGCTGAAAATAGAGCAGAAAATATCAGCAGAAATAGAGATCAACAAGCTCAAAGTGCGTCACTGAGTTTGTAGATCTGCTCTATTTTCAGCTCATTCTAGTCTCACTCTTGAACAGGGCTCAATGCTTAGCATTTTTCCAAGTTGGCTACTATTTTACAATATCAATTTATTAACATAGCCAGGTCGACTGAAAGCCCCAGTGATTCAGCTGTCTCGAAAGGTGGGGGCGTGGCACATGGTTTATGGCTGAACCACTGCTGAACCAAAAGTGAAAGTGTGAGTGTTAACACACTACTCACATGGTGGGGAGACAATATATAGCAGAAAAATGCATTTTGGAGTGATGTATATAGGTGAACTTGCATTTGACCCATTAGCCCCATTATAAGCTTATTTTGGGATAGGGGAAACAGCCATTAAGGAGCGTTTTCACAAAACAGCACCTGGACCACTTTTTTCTAAATAAATAACTGCAAATAAAGATAAAAAAAAAGTTTTGGGGTAAAATTCTCCTTTAAGCAAATGAGCCCGGGCCGTCGCGGCTATTGTTTCGGTCGGGTATCCCAACTCTATACAATAGCCCATATTGTTATATTAATAACAATGTGAAAGGGTCCCCCAAACCTTAAGGCCGCCTCTGCTTGTAGTAGGCTAATTGTAGCCTACCGGTAAATAAAAATGAAAACGATCCGACGGCAAATCAGGCAATGATGATAAGAATACACAAGTGTTGTGCGTCCGAGCGCGCATGTGGAGCGTTTATGATTAATCACGGGATAGCGTCACACGTGCGTGAGGCAAAAGGTTGCTGCGCAGACAGTATATGATTTAAATACACGCATAGCGCAGGAAGATTATTACCAACATGAACAGCATTAGTAGCTCATTCAACGTGTTGGAGAGAAGCGTCCTTCCTTAGTGCTGTGTGTGTTGGCTGTCTGATGCTGTGCGCTGCTGACAGAGCAGAGGGAGGGGCGGGGCGGTGGGCAAGGAGAACAGATCTTCAAGCTAAGGATGCCTCGAGCCTCAACACGTTGTTAGCTTGTATATCTGCTCTATTTTAGCGAACAACACCGCCGTACTACAGTAATATAAATACTCGTACCGGTGCTATGAACATTTTAGTCACAAATGCGAGGCTGTCGAGCCCCGCTCTTGAACAAAATCGAACGCAAGAAAAGTGACGTTCACTCACGTCAGAAATGAACGAGTTCACACCGCCGTTCTTCAAGCAGATACAGGGGCCGTTCCGTTCAAGTTCCTTAAAAATATGAACGGTTCAAAGAACTTTCGTTCTTTGAACGCGTTCGGGTACAACTCTGCCCAAGAGTAGCTACACAATGTGAACCTGCTGCTCGATCCTGATTGGAGGAGAATTCACCCTCCACCTGGGGAACTTTTATTAGCTCCTCTGCTAACGTGGGGGAGGGGGAAACTCCATATATGGTCTGCACACCTTATAATAGAGCATTTTAACAGAAAAAAAATGTTTTGGGGTGATATCTGACAAAAGTGAAATCTACCTTTAACAGCGTGTGTACGGAAGGTGCTTGGCTCCCAGTCGCAGCAATAACCGCACACCCACAATACAAAGCTTGGATGCTGGAGCATCCAAGCTACTGTACCCAATACTGTACAGAATCCAAAAATGGATTCCGGCCTGAATGGCTTAATGAAACTATATAGCCTACTATCAAAAGGATAAAAGATAGTCATCATGAACCTACTGTAACCGCGGAATATTAAGGAAACTACAGTATATACTAGAGCACACTAATAGAGTGCTAGGCGTACATAAATACAAATGCAATACAAGTCTCATAGGTTGAGCTTTTACATACACCTGTAAGCTCACTTCAGGGGCAGTGCTGTGGATTAAGATGGAGTCTGAAGTGGATCGCGAGTGAATCTGCAGTTCTGATTGCGATGAGAAGCGCATTCCACAGTTTTGGAGCTGGAAAGGAGAATAGTTTGGGGGGCGTGGAGCGTTTTTGCATCGACTGATCTGAGTGCTCAGGGGGTCCCTCCTCCTCCTCCCTCTCCTCTGTCTCTGTTCCTCTCCTCATCTCCTGCTGCATGCCTGAGTCTCCAGCAAATTAAATAGCGCCGTTTAAAAATACCTAGTGGGCCTGGAGAAGGTTAATTGGCAGGAGGGAGGCCCAATTAGCTCTTCATCTCTACGGGGGAGGGGGGAGGAGGGGGAACTAGTTCACGGCAAGGGTTCTCTGCGAGGAGGGTGTGTGTGTGTGTGGGGGGGGGGGGGGGGCACAGGGATGGAGGCATGGACTTGTTTTGATTAGTCGGGAAAGAATACATGCTGATAATTGATGTCTTCACATTCTTTGATCAGGTCAATCCTGTTTGAACTGAATGCTGTTGTTGTTGTTGCTTCTGAGAGGCGCCAGCCCCTCCTCTATCTAGTGTACCGGGCTGAGTCAGCTCTACCCAACTTCCATGGTGTGGCTCATGGTACAAGTTCAGTAGAGACAGGAGGCGTGCCACCATCGGTGATATGTTCAGACCGTAGTGTTGCCATTTTTGTTTTAGTTATTGGGAGTTTGGAAGTGCTCGTTTTTTTTTGTAAAGCAAGCTCCTGCATTATGTGTAATTATGTGCAAACAGGTGGTATGCAGAGCTGTTACGTGATCTCCAATGAGCCCTCCCCAAACTCTGACACTTGACAGGAAGCAGCTAATAACAGGTCTATGGTGCATTTATATGAAACAAATCCTTTAATAATTCAAGCTGTTGGTGACGTTGTTTAAACCATTTTGGCCTGACATTGTACAACGTAGATTCTACAAAACATTCGCTCTGAAAGAATACTGAAAGATTTGTGCTGCATTCTCACATTCAAAAAACATCCCAAAAATAGCAGGCGTTCACGGTCCATAGCACGCCACTCTGTGGTGGCGAGCTATGAGCCGTGAACGCCTGCTCTTTTTCAATGAAAGTTACAGTAAAACACCACAAGTACAGTCATGTCATGGCAATTTGCAACTAGTAGGCACTTTGCTGGCAAGATGACCATGGCCTGAATATCGTTAATCACAAGATGATTTCAGTGTAATATGTAGGCTACAAGACATTATCATGGGAGTATTTGATTGTGTAATCTGTGTAATTTCATTGTGTCTGAGTGAGATGGGTAGTATTTAGAGATGGATGTGAGCGTATGGGTGTGTAGGGATAGGTACACATGGGTGTATGGTGAGATGGGTGTGGGTGTAAGCAGTGAGAGATGCATCAGGCATGGGGCTGCACTGACATTTGACTAACATTTGACATTTGTCATCAGGACTTCCTACCGAGCCAGCAGCTGTCACTGGCATATAAATATAGATACAAATATATTAAAAAGGTGTTTGGGTGCCTGTTTGTTAAGTGTGTGTAGTTAAACGGGAAAGACTGTGTTTTAAATTTGGTAAAAATAAATAAATAATAAAGAAATCAAGAAATCAAATCAAGCTGTAATAGTTGCAGAACTAGAGTATTACTAGATTATTACTCTCTACTCACTCATCCTGTGGGTGACGTAACAGGGGGCAAAACATAGTCACCACCTTACGGTGGAGACAATAACAGCATTGTACAGAGTTAAAAAGTGAATTTTGACCATCCGAGAAATAAAGATAAATAAAATGCATACAAACAATGCAACAATACAGTAGTACAATACTAGTCTCTAGTATTGTACTACTGTATTGTTGCATTGTTTGTATGCAGACCAGGTGAAAAAGTCAAGTCAGGTGCCTATATCCCACAGAGAAAGTTTCCGAATTGGCATTGGTGTTAGTCTATATAGACGCCTGGCATTTCTATCACTGAGGTTCCAGTCGTACACTCTCAAGAGTTACAGACCAATCAGGGTTCCATTTGTTTCCTAACTATCTCTAATTTAGCTGCCCGCTGGAACTCCCTCAAGTACCCCTAGGGGTCCCCCACTCTGGGAAGCCATGCTCTGTAAGACACCCTCGACTCTAACCTGAAGAGGGACTTCAGTCTCTTAAGAATAGAGTCACTCACAGCGCGGTGGAGCACTCCTTATGCAGAACACTTAATCCAGACCCTTCACCCTGTCACCGTCCCGGCGGACAGGAGCGAGCACCGATCCAATTCCACTGGCCAAATTAATGTCTTCCTTCAACTTAATTAAAAAATTAAAATGT
>CM076987.1:25860865-26170865 GCA_039105355.1 Benthosema pterotum | reverse complement strand
TGGTTGGATATGATGAATTTTCACCATGTCAATGGATTTCTTTAGACGCTTCTTTTTTCTGAGAGTGTACAAATGGAACCAAATGAACCCGTTAGGGTTCATTTGGTTGCATTTGTACACTCTCAGAAAAAAAATTGAAAATGGGTGGAATTCCCCTTTAAACATCTGCATTACTTAATTTCCAAGAAGTACTTTTACAGATATTTGGAAGAATTGTTATCTTTGATCAATGTTTGCCTGTTATCTCGCCTAAGGCTACGGACATATGTTGGACTAAATCATATCCAAAGACAAGAACATATATTCCTGTTTTGGATCTGAGACTGAGAGGTTAAAGTAAATGCTAGTCCACGGCTCAAATGTGAAATAAACAATGGAAAACCATTGGAAAATCATAATGCGATTACACCGAAAATAACTATTTTCCAACTTATTAGTATATTATCGCTAAGGTCAAACAAAATCCTAGCTGCTTCCCTCCACCCAAACAGAGCATGCCTGTATTGTATGTCCATTTCAACACACAGCAGCAGTAGCACCGTCATGTTACCTGCACTAGAGTTGTTAGTACAGTTACAGTACCGGTGTACCGCTGAGTTCACACGCACATGGGTGTTATTTTATCATTTGACAACCCTATATCTCTGTTCATTTAAACCATAAGGCATTTTGTTGGTGTAGGCTTAATAATAATGCTTTCATTCATAATTATTCTAGCATTTGTATATGTGTTTGTTTTGTATAAGTCAATTTGGGTTAGTTTAAAGGAGGTAAGGAAGTGTTACACACTTCAATGAATTAATCAGTCCATATCAGTGTGGTTGGATGTTGAGCTTTACTGGACAGTTCTGCAAAACAAAGATTTATACACACACGATGAGACGACATGTTTTGCCCAGCCCTCACTCAACAGGAATGTACTGACTTCCCCCGACTGACTGACTGGACAAATACATAATCCATAAACAATCATATCACTAGTTAGGTTTACATGACAAAATTACAGTCTTTCAAATAGTATAATATCCAATATGGCATATTACCATTGCAGTGAGTTAGGAATATTACATTCATAACAGACGCACACACAGTAACTGTTTTAGGGTCTACTGCAGCCTGGCCTCTAATTAGCATTAGCTGAGCTAATCCACCAGAATACCAAGCAGAACATGCAGTACATATCATATTGTGGTCGCATATGGCCATCTTTCCCACTCCAAACATACGCCCATCTATTCCAATATACTGTTTCATATGTCTGTATGAACCCACTTTGATATCTCACCTGCAAAACAAAGATTTATACACACACGATGAGACGACATGTTTTGCCCAGCCCTCACTCAACAGGAATGTACTGACTTCCCTGACTGTCAGTAACCTACTTCTCACTGGTGTGTTGCCCTCTAGTGGCGGAAAAGTGCGACTGCACTGTCTACATTTGCAAGCAGGCAAGAAATCTACTATTTGAGTATAAACCATTACATAAAACAATGACAAAAACAAAATACATAGAGAAATCCTTCCTCGCAGCCTAAGGTCAGCTAGCAAGGGGCTCCTGAAAGTCCGTAGGGCGAAATATTTGTCTAAAGGTGAACGGGCCTTTGCCATTAGAGCCCCTAAGCTTTGGAATGCACTCCCCGACCAGATTCGCCTCACTGATTGTCTTTCCCGTTTTAAATCACTTTAAAAAACCCATTTGTTCCAAAAGGCATTCCTATAACTTAAGTTTTATTTGTTCTGTAGTCCTGCTCTTTTACTGATCCTCTTTCTTTCCTTAATTTTTATGCTTTTGTGTCTGTTCTTATCTAAATTTGTCTCTCCTGCTGTATAGTAGAATATCGATTATTCTTATTTTCTCTGTCTTGTGAATGTAATGCTTCTTTTTCTGTTGTGCAGCACTTTGTCTGGCTTTTGCCTAGAGAGGTGCTATATAAATGAGTCATTCCACGGAAACGGTATCATTTGGCCTTTTTTTCCCCGAAATTTTGACCGAAAGGTTTCACTTTTCTGAATAGCCCACAATATTAAGGACATCTTCAGCTGTAAGAAAAACATAATTTCCCATCTCAGGCATTCAATTTATTTTTTTATATATCTTTTAACATGTTAATTGATAACGGAGTTGAGCCAATTAAGTTCATAACGGAGTTGTGATTTTTGTACTAAAGATAGTCACTACTCTAACTGAGTTGAGTAAGAAGAGAAGACTTGGCATGTCTGAGGTTACAGAATCAGATATATTGTTGGAATAACAAACAGAATCTTTATAACGAATTGTTTTATATCATTATTTCATGTAACGGAGTTGAGCTGTTATGATTTACGACCACATGTGAGAGTACAAAATGCCTCTAAAACGGTGTAAAATGAGATTTTAAATTGCCACTTTCTGTAGCATGATGGTCAGAAGAGTTGTAGAATACTACTTCCTATTGTTGATGTCACTAAAGGGCCAGTTAATTGTTGTTATAGAGGGAAGAATGACTTGTGTAACGGAGTTGAGTGCAACTGAGGGACACAGCTATATAAAGTCATTTAAATGATTAATCATCTATTTATTCAAAAACTAAACATGTCCAGCAATAAAGTACAGATAGATAGATATGCTCATGACATAATTTTTGGATTTTTGTTGATGTTTAATAGTCATATGTCAAGTCCACTTTCATCGATGGCCACTGGGGACATGGAAAAATGGACAAAATAGGGGGTGTCTACTGAAAGAAAACAAGATAATTTCTGATATGAAGCTAAAATCCATGTAATGTTTACACAATATTAAAGGGAACATTTCAATTGATTAAAAAATCTTTTAAAAATATTTTTCAGTGACTCCATCAATAAAATACAGCTAAAACGGTCAGAGGGACTGCAAATGATACCGTTTCCGTGGAATGACCCAAATAAAGTTTTGTTGCAACTTATATTTTCACCTTGGTTAGTTTATATAAGTATAAAACCTTGACATCATGTGTGTTCAATGATCATTCATTGATTTGCTTTTATAGGCTATATAATGTGTGTGTGGGATTTTGGTGACAAACATTTAAAAATCTGTATGCCTAATGAAACATAAACTTAAACAGCTAGGTTTCACTCTCACTCTAACATATATGCAGAATTGATAGAAATCAAATTGAGATAATATGTTGGTCAGTTTGTGTTGGTTCAATGAGTATTGCATGAAGATTTAGGCACTGAATGCATAAAACCTCCTCCAAATACTTAGTAGGCTACGGGCAGTAAAAGCACTTCAATAGCACTTCAATAATAGCACTTCAATAATAACTTCAATACATTATATAATAGTAGGCTTAAACACAGAACTGAATCAGTGTATCAAATGTAAAAACAATAAATAGGCTTATCGGCATGCGTAATCATCTACATCCCCACTCAAAACGCAGTGAACTCCCGTGCGTAAAGCAAGATTCTAAAACCTCAAGAGAGAGGCAATCATAAAGTGGCCGCGCGTAAACGAACGATCTCTATTTTTACAGTAGCCTAATTAGTTTACTTACAGGGATCTTGTCTTCGGCCGGTGGAGAGAGTTGCATCGTGGCTGTGTGTTTTCTTTTCACAGAGAAATGATACGCAAGACTCAGACCGCGCGAAGAAAGTTAGAGTTTGTTTAACGGATCGAGGTCTAGTACGCTATACAGGTCGAGAAGAAGAAAGAAAAATAAGCAGAGGCAATCATTGTGAACAGCAACATGATCGACTCCAAATGACAGCCATCCTTACGAGCCGCGCAATTGGCAGTCCAACTATAACACGCACACCACACATGCACACCGGACTGACTGTGGCGATGCTGCTGCTGCGTGCGTGCCGTGCGTCGATGCCCCCCGCCGCCGCCAGCCCAGCGCCGCTCATTTTGATATTAACGGTTGTTAATATGAGGCGAATCGTCGTAGCCTAGTTGGGAGTTTTCCCGGAGCTGTCTCCGTCCATATACGCGCTGACCCAATTACTAACGTGCTGCTGGTACTACCGGTTAGTGCCGTCATGTATTAAAAAGACTACTAAGTGTGTGAAGAGAGACAGAGAGGGAGTGTGTGAGAGAGAGAGAGAGAGAGAGAGAGAGAGAGAGAGAGAGAGAGAGAGAGAGAGAGAGAGAGAGAGAGAGAGAGAGAGAGAGAGAGAGAGAGAGCGATCTGAGGGCTGCTGGTGGTGGTGATTGGTGGTGGTGCCTTGCTGCCCACCACTGGGAGAAAGTGATATTAAAGAGTGCCGGATTGGCCAGATCGATCACTTTGGTATAGCCTAATTATGATAGGATGTGTGTGTGTGTGTGTGTGTGTGTGTGTGTGTGTGTGTGTGTGTGTGTGTGTGTGTGTGTGTGTGTGTGTGTGTGTGCGCGCGCGTATGCACGCAAGAGAGACATTGATTTATTGATTATGTCGTTAGCAGTTTTAGAATTACAATAGGCCTACATTTTAAGCACCCAACTCAACACAAGACTATGAGTGCATTACATCATAAAGCATTTCTACTTCTACCATGTTCACTTAATTTAGAAGAGATTCAGAGAGATGTAGATGTAGCACATACAGTATAGACTCCAAAGGCAGGAAAACACAGTGGGGGTAAAAATAGAAAATAATTGTATATATTGAGGGGAAAGGGGAGTGATGGAGTAATCATGTCATCAAGAGGCCAGTTTCAAACTACAGGTGGCCTTTCAGAGCTGTTTTGTGGGAGTCGAGGGATTCGCATGGCTGCACATGATGACTTGTTGAACTTCCTCTGGAAGATCTGGAAGGTTCCGGGGTGCGGGGTTAGATCCCCGGCCGGGTAATAGCAAAGACTATAAAAATGGGAACCAACACCTCCTTGCTTGGCACTCAGCATCAAAGCGATGGATTGGGGGTCAATTCAACGAATGATTCCCTAGCATATAGTTCTCCGCTCCAAGAAGGGTCAAATGCAGAGTAATATGAGTGACTGATCATTCAACTTTGACTTATTTTGGAGGTGTGTCAAATCTTGTCGACCAGAGCCGTTGCAATATGCGGAAACTCTGTCGTCAATCCCCCAAGCCTGGCCAAACTCCTGATTAACCATCAAATTCACAATGGCTGCTAAGTGGAAACACCATATCGCCTTCCTGAAAGTAGGTAAGGAATGGAGCTGGAATTGATTTACGCTACTGTACTGGTGTAGCAGGTGGCTACAGCCTCTGTCATGATGGCCTCCAAAGTCTAGTATCTGCCCCGGACCAAAGGGATGTCCCTTTGGTCTAGTGGTTAAGATGTTGGACTTTCACATGGGAGACATGGTTCAAATCCCGGGCGTTACACAGGCACACACTCAGGTACAATACATGGCTAGTGTTTGAGTTAATATTTTCCTTCCTTGCCAACCTTAGGATGACGTTATCTTTGAGTCTCTGAAGTGTTGTTGTCCAACAGTCTCTGAACAAATGTTCAGCTGTTGCAGCAGTTGTGACTGTAAGTCTGCAGACAAACACTCATATCAGGTGGTACTACAGATGAATTAAAGTGGACCCACCATGAATTTAAAATGTATCATATAAATGTTGCCTTTTAACACATTTTATACACTTATTTTGTCCGGTAGTCTAAACAACCACTCAGATTTCCTATTTTCTCAGTGTGCTATTTGGTTGACGTACCATAGATGTCCACAAAACAGCTCCCCACTCACTGCTTCCCCCTGCCCACCTCAATGTTGCATGGTGTCAGTTGGTTTTCTTTGAGAGAGGGTGTGTGGATACCATGCATAGTCCATACCCACGACTTAAAGGGTATGGCAAAGTTGAAGGGGAAGGACTATTAAAATTGGTAATTATGATGACATCAGGACAGGGAGAATCCGAGTGTCCATTCATGCACCACCATTCAGACGCACAAAGAAAAGGACAGATTATCTCCATATAGCTCTGAAAAATGCAAAATTCATGGTGGAGCCCCTTTAACACTCAGTGACAGATGCTAGTGCGACATATTCTAAATTGTTTTGTTTTTCCTAAGGAAAGTATACAGGAAGCTTATACGCACTGATTAAATCTGATCATTCCATAGCAACAGATGGTCAATTAGTACTATTAGGCGTAGTACTCATGTTTGTGTTTCTGTGTGTGTGTGTGTGTGTGTGTGTGTGTGTGTGTGTGTGTGTGTGTGTGTGTGTGTGCGCGCGCGCGCGCGCGCGCGCGCGTGTGCGTGTCAATGACAATGACAGGCTTTATCCAAGCCTTGTCATCATTTACACACACATGCACCCCCCATAATCTACTCACGGCGTGCGGCGGTGGTGGTGGGCGTCCTGCTGTGTCATCATCCAGGGCCCAGTAGGAGGATGAGGAGCGGTCTAGAGCCAGCCCATGCAGCTCCACAGCCAGGTGGTACAGAGCATCGCTGTGGATGGACGAAGACTCGCTGAGCGCCGTGTTCGCCCTGGGAAACGCCGCCCCGCCTATAGACAATATATAGACTTTTTGGTAACACTTTACTTGAAAGTACATACAGTGTATGTGTGGCTGTGTGTGTATGTGTGTGTGGGTACTCTGACAGGTTATCACCGTTAGTTGTTTTTTTTATCTCCAGAAGCGTCACTCTGCTTCTTCAGAACATACAGTATTATAATTTCTAGTGCTTGTAATCAGATTAATCAGGATTGATTGTGTGCTCTTGCATGTCTGCGTGCACATGTGTGGATTAGTGTGTGTGTGTGTGTGTGCGCGCGCGCACGTATGTTTGTGTACAGTTATTTTAGCGATACAGACTGTAACCATAGTAACACCATGCCAGGCAGTATGCTCGTATTTCAGAACCATGGACAGCTCTCACTCATGTGTGTGTGTGTGTGTGTGTGTGTGTGTGTGTGTGTGTGTGTGTGTGTGTGTGTGTGTGTGTGTGTGTGTGTAAAAAGATTACAACCCAATATGCAGAGTAACAGGAAACAAGATTTCAACACATTTAATAAAGAATGAGGCTGAACAAAAGTCGAACTCAAGAATCAAGACAAAAATTGTACGCTGAACCGGAGCAGGAATGAATCACATGCATCTTAAGTAGAACGAGAGGAAATGACAAGATAACAAAAACAGTCAACGCAGTCGTGCATCAGCAACATTAACAAAAAACTAGACAATGGATGTTTACATTTTAGGCATTTAGCATATGCTCATAATCCATGGTGACTTACAACTTGAACAAAAGAAAAAACATGGTATTAAATACACCATGTGCTGTACATACAAAAATAGTCAGAAGACCATAACAGTATAAAGTTTATATAGGCTAATACTATGCATACTATTTATACTATATAGTGCTAACTTTACATGAAATGCCAAAGTGCTAAATAAGAAATAAGTTGAGCCTTTGCAATTTGCATACACGCATAAGTCAATGCTAGGACAAGTGCCGACTACAAGTGTAAGTTTAAGAATGCCCTATGCAACTTCAACACGATGAGGAAGCAGAGCATTAAATGGTAAGTGGTGTTCAATGTGCTTTACATAGTGCATCACATTCATCGACCCACCCACACACATTCATAAACCGAACCCACGCAATTCACAAACACTACATCGGGAGCAATCTGGGATTCAGTATGTTGCCCAAGGACGCTTTGACATGTAGACAGGAGGAGACTAGGGATTCAAACCGCCAACCCCACGGGTCATTGGATGACCTGCTCTAACTCCTGAGCTACAGCCGCCCCCTCTGCACCATTTAGCGCAAGTAGCTATCGAACAGCAATAAAACCATCAAATGTGTCACAGTGTTTTTCACAAAGCTCAAATTAGATTTAATTGGAAGCAGAGAGAGCAACTCAGAGCTGGAATAAAGGCACAATGAGGCCGTGTGTATGAAACTCTAACTCATGTGCAACCATATACTCCGATAGCCAGCCCGCATGAGCCACCACTGTGAGTTGCCCCACGCAGGAAACGCGCACATGCACACGCACACACACTTGGAGGACAGCGCAGGGACAATAGAGGATGGACTCTACGGTAGGTCTAGTTGTGTAAGGTGTTCTTGTTCTGTTCCAGGGAAGAGAGCTATAGGACAGGTCATGACATCAGAGGGGCCCTGCAACTTCCACAGTACTCACCTGAGTAGGCGGAGGACGGGGATCGGCGCAGAGTCATGGCTTTACAGGTAGAACGCTTTTAAGCGAAGCCAGATTCTTAAAGAACTCCCGGGACAGAATCCCTGACGATATCTTTCTTCTGAGCCGACCCACGTTGGTCATCCTTGGTGGCTTCAAGTCTGACAAAGTCGCGACAGACAGACACGAGTCTTCATCGCTGTCCGAGATGCCAGCCAGGGAACGAAACACAACAAAAAGCAACAACGCGGTGACCCAGTGCTGCAATCCTTGACACGGAGGGAAGCTAAGCTCTGCTATAAGGCTAATGCTCTCCACTGTAAGTGGCTGAGTAACCATCCGGGTTGATGGCATGGGTGACTTGTCAACAGAAACTCGTACAAGTTCAGCGTATTGTCCTATTGCACAACAACAAGATATTTGCTGGCTGACAGAAAGCTTACAAGCTATTACCATTAAAGCCATTTGCAGACAACTACATGTGTGTAAAAGACTGGCTGTCAGTCCCCAAACTGGTTGACATGCAGGCCGTTTGGCTGGGGAATTATGAAGAGATTATGGTTCCTAGTAATGTGTGCTAATTACCTTGCCTTCTGTTAGGTTTTAGCTGCAGAGCTGTGGCTTCTTCACTGTCAGCCTTAGAGTACTATTATTGACTATATTGTCATTATATATATTGTCATTCAGAACCATGGAATGATCGGTTTGGTTGTTCGGTTAGTTAAGCACTTACAACACTTAACACAGCGCCAGGCCGTAATTCAACTCAAGAAGGATATGGAATATTATGGTATATTTATTTACGTTGTAATATAAAATGAGGAATATATTTATTATGCTTTGGTGATTAATTGGTTCAGCTCTTAAGGCAAGGCACTAGCGATGTAAATTATAAATTAATTGATATGTTTTGCTAAGGTTGTTTCAAAGTCTGGCACTCTACTGACTGAGTTATCCATACACAATAATTTGCTTAATTGTTGTTAACAATAAAACAACCCATAAGGCGGCACCAAACAGTAAGCAATGTGAACAATATGCACAAATAAGCAATCCGAGGGTGGAGCTTACTGGTCAAGTGATTCCCATGAGTCAAGGAACATGTAGAAACAAGTTCCACTTAATCCCTTAATGAGAGAAAATGCTCAGTGTGTTGAGTCAGTGTGAACACTCATTAATTAATAATCAACAAAATTAGTCAATGCCACTAACTAACTAACACATATACTATATATATATATATATATATATATATATATATATATATATATATATATATATATATATATATATATATATATATATATATATATACATACAGTATATACTGTATATATACTGTATATACATATAGAGTATAGTATATGCTCTACATAAACTCACACATTCTGCCAGTAACCGTATCTGATGCAGTGGTACTTTTGCATAATGACCCTTCTGGATTAAACATTAAGCAGCACACACACGCACACGCGCGCGCGCACACACACACACACGCACACGCACACGCACACACACACACACACACACACACACACACACACACCTCCACTCTCTGTCTCCAGTTACGGCTACAGGTACAGATATATCCCCTGTGTTAAATATTAACGGGGCACGCAGCGCTCGCTTGTAATCGAGGAAACCGCCAAGAGGTCAAGTTCAGTCAAGGAGCCGTTTTGTTTGTTGTGGTTGCGGTCACTTAGTGGCCTAACATTGTAGCGTTAAGTGTGGTCATGGAGGGCAGGGGTCAGGGCTTATGCCGGTTTGAGTTCCTCTCTCTCAGTCTAGCCACACATACGCGACAAAGGGCGACAAGATGCAGCTTTGACCTTATTGTTTTAAAGCTGCAGTGAAAGGGAAACGGTGGATATTTTATTATGAATCCCACCTGAAACGCTGGCTCGTTAAGTTTTTGAACCAATCAGAGCGTTCAGCAGTGATGCCCAAGGTGCCATTCAAGTTTTATTTTATTGTTTAACCCTGGCTGGTAAGCACTGGCAGTGTCCGTGGGTTCAACTCTTGATAACCGATGGCCTTTACTGTGTGTCAGTCCCCCATCTCTCTCAGGCATTGAAGGAGATTCTCACGCCTCTGTGGAGTGGACTCTGACATGTTCCAGAGTAGAAAGAATATATACCAGAGGATTGTAGCGCTGGAGATGGATGAAGGTGGATGAAGACAGTCTCACGGCAGAGGAAAGAGAGATGTGGGGAGATGTGTTGGAGAAATATTTGATTATAACATTCGGGAGATCATAAAGAAGAACAAACTGAACCGCCGCCTATGAAATTATCAAGAACGGATGCGATGATGTGTGTTCCTGTGGTGCGGACAGTGTTGGTCTATATTACTTAGGAAAGTAACTTCTTTACTTTACTCATTAGCCCTTAGACAAAGTAATATCATTACTTTACTTATTACTGGAATTGAAGAGTAATATATTACATATTACGTTATTACTTTCCCAAGTTCTCAACACCGCCTTTGAAAAAATAGAGATGTACAACATAATCTGTTTAGCGAGCTCTTTTTAGAACTGAATCCAATTTATTGGAATAATAATAGTCTCGATTCTCACAAACTGTACCTGAAAACAAAGCCAACAAAATCTGTCTCTTTGACTTTTTAAACTTCACAATTGTTTTCAAAGACAGTTGAGGTCTTGTATTTTAAAATAAAATACAAAATAAAGCAGTGAGGGATTTGTAGTTTACATAGCTGTGCGCAGGATGCAGCGTGTGGACTAGATCTACAATCTACTGCACATCTCTGTTGTTACAGTACCTGTCGATAGCTTGTAAATCTGTTCTATTTTTGCATGCAACAACAAGCTCATTTTAAAAAAGTAACTTGGCGTTACTTGCAAAGTAATGCGTTACTTATTACCCATTTTTGTAGAGTAATCTCGTTACTTTACTTTTTGGAGCAAAAGTAATAATATTACAGTAATATGTAATCTAAAATTAGTTACTGCCCAACACTGGGTGCGGAAAGTGCGAGTGAACTTAAGAACTTGGCCACGATGGATGACTTGGCAAAGCTATACATACTTGCACATCAGAGGGCTTTGCGGTCTTTCACATCCCGTGCCGACTCTGCCAAGAGGGTCTGTCTTCCGAAATGAGCTGGGCCCAGACTGAGAGGTAAACGAAAAGGAATACAAAATTAAAACACCTCAGTGGTGACCTGAAAACCCAGCATGGAGTGGATGGCGACCAGTTGAAAGAGCCGAGGCATGCTGGAAATGCTGGGTTGGGCCAACGGTCACAGGGCTTTACATCCTCAATGTTTGGCATAGCCCTGGCCTGTACCATACTGCACGATTCAGCCAGAGCTGCTATTTCTGGCAGGAGGAGAACTCAAGAATTAAGAAGAAAAATGAACAGTCCAAGAGGTGTCTTTGGGCTTCAGGACTGGGAATCCCTTACCTTAGCTGTTAAAAAATTAGCAGATCTTAGTGGTGGTGTGCTGTGTGAGCTTGTAAATCTGTTTATTATTATTCATAGACCTAAACTCTCATTAAGACACTTTAGGGGCCCTATTTTGAGTTTCTTAAGAATGACGTCTTAAGTCTTAAGTCAAGACATGGAGGTGTGGCAAAGCTGTTTGGCTGTTTTGAGTGGCCAAACAGCTTTCCACACCTCCAAGTTTTGACTTAAGACCTTTTGACATCAGAGACACTGACTCACTGCTAAATTATCTAAAACCACATATTACACACAGAAAAGTGTTTTAAATCTTCTAAATGTTAACATATTAATGGATTTTTGCAAAAACGGTGAAATGTCTCTTTAAGAAATAGCATAGAATCTGGTCTCAGGTAGTGACTGCGTTAATAAAATGGTTTCGGTCTCAACCTAAAACGCTGAGGATGTGACACACCGAGGGGAGTGTAAAGTGTAAACAGAACCTTTTGGTCCTCGATCGCTGGCTGTCTCCCGCCCCCACAACGCATTTCAAAAGGGAGATCATTCAACCACTATATTCTTCAAGCCATACTTAAAGGCATGCATGCCCCATAAATAGAGTGAAACGTGTCACGCCTACACACACACACACACACACACACACACACACACACACACACACACACACACACACACACACCACACACACACACACACACACACACACTCACGCACGCACGCATCATAATCGCATACATATATCATGCACATATGGCAATACATGCATCTTCTATTGTCTCACACAGAATGCTCTCTCTGCCTTCCTCACACTCATATACAGACACTCGCACTCTCAATTCTACCTCAAGATATGCTTTCTGTCCCCCCCCCCCACCACACACACACACACACACACACACACACACACACACACACACACACACACACACACACACACACACACACACACACACACACACACACACACACACACACACACACACACACTGATTTCCCCAGCCGACCGTGACCTGGTTCACATCTTCCTGGAGTAGGACCCAGAGTAATAGAAGTAGAATTTCGTTGTGGATCAGGTTTAGAAATCTTGTATCTCCATATTTCACTTTTTACATCCTTTTATGATTAGATCGCCATTCATTTGACGATAAAATTGCATAAGTCCCTCCGAGCCGAGGCATTTGGTCCCGAGTCTCAAGCAAATCCCAAGTTTTTCTGTTGTGGGCGTGTCAAGTCGAGTCGAGTTGCACATTATTTTGAGTCAGGTAGAGTCAAGTCACCGGTTGTCGAGACAAGTCTCAAGATGTCCTGACCGGGTCCCTCTTAACAACAAGTCAGAATCCAAACAGGGCCGCTGGTCTGCTTGTCAAGTCAAGTATTTTACCTTCAGGTCCGAGTTGAGTCGAGTCGCAGCAAAAATGTGCCTTGAGTCCGACTCGAGTTGAGTCAGTCCGACTCTGATAAAAAGTGAGGGGTGTTATAAACAAACACTTGGGCATATAGAAGCCCATAGACATGGCTGCAAATGATGTCATGTGTAGTGCCATAAACCAAGTTTCCGATGAGAAAAGGTCGTCGAACATTTTGCTCCACAAAATCAACAGTGGTATCATAGTCAGTATAGTGTGAACCACATACTGTAGTACCGGTTATGAGATGCCAATGCTGGATGCCTCAAAGCAGAGATTCCTGCATGTACAATCCTTGTACTTGGCAAATGAAGTGAAGCTTAAATATACCGCTGTGTGCTAAATTATGCTAACAGGCTTATATTACACCTAAGCTGTTAAATATAGACACTAAGAGAGCAGAAATGATCGCTCATTCACAGTCCCTAATGACGTATATAATATTGCCCTAAAGGGAGCATCATTTAGTTGTTGTTTTTTTTCCTTAGATGAAAATGACATCCATGGCAGTGGTTCCCAAAGTGTGGTCTGGGAACCCTCAGGAGACCTTGAGGGAGTTCCAGGGGGTCTCCCACCGTCCCCAGCTAAATTATTGTTTGGGACCAAGTGCATCCTGATGGGTGTGTAGCTGTGTGTGTTGTACAAATGGAACAGAACAGACTCAATGTGATTTTACTGAATAAATGTGGGTCTCAGAGTTATAAGTTGCATTGAATGTCAAACCGAGGGTCCTGAGAGAGCAGTGTCATAATAATTTAGGATATTTCATTTTTGTTTGGTTTCAGTTAGTGTTTACATTTTATTTTCTAATTCGGTTAGTTTTAGTTAGTTTTTAGGGCGTTTTAGTTGCTTAGTTTTAGTTGGTTTAATTTAGTTTTATCTCAGTTATTTTGTTTTTTTCCGCCTCCCTGACTTTGCATCTCTGTTGTCTACCTCCCCCTGCTTGTGTGAGACTGTTTCCACCTGTGCTTCCAGCTGAAGGCTCTTTGGTTAATTAACTTGAAGGTAGAGTACAGTATATTAGGGAGTCTGTGTCATTAATTAGGTTGCTGGATTATAATGTTGTGTTTGACTGTGAGGGCTGAGAATCAGCTGATTTTTGCACATTTGTTATATTGCCCTGAGAGGATTTACCTGAGTTTAAGTCAAGACTGTTTGAGTGCAACTTGTAGTTGGGTCGGAATAGTGTTCCTGACATATTTGGCAGGTATAGGATTCAAAAAGATCACCGTCATTAGAACTCATTCATTAGAAAAGATACCATTAAAAATAACAATCTCAGCAATGATAGTTTGAAAACCGAACTTTGGTCCGGTATTGCCAACTTTGATAGTGGTAGGCCTACTAATTGGTATTGTGTTTTATATATTTTTAATTGTTGATCTTTGTCACATGAACATCTACAATATACTATCTATAATAATAATAATAATAATATAGATTTGTGGCACTTTCCCAAGTAATCAAAGTGCTTTACAATGGTCCATTCATTCATTCATACATTGGGAGGTGAAGTGGGCGGTGACACCTTCCCTCGCTTCCCACATACACACACCAGTGGTGAACTCACTCCGAAGGACTCGTTGGAGGCATGAATTTGGGGTTCAGTGTCTTGCTCAAGGACACTATTGTAGTGGTACTTTTAGAAGTGGGGGGACGCCTCTTAAAGGGGAATTCCACCCATTTTCTTTTTTTTCTGAGAGTGTACAAATGTGAACCAAATGGACCCTAGCGGGTCCATTTGGTTCCATTTGTACACTCCCAGAAAAAAGGAAACTCATTACCATGGTGAAACACATCTTGATGATGTCATCAAGTTGTTTTTCACCATGCTAATGTTTTTTTTCACCTAGATTTCTAGGAAACAGAATGGGGGAACCTTTTTATCATGTCCACACAACATCTCTAAGGTATATTAACTTAATATACTTAGAGATGAAAATAAGTGGAATTCCCCTTTAAGACACGTGCATGCACATTTGCAGTAAGTATAGCATTGAGAACGATTGTTTACAATGCCTAATTGTATCCATAAAAGTACAGTAAATAACAAGACAAAAAATTATAGGGCCTATAATAGGCCTACTTTTGACCCAAAAATATTTTAGATGTGAGAAGTGGGGGGACACCGTCCCCCCGCGTCCCCCCTCCACTACACCCCTGACTATGACATCTAGACAGGGGGAGCCGGGAGTCGAACCACTGACCCATGGGATCATTGGATGATATGCTCTACCCCCAAGGCTGTACATTTTATTTTGAATGAAATTTCATTTTTTAAGTGTATTCATAGGCTATTTTAGTCACTTGATAGCCTATGTATTGGTGTTATTCTAATTTCAGAGTACTGCTATTATCCAGTAGTTTCACTATAATCAGTCACCATACGCTTTTCAACAAACATCTCTGGATGGAATCAACACTGAGGGCCTGCATGCTTGATGCGCCAAATTCAAATTCCAGTAGGGCCTAATATCAAAGAGTTTTGAGCAAGCTATGTGGAGGTCAAACTGTTGTCTTTATCTCCAAGAATGGCGAGATCCAGTAGTGACCAAAACCAAAACTGTTTATGTCAATTGTTTGGCCTTCCTAAACACACACACACACACACACACACACACACACACACACACACACACACACACACACACACACACACACACACACACACACACACACACACACACACACACACACATCACAGTACTGAGTACTGTACCTGTAGTGTCGAACCCTACTGTAATTTGTAGTATGGCTCCCTCGTGCGGTCGATTTCAGCATCACACCATCACCACCATAACACTGGTAAGAAAAAAAAATAGGCTACTAGGCCTGTACGACATATTTTACTATATCACATTCAGTAAATGTTCATCTGGGGCAAAAGGCTCTGATGTTATCTAGCTTTGGTCCATAGTTCCTCTGATTCTCATTCTCATCTCATTATGGCCCACACCCCATCATCAGGTGTTGTCACAAATGGGCAATTCTCAGCACCTGATTTGTAGCATCTTCTTCACCTGTGTTTGACACAACAAGCACTGACAAACGTCTTCGGACCGAAACGTTTGCTTTTTTAACCAGTAAATAAAAGAACCAATGGTATTCTAAAGTCTCATTCAATGATTGCTTCCGTCATTGTAAGAGTGAGTGTCGAGCGAGTCAGTCAAGTTGCCCTGCAGAATCATACATGGCGCATCTAGTCTTGGTTTGCACTTTGCAGAATGCTTGTTTGTTGCTGATAGCATACAAAACACAGATTAAACTTCGCAGTTAGGGTTTACATCACTTACCCCTTGATTCCTATTTTGGTTGTTTCCCTCCCATTTTGGATTTATTCTCCCAGTTGACCTGCCAGTAGCCTACATTATGCTCCTCTCCTCTGCACGTGGACTTTTTTTTTCTCAGGGCATTACAGAAGGACTAATGTCTATAAATAATGGCAGTCTGCAGTTTTCTGAAAGAAGAAAAAAAATGCTTAAAAAATAACCAATTATAATTATGTGACTGTTGTAGATAGCCATTATGATCACTGATCAGTATGTAACGTATACTGTGTGTAATCGTAATACTGTATGTAATCGTAATTTGTAGCATGGTTCCCTCGTGTGGTGTATTTAAAGAGCAGGCCAAAGACAAGTCCAGTATTCCCTACAATATCCTACTTTTTAGTAGGCATATAAAAATGTGATTCACATATCATGAATATGATGTGTTGTGCTTTTTAATTATATTACCTTACTGCATTTGTTTTTTTGTGCTATCCTTTTTGACTAAGTGTTTGATTGTTGTACTGTGTATGTGTTTACGTCATTAAATATTAAATCAAGTCAGTTAATTAATCCACTCTGCAGAGCAGTCTATATGTAGTCCAGAAGTGCATTGTAGGACTACAAACATGACACATCTAGTCAACCAATCAGAGTGAGAACCTGAACCATCAGTGTTGCCACGTCCGCTTGTAATAAGCAATGTTTTTTAATTTAACTAAATATTGGTAGATTATATTGGTAGATTTGATAGATTGATTGAATGAGGCAGTGCTGCATTTAATGCAACTCAATACAGGAATTGTTCCCTTGTTTACAGAAGGATCCACCTTGTTCAATTCATGAAAACATTTAGAGAAATATACACTTCTATAGACAAAAACAGGAAAAAGGGAAAAGGGAAAAGGGGGTGGGTGGGGTGTGGGTATCTGGTACCAGATGCTGTAGGCTACTGTGTTGTCAACCCTAATCCATACCAGCCTGTGAAAGAGGGCAGGAGTGACGTGGGTTTGGTGAGTGAGGCCTGACCAATTTGTTTTGGGAAGTCTGGAGCCACAGCCTTGTTTTAAGGGACTCAATTTCAGTTGTGGTGTTTTCTTGTAGCTTGTTGTTGTTCTAAAGTGTTGCTGCTATTGGACTTGTTTCTTAATGTTTTAAACCAGCTCATACTTTTTCATGTCAAGTACCCCCAGTTTACTTGGCTAACAGTAGGACCACACTGTAGGTTACTTCTAAAAAATATTTTATGCCGGGAAACCCCTGTGTTGTTGCTAAAATGCCTCAAACATTTTCAAGATTGCTTATTTCTCTCACCCACACAACCTGGCAACAACGACAGCACCACGCCCCCCCCCCCCCACACACACACACACGCGCGCGCGCGCGCGCCGGGGTTTACAGCAGTGAGTCGGTGTGGAACACGTCAGTCACAGATATATTTATTCCAGCATGCAGTATGGTTGTTATAGTTAGACAGCATCAATGACATTTATCATATTATCGTCATCTGCGTTCCGCGGTGAGTGTGGAAAACTTTTACAAAACTTTTAACCGCTATACAATTTCTATGATGGCAGAACCGTTATGTTTTCAACCGTTCCGAAGGCTTAGCCTATATGATGGCAGAACCGTTATGTTTTTCCTCCTCATAATTTCACCGACTTTTTATGTCTAATTTTACAGTCTAGCATTCTTCTCAGTGTCAACCTGCCTCAGGTCCAAACAGTTAAAACAGTTCTCTGTTGTTCTAAATCTGTAGTTTTGTTGTTAAACTGTTGTTTTGTGTCGTTAAGCTGTAATTAAAAACTGCTGTCTGTTGTCTGCTGCTTCTCAGTTTGTGTAGTGTTGTGTTCAACTCTATAGTTACAGTAACAGCTTTCTCTTGTTTCACTGCTTGTTGTTAAGCTGTAGTTAAAAACAGTTAAAAACAGTAGGCTGTTGTCTCTCACTGTGTGTAGAGTTTTGCTTCCTGTTTTCAACACTTCCTTTGCTGTGTGTGCTGATGCAGCTAAACGTGCATTAGAGTCTAACATAGAAATAACTACACTGCTACATTGTTGCTCTGTTTGTTGGAGACCTGCAACTCTGTTTGGATTAAATACTGCCAAATGCCAATACTGTATTTATTACAATTATGCTACCTGCACAGACTGTCCCATGGCTGGACAAGTGAATAGGAAATGCACTTGTCAGAAGGAAGTGTCCTGCAAAATTTTAATGTCAATCCCTGGCCATTTATGTGCATGCAACTTTTCTAAACTTTCTCAGTATGATATGATATGAAATTTATTTGTAAAGCGCTATTCAAAACAGTGTTACAAAGTGCTGTACAGATGTAGAAAAATACATAAACAGAAGCAATGTACAATGAAATAAAAAGACAATTTTACAGATAGAAAAAAGCAAAAGGAACAAGAAAAGACATTAGTGAATAAAAAGACATTGGCGAAAGCCAAGGTTATGGAGTTGTTAAAAAGTACTCCCTAAAAAGAGAGGGTTTTTAACCTAGTTTTAAAAACAGCTACTGGTGGGGCGAGCCTAACATCTATCGGCGGTGTGTTCCAAAGCTTGGAGGGTAAAGGAACGATCACCTCGGGTGACCAAATTTGTCCGAGGGACAACTAAAAGGGCCTTGTTTGAGGACCTAAGGTTGTGACCAGGATTTGGAAGGGACAGCATCTCCCAGATGTAGATGGGAGCCAGTCCATTCAATAGTTTAAAAGTAATAAGCAAGAGAGGCAGATTTCCCCCAAATAATGTTTTGTTGCTCTTCTTAGAGTCTGTTGCGCGTACAGAGCTTCTCTTCACCGTGTACCCCTGAAGGGATATGCCAGACGACCTCCTGACAAGTCATTTAGACATCTTGTATATGCGCAATCTTGTTGTTCTCTCAGTCATGACCCCACTTTTTACTGAGGGTGAAAAGGGGAATCCTGGAGCATAGAGATCACAGAGAGCCATGCTGTTATCTAACACCGAAAACCAAATTTCTAAAAGATCCTGTGTTCTCTAGCCTTGAATCATGGAACTACTGTAGATATTATTGCACCTCCAGCTAGTACTTGAATCTACGTAAGTATTAAGTACTACAAATCAGTGGTTCTAATCCACTACATTTACTTATTTTGTAGATTTTGATTACAATATTCTTTGTGGAGAAAGTATGTCGATTTGATACTTTTAACAAAAAATCAGGTTGCACACACAGACACACCAACGAACAGACCGACGTGCAGAAACAACGGTCAGACATGTGGTCGGCAGGGCCGGATTAAGACCTCTGACCTCCTTGGCACTTGTACACATGTACATGCAAAATTTTGTGCGCACACACACATAGCAAAATAGCAGAAGTCACAGCCTATTCCTGGCCACTTAGTGCAATTTGACATTATTCGTATTTGACTCACATAGTAAGCAAAAAGGTTGAGAGAATCCGTCTGTGCCGGTTAAGTTCGGTGCTTTTAAATTCTATTTGTCAAGCCACCTGATGATGCAGGCAAAATGAAAACAAAGCATTGCTGGATGGTGGAATCAACTCTCCATCTGACACACACCTTGAACAGCCAATCTATGCAGCCACATTGTTGCTACATTATTTACCATTATTCTGATTAGTGGGGGAAATTATGTGGAGATTTCAAAGAAAAGAAGAATACAATTATACATATACTGTATAAGTACATAACAAAGAATGTTTGCTTTTTGCCATGTTTTTTTTAGAGTCTGGGCATTGTGTTGTAGTCTAAATATACATTCCTAAAATTGGTTTTACTACTTAATATCATACTGTATGTGCCCCAATTTTGAATGGTTTGAGCCTCAAGCACCTCTCACACTACAGGTGGTGGGGGCACTGATATGCAGATCTGTTATTATTTGGGTCATTATATAACTGATTAGAGATTAAACCAGGCCTGTTTCCAAAGTGGAAATGCAAATTTGTAACCCGAAGACTGAAGAAGAGGTAAGGTGCATTGATGACATCATCATGGGGCCAAACTCAGATGAGCTGTTCCTGAGAGCAATTTCCTTTAAAGCTCCTATAGGATACACAGAAGTTCAATTTCACGTTATTCCCCCTTTAAGGATTTGAGGTAGGTTGTCTGTCTAATGCCAGGTGGACCGTTCGTGTATAAACTAAAACCTGTACCCTCCCCACCACGTCCAGCTATAGGCTATGGACCAGCAGCAGCAGCGACACATGAGTGACGAGGAAGAAGAGGAAGACGAAGAAGAGGCAGTGGTTCTGCGAGAAGATATCAAGAGGAGGCGGAGGAAGAAGGCTGTCATCGCTCCATCATCTCCATCGCTGGCCTCCATGATGGATCAGATAGCCATAGAGTTCGTCCTGCCCACCACCGGGAGAAATGGACACAGCCCTGACACGGTGCTGCTGGAGGTGGCTGGAAACTGGACCGTGGAGCAGGTATAGCAAACTTGCATATGTTCCAGGGGGGCACCTGGTGGCCATTAAAAAAAAAAAAAGTTTGACCAGATTGACATGAAACACACAGACCTACTAAGTGGCTTGTTCCAAAACATGTAGATAAATCACATAGTGTCTAGAAAAGCATGTATTTGCATATTTAGTTGCTTATATTCTACAGCAGTGTTTTTCAACCATTTTCATACCAGGGCCCAATATTTATTCTGCATTTTGATGCAGTTGAGATTAGTCTCCCTCGGACCCAAAACCAAGGGTTTTCACAATTTTGTCCACAATTAGGAAAGAGACCTGGCAAAACAGTGGTCACTTAAGTAATTCAGGCAAAATATCGCAAACATTGCAAAATGCCATTATCAGGGCTGGGACTTAATATCAATAACTCAGTAATTGATATGAATCAATTCTCGCCTTCAGATGGTACAAAACTCTGCGGCTCGCCTCCTCACCAACACCAGGAAACGTGAGCACATTACCCCTATTTTAGCGAATCTCCACTGGCTCCCCATTACTTTTAGGATCGATTTTAAGATTTTATTAATTACTTTTAAAGCTCAAAATGGCTTAGCTCCCACTTATATCACTGACATGCTACAGCCTTACAACCCCTCACGATCACTTAGATCTTCGGATAGGGCCCTCCTTGTCCCCCCCAAAACTCGCCGGGTCACTCGGGGTGACCGAGCGTTTGCAGCTCGAGCACCCCAGCTCTGGAACGCTCTGCCCCTAGCCCTTAGATTAGCGGAGTCAGTGTCATCGTTTAAATCTGGTTTAAAAACCTATCTATACTCTAAGTGTTTCTGTTAACCCTATCCCTTATTTTCCTGTATTCTTGATTTCCGATTTGTGTGTTGTCCTGTTGTCAATGGTTGTTTTGTTTATTTTGTTCTTCCTATTCTATGTTCGACGTAGTGTTACTACTTGCCTGCAATCTGTAAAGCACTTTGTGACCTATTGTCTAGAAAGGTGCTATATAAATAAATTTCATCATCATCATATTAATCAATTACAGAAACAATAGCACAATTAAAACAACTCTTTTTTTTTATCACGCATAGATTTTGCAGCACAGAACCTTTTTCACTGGATGAATTTCAGGCGTACCGATCATGCCAGTGCAATTGGTCAGAAATGACTAACCCTATCTCTAACCCTGACCCTCAACATAACATGTCGCAGGGTGGACAGGGCTTGAAACAAGGCAGCCAACCATTATGCTGATGGTGGATTTCGTTTTGTACAAAAACCACTCCTCCTGCTAAAAATGTCCACTGCCTCAGCACAAATGCGTTGAGATCAGTACATTTGTGCAAGTGGCTATGGCCGATTTTAGCCAGGATTGTTTTTTAGCAAGGATTGTTTTTGTGTGACTGCTACATCATTAAGTACAGTCATTTAATCATCTACTATACTGTACATGGTGTCCCGTGCAGGTGAAAGCCCAGGTGTGGCTGAGGGCTCTGGCCACCAACCTGTGCCCTGAGTTCTACCTGAAGTATTCCCCTGACTACTGCATCCTTCTGTACCAGAAGAAAGGCAGCGTCTGTGAGATCTACGACCTGCACCAGGTCTTCCAGACACTGGACTGCATCCGTTACTGGAAAGGTACCAAAACACCTGTCTTGCTCTATACTTCCACTAGTACACTTTGTTGATTGGGGGTCCATACATGGCCCTCTCTCGCAGATCTACAAGCACAGTAGTTTTACTGTGTTTTACTAGATCTGCTATTTTCACAGGATTCTTATTGTATTGCCCAATGACTATTTTTACGTTTCGTATTCTACGTTCACACGTTTTCCACTAATACGATCGCACTGAAATTCATTTTGGATTCCAGACGTTCACTTGTAATAGAGCCTTTCCACATTGCAGCACTGATCCTTGTACGGATCCCAACACTTTAATTGCCTTTCACTAGTTGCCCAAGTATTGTTTTGTATGTTCTATTTGCAGTTGAAGGCATATTTTGGTATAATTATCTGCATTTATTGCGGACATTGTGATGAGGCTGAGGCGTTTTGATGACAGGAAAGCAACCATAACTGACAGATAGCTAGACAGTTAGATAGCTAGACCGTTGAGCAACGGCTCAACGGTGTAGCATTTCTGTCGGCTCACAAACAAACGATGGACGTGTTGTCTAGCTATCTTTCATTGATCCAAAACACAACCACCTCAGTGCTTGTGTTAAAGTGTTAAAGTAAAAACCTTGGAGTGCGTTCTGCTCTCACACACAGCCTTGAAGAAGGAGGTGGGCCGGGTTCAGCTGGTGCCCCGCCCCCAGCCCCCGGACCAATCCCTGCGCTACCAGCACTTCCTCAACCGCCTGATTGGCTACGACGTCACCGACGTCAGCAACGTCCACGACGACGAGCTGGAGTTCACGCGCCGCAAGCTGCTGACGCCGCGGCGCCTGGAGCTGTCCGACCGGGACTCCCACCTGTACGCCATGGACCCCTGGGTCACCACCAGCCCCCTGCCCCAGCACCTGCTCAGCAAGGTACGTCACAGAGACGGGGCTCTGGCTGAGCTTGTTCACAATGAAGTTCTGAGGACCTTTGTCTGAAAACCGAGTCACAGTGCTATGGAAGAAAACCCAGAATCCATGCTAGAGGTTATGGCACACACATGACACACACACCTCTTAAGCCAAGTCAGTCCACCAATGATCCACAACAAAAGCTTTGCAATATGTTGTATTGTTATATTGTTTCTGGTGTCTTGACCATTCATTCTATCATCAAACCCTCCCTGCAATAATCTCAGGTCATAATCTCAGAGTCCTGGAAGTGATGTTCTATCCCCGCTCTTTTTACCCATGTAAGCAACATTAAGGGGGCGAATCTGAGATCATGCCATTTGAATGCATGGGATAGAATGGGTGCTGGTGCAGCAGTTTTTTTTTAAATGGCCACGCCCATTCTGTCCCAAATGAAAGGCAATACAATACAATGATCGTCAGATGATACGCTTGGATCAAAAGATGGATTAAAGAATGGAATCAATCAATTGTTGTGATGTACCTACCTGTCATGTTCGGCAGTTAGGCCTACAGGTAGGCCTAGAGGTAAGCAGAGCAGTGGCTCTTGGGTGGCCATACGGCAACCGCAAGGTTCCCAAATGATTGCTGATATATTGCTGTATATCAGCGATAAATTAAATCTGTTGTATGTCTTATCATCTCCCCACTTTCTCAGGTGAGTAACGAAAGCCTCCTGGTTGTGATCCACATCGGCACGACCAGCCAGACCATCAAGGTGTCCATCAGCGACACACCGGCACAGGTACAGTGACAGCATAATAATAACACACCTGAACGGCTACAGTATTCCGGCCTGATGGCCTGCTGTGGGTTCAAACCCCAGACTTCACGGCATGTCTCTTTTCCCTTTTCCTGTCAAATCATCTGCAAGGGTCCAAATGGACTTTTGCGGGTTTGGTTTCATTTGGTTTCATTTTACACTCTCAATAGTTAAAATAAAATGTAGAAGATTACCTGTAATGGTCATTTTGATCTGTATGTTTTGTTTCCCAAATCCAGCCTGGCATTGTGGACAAAAGCAAAATAAATCTTTAGTTTTGCGGTCTGTGGGACTAAAATGTCCTCAAATGGTGGTCCGTGGCTCAAATTCTGAATAAATAGTGTGCCCTGGTATCAAAAAGGGTGGAAAACACTGCTCTACACACAACGGTAACCTTTCTGTGCTCTTTCTGTGTCAATCCTCCACAGATATTGGCCAAGTTCTTTGCCAAGATCGCCACAAAGAGGGACTTACTGGGCATTCCTGAGGATGTGGGCGAGGCGGACTATGTTTTGCGTGTGTGCGGCAGGTACAGCAGATGGGAAAACACTCTCTGGTCGACTGATTTTATGCCTTCCAAGCTTTAAGAAATGACTCAAGTAATTATAGACCAGCTTGCATTCATTCCCTCCTCTTGCACATTGTGCCTTAGTGGGTCTCTCTGCAGAGGCGTTTGCAGTCTCTAGTCATCATGCGATGACTAGAGAGGAGAGGAGAGTGGCTGCATCATCATAAGTAATCTTCATGCATCATGCTCAAAAGTTATTCGATAAATTAAGGTCACTTGTGTGACTGACGTCTTTCTCTCTCTTAAAGTTTCCTAAATTTCCTTTAAAACCATCTTCATAATGCACAGGATAGACAAGGCGTCTGAAATATAAATGTTGGCCGTACATTTTTGCCCAGCATAGGCATGCAGGTGTTCTGCAACATTTAGACTAACATTACTGAACTTGACCCGGGCAGTCGGGCCCTCCTTTTTTCCCCCTGTATACCAAAATTCTTTGACGAAAATGTTACTATCTACAAGCTTGCTGAGTTTCAGAGCATGATCCGCTGAGGTCTTTGTAGATCTTGTATTTCACTGGTTCCCAAACTTTATAGCTCAACGCCCCAAAGGGAAATTAGGTTTCAGGCGTTTGCCTGGGGAATTGTGTCCGTGGCCCAGAAATGCCCCCCGAGTGACCCGTGTTTGAGAATCCATCCATCCATCCATCCATCCATCCATCCATCCATCCATCCATCCATCCATCCATCCATCCATCCATCCATCCATCCATTATCCATAGTCAGGTTGTGGGGGCAACAGCTCCACCATAGAGCTCCAGGTTTCTCTCTCCAGAGCAACATTAGTGACCATGTTCTATTTGCAAGATGTCCGACTATTGTGGCAAAATATGCCCAGCATCCATGTGTGTTATCAGGAAGTGTATTGTATTTGAGACTGTTCCTGTCTGTCCCGCACGGTGCACCACAGGGACGAGTACCTGTACTCGGACAAAGCGGTGCAGTACTTCCACTGGGTCCGACAGTGTCTGAAGAGCGGCGAAGACATCCACCTGGTCCTGGAGAGACCGCCCAGCACGGAGCTGGACCGGGTCCACGCAGAGGACTGGTACCAGGTGGACGACTGCACCGGCCTGGGAGGTACGCTACCCTGAAGAGACTGGCATAGAGTTATCTATAGGGAGGTACGCTACCCTGAAGAGACTGGCATAGAGTTATCTATAGGGAGGTACGCTACCCTGAAGAGACTGGCATAGAGTTATCTATAGGGAGGTACGCTACCCTGAAGAGACTGGCATAGAGTTATCTATAGGGAGGTACGCTACCCTGAAGAGACTGGCATAGAGTTATCTATAGGGAGGTACGCTACCCTGAAGATACTGGCATAGAGTTATCTATAGGGAGGTACGCTACCCTGAAGAGACTGGCATAGAGTTATCTATAGGGAGGTACGCTACCCTGAAGAGACTGGCATAGAGTTATCTATAGGGAGGTACGCTACCCTGAAGATACTGGCATAGAGTTATCTATAGGGAGGTACGCTACCCTGAAGAGACTGGCATAGAGTTATCTATAGGGAGGTACGCTACCCTGAAGATACTGGCATAGAGTTATCTATAGGGAGGTACGCTACCCTGAAGATACTGGCATAGAGCTATTTATAATATATAGAGAGGTACGCTACCCTGAAGATACTGGGTATCTTCAGGGTAGCGTTCCTTTTATTCCTTTTATTTAAATCTAAGCAAATACGCCAAACTAGGTCTATCCTACAAGCAAGTTAATTTCAACATACAATGTTTTCGTCTAAGACTAGACTAACTAAAATAAATTTCAGAAGACAAAATAGGACTAAAACAATACATGTGTTATCCAAAAGAATAAGAAGAAGACTGAATAAAAAAAAACTCCAAAAAACAACACTGCACCTGGTTGCACTTTGTAAATAGCCGATCTTTACAAGCTCACCACTTTTTCCCCTCCACCGTGCGCTACATGCCCGCCAGGCACTCATGAACAGCTGACCATCGAGGGGAAGGACCATGAGCGAGTGTTTACCATCTCCATGTGGGACTGCCAGCGGAGGTTCAGGGTCAAGGTGCTGGGCATCGACATCCCCACGCTGCCCAAGAACGCAGAGCTCACCGTCTACGTGGAGGCCAACATCTTCCATGGACAGCAGCTGTTGGCCCAGGTGATCACAGGCATTTCCCCCCACTTTTTTCCACCAGAGATTTACAAAAAAAATGAAATGCAGATGTTTTGAGAATATTTTAAAAATGAAAAAGGTCATATCTGGTTTCATTTCACTTCTCCCCAACTAATAAGGGTCCATTTGGAAATGTTGTTCAGCTAATCAGGAGAGAGTAGACATTCATGAGCTTATGTGTTTGCTCCCAGTTCCAATTTCCCTGCTAATTTGTCTGTGTCATCATTTCCAATTCCACTTGTTTAATCCGTATCCTGCTGCGTTGGTATTCTGATGTGAAAATGCATTTTATGTTTAACAAAAAATCTGGAGAGACAAACACTCTACAGCAATGAGTACTAAAACAATCTAGAGCTTTTTCTTAACTAAAGCAAATCACCTATCACTGCTTGAGCTTTGGCGAATCATACAACTGTGTTTTATGGATAACCAGAGTTTTATCAGGTTAGCATAGCATTGGTATGTTATTGTGCCTGTCTTCCTCCCTCCTCTCAGGAGAGGACGTCCTCCAAAGCGTTCACGGAGGACGTTTTGTGGAACTGCTGGCTGGAGTTCAACATCAAGATCAAAGACCTGCCCAAGGGCTCCCGTCTCAACCTGCAGGTGTGTGTAGAGGCACAAACCGCTGTCAAGGCTTATCCAAAGAGGCTAGGAAGCGAAGTAGGCGGAGTCTCCTACGGTGGCGACACATTGATCCATGGAAGGAAATGGACATGCGCAGTACAGACCAAGAAGTTTGACGCTGGCCAACCATCCTATGGCACATGTCGCGCAGCAGATGCCGTGAAAGCATTGTTTGCCAGCGTCAAACTTCTTCCATTTCTACATTCTCGGAGTTAAATGGGTTACTCTGATTTAACTAAGCAATCATTTTTAGGGGGAATAGATTTTTATTTTTACAGTTCTCCCCGCTAAACGTAATACATTCTTCTCCCCACTCCCTAGGTGTGCTGTGGGAAGGCACCCCAGACGCCCAACTCCAAGGGAGGCTCCGCCTTGCAAGAAAACACAGGAAGTGGAGGTGGTGACGGTAAGCCAAGACAGGAATAGCAAGACACATTATATTTCAATCCATATTGGAATCCATATATTGGATTACAATATGGATTCCAATCCATATATTAGCCCCACACCCAAAGGGTGTCCAAAGTGTGAGGAGGAGTTAGGGGACTAGTTAACAGATGATTTCTCCAGGTAAGAGCAACAAGTGTCCTCCCCGGCTGCTGTACTACGTCAACCTGCTGCTGGTGGACCACCGCTCGCTGCTGCGTCAGGGAGACTTCATCCTGCACATGTGGAGGATGCCCGACAAGGCGGAGGAGAACAGCAGCAGCACCAACGCCGACAAGCTGACGTCGGCCACCAACCCCGACAAGGACGAGTCGCTGGCCGTCTCCATCCTGCTGGACAAGTACTGCCACCCGGTGGTGCTGCCGCGCGGCCGCGGCTCCTCCGGCTCTGCAGGTTTGTTTGTTTTCCCCGCGAAAGGGTGACATTCATTTGTCATGTGGGCCTTACGTGCACCTGCACAACACACACAGACACGCTATTAAAACAAGTATAGCATATTGAGAAAGATTACAATGCATTGTTCACAATTGTATCAATAAAAGTAAATGACAAGACAAAAAACATGGGCCTACTTTTGCCCCCAAAATATTTTAGATGTGAGAAGTGGGGGGACGCCGTCCCCCCACTTCCCCCCTCCACTACACCCCTGCTTGTGCATGATATGTGATGATGAAACAGGCCTGTCCACAGGGTCCAGAGGGGCGGAGGACCCCGCGGCCGGGGGTGACAGAGGGGGTGCCGGGGAGAGGGGTCAGAGGGAGATGCCCAACCACCTGAGGAAGCAGTTCGAAGCCATCGTGGCGACCGACCCGCTCCACCCGCTGAGCCCCGAGGACAAGGAGCTGCTGTGGCACTTCAGGCACGAGTGCATGCGTCACCCCAGGTAAATGGTGTATTCATATAGCGCCTTTATCCACTTTACATACATGTATTAGCATAATTTGCATTGTGTGTGTGTGTGTGTGCCCCTGTGCAGGGCGTACCCCAAGCTGCTGGGCTCAGTGAAGTGGGGGAACCAGGAAGCCGTGCTGGCCACTCACAAGCTGCTGGAGCGGAGCGCCGTGTGGGACAGCAGGTATAGACTATCGTTTGTTTCATGTCCTCTCCGCGTTTATTATTTTATTACTCCTGGTATTATGGCCCCTGCAATGGAGCTGCACGTTGACTTTACCCACCACTGAACTCGAGGGTGACCAGACTTTTCAGGTGTCCCACAAATTGAGTCCCCGTCCCACATTGTGACTGACAGACTTCAGTGTTCAAATGGCCTTATATTTTGGCATTCTGTTTCTCTTTTCCTGCTATAGAATAAGTTAAAATAACCTGAGTATTCTCCTGGTGGCACTACATTTCCATACTCACTCCAGCGGAGCCTCGTATGAAAAATATTTAATCTACAAGCTCAAAACGTGTCGCGCTTGTAAAGCCTGTAGATCAGCTATTTTTCCTATATATGAATATGACATCAAGATCTTAATAATTTGTTAACCACGTTGTGTGTCTGTGTGTCTGTGTGCGTCCTGTCCAGTGGTCTGGACGTAGGTCTGGCCCTACAGCTGCTGGACTGCCACTACTCTGACGCTCAGGTCAGATCCATGGCGGTCAGAAAACTGGAGACTCTGAGCAACGACGACGTGCTCCGATATCTGCTGCAACTTGTACAGGTGACTGTTCTGCTCTGCTCTGTGACGGATGTGACGGATCTGATTGGTTCAGAAACAAGGAATTTTTCGTTTGATGCTGAAACTTCAAAATAAGATGCACATATTAACCAGTCGCTGCAGCTTTTAAGTATTGACAGTGGCCTGTGGCTAAGATAAAAGTATTAAAAACAGCCTGTGGCTAAAATAAAAGTTTAAACAGCAGCCTGTTACTTCAGTGGAATGCATTAAAACACAAACCCACAAGCCTGCAACGGACACACTGCTGCATTGAAAGAAGTAAACAAAACACACTTCTTTGACTTTACTTTAATGACTAAGCGTTGTGGTTTAGCAGCAAACCGCGCCATCTGTCACATGAATTAACTGACGTCATGCCACCTTCCTAGAAGCAGTCGTCGACAAAGCCCTGTGTTGTTTGTTACTTCTGTGGCTGATATGTGGTCAGTTTTGCATGAGCGGTATGAGCGGATCAACTGTCAACTCCCATGATAAGACCTTGGTGTGACATGGAAATTACCTTTACCTTTACCTCACTTGCCACACCTTGGCTCCACTGTGCTGAACACATAACATAATACAATAAAATGTACACATTGAGGATTAGTAATTTGTTTAGCATTTGCCTTTACAGTATTATGCTACAACAGTGGTCCTTCAGCCAGGGATTCCAGTGGGTCCCTAGCTAAATGTTGTTAACCCCAAATGGACCGTTATAGTTGAGAGTGTAAAGTAAAATGAAACCAAATGGACCCTTGTATGCCCATTTAACAGTGGTATTGGAGTTTCCGCTTTGCTGAGACGGTGCTGTTTCTTTGAAGTTCTGACCTCAGCTCTGACTCTTGGCCAGCACATGCCTGTTAATGTTGACTGTTTAGAGGCTATTCATATAGTAATTGGTGATAGACGTACGTTGTACATTCATTCTTATATCATGTTGATAGACTTTACATTTAGACTTGTACTATTAATTTAGAAGTTACCTGCTGACGTAATGGTCCGGGCACTTGCCACATTTAGTCTCCTGACAGTGTGTCGTGTGTTCGAGTCCCATTCAAGGCGACCTTTGGTGCATGTCTCTCCTATTCTCTCTCTGTCCCCCTTTCCTGTCTGACTTCTGTAACTATTAAACAATTTAAAAGTAGCATTGAGAGCTTGACTCTCAACGCTGCACTCAACTGCAAGACTATGGGAACAAGTAAAACATATAAGAACTCGTAAAAAAAGACAAGTATATTATTTTCTTACACGTCCCTTTATTTCCTCTGTATTGGGTAAATATCTTTGCCTTTGGTAACCTGTGTGTGTGTGTGTGTGTGTGTGTGTGTGTGTGTGTGTGTGTGTGTGTGTGTGTGTGTGTGTGTGTGTGTGTGTGTGTGTGTGTGTGTGTGTGTGTGTGTGTGTGTGTGTGTGTGTGTGTGTGTGTGTGTGTGTGCGCGCGCGCATGTGTGTGTGCATGCGTGCGTGCATGTGTGCGTGTTTTCTGCAGGCTGTCAAGTTTGAGCCGTACCACGACAGTGCCTTAGTGAGGTTTCTGCTGAAGAGAGCCCTCAGGGTAAGGTCTTCATGTAGATGTCATGAACCTAGAAGCCGTACTAATCTCTGAAATCATGAATCCTATCATATCCATACGTCTCTCTGTGTGTTGTACATCTCTGTAGAGCAAACGCATTGGCCACTTCTTGTTCTGGTTCCTGCGCAGTGAGATAGCCCAGTCCATGCACTACCGGCAGAGATACGCTGTCCTGCTGGAGGCTTACCTCAGGGGCTGTGGAGAGGCCATGCTGCAGGACTTTAACAAGCAGGTAGTTGCCTATAATACCTTTAAAGTTAAAGGAGTGTTGTATGTGTCTATTTAACCTTACCTACTAGAACCTCAGGTGAGCAGTCTGTGAGGTAACATTACTCTAATAGGAGCTGGGGTTTTGTGCGAGTATGGTATGTATGTGGATACTGTATGGTTGTCACCAGATATTTTCTATTTCCCACTACTGGTGTGAACTAGGTGGAGGTGACCGAGGCACTGGAGAAAGTGACCCGTGACGTCAAAGCCATGCAGGGTGAAAAGTATGACGTGTCTGCACAAGGTGAGAGTCCCACAATGCAAATCTACTTCTGCATATGCTTGTATAGCAGTGGCACGATCTCATGTCAAGGACGCTCATATGCCAACATATCAGCCACAGGAAATGATTTATATAAAACCGATTCATTTCTAAGAAGGAAAACCAAACAAACAGTGCTGAATCCTGTTGTTTTTGACTGTTGACTGGGCGGTCATATTCTGACCGCTTATTCTCATCCGATCTCCAAGCTATAAGCATTGTTGGGACTGTTATGTGAATATCGGTGTTCTAAGTTATGCGTGTTCATGTGTGTTATGTGAAGAGTGGTGTCTCCGTTATAATGTGTGTTTCTGTGTGTTATGTGGATAGTGGTGTCTCAGCTGCGAGCGATGCTGGAGAGCGTTCAGTCTTCCGGTCTCCCCGACAACTTCAGGGTCCCATACGACCCGGGACTACGAGCCGGGGCACTGCTGGTGATCACACACACACACACACACACACACACACACACACACACACACACACACACACACACACACACACACACACACACACACACACACGCACTGTAAAGACTCATTGCAAGGCAAACATTATCAAACTACGATCAATATAAACTATGATTGCCCTTTTGCATCTGTTTGTTTGTGCATCCATGCGTGTGTGTGTGTGTGTGTGTGTGTGTGTGTGTGTGTGTGTGTGTGTGTGTGTGTGTGCGTGTGTGTGCGCGTGTGTGTGCGTGTGTGTGCAGATCGATCAGTGTAAAGTGATGGCCTCTAAGAAGAAGCCCCTCTGGCTCCAGTTCCAGCGTGCGGACCCCACCACACGCTCCTCTGAGCCCATAGGGGTCATCTTCAAAGAGGGGGACGACCTCAGACAGGACATGCTCATCCTGCAGGTGAATAAAGTGGTTTTCAGAGAGACACATAGAGGGAGACCGACAGACAGAGAAAGAGAGAGACGGGCACACAATTATAATGGGGTGGGCAAAAAATGATCTGTCAATGTATTGCGATTCCTAATGCCCCAATATCAATATCGAATCCCCAGGCTCACAATCGCCATTGATATTTATGTAGTTATTAGTTTGTCCATGTCAGAAAGGCTGACTGACGGTTTCCAATCCATATTCAGCCATGTTATGTTTTCTCTCGACGTTAAATGTATTATGACATGGGTTCTTTTGCCCAGATTCTGCGAATCATGGAGTCCATCTGGGAAACGGAGTCCCTGGATCTCTGCCTCTTACCGTACGGATGTATCTCCACTGGCAAAGGAATAGGTCAGCTCTAATCTGCACGCACATGACACACACACGCACGCACTCACTCACTCACTCACTCACTCACTCACTCACTCACTCACTCACTCACTCACTCACTCACTCACTCACTCACTCACTCACTCACTCTGTCTCTCTCTCCCCCTGCAGGCATGATTGAGATTGTGAAAGACGCCACGACCATCGCTAACATCCAGCTCAGCGTGTTGGGAAGCACTGGAGCCTTTAAGGACGAGATCCTCAACCAATGGCTGAGGGACAGGTGTGTCAGCGATGACAAGGTACTGTAAATAAATTGGTTCCCAAAGTCCTTGAGGGAGTTCCTGGGGGTCCCCGCCTAAGGGATTGTCAGGAACCAAGAATTGTAAATGGCGCGATTATATAACACTTTTATCCAAGGCGCTTTACATAGATTATGGATCCCATTCACTCACCAGCGGAAGGGCAGCGGAAACCATGCAAGGCACCGACCAGCACACATCTGGAGCCATTAGGGGTTAAGTGTCTTGCTCAGGGACACATCGTCGACACAAACTCTGGGGGAGTCTCTTTTCTGTGGAGCCACCTGAGTGAAGTTGGCTCATATTGCACATAAATATTCATATAAAATCAATAAAAGCAGCACAAATGCTGATTTCAGTGGCACAAATTCCACCCCGCCGAGCAAAATTCCAATATTTGAAAGATCATGGGGTGCTAACTTCACTCAGTTGTGGAGCCTGGGTTTCGATGAGTGCTGATAAACTCACAAAACTATACCTAAATCTAACCCTATAACCTCCCAAAAAACATCCTAAACGTTCCAAAAACGTTTAATGTTAAGGACTCCTACATTGACACCAGCCTAAATAACCCCATAAGAGAAAAAGGCCATAAGAGGAGTTTAATTTCAATGACTAATAGGGCTCCATTTTCGTCACCGCTAAACCCCTTATCCCTAAACTTCTTTGCTTTTTTTACTATGTTGTATTTTGAAAAACATTTTTGAATAGTACAACTGGCTAATCTACATTGATACGTTGTGCGCTTGTACACTTTCCATTTAACTACTAATGTCTTCAAAATAGTATTAAAGGCAGACAAGTGTAGGGATAAGGGATTAGCATTTGACGAAAATGGAGCCCCCAGTTTTCAAAGTCATTGTTCAGAGTTTGGTTGGTTTGGTTAATCCTACACTGTAACTATGATTAAGCATGAGGACCTATTGGAACCCCCTCAAGGACTCTCTGGGGGTCCCCGTGCTCCACTTTGGAAATCACTGGTGCAAAACAAGCACGCCCCCAGGCCCCCTCTGTTCATCAGATGTTACAGGAAGTAGCGGTTTGCACACAGGAAAGAAGGAAACAGCCCTGTTTCCTGTCACACAAAATAATAGACATGGACTATTCTGAGACAAGGCACTTGGCAGCTTGTTATTATATCGCTACTTTGATTTGCTTTAGGATAATGCTTTATTATGAGACAGCAGTTGATTATACAACGTATTTAGCCACTTTCAATGAAAGAAGTCTGAAGGTTCTGATTGATTTATGATTGATTGATTGATTGATTGATTGATTGATTGATTGATTGATTGATTGATTGATTGATTGATTGATTGAATCCTCTATTTTAACAGTTTGGAGAACAAAAAACACAGGAAAGTACACTACAAGGTGTGCTCTCCATTGGGGTCCTTCATATTCAATTCATCTGAACATTTTATAATTTGGACTTCGCTTTTACCTTTTTCATGGGGATTGTCAGTACCGTCATGGCGTGTTGGTGTTCTAATTGGGGACACTAATCTTCAAAGTCTGTCTATCTCTGTCTCCACACCATATAGTTCCAGCAGGCTGTGGAACGGTTCCTGTATTCGTGTGGAGGATACTGCGTCGCAACTTATGTTCTTGGGATTGGAGACAGACACAATGACAACATCATGATCACCGAATCTGGTATATATGAACTGGTATAGATTGATTGAACGGACATTGTACAGGCCAATCAATACAATCATTAAAGACTAATAAAATCTCTTACTAAAATATTTCACATCACAAGTTATTCCCCCCAAAAATCAATGGCCCTCATTTTTTTGTACTGGAATGAGAGAGGGCAGCCATTCTGAATGAAGGCTGACCATGAAGTCATATCTAGCTACGCTATGTTCTATGAAACATGAACATGAGGCCAAACAAAAATAGCCCACTGGCACAAACCTGGTGGAGGTGCGGGTGTCATCTTGTCAGCTGTTAGTGCATGTGTACATACATCTCCCTCGCTCTCTCTCTCTTTGGTGCTTAGCTGGCTCAGTAGGACCGTTTGAAAATACATTGAATTTCCACTTTTGTGACATTGCCTTGAAATTTTTCCTTATTTGACCCCCTGCCTCCTGCACTTAGCTAACCAGCTCAACGTGAGTCCGAACATTCAAAGGCCGCTGCATTTGCTCGACATGTTAAGCTCTAACCTCACCAAAGGGTCACCACCATGCTACCTTTTGTGTGTCTATAGGGCTTTAGTTAGTATGTGCTATTAACTAACTGCAGTCAGTTAAAGGGTAAGACCACTTTTGTTGAGTTTTGTTTTGTAGTTATCTTGCCATGACGTAATGTGCAATATAAAAAATGTTCCAGTGATTAGAAAATGATAATTCAAAATATGCTCCTGATTGACTTAAATTGTACACTAAAAGTCACTATTTTAGTACATAAACACAATCTTGATTCATGACAAAAACATAGTTTTATCTTTTCATAAAAATGTTGATCTGAGTTTTCTTTTTAGTAAAAAAAAAAAAGCTAAAATCAACAAAAAAAAATCTAATCACTGGAACATATATATATATTCTTTTTTTCTTTCTTTCTTCTTACTTTGTGAGGAAGTACTAAAGCTACTAAACCCTGTCTGCCTGGATGTAGGGAACCTGTTCCACATTGACTTTGGCCACATCCTGGGAAACTATAAGAGCTTCATGGGAATCAGCAAGGAGTGGGTTCCCTTCGTACTCACCCCAGACTTCCTCTACGTGATGGGAACGTCCGGGAAGAAAGGCAGCCCCCACTTCCAGAAGTTCCAGGTGTGTGTGTGTGTGTGTGTGTGTGTGTGTGTGTGTGTGTGTGTGTGTGTGTGTGTGTGTGTGTGTGTGTGTGTGTGTGTGTGTGTGTGTGTGTGTGTGTGTGTGTGTGTGTGTGTGTGTGTGTCCTTGTGCACAAGTGTATTTGCTTGGACCTACTGTATGTAGTGTGTTACTCTCTTTGTCCACCAGAGGTCAGCGACACACATTATTAGCAGTATTGGGAAGTAACTAAGTACATCAATTTGCGTATTGTAATTATCATTCCAAGGTATTTGTACTATACTTATTTTTCTTTTCCTCTCATCATCAAGATTATTACAAAATATACATTAGGGTTTAGCCCATGCATACATTCCAGCCATTTTTGGGGCTTGTTAGATATGGCAGCTATCCATAATATTCTTAAATATGAACTTTTTTGGTTTTACTCTCATATCTCTGACTATTCTCTCTCTCTCTCTCTCTCTCTCTCTCTCTCTCTCTCTCTCTCTCTCTCTCTCTCTCTCTCTCTCTCTCTCTCTCTCTCTCTCTCTCTCTCTCTCTCTCACTCTCTCTCTCTCTCTCTCTCTCTCTCTCTCTCTCTCTCTATCTCTCAGAGTGTGTGTGTGAAGGCGTACCTAGCCTTGCGTCACCACACCAACCTGCTGATCATCCTGTTCTCCATGATGCTGATGACAGGTGACTGCTTCTACACAACTCATAGCTTGATAGATAGGTGAACATTCTGAACAACTACCCAGAGAAAATGACGCGAATAAATAAAATAAAGAAAAATACACAAATAAAACAATAATTTTCTTGAATAAACAAGAAATGAAGGTCATATACATCAAGGTTAGCGGTATCACTTCTACAAACTAAAAAAAAAAGCTATGATGCATTAAAATATTAGCCAGGCATTCACTGTCTCAGTCTGGACAGAGGCTGCTTGACTCAGATTTCATAACATCACATGTTACGTAGCCACGTTGTTGAAATTGGCAATCCATTGTCAAACGCAATAGTACAGAAAATGATGGCTGTGTGGGGTGAGACTTGAGTTTAGCGTGGGGGCAGGCAACCGATGGCTCTGCGGCTCTAGAACTCTCCCCTAGTGGCTCCCTGGCTGTAGCATTTGATAATTGAGAGGCAACAGTGCTGCTGTTGATGATGGGTTGCTTGTATGATGGCATGAAAGCAACCAACATTTCAAAGACATTTCAAATTAAAGTTCTTGTAATTAAAATGATTTGAAACACTATGCTACTAATTAACTGCTATTGTCGTACCACTTAACCAACACCATTTCATCATTCAAAACAGAAAACTCTGAGTCAGACCTTTAGCTTTATGCATGCAACTGTCTGTTGCAACTTCAACAACTGATATTATTGACCCTTACTTGCCTAATATAAGTCCTGTAATAGAAAATGGTATGGGTGCGGCTTCATCGCCCGTGGCGCGAAGCGACACGGGCGATGGAGTTGCACCCATACCATTTTTTTTCGCCTGCCCCCCTCCTATTGGGAAATATTACATCCGGCCCAACCCCCACAGGCATGCCCCAGCTGACCAGCGCGGAGGACATCGAGTACATCCGCGAGGCGCTGACGGTGGGCCGCAGCGAGGACGACGCCCAGCGCCACCTGCTGGAGCAGATCGAGATCTGCAGGGAGAAAGGCTGGATGGTGCAGATGAACTGGTTCGTCCACCTGCTGCTGGGCGTCAAGCAGGGCGTGGACAAGCGCTCCAAGGACTCCTCCAACTGAGGGAGGAACGCGACGCAGGTTGTCGCTTCGTCCACTCATTTTGTATGTGTTGCCTTTTTATTCTAAGCTAATCCAATGGTTTGGTGCCGCGCACCCCGTGTTATCTCCTCACCTAGCTGCCCCCCCTTCCTCAGTCTTGTTGTATTTAGATGAAAATGATAATTGTTTTAATTAATTGATTATGGAAAACAGAATGTCACTGCACTGAGAGCCATGCAGCTGCTCTATACATCTCCTTACAACAGTGGTTTTACTGGGTTTTTGTTAAATATCACATTAAAACTGCCTTTTCATGTCGCACACGCTCTAGGGGGCGTTTGCGCACCACAATGGGTACGCGCACACCCCAGATTGGGAACCCCTGGTTTAGTTTAGTGATCATCCTCACAGCAACAGCACAAACACAACTATATCATTGTATCAACATAGAGAAACTGTACACATCACTAGAGGTGCACAAAACAAGCACACCAAAAAAGAAAGTGTCTACTTTCAATAACCAAAGATTCTGCAATGAACGATACAAGCAATAATAATTGACAGATTCAGAAGGCATAAACCTAAGAAATAAATATGGGAATATCGGACTGAACGGTTTTCACCATCAACGATTAGCATTGGGGGACTTTCTTTGTTTTATTTATTGTGATCTCGGGGTAACAAAGACACACTTCAAAATGTAATATAGATGACCCCTATTAAAATAACAGGGAGAATAGTCTCATGAGTGAAAAGTGAACAACACAGATTAGAGCTTCAAATAAACAAAGATACCAAGTAAATATCAAGTGCGTTTGCACAATCAACATGCTATCTGAAGAACGTCCAAGTACAACATCAGCATACAATACTATGAGTAGTAGGTAGTACTGTATCGTAGTAGGCGCTGTATTGAATTATATAATATGTACAAATGCTCCACTGGAAACTAAGTATATACTAAGTGCAGCACAAATTGTAAATTAAAAATGTATTAAGTATTTACAGGGGAAATACTTACTTATACTAATACTTTCTATAGCAGCAGAGCAGATTGATTTTAAAATGTAACGATTCTTAATTATGAATAATTACACATTTTATATTCTATTTGTTAAGTTATATAACTGCACCTACTGTATCTTTCTCACAGCTGGAGACTGGTGGCAAATCTACCCAGAGTTAATTTAATTTAGACAAAACGTGTTGTAAAATATTAAAATATATCCATGTCTCCTTTGAGAACTGAATTGTATTGTGTTTTTATGTCTCTGAATAATAAAAAACATTGTCAACACATGAGGATTTTTTTTGCTTTGCTCTTGGGACCAGGATGGAGAAATCAATTGGTAGTAAATTAGCTGATAGTGACGGTCGCAACCTTGAGTCATTGTAGACGTTCAACCACCTTTAAAGTCCAATAAGAGGCTGTAGACATAACTTCTGTGGGACCCAGACATATTTATTTTCTATACAATGGGATCGACTGTATCCCTCTCATGATAGGAATATGAACAGCAAATGAACATTATATGATTGAAAGCAGATACGACCTGTTATACTGCGAACCAAGATTCACATTATATCAGCTCTCTGGCCGGGGCGCCCCTCAAAGCACAGGTCCAACGCTGTGTTCGTCCTGGAGAATTCTGCCTAGCCTGTACTCAGTCCCTCGCTGTACCCGCTGTAATCTCTAATAACTCACTATCTCGTTCTGGCCTTGACGTGGCACATTCTTACAAGACATGGTGTGAGCTCAAAGCTGTACTTTTATCTCATCAACGGTCGCAACCTTTTTCCACTGTCATGCATCATGCACAATAGTCAACAAATAAACAATACAGAAATAAATCAATAGCAAGCAGATGAGGTGTGGAAATCAGATGAGGTGTCAGAAATCACTAGTGTTGTGTGGATGAGTTTGTGTGCATGTTGGATTTATAAAGTGCTGGAATAGGTGCATGGTGGAGAGGAGCAAAAAGCAGATGAACAGGACTGGGGAGACAGTCTTTTTACACTTGGCAGATTGCCTGAAGGTCATCAATTAGCTCTGCTCCCCAATGCACTGCAGGGAGGAGAGCAGGAATTAGGGCAAACAAATAACAAAATCCATAACCAAAAGTGTACTGTAAATCATGCTACACTAGACTGCATAATACCATACCACAACAATATACTATTACTAATATAATATAATATAATATAATATAATATAATATAATATAATATAATATAATATAATATAATATAATATAATATAATAAAGCTCAGGACACCCCCCAAAAAAGATAACAGTGGCATCTCCAGTATGACCTTTGCACTGTCATTAACAATGGGCTAATAATTTGTCAAGAGCCAAAATAGCCATTTTAGCCCCCCAAATACAAAAGGTCCTAAAAGAAAAATCGTGATGAAACACAACTTAATGATGTTTTTTTTTTCAGACCTCCATTTCTAGGAAACACGGAATGGGGGAACTTTTTTTTAATCATGTCCACACAACATCTCTAAGTATGACATACTAGAATGTTGAAAATGGGTGGAATTCCCCTTTTAAAAAAGAAAGTAGTATAAGTAATATTAGTATTTTGCCTAATCCCTGTAAAATAAAATCGCTTGTTCTAATAATAATAACCTACTGTTGCAGCAGCATGCCAAGAAGTCAGTCAAGGACGGTCTAGGCTATATAATTTACATCCATGACTAAACCTCTTTTCTCAATGCACAGAACATAAATACGGTGGCATGTGGTTCTTTTCTTGAGGAGTTACATCTCATCTCACTCACACGCTAGTCATCTTAAATAGCCTACAGTAGGGCTACTTGTGTCAAAAATGCTTTTGCACTTATAAAACTAAAAGAGAACTTGTCTTGGGTCCTTTGCATGGATGGATGGATGCCGGATAGACAGACCATGATTCTGCTTCTGTCATTCCGCGGCCGTCAAGCCCTCTGGATGGTTGGTTTCCATGGATACAGGGAGTTACAGTGGAATCTGTGACCTATGGAATTACGTGACTCCATATGTCGCTGTTTAAAACGATTGATCGATTGATGAACAAATAGACCAAAAAAGAAACAAAACCGTCTAGCCCCTCGCAAAATTTTATTCTCGAAGCTGGGTGTCTGAGGTCACAAGAGCTTTTCTCTAAAGGCGTGTGTGGGTGGGTGGGTGAGTGAGAGTGAGTGAGTGCACTATTTTTGTCTTGAAATAAAATGCATCCAAGTGGATCGGTGCAGGAACAATCCAGAAATTCCACAGTGGAAGAATGAAAGGAAAAGTGCATTTTAGAGAGAAGCTGGGGGCCTGAGGTGAGGGGCCCAGCTCCTCAGCTACTTGAATTTGTTCACTTCATGGGGCCAGTCCAATGGAGGCCCTACTATATCGACTTCTTATTGAAGACAACAAGGGGAAAAGGGGGCAACAACGTCTTGTAGTGATAGACAGTGAGCTAGCTAGCATACACACATAGAAAGATGAACGATCAGTTTCCGAATCCTCAATGTCGCAACTCTTCCACAAGATTGCTCTGATAAAACGGCGACCTCTGCGGTCACGGAATTCCACGGGTCACCGGTTACGGCGCAACCCCGACGTCACATGCACGAGGTGTTTTTCATCTCATTGGCAGTCACACACACAGACAGCGACGCTGCCGTTGTGTTGCCTACGCTCTGCTGCTGCTGCTGCTGCTGCTGCTGCTACCGGTGCTGCTGCTGTCATTTCAGCGTCTTCACAATGATGGAAACAACCAGGATTATTATATTAGCGTGACCGTTTTATTGTATTCATTTTAAACGAGCATGTACGCTATTGTGCGCCGGTCAGTAGTTCCTCCTCCTCCTCGTCGTCGTCGTCGTATTAGACATCATCCTCCTCCTCATCATCATGGCTCCCCTTGAAGCATCCTTGGAGTGAATTAACTGTCAGTGGATTTGTTGCACAGCAGCCCATCCATCCATCCACCGATTCCATCCATTCATTCATCCCAAGAGTCGTCATTTGGCAATTCTCTCACTCTTTTTTCGGGATATTGTTGTTTTATTAGACTATCACACACACACACACACACACACGCACACACACACACACACACACACACACACACACACACACACACACACACACACACACACACACACACACACACACACACACACACACACACACACACACACACACTGAGTGAAAACCAAACATGGACCCCATCCGGGTCCCAGACGGGCTCAAGGACCTGCTCAGAGAGTTCACCGTGGCGGTGCTGCGGAGCCAGCCGCAGCCCGAGGACCTGACCCTGTTCGCCCTGGAGTACTTCAGCCACAAGATCCAGAGCAGACACAGAGGAGGAGGAGAGGAGGAAGAGGAGGACCATCCTGCAGCCCCTCCATCCTCCTGTCAGCTGCAGCCGGGTGCTGGGGGTATGGGTGGGGGCGACGGGGGCCACCAAGGCTGGGCTGTCAACTTCGTTGTGCAGTCGGCAAGCGACTCCGATGAGGACGAGGAGGATGAAGAGTTCATGGGTACGCGATGCGCATGCATTATGTACGGGAGGAGGATGGGATTTTTTTTTCTTCTTTCTTTTTTTGCGATTTAACTGACATAATCCATCTGGCATGCATTTCTGTTTTCTTTTTTATGTAACATTTATTTAACATTTACAACAGTTATAACAGGCTATCATCAAATTTGCTTGCTGTGTGTGTGTGTGTGTGTGTGTGTGTGTGGGGGGGGGGGGGGGGGGGGGGGTATGGTATGGTATGGTATGGTCATGAAAAGTCATGACTTATGAACTCATCATGTTTTATGTAGCATGATGTGATACAGTGTATGTAGAACTAGGGGGGGTTCATGATGCTGAATCCAGTCCAAGCATTCGTTTTGCTCAAAAAACAATAATTGGGCTGAAAATGGCCATAGCATTTGCCCAAATGTCTTTTTTGATGACTGATATTGCTGTTTTTAGGCACTGTTTCCTGTGCAAAACTAATGCTGCATGGATTCAGCATCATGAAAATACCCTGGTTGCACATGATGCAATGATGGAACTTTGGGTTTTTGCCTTCTATAGGTTGTTAATTGTATGGCCACGTATTATATGCCAGTTATGAAAATTGCTCAACATGCAAGGTAGCATCTGGCAGTTATACATTTTGGGGACCACTACTCAACATTTCATAACATAATCATAAAACCTTGGTGTACTCAAATGTCTGGGTTCACAATCTGGCTATAGCCTACATTTCAAGCACAACTCATGCAAAAAAAATTTAACTGATGACACCATTTTCACTTCATCATGACATTTCGAGAGCCGATTTTAAGACTAGCAAAGGTTCTCACCTTTTTGGTGGGAGCAAAATTAATTTAGTCCCTTGTTTGTGCTGAATGTGTGTTGGACATGGTGGTGGGTACTTGGGGAGTGTGGACCTCTTCAAGTATTTAGACAGGTACGTGGGTATTTTGGTGGTGTAGTGCATCATTTGGACCTGAAGTGTATATACAGTAACAAGAAAGACTGGTACTGGCCATTTGCTCAAACACAACTTGATGACATCATCAAGTTGTGTTCCCCCATAATGACTTTTCTTTTTTATGAGAGTGTACAGATGGAACGGGTTCATTTGATCCGTGGCTCAAATGCACAGTAAATAGTGTTCTTTGACATGAAAAGGGTTGAAGACCACTGTACAAATGGCCTCATAAGAACACGGCGTGGCCCGAAAAGGCCCTGGCAATGGCAACAGAAAGTTATCTATCTGTTAAAAGAACTAATAACACATGTCTGGTTTACAAGGATTAGAAGTTTGGGGTTTACTAGGAGGCGCGATGTTCATATGTCTCTCCCTTTCATCCCAACAGCTCCAGTAATCAACAGATTCACAAGAAGAGCCTCAGGTAAAACCTTTGGTTCATTATTTTTTATGCTTTGATTCATGGCTGGTTCGGTTGGTTGGTTGATTCATTAACAAGATTGTCAACATGGCACATGTCTTAAGGCCCCATTTACACTGGCAGACAAACCTAGCCTGAACCACGTCTGAGCTACATCAAGACTGGAGCCTGATTGTTTTTTTTAAATGACTGGTCACATGACTCATTTAAACAAATCTGTTTCCAATCTGGATGTGGATCAGAATTCAGACCAGGCTGGATTTGCCAGTGTAAATGGTTCCTTTACTGTACTTTGACTCCACGACAGTCTGTTATATATACTGTACTGTGCTGCGTGTTTGTGTGTGCAGTGTGTGCTGAGACCTACGACCCTGACGAGGAGGACGACGACATAGAAACCAAAGTAAGACATTCTACGCTTCTTCTGCATCCTCTTTAACTCAGAGTCACTCAAACTGTTTCATTTCAAGGCTTCGCTTCATAACTCTTCGAGTGTACAACATTTTGTGTAGGAGAGAATGAGGTCGAAGGGACATGGACACGTGCACCAGTTTTTTGGTTGTTTTTCTTCTTTCTAAATTATTTGTTCTTTCTAAATTCTTTTGCTTATTGTGATGATTTCTTACCAGTCAAGTTGGTTTTGTTGGCTGTCGGGTTTTTAAATAAATGCAAACTTCAAAACGTCTATGTGGGGGGAAAATGAATGGAGAATCCTCTTCCGGCCCACTCCTCAACATGAAAGAGGGCGGGACTATAAACTAAAAGCAATGTTCTTCCCAGAAATCGTTCACATGGTGGAGCTGTGGGAATATTATATAGTTGAATATACAGGTATAACTAATGCCCCTAGAGTTATGTACTAATCGTCCCAAAAGAGGACAAGTGTAAGTTATCTTGCAAAACCATCTTCACTCCAGCTCTTACAGCCTTTGTGTGAAGAAGTTTGTGTGAAAACTGATCCCAGCAATTCCTAATCTGTCCAGGTCCTGTTCATGCTGATGGGCCGTGGTCGTGTTTTTCGACCCCCTTTCTCCATCACTACACTCTCAGAGTTGGAGACCTTTGCAGGACAGCTGCAGGGTTCCATTTTGAAACATGGTGCAACCCCTGGGGGTCCCTGGCTGGGCCACACCGGCTTGAAAAGCACTGCTCTGACTCATGTATAAAATATCACAGATATAAATGATATATACTGCTGGGGGGAAAACAGAAAAGCACCAGGAATAGAGCAAGAAGGAAACCAGAAGTATTTAGCCAGCCTGAGTCGCCCCGCCAGGGGGGAAAAAAGACTATTTGCTACACTTGTCCTGGAAGGATTCAGCAGAAATGATTTTGACAGCAAATGTCAATCCAGTTTTGGTTTTGTCATCTCTCTCTTTCTCTCTCTCTCTCTCTCTCTCTCTCTCTCTCTCTCTCTCTCTCTCTCTCTCTCTCTCTCTCTCTCTCTCTCTCTCTCTCTCTCTCTCTCCCTGAAGGTTGTCCACCCTAAGTCAGATGATCAGAGGCAGAGACTACAGGAAGCATGCAAACACATTCTGCTCTTCAAAAACCTGGAGAGGGTAAGTGTAGTGGCTTGTGGACCACTTCGAAAAGGCCAAAACGAGGACAACTGTGTCATTTTGTGTCCTATTTAATTGTAGATCTTGTAGATCTGCTATTTTTCACTAATAAAGACCACGTAGACTAGACTAGAGTACAGAGAAAAAGCGACTCAATCTGTCTGGATTTGGTGAAACACGCCTAAATAAATTAAAACATTGGAACTTATAAAATGTACAGTATATGCAAGATTTTTGCCCCCCTGACAGCAGAAAAGTAAAAAAGGAACTAAATCAAATCCTTAAATTGTTGCCCACAGGATCAGATGGCAGAAGTTTTGGACGCCATGTTTGAGAAATCCGTGGTGACAGGAGAGTACATCATCGACATGGACGACGACGGAGACAACTTTTACGTCATCGAGAGGTAATTCATAAACCTGATATTTTTTGCTCTGACAGAACATGTGATATTCAACGACCTGCTAGGCATTTTCACGATTTCCCCCCCAAAAATAGCAGAGGTACAACATTACACTTTAAAGGGGAATTCCACAAATTAATGTTCAGAGTGTACAAATGTGTACAACACTCTTAAAAGAAAAGGAAAAAATGGTGAAACACAACTTGATGTCATCAAGTTGGGTTTCACCATATTAAGGTTTTTTTCAGACCTTCATTTCTAGGAAACACAGGCTGGTGGGGGACCTTTTTTTTTATCATCCACACAACATCTCTAAGGTACAGTATAAGGTATTATCCCATAGGGATTATTTTTATATGCAAACTCTTGAAAGTAGCGCCTTTCATATAAAATTAATAAGATCCATAGTATTTCTCTGTAAAGTGAAACATATATGAAAATGGCTTGTATGAAAAGTGCCACTTTCAAGAGTTTGCATATAAAGTTTTTTCCATATGGGTAATGACATAGTAAAATGTTGAAAATGGATGGAATTTCCCTTTAAGAGAAGAGAAGGCTGCACAGTATAAGGGAGACGCACCCTGATACACCTAGCAATGTTTTGAGCAACGTCAACTATCAACGTTGACTTTGGAACCAATGGACCCGCTAGGGTCCATTTGGTTCACATTTGTGCACTCAGGAAAAAATGAAAATGGGTGGAATTCCCCTTTTAATGTTGCCTGTTGCCATGTGTCTCATCATGTTGCCTGTTGATGTTGACATTGCTAGTTGATATTGCTCAAAATATTGCTAGTATAAGAGGGAGACGCAACATGAAGTAAACAAAGGTGACACTGATTAGCGACACTGATTAGCCCCACCCACTCCTGGCGGGGCACCACCCAGAACTGAAGTTCTAGCTGCTGCCACTGCTGTGAGTTGTTGTCACACTGCAGCAGAAAGAGCAGAAACTAAGTGAGTCTGCAGTTCTAAATGTGAGGGGGAGTTTATTCCGCCCAGCGCCAGTGCATGGGGAGAGCCAGGAGGGAGAAGAGAAGAGACTTAATGGCAGGTTGCCCGGCAGACTAAAATATGGCAGCAGCAAACGTCGTGCTGCAGACCCAACCAGCAGCCAATGCAGCGTCTACGCCTGTTACTGTACATCTATGACGTGCGTGGACCACGTTCATGGTCCACATGCATGTATGCATGCATCTGCCAGAGCTCAATCAGAAGTTCATACCAAGTCTTGACTTGATTCACTTGATTCACTGATCAGCCTAATGTTGATTCTACTGCTTACTACTATATATAATATATAAGATATGGAATTTTGGGAACGATACGAAAAAAACGATATGATAGAGGTATACAAGCACCGATTACCGATTTGCAACCAATGCTGTGTGTGTTTTTTTAACTGGTATAAAAACAGGTGAGTGTTATGCAAAGATTTTGCACCGATATTAGTATGCAGTACAGTACAGTCAAAGTGACAGTAGTAGTAGGAGGCTGCCTTAGCTGCCACTGTCATCATTATGAAGTATTATAGCACCATTTTCTGTCACCGGAATGTAAAAAAGAACACATTTCTTTGCCTTTATATGGTCCTATCGGAGGCTGATATGAGGGCCAGATATACAATACCCCGGTCGGGCTCTAACTGCTTTGATAACCAAAAACAAGTGTTCAGGGAATCTCAATAGAATGAACATATATAACAGTGTTTGGCTTTTGTTATAGTTACAGTGAAGATAGACAGGAAAGAAGAACAGAGACATGCAGCGAATGTCGTCATGCACGAACGGGACTCAAACGTGCGGCACGCGGTCAGGGGAGAGCCTATTATGTGGCGAGTGCGTGCGCCTGGAACATTAGGCCAGCAGGCGCTCCCGACCATGTTGTGTTTCTGACAATGCACTGGGCTGACAGTCTATTGAAATGGCAGCGGCGGGACACCAAGTTCTCAAATCCGCATGTCTGTGTCGACCTGTCTTCCAGCGGTACATAATCATAATAACATTCGGAAGTGGAGTTTGTATGTCTGTCTGTGCTGCTCCCGTGTCACAGCGACATTCTGAAGTAAGAGGGGTTTTTTCTGTCTGCTGCTTCCCCCCACTCCCTGTGTGTCACAGTGGCACGTATGACATTCTGAAGAGGGAGGACAACGGAGAAGAGAGAGTGGTCGGCTGCTACGACAACAAGGGCAGCTTCGGGGAGCTGGCCCTGATGTACAACACCCCGCGGGCCGCCACCATCATCGCCACCTCCCCCGGGGCGCTCTGGTGTCTGGTAAGAAGACGGAGGTCCTCCTCCTTGCGCACAAACATGCTTTTAAGCGCTTTAGAGATGAGGTCAGATGGTTTCGTCTCCGACCCGTCAACCAGACCTTATCTAGACGGAGCCAGTATGAACATTTACATGGTTTTTCATGTCATGTGAAAGCATGATCTGAAGCTGAGCTGAAAATTTGAGTTCAGCTTGACCCACCGGTTTTTGAAATATGGCTTATTGAGTGAAGAAAACAGCCTTGAAAGGTTCACTTCTGTGGATTCTAACGTTATACTTAGCTACCTGTTTAAGCATTTATGTCATATTTATGTTTATGTTAAATGTTTTTCAGAGAACAGTTGATACATCTTGACTGTCTCTGTCTTAAGAAGAGTCAGTTTTTTCTGTAGTCCGGGGGTTTTCTGGCCCAAACAAGGGCTGCTGAATGTGATGTCACATTCCGCAAATCCCATGTTTGCCAATGGGATTTGCCTGCAGATGTCACTGTTTTGCCTGTTTTCATTGCAGCACAAAAGCACTTCCACAACCAACAGAAAACTGGCCAGACCCACTGAATGTGTCATTTGTTTAATTGTGATAGTGACACATAAAAGAAAAACGAAAAATTAAAAATATATTAAAATGAATGTCAAAAAAACTTTAACCATAACCTCAGCCCTAACTGGCCCTAACTGGCAATTAAACTGGCAATTAAACATAAAGCCTCAAAGACATGTTGACAGGACCATGTTGGTGATTATAGGTTGATATACTGTACCAGTATCATTCAAAGCAAGCGCATGAAGCTTTGTAGAGACGATAACATTTGACTCGCCTACATTTCAGCCACACAACTAATGTGAAACAAAATGAACGGGAGCATGCATAATGTATCCGTTGAGGCTCACTTCCTGCTCTTTAGCGCTCTGTGAGCCGAGCGATGGTGGTAAAAATCATCCCAGGGGAAATCTAGCATCTAGAGAGAGCCTACAGGTGGAGGTGGAGAAGTGGTCAACGATTGTAGGGGAGGCTGGAATGGGGGAAAAAAAGAAATCAATTATTGTCACAGCAACATCCCATTTATTAGCTGTGATTTGACAGGTTGCATACACTGTGCACAGTAGGGCACTCTTCAACTTCCCCCTTTTTTTTTGCTTGAGTACATAAAGGTGGCTGAAGCACAGCGGAACCAAAAGTGAACATACAAACAAAAAAGTGTGACTCTAGGAGGAGGTGAGAAAACTGAAGGACTTGTGCATGGTCTCAACCCTAACCCAAGGTGGGGTTGGTGAAAGGGCCTTTCTGTGTGTAGTACGCATGTTCTCCCCCGTGTTCCCTTAGGGTAGAGACCCTCTCAAAAACCATGCCAGCTGTTGCGCCTTATGGAGGGGGCAGGATCCGGTTGGAATGTTCCTTCCACGTACTGCGTTGAGTGCGTTCAGCCAGGGAAATTATTTTTTTAAATCCACAAATTATTTTCCAGATTGCGTCTGTCATCACAACAGGCTTTATTCAAATAGCATCACCATTCATTTCCTGTTAGATGATCGAGCAGCAACCTTATTCAACGACAATAAATATTCTTCTAACACACGTTTTGGGTGTGTGAGGCTAACTGTCATCACATTGTGGTCCGTGGCTCAAATGCAGAAGAAATGATTGACCTTGATAGGGAAACATTTGAAAGCCACTGCTGATGTAGTGCTACTGTTAAGCTGGCCATGTCTCCAGATGTCTTCATGTCTCTCTTCTCCCTTTGTACATGGGTTTGTGTCTGTGTGCGTGTGTGTGCGTGCATGTGTTTGTGTGTGTGTTTGTGCAGGATCGAGGAACCTTCAGGAGGATCATACTGAAGACCAACGCCAAGAAGAGGAGGATGTACGAGTCCTTCATCGAGTCGCTTCCTTTGCTCAAATCGCTGGAGGTGATTGGCAACGTTTTATTTAAAGGGGATGGACACATCTCTCCTTAATCCAGGTTTTACCTAATCTTTGCTGAACTAGTATACGAGGGACTCCTTACCCCTAAACTTAGTTGCCTTTTTTTGTACAATTTTTTTGAAAGGACATTTAAAAAATCATCTAGCCGATAATGGTTATTTGAGCTATTCCAAATGTTTTTACTGCACTGCACTGCACTGCGCTGTGCCGTGCTGTGCTGTGGGCTATTGTATCGGAAGGGGTGAACTCATTTTCGCGAAATGGTCCAATGGTCCATTGGATGGTCGCAAACTGATTTTGCTGTCTCTCTACTGTACTGTACTGTACTGTACTGTACTGTACTGTACTGTACTGTACTGTACTGTACTGTACTGTACTGTACTGTACTGTACTGTACTGTACTGTAGTGATGCTTGGAGGTGAACAAATGTTATTTCCGTGCTTGCACGGGGATACACACAGGGACATCGGGAGACACATTACTCTCCATATGGGACTCAAAAATAAATAAAAGGAAATTTAGGGATAGTGCTAAGACACTGACTCAAATTGGACCAGAGGTGACCAGACCCGTTTTTTTGGCCGTTCCTGTTGGGCTTCCCATCCATACATGCCTCCTCCCAGTTTCAAACCCCGGCGGTGACAGTCTGCCTGCCGCTGTGTGGGGGGTAGAAAGTGGACCAGAAATGGAAACGGGCACGCCACGCCTGGGAAACCTCTGAGAGTGCAGGATAATAATGATTACGCACCGCAGGAGAGAATGTTCTAATTTTTGTCCGTCTCCCGCAGCCCTCGGAGAGGATGAGAGTGGCGGACGTGCTGGTCTCCAAGGTCTTCAGTGACGGAGAGCGCATCATAGCTCAGGTACGGCTCTTTGTCAACCATACATACTCCTTCCTGCTTTCAGACAAGGAAGCTTTTTATAGAAGGAGGTGTCATGGTCACGTGACTGTGCTGCGTCATGTCATTTTCATGTGAAGAAAATCTCAAAGTTACATGAATAAGCACAGTGAATGGAGGAAGCTGGAACGGATTGCGATAGTTGGCACTATCGTGTTATGTCTTCTTTTAATTTTCCATTAAGATTAGGTAACAAAAGGCCTCAGACATTCAGAGATAGTGTTTGTTCATGAGCTGATCACCACTGAGCTCTCATTGTCTCTTGTGCATTCCACCGAACTCCCGGCTGTAGTTTGGCTCCCATGGTGCAACAAATCTGCCATGTGGAATCACACGATAGTGAGAATGGCGTTGGTGACCCTGCCTAGTTCATCATATACCGGTACCTTGCTTTCAGATGCAATCCACAATCCTTCTGCAAACCTTGCACCAGGGCGTTTCGTGAATGCATGGCAGTGGATGGAGTCGGCTGTACCAGATCATGAACATTATTCAAAAATGATTGAGACTTTTTTTTGTCATTATAATCGGTGGATGAATAAATATCACATGTTTCTAATCACATGCTTTTCGATGTGCACAGTGCATCATTTTATTGAGGAACCTAAACAGTGATACAGCAGGTATCGTTTCGTCTCCGAAGCACTTTTGGACGATCAGAAACTTACTTTTGTGTGCTCTTTAGGAATCAGTACCCTATAAAATGATGCCGTGTACACATCAAAAAGCAACACAGCAAACAATGACAACTTCTGTTATTTTTTGCGTGTGTGTCTGTCTATGCGCGCACGTGTGTGTGTGTGTGTGTGTGTGTGTGTGTGTGTGTGTGTGTGTGTGTGTGTGTGTGTGTGTGTGTGTGTGTGTGTGTGTGTGTGTGTGTGTGTGTGTGTGTGTGTGTTGTCCCTACAGGGAGATAAGCCTGACTGTTTCTACATTGTGGAGTCTGGTCAGGTCAGAATCACCATGAACAGGAACAAGGTACCCTGGGCTGTGTTTATTTATTTATTCAATCAATCAGGCGTCTGTTCATTGATGTAACACAGCGATTTTCAACCCTTTTCATGCCAAGGCCTATTATTTATTCAGCATTTAGCCTCTCAGCTGAGAGGCCCCAAAATAAAGTGTGTAGACTTCTTGTGAATAAGGTGTGTAGACTTCTTGTAAATAAAGTGTGTAGACTTCTTGTAAATTAAGTGTGTATACTTCTTGTAAATGAAGTAATGCAGATGTTTAACACACTGTATAATATAATAAACACTTTATTTCTTTAATTTTTATTTAACCAGTAAAAAAGACAACTTCAACAGGTCAAGAGCTCTGTCAGTAATGATGATTACAAGACAATATCAGGACAGACATCACATGCAACATTCATGAACACAGTACACATCATTAGCAAAGAATCTCAAGGAAGAACACATAACCAATAGAGGCCGATTCATTAAAAAAAACCTAAGCATTGAAATTGGCTGACAGACAAAATAACCAGACTAAACAACATTTGCTATACGTCAAAGCAAGAACACTGTCTGGGAAATGTGCCCATGGCAATCACTTTTGAAACTCACTAGGGGATCACAAAGAATCTGAACAGGATGGCTATTTCGAAAGTTGGTCAACCATCTCTCTCTCTCTCTCTCTCTCTCTCTCTCTCTCTCTCTCTCTCTCTCTCTCTCTCTCTCTTTCTCTCTTTCTCTCTCTGTCTCTCGAAGCAGGGGTGCCAGTTGCAGTTAACATGAGGTTTATTAGGTGTATAACAACATTTGGATTTCACTGTTAACAGGAGGTTTACAGAGGTGTATAACAGTTGGATTTAACTGTTAACAGCAGGTTTACTAGGTGTATAACAACAGTTGGATTTCACTGTTAACAGGAGGTTTACAGAGGTGTATAACAGTTGGATTTCACTGTTAACAGCAGGTTTACTAGGTGTATAACAACAGTTGGATTTCACTGTTAACAGCAGGTTTACTGGGTGCATAACAACAGTTGGATTTCACTGTTAACAGGAGGTTTACTGGCTGCATAACAGTTGGATTTCACTGTAAAATCTTCCTGTGGTTGAATGAATCATGTCTTCCTCCCCGTTACAGGCTAACGAGCCTGTGAAGGAGGTGGAGATCAGCATGTGCAGCAGAGGGGAATACTTTGGAGAGCTGGCCCTGGTCACCAATAAACCCAGGGCTGCGTCAGCCTACACCGTGGGAAACGTCAAGTGTCTAGGTTTGTTACTTAACCAACTACTTGTACTAGTATTATTGGTCTAGTGCTCGTCCCAGCGGTGTGAAGGGCCGTGGTGCGTCATCGCATGGAGTCCCGTGATTCTCGTCTGCCGGCACTGAGGGGCGCGGTGGAATCGCCTGCGTGAAGGGCCCTCAACATGTCCTGTTGCATGTCGAACCAAGTGATTTGCACACCTCAATTCAGCGGTTGCTGACAAAATTACCTCAACAGTACCACAACAATGTATTTCAGGTCAATCCTGGGGGTCCTTAAAATCAAACTGTTTGAGAATCACTGCTAGATAGGCCTATATATTTTCTCATGGAGTTTCCATCTATCCATCTCCACCCGCTTATCTGTTGTTGGGTTTGCAGGGACAACAGCTCCATCAGAGAGCTCCAGACTTCCCCGTCCCCGAGCAACATTAGCGACTTCCTCCTGGGGGACCCCAAGACTGCCTGGGTCTCCTCCCAATGGGGCGAGCATTGAGGTCCTCCCTAGGGAGACGCTCTAGAGGCAACCTAGCCGGATGCCAGAACCACCTAAGCTGGTTCCCACGTGACAGAATGTCTCCTCTTATCTCTAAGGGAGATTACCTTATTCTTTGTCATGGTTATGAGGGGTCCTTGGCGTATATTTTCTGATAGCGGATCAGGAGGCTAATGAGTATCAATTGGGTGGGGTCGTTGACATGAAAAGGTTTGTGAAGCACTGTACTAAGGTGCGATACCCTGTCTGTCTCCATCAGTGATGGATGTGCTGGCGTTCGAGCGCCTGCTGGGGCCGTGCATGGACATCATGAAGAGGAACATCATGCACTACGAGGAGCAGCTGGCGCGGCTGTTCAGCAACACCGACTACAAGGACGCCGAGCAAAGCCCCGTGCTGTGACGACGACGACGACTTGCCGAACAGACGTACCGCCGTCCTTCTCTCCCTTTTTTGTAGCGACAAAGGTAGACTCGTAGCCTGAACCGATCGCCCTACTACCTTCCGTGGCGCTATTACTACTTCATCCTGCCCCAATCACGTTTGTCTTTGCGTCAAGGGGAAGGTCCGACAAGTCCCAGGCTCTCCGTGTGATCGGTAACGCAAGCTCAATTCGAGTCAGTAGTAAATGATAGTAGTAGTAGTACAGATTCAACTGCTACTAAAATGAGCTGCTTCTATCCGTTGCAGGTTTTTTTTGTCAGTAGGGATGCACCGATTATTATTCAGCACCGAATAATTCGGCCACTATTCGGAACTATTCGGCCTGAATAGTGGCAAACAACAAAGGCAGATTTGGTATTCGATTCGATCGTTTTTTAAAAGAGCCGACACCGGATCATCAAAGACTTTAGGTTACCTTTCGTAACCTACTGTCTTGTTGTGATGACGTGATCAAAATGTAATCATGACCTTTTTCCACTATTGTGTATCGCTACAACAAAGATACGGCCATAACAGCTATGGTAAAAAAGGAAATAAATAAATAGAAACTAAATGATATATAATATTACCAGTAATCATATTTGGCTATTATGTATATTCGTTTTTTCTGACAACTGTTTCTTATATTCTGTATTCCTTTTCGCTCCAGGAATTTCCCATTTGGTGCGTCCCGAGTTTTCAGTTATTTTTGTACAAGTTCTAGCCTTATATGTTCTTATGCTCAAAATGGCACATTAGTATAATATATTATTAAGATGCACTTTTCTTTCTTTCACATGCTGTCTCACGGATGAAGCTGCTGACTTTTCATCCTAAATGGTGCCATATTGTTATTATTATTGCTTCTCCAAGTTTTTCTGAGAGAAGGTGAAAGAAAAGGCCAAAACAAAAACGTTTTCCAGTATTCTTCAATTGTTGACTATTTATTATTTATTCTGATTACAAGTCATTGGATGAGAGACTTCCTTCTTCATCTGATCATAAATGTCAATCCACTTTTAGTTAGTGTTTTAGACTAAACAGATTAACCTGAATTAATGTGAAGATCTCAATATAATATATATTTAAAAAGCCACACAAACCAAGGGCAAACCATCCTTTGTGTTACACTAAACTAGAAGTTAAGTATACTATGACCATTGTTTGTGGTTACCAAACTTAGTTTGTTTTCTCTCCCCTCTTTTTTAAGATGTAAAGAAAAGCATAGCATTTACATATCGTACTTGGGGTCTGTATTATAGTGCACCACGCTAGACGTTCTTATTCATCATAGATTTTATAATAAAGTTTATGTATGAGAGTGACAGTACAGTGGTTTGGTTTCTTTTTAGTGTGGTTCTCTTGTATACCACGTGGTGCTCAGTAGCAAAAATACAAACAAAAAAACAACAACAAAAAAAGAACGAAAACTGCAGTATACACACACACTGAAATGAACAATTGTTATTTAACACTTGATATTATAGGCATTGTGTTATATATAAGTTGTGGATGTTTGTTTGTTACCGTCGCGCTGATAAGCTATATTTGAGAAGATGTAATTTTTATACATGATGTTTTGTCCTGGCACAGACAGACAGCCAGATGGACAGGGTTTGGACCTGTCTATAAGTCTTAGCCTAGCAATGGGCATAGCAGTGGGTGTGATCTTCTGGTTCCAGTGAAACATCTGCCACTTCATTTTCCCCCCTAGAGATTAAAAAACCCAAAACATTCATATAAATGATTTTAAGCATAGAATCAAGCCGTCCAGGATCCTGGTAACATTTGATTCTGTAGAGAAGAATAATAAATGTAGGCTTACCGCCCTGGTGGGGCCCAAACGAGTGAAAATAGCAGATCTACAAACTCACAACATGGCACATTGTGAGCTTGTAGATTTGCTATTTCCATTAGTTCACAACCTATTCTCACTACTTAATATAAAATGAAACTTCTCAAAATGTCTTTGATTTTTCTTTGGCTTCTTTGTGGAATCACTGATGTATTTTGTTGTTTTCTTTTTTTATGTTTTGAAATAATAATATATAATAAGTCCAATCAAAACGTTGGAAACTGACCCAGTGTTTGGGAATCTGTCGTCTATGTTTACACCAAATCTCTACAAAGCCTACAAGCTCACAGCACACTGTGAAACCGGCTAACCCTAACCCTAATCCTGTTTTTTAATCTGATGCACCCTCCAGGAATAGGCTGGGTGTTTACGAACATGACTGCCACTGCTTCCATAAAGATGACCTAAGTAAGGGATAATGCATGACTGTTGGTGGTCATTGTTGATAGATAATACACAATCCTGTTTATCACACAGCTAATTGAAGGACAACTTTGTTTCTTTTTTGTTTGCTTTTTCAACCAGATTCATGTTTTAGATTGTTATTAGAGAAATTTAAAGATGAGTGTTATTTGGTTTTAATTTGCTGCTTTCTTTGGTATTAGAGAACCCCAGGAAATTACATCTGGACACAAAAGATTACAGGATCTACTGAATGTGACAAATTGCCATATTGAGCCTATTATGCAGTGTAGTGTGCAGTACAGTGTACTGCGTCCTTCACATTCGGTAGATCCTGTGAACTTCTGTGGCCAGTTATAATTTCCTGGGGTTTATTAGGATTGTAGTAGTTAAGAAAAAATAATGCTTTATTTTTTTGTGAACAATTACGTTCGAATGCTTCCGCACCCCTGTCAAAAGCAGCTAAAATTCCTTAAACCTAAGACATGAACCTTGGATGAAAAACAAACAAACAAAGCTGTCCTTTAATACACAAATTTACCCAAAAAGTGACAACAAAACTTCCAACAAGTACTTCCTTGCTTACTGTACTGCCAAGTATTTTGGCTCTGCAGAGGCCCCGGAAACATGGAAGTGAGCGTTGATCAAATGGAATCAATTTTTGGGAAGTCCATTGTGTATTCCTCGCTTCAAATGTTTTCTAAAACATTCTGTAAACCATGTTGTTCCGTTAAATGACATGTGTTTGTTTACATGGCTGTCATGTCGGTTTACAGTATAAAATCCACAAAATCCAAACCTGGTGCGCCAAGGGTTGGATTATTAGACATCATTTGTCTTCTTAAATCGTATCCTATAGAAAGGTCGATGTTTTGTGGTGCTCACACTATTTCCATTTCAAGGAGAGCCCTCAGAATTATTATGTAAATATATTTGGTCTGCGGAGTCTTCATCTCAAAATCTTTTGTACCAGAGACCCAGTAAGCATAGATTTGAGGTCAGAAGAACGCTCACTATGGAATATATAGGCTATTCAAATTTGCACACATTTCCACTAGCAGATTTCAGATCTGCTATTTTTCAACAGCTATAGTTAAAAATAACGGTTGAAGTGGTTAAAGAGCTTTGAGGTGACACCAACGCGATACTGGTTCAAAATTAGCCGTAGCTTTTAGACACATTTTGTATATCGCTGCTAATTTCTTCTTATTTTAAAATGTTTGTCATATATCTGCTCTGTGTATTGTACCACTTATTATTTTTGAAAATAAATTCCAATTTAGTGGGCCACCACTAGCTCTGTCTAGTCCATAGCTTTAAAGGTACACTTCACCCCTTTTCAGAGGCTGAGTGCCTTTGAGAGCCACTACAGACTATAATGTGCACAATCCATGGTTTCGGCCGAGCTGTGATGTCATGTCCTGCATTTTTAATCGGTTTCAATGGGCACTTCCGGCTTGTTCCGGTCTGCATTTTGGACAATGGTCAGGTAGCAGGAAAGACCCGCAGTTGGCCAAAATGCAGACATGAACAAGCCATTAAAACACATTAAAAAATGCAGGACGTGACATCACAGCTTGCCGAAACCACAGACTGTGCAAAGTATAGTCTGCAGGGGGTCTAGGGGGTCTTAGGGTGCCTCTACATTGGTTTTTGCACAGTCAGTGCTTCGGACCGAGCTGTGACGTCACGTTCTCCTTTTTTTGAATGGGTTTCAATGGGAACTTCCGTCTAGTTCCTGTCTGAATTTCGGACAGTGGTGAGGCAGCAGGAAAGACCCACCCGTGGCCGAAATACAGACCGGAACAAGCTGGAAGTCTCATTGACACGCATTCAGAAATGCAGGATGTGACGTCACAGCTTGTCGAAACTTGGAATGTGCACTTTGCAGTCTGTAGGACCTGTCAGGAGGCACCCTAGCCTCGACACCCAGGCTTTCATTTTCATTCGCGTTGCGCGAAAACGGAAAGCCTGGACTAACGCACGTTGGAAAGTGGCCTTGAGGGGGGAGTGAACCTTCTGGGGTGGGCGTCGCTCTAAATGATGTGACGTAGAACAGCAGTGGACGGGCGCGGGAGGGGCCGGAGATGACGACACCTTAGTGAGATCAAATTAGAGCGCAGCACTTCCGCCGTGTGGATCCCACGACACCCCCACCCCCCAAGGCCAAAATCATTGAGGGCTAGACCAGGCTAGGAGGCACCCTGATTGGCCTCCAGAACGTCCACTTCCGTTCATCTGATCGCTTCCGCTGTGCTTCACAAGGACTCTCGGGAAAGCTTGCCAATCCATGAATCATGCATCGCCATCGCCTTTCATTGAGAGCCAGAAGAGGCACCTACCTTTATATGTAAGCAAGGCAATCCTGACTTGGCTTGTATACTGCCTGTGTTTTCGGCCGAATTGTGACGTCACGTCCTGCTTTTTTGAATGGGCAGCGAAATACTACTTCCCATCTCATCGCACCAGTGGTCCCCAGATTAATTCTGGGGATCACTGAGCTTGTGTTTTTGGCTCTCAGATAAATTTCTCCTTCTGGTGGGGAAAGAAGTGCATATCAACTCCTAAGGCTGTGGGCCAGAGCTCCTTAAAGTCACTGCATTTTAGTTCAGTAGAATGTATAGTAGAAGGGTTTTCTATGTGTCTACCTCTGCACATATCCTGTTTCATTTCTAACAATAGGTGCATAATTTTATGTACGGCCAGTTTATACAGTATCATATTCAATACGGATATTATTGTGTAGTTGTTTTTGTTGTTTGATGTGCTGGCAACCTGTTTGTTTTTCCTCCCCCATCCATCGGTACTTTCAATCTCATCAGCAAATACAGTATATTTCCGGTGTTTATGCCTTTGTAATGTATATTGGACTCAACATTATTGCAGATTATTCTCTCCGTTTTTTTAATGTTATTTTCACTATCACTCTGCAATAAAGTTAGTTTTTTTTCTATGACAAAACAAGCCAGCTGAAGCTTATTGTGTGTGGTTCTTCTCAAAACTGCCATTTTAAACAATGCATTGCAGACATACAGCCACTAATTGCCATATGGAGCAGTGTTTTTCAACCAGTGGTCCTTAAGGGTGTTCCACGTGGTCCTCCATGGAACTAAATGATGACTTTGTAACCAAATGGACTCTTATAGGTCAATAGGTCATTGACTTTTGAGAGTGTATAGTAAAAACCAAACTAAACTAAATCTGCATTACTTTACTTTACAAAAAGTACTTTTGAACATTTGCCTAATTTCCCTATATGGCCCAATGTTGCCTTTTAGTAATAGCAACATTAATCCCTTAATTAAGTAAAACAATATATTGTTTTGTAAAAATTAAGTAAAATGCCTGCAATAAATATATTTTTGTGATCATTGGAATGTCTACAACATGTGCATTCATTATATTAAAAGATATCCCAAAAATATTTATTTTATTTTATTATAATTATTTTAATAATTAGCCTAATTTGCATACATATGGTATTAGTTCCTAAAAACAATCTCAATTAACAAATAAAATAAAAAAGGAGCCAAATTAAATTTGTAGAAAAATATATACCATCCAGCACCATAAGTTCATAACACAATCCAACATTTTATTATTGGCTCCATAAAAAAACTACATATTATGGACTACAAATAAAGGTCTTCACTACACATGCATTCTGCAGTGCCCTGGCTAATGGAAATGAGAGTAGCCGGTGATTGACGTTGGTTCATGCCAATGGAACGGCTTAGGGGGGGGACATGTGTTTAGACCAGCCCACTTTCCCCCGTGGTGGAAGCAGTGTTGCCATGTCGGCTTGTTATACGCGACTCTGGGCTTCTTGTTTTCGTTGCCTGTTATGATGTCCACCGCAATCAAGGTGTGTGTGTGTGTGTGTGTGTGTGTGTGTGTGTGTGTGTGTGTGTGTGTGTGTGTGTGTGTGTGTGTGTGTGTGTGTGTGTGTGTGTGTGTGTGTGTGTGTCATGGTGTGAATGGGTGAATATAATCAGATCATACATGCTCAAATATGGAGTGCGTGACAGCCGCACAGGCATTGATTGATTGATTGATATTTTATTAGTCAATAGAATGTGAGAACGGTACAAGGTACAGTCAAAACATAGTATTGATCCAAAAGAAAAAACACCGAATAAAGACCTTTGGGTCTTCCTGCATAGTTATTTGTCTTGCTGCGTTCACAATTATTATTACCCGCCTTATTATTATTACCCGTTATTATTATTACTTATTATTATTAGCTTTTTTCATACGGTACGCTTATACCTGTTGCAAAGTCTGGCAACGCTGGGTGGAAAGACAGACAGACAGGGCTGTTTTGTTTTGGTGAGTGAGTGAAAAAAAAAAAGTTCATTGAAAAATCTTTTATAAAAAGTCGTTACATTTGGGACTGTTTGGGCGGAACGTCCCTAAACAAAACCCCACTGGATGACGTATAACCATACAGTCCGCTCGAGACCTGATGACAGATGTTAGTTTTTTTTATTATTATTATTATACACATTCACAACCATTCCAAATAGCGAACTGACGCTGTCTTCATTGTTGACGGTTTTTTTCGTCGGGCTGTCGTCGTTCCAACAGCTGTGTTTTCATTGCGCAAGAAGAAGAAGCCTGAAGATAGAAGAAGTCAGGATCTTGTATTCTCGTTGCTTTCATACCAGTTATTGTTTATAGTTTCAACAACATGGCAGCAGCAACAACACTGTAAACGCATTCATGGCATTAGACTACAGGATGGCTTCGTGTCACACAAACGGCAGGAGAATAAAACACATTTGACTTGTTTACATCAGCTGTCCGTCCTCCATTTTCAACAACAAAAACAACAGGCAAGTGGCTTGTTTCTTTTTTTTCGTCGACGTGAATCAGTGACCCGTCGATTTGTTTGTACAATACATTTGCGAGCCGTGAGTTGTTTTTGTCGTGACAACTGACCAAAATGATGTTTACACGATCAGCTGTCTTTTGTTGTCGAGTGTTAAGATTATCTTCGCGACGATTATGATCATTATATGTCAAGGTGTCATTCTTACAGAAATGACAACAACATATGAGGCTACCTACAGTACAGTAATGCGTTATCATTTTGGTTAAAATGTTATTGTTGTACAACTTTTTCATTTAAATGAATTGTTCTTTATTTTGCCATTGAATGAATGGGGGTCGTAAGTGCGCATGCGCAGCCAGCAGAGACAGCGCAGAGCCATCGAGTGTCAGATTTGCGACATTGATGGGTTAGAATGTAGCCTGAACAGGGACACGCTGGAGTTGGAAATACATTGTTTTCAACGAGGGCGGCGCTATTTAAGGCATTGTGCAGCATGGCAAATGTTTGCGTTGTGCTATTACTACAAAACAATCTAAAGTAAAGTAAAAGCTGGGCTGTTGCCTGAGCCCTATGCATTCCTGCCTACTTTCGGTCCAGTACTTGTCCCTATTTGCTGTCCCCAATAGAGGTCTATAGAGAAGATTCGCCATTGGACTGGCCCCATTAAGTGAACGAAGTTGACGTAGCCCTATCTCCTTCATGGCTCGGTTCCAGTGTAAAGTTTATAAACAAGGGCTCTGCCATGCAACATGATCACATGATGCATTATGCTGTTATTGCGAAATATTTATGTAACATTTATCATTTATGCACAGGCTGGTGAATCATATTTATTAATGATCAACGTTGGAAGTGTTTTCCATTGGTTTTTATACGCATTCCACGTAATCATATGGGGCAGTAAGGTGTCCATTACATAACAGTCGTGTCCCTGTGCAACCCTGCCTGGGGGGTGCTAAAGTTGAAATATGGATACATGGGGTTGCATCAGCCCTATATATATACTGTATATACATACACATACTGTAATACTGTATATATGGGTGAGGGAGAGAAAACTTTATTATTTAGCTGTTTCTCATTCTGGTACATTTTCAATTCGTCTGGCTACTTTCCAAAAATGTCATAAGCAGCTATAAATCAACATTTTTTCGTATTATTATTATTACCCTTATTATTATTACTACTACCCTATTATTATTGCCCTTATTCTTATTACCCTTATTATTACTTTTTATTATTATTACCCCCAGGGGCGCTGCTAGCAATTCTGGGCCCCCTGCACAGCTTTTTGACATGGGCCCCCCTTCCTGGAGGCGCGGGGGGGGGGGGGGGGGCATTTTTTGGTTTTTGGATCGGATCGGCGCATCGGAGCCGTTGTCGCATTTGTTGTACAACCCGATTTGTACACCACATGTGTGGGCGCACCTCAGAAACTGAGCGCATGAGCGCTGTTCCTGCAATCCCACTTATTAATCCAAGCTTTTAGTGGGCCCCCCTGGCTTCGGGCCCCCCTACAACTGTCCCCCTCGTCCCCCCGTGTCGGCGCCCGTGATTACCCCTAACATACCCCACCCACTTTATTATAGCCCTGTTACCCCATATATTTAGTTCTGTGTCAGCTATGCCCAAAGATGGGATCTATATATAAGAAGATTATTGTGATGTTAGAAGTGTGTGTGTGTGTGTGTGTGTGTGTGTGTGTGTGTGTGTGTGTGTGTGTGTGTGTGTGTGTGTGTGTGTGTGTGTGTGTGTGTGTGTGTGTGTGTGTGCGTGTGCGCGTGCTCTTGTGCAGATTTGACATTGTGAAGGCCTTGACCATGGTGTGGGAGGTCGTGACCCCAGGTGTGCCGTCATCAACTGACCCCAACCGACGTGACCTTACACATCCAGACAGTGAACACTCTGCAGGTATATGCCACCAGAAATGTAGTGTAAACAGAGTTACGACAACTCCGTTCACTCCATGGGGACAATCCCATGGCGGCTCTTCTTACAGGGACGTCTATAGCTGCGCAGTGACGTCACCGCCCCTGTTCCAGAAACAGATTCCCCATTCATTTTTCTCGTAGACTTTTAGAAAATGATTCATATAAAGACGATTACGCCGCGGCAAAGCCAACTCGGGTTGTGACAAATCATGATGACACACACAATCTTTTGGGACAATCAAATAATTTCTAAGATGAAAAACGAAACAAAAAGTGTTGTATCCTGCCGGTTTCTACTTCTTTCTAATTAGATATTATAGGATAATATTGTGTTGTCATGATTTGTCACAACCCGAGTTGTGTTTTTATTAACCATTTTCAACAAGTCTATGAGGAAAATGAATGAGGATTCTGTTTCTGGAACATGGGCTATGTCATGAAAGGGGAGTGGCTGCACAGCTCTATTGGCAAATAGTGGCCAAGGCCTGAATCCGAAGTTGACGGAATGCATTGTTTTCCGATCCCCTCAATGTCTGACTCCATGGCTCTGTGTGCGACATCCTTATAGGCCAGTGTTTTGGGCTGTCATGATTATGGAGTTTCACACGAAGTACCAGCCTCTTTTTCCTTCTTTAAATCGTCCTAGAAAATCCCCCACACGTCCCGGATTCTTCTCCCATCTTTAAAACACCCTGGGCAATGCTCTGCATGTTTCAGTGTCTTTTCCCTTCTTTAAAACATGCTGGACATTGCAATCAGAACTGCAGTCTCGCTTCCAATCTTCCGCCATAGTCTGATATGTGTTGTTCTTGCTTACTGTAAACCGCGCTGTTGTAAGAGTGTCTGCTAATTGCCTGTAATATTTGGACTTGCAGGTGTGATGATGGACACAGATGCAGATGATGTGCTTCGCTGTGACGAACACCTGGCTTCCTCACCCGGACGCCCTACCAGTGACAGTCACATGGAATATGGTACATAAATATACCAGTTACAGAAACATGGAATTTGGTACCTTTTCACAGACTAAAACTAAATTAAAAACTAAACTTAAGATGATTGATACGAAGACTAAACAACATTACAATTCATAGAAAACTAGATCAACACTCGCCAGAGAGCAAACTTGCACGCTGCGCACAAGTAGGCCTTGGCCTTCTCATGTGAGAGTAGATTGAGCTAATACTCATGACATTAGCTATAAAGGTCTTCTACTTAGGTCATAAATCACGTCATCACTTACTTTGAGGGACGGTCGACGACCACGCACCGATCTCTTAACTTGTGCTCGCTCACACAAGTAATAAAATGAATCATTCAATCGTGTTGCAAAGAAGTGAGTTGAGTCAATTGTTAAATGCTTAATGGCCAGTATATGGAGGCCATGGTTCATGTGGTCAATGCAACAGTCGATTTGGCTACATACATTCTTACTTGAAGGACCCTAGGGGCGACTGCACAGGTCTGGCATGTTTTATATTCCATTGAGAAATCTAAATGCAGACATCCGTAACATCTGGCCTACAGTGACTCATTCAGGTTAAATAAGTTGAGCTACATATTGACTGTAGAGAAACTGTAAACACCAGCAAAATCTACAATATTTAAACAGGAAAACGGTGTGTTTATGTAAGAGATATGACGTAAATAGATCATGACGGAATTAGCGTCCCCTTTTATGAGATCTTTTCTCCGCCATGCCTCAGCCATGCAGGGAATGCTGGACATCAAAGGAAATACTAAATCATGTTCTACTGATTGGACTCAAGGTATTTCTTTGGATTATTGCTGTTTACCTTAACTGCACTATTAATCCTTTTTCTTCTTCTTTTGTTTTACACAAATACAGCTTACCGTACCATATGTGTAGGATTTAGCAGTATGAAGAAAACTAGAAACTAGAAACCTGATGACCTTGTTTGTATGATCTCGTATGGTGACATTGGATTAGCGGTACAGTGGCCTGTAGAGTGGCCGGAATGGGAACCATGAGGTTCCAAGTTCAATCTCGGGCTCCCCCAAAGTTAGTGTTGAGGTAGCCTTCACTGATTTTATTTATTTATTTTTTAGCTGATGCGAATGAAAATTAAATCCTGGGTATCGAGACTATTGTTGAAGTGTAATTTAGCAAGACTCTGTACCCTTGATTGCCGGTGTATGTATTTATTTGTTTATCTTCCACAAGAAATGAATCATTTATTGTTTTACAACTACAACCATTATTTGAGATGATGACAGTGTGTGGAGAATGGGTTATATGGTCTTTTAACATGATTTAAAACGGAATATTAAAATGTTGCGTTGTGATTGGCCAGTCGTTTTGAGTGACAGCGAGAGATATGATGGAGTCTCATACTTCACTCTATAACATAGTTCACTCCATGGCTTTCTTGCTGATGGTCTGCAGCTGCTATGGCAGCTCAAACCAAAACAGTCATAACTCGCTAAAATCTTGACGGATTTACAAACATGTAGGTTTATTACAAACATTATCAACATGGCCATGATTCAGGATGCTTATCCGCTTAATATTATATGAACCACATTTTTTCCAAAATGTCCAAGCCCATTTTGTCCTAAATGAAATGCAATAAAACGAGGATTGGCAACGATACGTTCGGATCGCAATTAAAGTATTTAAATGTACATGACAATAGACACAATGCTATGCTGCTCTGAGTTGAGCTGGGCGCCACATAACTACGTCGCTCTCCATTGTCACAGAGTGAGGGCGAGCCATGTAGCCTTTCTTATGTGTACATACAGTTTATCTCTGTTTTCTCCTCCCCAGATGACCTCCCTGAGCTGCAGGAGGTGCAAGAGGAGGAGGAGCAGCAGCCTGCTCTCTATCAGCTGGCGGTGGGCGTGTCCCACCACACCCTCCCCAGCCCCTCCCCTTCCTCCGCCCCAGAAGACACACGCTGGCTGACACAGCTGGCGCACATCGCCACGGGACCCCAGAGCCCCCTGCTGGCGGGTTCTCCCAACAGCAGGTCGGTACAGTACGCACACATTATTCACGCATTATATCAAGGGCTGTCACCATTGCAAATTTAATTTAACCCATTTTGACCTGAAATGTGAAAAATCTGGAAAAAAAACAAAACAAACAACCCTCCTGTAAGTCCATGTAAGTGATCCACAATATTTCATGTATCCACAATCTTCTGTATGTGGATGCCGATCCACACCTGAAAATATGTCATTACGTTTGTGGTGAAAAAATATTCAGAGATTTGCAACACATTAAAAAATATATATATATATATATTTCCTGAAAATGATCTGATCTGATCTGTTTTTAACTCATTTCTGAATTGTCCTCCAAACACAGGTGCCTTTGATTAGTCAGAAATTAGTCAGAAATACTGTTTTAATCCCATTCTGGCAGCCAGGCAGTGTGGTACTTGGTTTAAACTTAAACATCAAGCTAAAATATGTATCTGAAAACATTGTAGGGTAAAAATAATAACGAAATAATTGTATTAAGTTTATATCTCAGACCTTTAATTCTTGGATTCAATGTGCAGAAAAAGGTAAGTGGAGTGTACAAACAATAGAACCTTTCTGAACCACGATGAGAAGTGCCTTTGATGTAACCTCGTGTCAAAGCTACAGAATGAGCTTCCGGACTTAGGGAGCATATTGGAACTAGTCCATATCTTCATATAACGGCGAGTCTATTGGGTTTATTTTTTTCACAGGTCATCTCCGATCCATATTTTGGGCACCAGCAGTAATCTGCACTCATATGCTCGGCCTCCTCCTACTACTCTGTCCAGCAGCGCTCCACTGCCCTCTAGAGGCTATGGCAGGGGGCGCAGACGTTGCAGGGTATGTATGGCCACATTGCATAATCTCTCTCTATATGGGCTGTTCAAATTGTAGTCCCACCTTGAAAAATACATTTTTTTTACATTACATAGACCCTCAAGAAAAACACGGGGAAATATCCTTTATTATGCAGACTAAAATCGTGATTGTTGCGGACAAAAATCCTTGATTATGCAATGGAATATGCAGGTTTTTATGAGCAATTATGCGGTGGAAATTAGCAAATTTGCAAGTTTATCCAAGGCGCTTTACACACTGTACTGTAGCTTGTGCCTTACATTCACCCATTCTCACTCACATTCTCAATTGCTCAAGGGCACTTCGACACTAACCTTGCGGTTACCATCCGCAATAAATTGATGGCCGCAAAATGCGTGCCTTTTGGTTTATTATGCAATGGATTCTGCGATCGCATAATCACGTTTTTCTGGAGGGCCTAATTACATGTGTAGAAATATCATCTTATGATCTATTTAACTACAATACATGTATGTACAACAAAATGTAACAAATACAAATATATACTTTATATGTGACTTTCTATTGGGAGGTGGCTGTCCCAAACTTTAACTTCTAGATTGCAAGTCATGAAAACACTACCTGGGTGATTGATGATGATGATTTTTGTAATTTTATTAAATTAGGTTTTTAAATAAATCATCCTGACTTATCTTAAACAGAGGATTCATCTTAAAGGAGAAAGGGAGAGGGAGAGAGAAAGAGAGAGAGAGAGAGAGAGTTTACAATTACAAACCGGGGTGCTATTGGCGCTGTAGTTCAATCATTGGAACTTACTCATTGAAATAGAATTACTGTAGAATGTCCGCATTCCGTTCTTACAATGGGAGGTTTTATGCTATAGCGATCCTTGGCTTGTATCCCTTTCCTTGCTGTGTGTGTGTAGACAACCAGTGAGTGTGGCTCAGCGGTGTCCACAAGATCCTCCCTGTCAGACGACGAAGACATGGGATGGAGCCACAGCTGGCCAGCTACGGCCTGGCACTGCTTTCTGAAAGGTAACGACTGGCCCGCTACGGCCTGGCACTGCTTTCTGAAAGGTAATGACTGACCGGCTACGGCCTGGTACTGTTTTCTGAAAGGTAACGACTGGCCCGCTACGGCCTGGTACTGTTTTCTGAAAGGTAATGACTGGCCCGATACGGCCTGGCACTGCTTTCTGAAAGGTACACTGTATATGTACAGATAATGTATTTTGTGTCAATTCATTTATATTATAAAAACAAAAATAGCACTACAGTACTAACTCTAGTACTAACTAAAAATGTAATAATAATGTAAGAACTAAATAATGAATATCCCCTCTTATTGATGTGTGCACAGTACACACTCACACACAAACAAACAAACAAACACATATTCATGCACTCAATGGTGTGCATGTGTGTATTTGTGTTGTCTGTGGTTCCACAGGGGTCCTAATTGTCTGTATTTGTGTTCAGGCACTCGCCTGCGGTTCCACAGGGGTCCTAACGTGGAGTGGCAGGATGCCGAGGCCCTCGACTCAGACGACGAAGACTCCGACGTTGGAGAAGATATGGCGGACTACCGCAAGGTACTGAAGGAATCATTCACTTCCCTTTAAGGGGTCTGGGGAGGCACTGTAACCTTCACAGACTTTTGACTCAGACATTGTTTAATTCGCTTTATTCAAAATATAGACATTTCATGGCTAACTAGACCAATGCCCAGCTGTAGAGCATTAAGTCGATAACGATGGCTTTGCAATACCCATTGTACCAGTACCTTTTGATGTGCATGTATATGTATATGTGTACATCACCTCAGTCACGCTCACGTTCCAGGTGTCTCTACAGGGCTATGGCTCAGAGGGTCTGGGACTGGTGGAACACACAGAGATCGTCTTGTCAGGTCAGTCACTGCTACAACTGACCTTCGACCCCGGAGCCTTCGGTCACAGCCAGCTCACCGTCCAGTGCCAACTGGACCATCCCTTCTTCGTCAAAAATAAAGGTGCGTGTGTGTGCGGACTGGATGGAATAGATTAATGAATGAATTAAATTAATCTTTATTTTTGTATCTTGTTGTTCCCATCCCATCAAAACCCATCCCATGGGATTATCAGACACCAAGAACATAAATCACATTCACTTCACAGTTTCCAGAAATAGAGTAATCAATCAAATCACATACACTGTATGTTTTCTTTGTCTATATGTTGCTCAGCATCACTTAACCACATCAGATCAATGTTTTTACACTTAGCTTCTATTGTCCGACAATAGAAAATGTTTGTGCACCGTGATTCTTCAAAGGTTAGTGTAAAAACAGGGTTTTACAGTATGCTTTTCCAAAATAAGGACGCTCAGATTAATGATTGTTGTTCTTAACAGGCTGGTCATCCTTCTACCCCAGTCTGACAGTGGTGCATTATGGGATACCGTGTTACGAGGTGGAAGTGGGCGATGTGTGTTTGCCCCCGGGACACCGAGACGCTGTTGCCACCGACGACTCGCTGGTGTTTGACACGTTCAGGAGGTATGCACAGACACAAACACACAACAACTACTCAGTAAAAATGACTTAAAAAATGAAGTAAAAATGACTTACTTGTCTTTCAGTTTGAGTGGATCCCTTCTCTACTAGTCTCTCTAACATTTTAATCTAGTTTTTATTTAGGGTCTACCCAAAAGTAAAGTCCATCAAAAAAAGCAAGCACCCACATCAATAAGTACAAGCTCTCAGCCATGTCAAACATGGAACCTCCGTTGAATTAGGGGAATCTAACACAGCATGAGTGCGTTTTCAGCTATGACTTCACACCACTGGACTCCTCGGCTGTGTACGTGCTGAGCAGCATGGCCAGACAGCGTCGCACCTCCCAGTCCAGCGGAGGCGCCGTGTCCCCCGACAGAGACCCGCACCAAGGTACAGTATATTGCTTTTGGGTCAAGCCAGCCTTTAAAGTCTACAAAACTATAAGCACAGTGTTTTTAGCAAAAGGCTAATTTACCGCTGAATGTGCTTCCCTTTGCAGACCGCCACAGTCCTGGCCCCTCCTCCTCCTCGCACCGCAAGCCACCCAAGAGCCAAAATGTCACACCAGCAGGAAGCAGCAATGCCACGCCCACCAAGTGCAAGCGGCCAATGAATGCCTTCATGCTTTTTGCCAAGAAGTACAGGGTGGAGTATACGCAGATGTATCCTGGAAAAGACAACAGGTGCGTGTACAGCGTAGGCATAAAGTATGTGTTCCATGCAATGCGGATAGAATGCCAAAAGTGATTTCCGTGTGTGCGCTTGCGTGTCTCTGCGGCAGAGCGATCAGCGTCCTCCTGGGAGAGCGGTGGAAGAAGATGCGAGGTGAAGAACGGAGGCTCTACACCATGGAGGCCAAAGCTCTGGCTGACGAGCAGAAGAGGATCAACCCCGACTGCTGGAAACGCAAGCGAACCAACTCTGTACGAACACACAAACCTACTGCTTTCTACTGTCTGGTCAGGGTGTTGATGATAGGCTGACAGCTAGTCACAGCCTACAGGGGTGGCAGTGTCTCAGGGGTAGAGTCACCGGATGGTAACCGCAAGGTTGCCGGTTCCATCCTGGGCTCCTGCAGAGTTACTGTCGAAGTGTCCTTGAGCAAGACACTGAACCCTAATTGCTCCTGATGTGCTTGTAGGTACCTTGGATGGTTTCCACTGCCATCAGTGGATGAATGTACATGTGAATGGGTGAATGTGATGCACAAGCTATGTAAAGCGCCTTGGATAAAGGCGCAAATGCACCCTTTACCAATTACTAATTTCTACTGTCTAGTCAGGGTGTTGGTGACAGGCTGACAGCTAATCACAGCCTACTACTTTTGGAACTGCAAAACTCGGCCATTGTCAAACATTTGATCGTGCTAAAAGAAAGTGAAAGTACTCTGTGCCACCCCCTATGGTGAGCATCTGTTTGGAGGAGACACATTTTGTAAGCTTATAGGTCTGATTTTCTTGGCCTCTGCGCCACGGTTCGGGTTTCAAGTACAGTAAAAGCACAGTTTGTTAACTAGAGTTTAAGTGTGACCTAAATAACGCACTGTCTTGTGTTTTGAAGGTGACTAACGTCTTGTTCTCCACCCAACAGGGCTCTCAGGGAAACTGACGCTTCGGACTGACAGAAAGACGGCAATTGACTAAAAACTACAGGAGTATTCAATCACACACACACACACACACACACACACACACACACACACACACACACACACACACACACACACACACACACACACACTTAGGCTGTTTCTCTACTGCGATGATGTGTAGGCTTTCTAACCAAATGAGAGCAACGTGCATACATACAGTATGTGACACGAAGCACACAAGAAGAGAAAAAATAATATGCCTAATCTACCAACTGTGCTTGAATATTAACTATATACCGGTATATACAGTAAATACATATTTTTATTATTCTGTACTTTTAATGACCGACTTGCCTTAATCTTCCAAAGCACGAATTTTATAGTCTTTTCAAAAGAACACACATTTTGTAGCATTTTCACCCACTTGAAAAGATGCTGAACTGAAATTCAGTGAAACACCGGCATGACATGTTGCCGGTGAACAACTGTTGGTGCCAAGAAGTATATAAGTGTGCTGTACGTGTTCACAGCTTACCTGGCAGTGCGCAACACTTGAACGCAACGATTTTTTATGATAAAACAATGTCAAATATAGATCAATATCCCTATTTTGAGCTTGTCATTTTAGACAATTGCAGGTTTTCATGCTCTGTAGTCCAGCTATTGCATTATTTGTGCACAACAATGTTGTGCAGCTTAGTATAAAACAGGGTTTGTTGTTTATCCAAGTCATTTATAATATGAAAGAAATAACAAAGACAGAAACACTTCTCAATGATTTGATTCATCTGAAAAGTAGTGGATAGAATAATGGCTAATAATAATAATTGATATTTGCGGTCCTATTGTATAGTGCCTAGAAAAGAAAATGCTACGCAAGTCCTTTTTAAAAGGATTAAGCAGTTAATTCATTTCAGGTGATCAACGATATCTTACAGGCTTGAAAATGAGGAAGTTGTGGTGCTTTAGTTTTTTTTAGCAGATGTAGGGGTACAGATGGTGAGTACAGAATTATATTTTTACTAATTGATGTTCAAAACACTTGTAAAAAATGTAAAGGAAAAAATACCGTAATCTTCTAGCTTTACGTTATGTCCGTGTTTGTACTCTTGTGTATCGCACATGATTCGCTTATGTTATTATTATAATGTTTTACTAGATACTTTGTTTTGGATAGAGGTGAGTTTACTGACGGCTTTGACCATTACCACCTCAGGTTCTGTCCTGTATTCAACAAAAGTAATAACAGGACCTTGTTTATTTAAAAAGAACTAATAACTAATGAATAACTAATGAACTAATTAATTGAAAATAAAGATTTAAATGATCGTAAAAGGAAAGGTACCGTTATACACCTGCAATGCAACTTGTTATAATTGCAACTTATTTGTCCAACTTATGATCCCACAGATGTGTACAAGGCCTTTAGTAACCTCACCTCCACGTGGTCGAATTAACTCTTTACAGTATAAACTGCCATTTAATGATCAGCGTGCCAAGACGTTGGTTGGGGTGTATTCTCGCAGGAATACATCAGATAGGTTATTTTTTTTTCTTCTAGTCAGTGCAATTCAGATGTAATACCTTTCACTGTAGTCTAGTGCTTGATTCAAAGACCAAATCAGGGTGACGTGGTGAAAAAAACAAAAACAAGCAAGACATGACTTCAAAAGTCATCACAAATCCGCTTGCAGCAACTTTTGGTTTTAGTTTAGCTTTTAGTTTTTGCTGTCCCATTGGCTGCGGGACTGAGCATCCCATTGGCTGTGGGTCTTTTGCGCTCCCTCATTGGCTGTATGTGAGCCAGTTTCCCATTGGCTTAAAGACCAATGGGCGACATGAAAATGTCTCCACTACTACTAGACTACTACATAGATATAAATGGATATAAAGCAAATGTCAGGCCCCGAGCCATGTCCGTTCTGTGACGCACGCACATGCAGAAAATTCTGTGAACCACTTGGTCTTTACGTCGGCTGGACTGTTAATAGTTGTCCGGCTATGCATAACTATAGTGAGGCCCGCAAACAAACAAGCATCGCCCCAGAGCTTGGAAAAGGCATCTACCCTGTATACCTTTTTTTTTCCTTTTCGGAAAACTGTCATGATAGGCATTTCTGTAATCTGGTCTCAGGTCTTAATGGTATCCTAAGTGATATTAACCCACGTATAAAACTGTATGTAAAACATTTGGCTGTACCCATGCGAATGTGTATTAACAGATGTTGAGTTCCAAAAATTCATACCCACACACAGAGAGACAGTCACACTTTTGTTATGAGATTATCATTCAGCAATATATATTGAGGTTCAACAATATATAAATAAGGAGTCTGGTTATAAAAACAAAAACAAATGCAAGAGTTGACAATAAGGCTAAGTAATAAGTAATTCTGGAAAAGTGCATTACCGGTAGTTACAATTTTTCTGTGACGTTCCTTGCATCTAAAACCAACAGACTTGGCATTATTGCCTGTCTTTTCTACTAATCACCGTTATAATATCATGGAGGGCTATTTAATTGAGAATACTGAGGATATTCATCTAATATATAAAACGTGTGGACTATGGACCAAAAGCAACTTAGTTGATTTCAAAATTTCACATGCACGACAACCGCCTCAAAATGTTAGCCCCAGAATTGAATTGGCAGACTGTGTGATGTATCCAGTGCATAAAGATGCTGGCTTCCTTGTGTGGTGGCAGTAGTTCTTTTTTTCTTTCTACACCTACCCAATAGTATTGACTAGTGGGACGATATTTACAGTAGGGGTGCTGGACGTTCACTATGGGGTGCTGCAAGATGCGCGCACACACAAAATGTGTGTGAATGTGCATTGTGCATGCACATTTTCATGCATTTACACACGGAAAAGTGGCTTTTACCTTCCCTCTCCACATGCATGAGCTAACTGACACAGGTACCTTGGCCTCTGATACAGCAATAGAGCATGTGTATAAGGCCTATTAACAGGAATCTGTTTTGATTAAAATAACTAGTATTTTCCTCCTCCTGTCCAAGGGGGGCTGTGTCTGAAAAAAGGGGGTGCTCAAGCCCCCCCAGCACCCCTACTTCCCTCAGCCATGCCCAATAGTCTTAAAAGCCCAAGACTCCAGGCTGGAATGCTAGTCCGCACATGATCTTTCAACTGCATGCAAATGACTTAATTGGCCAAATCGATACACAATGGATAACATACAGTATATACTGCTTATGCTCCTAGAATACTGGAGCCGTTTTCCCCTTAATTCACAACAGAATTATTGTTATTAATAATGGCCAGGGTAGAATCTCAGATTCTGATTCTCATGGCACTTGGAGGTTTGTCTTTATGCACTATATACACTTTATAAGTTACATGACAGCTATAATATTTTCTGAAAATTAAGTATATATTATGTTTCTTCTTCTGACTTGATAACTATTATTTGCATATATTTCTCTTGCTACATTAAGACAAATGACAAATCCTCTTGAAACTATATGGCACACACAATGCAATGTATAATTATAGTATAAATAAAAGCATGAATCTGTTGTAATTGTTATTTTTTATTATGTAATGTCTTGTCATATGTAAACTTAAAATCAATCTTTATCTCACCCATAACAATCAACTGATGATCTACAGGTAGCATGTATGAAGGAAAGTGTAATCTGTAATGGTGTGACGATATGTATCGAAAAATATATTTTAATTTCAATAAAAGTAGGCAACATGTCATATAGCAACATGTCATATCGCTCAACTTGAACCGTATCATATTGTTTTACAATGCAAATAATCAGTATTGAATTGTTTGCAATGCAAATAGTCGATTGTATCAATAGATACTAAGTACTTGTGGGTTGTACTTGTAATTTTAAGAAGAACAAAAAAGGGGTGTTTAGTTACTTTTCCATTCAATTTTATTCTTTCGACTTCATGTTTAAGACACAAAATGACTAGACATGGGCTATATAACTCTTATAGCAATTGCAATATTAAACATTAATGGTAGAATTTGTATTTTGCCTTATTATTAGATGTTAAACCTATCAGTGTCTTTGTATGCATTTACATGCCTGTATGCGTGCGTTCTGTTGATGTGTGTATGTGTGTGTGATTGGAAGCAGATGTCTGGCTTTGTGGCACAAAAACATGGTGATCTAGTTTCAACTGTGACCTAGGAGTCGTATGACCCCTGTGGCCCCTTTGCATCCTGCTTACCTGGAGCCATAGACTATAGACAGAGTTGCGATATTGAGGGGACAGAAAACAGCGTGGTCACATGGTTCATTTGCTTTCGCGAGTCCATAGACTCCAATGGATTCTATAACTTCCAGTTCTCCCCATTTGCTGTTGCCACTAATTAAGTCTATGTAAGGAGCTGCCATTGGACCCACCCCGTATAGTGCAACTCTGTCTTACTCTTTAGCTGCTGCCTCCTGGACCAGCATATTTACATTTAATGTCTAAATAATATAAATATATATGTACTACACTTCCACTTACTACACTTCCATGGTGCCCACAACCCATAGTTTTACAAACACATGATGGGCATATTTGATCCTTATGAAAATTAACTGTTTGTGTGTATATGGTCTGTCACCTGACCTGGTTCATAAACATTTTAGCGGCAGCCCATGATACTAGTGAACATAGCAGACCTACAAGCTCACATTGTCATACTTTGTTAGTAGATTAACACTGTACTTTTAAAATATTTTGTTCATAATTCATGGAATTTCTTAAGACATTTTATCCGCTTGCTCTCTTAAATTATTGGGAGAAGCAATTGAATTTGGCAATCATTTTTAAATAAACCAAAATATAGGAAACAAAAACAAAATGAAGGGACCAATAAAAATGTGTTGGTGACCCACAAAAGGGTCCCGATCCACTGTTTTTGCAACGTGCTGTAGGAAATTAGGAAAAACCCAACCATAGCTGTCGAATATAAACAATAGACAGCTAAAAGGTTTTTCTCTGTTATATTTTACTCTGATTACATTTTGGGTTTGGTCATTATAGCCTGTTCTAAATTTGGCTCTCCACATTTTGAGCTATCGAAAATATACAGTCCTTTCATCATATCAATTTTAACAAATTCTTTATTCGGTCCTTTTTTCCCAAATCCATCAATAGCCCTACTTATTTAACATTGTATAATTCAATGTTAAAATAACAGCTAGATGTCTTTAAAATGAGGTGGGGGTTTAAATGGGGTCCTTGCATGAAAAACTTGGACTACCATGGTTGTAGTGCACCTGCAGACCTGCGCGCGCCGCCACCACCTGTTGCGGTGCACTTCCAACCAGCAGAGTTGCGTAAACTCCGTTCACTTCATGGGGTCAGTCCAATGGCGGCTCTTCTGCATAGACTCAAATAGGGGCGAGTACTGGACCAAAGTCGGCAAAAATGTATTGGACTCAGACCACAGACCAGGTTAAATGATCTACTTAAATCCCTTTGTTTTAGATTGTTTTGTAGTAATAGTACAACAGAAAAATAATACACATAATACACAGTGCTGTGCAATGCCGTTTACAAGTACACATGGCTAGAATAGCTCTTATTTACGCCCTCCTCGTTGAAAACAATGTATTTCCAACTTCTGTTTGTCCCTATTCGGTCTGTATGAACAGCGCTCGAGCGCTCAATTTCTGACCCCTCAATGGCGCAACTCTGACACTAGATGGCCCTGCTTTCCAACAGGAAAGTTTAGGCTGATGCTGTCCTCCTAACTTTCACAGTAAGTGGGCTGGACTACAACTAAACCAACTGCCTTCAGGACTGACTAGTTGGAACTCTTTGAGGAAGGAACTTAAAAGCAGCTCAACAACTCTGTCTCTCTAATCTCTATATAACCTCCCGAGGAGTGTGGAATGCACCTCTACCACCCGGAACAATATCCTCTTTCATCTTTATCTCAATTATTTATTTTCTTTAGTTATTTCTTGAGTGGTCTTTACAATCTTTCTTTACGTTTTCTCTGTTTTGCTACCCGCGCCAGCCCTTGCTCCATGGAGTTGAAATGACAGCAGCTGCAACAAAACAAAAACTCTATAAGCGGATCCGAAGTGATCATGATGGGTTTTGTGGCCGTGTTTCAGTTTTAGCCCAATAATACTAATGGCGTCGCAGCAGGTAGCCGCTGTAGTGTTGTCTGGAGGCGGACAAGAACTTTTTGAAGTTGATCAGGATCAGCAGGAGGGCGAAACCGTCCTGTGCTGTTCCGACGACGAGGAGAGCGGAGTGTTCGTCAACGCGTCCTCCTCCCACATGTTGTTCTCTGTGGACGGTTTCGGCGCCTTCCAGCAGTGGAGGTCCACCGGCAGCTCCTCCGACGCACCGGCGGCGGCGTTCCCCAACGGTCACCACCAGCGTGACGGTATGGTGGTGGTGGACGACGACGATGATGATGACGATGACGACGAAGACTGGGACGGGGCACGTGTGCGCCAACCCTCCATCGTAGACGGTCTGCTGGTGGAGCTCTACGACACGTACGGCGGAGGCGGCCGGGTCCGCGCCGGGTCCGCCAGCGGCTTGGACAGCTCCACCGAGGCGTCCAGCTCCGACGCGCCGTTCCAGGGGCGCTCCAACGCGGGCTCCGGCTTCCTACAGGAGCTGCAGGAGAGACACACCAGGAGGCACCAGGTGGACTACCTGGCCAAGAAAGGTATGCTATATATTGTGTGTGTGTGTGTGTGTGTGTGTGTGTGTGTGTGTGTGTGTGTGTGTGTGTGTGTGTGTGTGATATTGTGCCCAGCCCTATAGTAAACAATTAGAAATGTTTCATGGCATCATCCCACTCACAGTCTTTGGTCTGAGTAGTGCTTGAAATGTATGTAATTCTCCAAACCTTTTAATAAAATCAATCATCACACCACATGTGGGTCAGAATCAGATAGCTCTGAATCTAGAGTTGCAACAGCCTCCCTTGACTTCCAAATTATCCAAATTTAAATTTCTAGTCTGCTTTAAAATATGTTAGACAAATGTTTCATAAAGATAAACCATACACATGTTATTAGCTACTTTCTGCAAGAATGTAATCAAGAAAGGTGATTATGTTTCTAGTGTTGGAGTTTGGAAGCCTCCTCCATTATGTGTGCAAATTTGACATACAGTAATTCAGTGACGTCCAAGAAGCAGTTTGAAACTCTTCTTGTTCTTTAATACAAGCAGAACACAAATTTCATTTTGGATCAATGGAGGGTTGCAAATTGCTGCTGTTTAGAAACTAGCTGTCTTTTTCTGTGGGTCACTGGGTCACTGAATCTACACTATAACAAGACAAAACTATTTGAACAGCTTCACAAGCCTCTCCAGACTGACAGTTGTTGATCTTACAAGTAATTAGTTTGCACAGACACATATACACATGCACACACACCCACATGGTGGGTGTGTGCATGCTGTTGTCATTCATTACCATTGTCGTCCTCTGGAATCTTCCTGGTAAATAAACCTTTTGTGTAGACCTGTGTGTCTTGACTGTTTGCCCTCCAACACACACACACACACACACGCACACGCACACGCACACACACACACTACAGCCCCACTGACATTGTGGTTCAGGTCAGGATGCAGCGCTTTACTCCATGTTATACTCCATTCAGTGCATAAACTGCTAGTAGTAACTGTTGATTAACCTATTTATAGTGACTCATAGGAATAGACTACGTGACAACCAGTGTGTGGTTTGATGTGATGTGTGTAAAAAATAATAATAATAAAAATAAAAAAGTCAACCTGCAGCAATGTAAACTGTATTGGAGGGAGGGCCTCAGGGTGAAATGTAGAAAAGGGGGCATCTGTGACAAAAAGCAAGGGCATTATCGTCACAGTAATCAAGGTGCATGACCAATGTGTTTTGGTGTGGAATTTTCCTATAAGCTGCTATCCGAGCAAACTGGGCTTTCCATATTAACACCTCAACAGTGCCACAGGCTTATCACCTCCATGCCACGCCCCATTGATGACATTATTTGTTCAGAAGTAGCCACAGACCTAGTGTAATAATATTGATATTTGAGGTTCTGAATCGATTTATATTGTGATTTTTAATTATGCTGCGATTCAATTTGATATATCGATATATTGCATTTTTTCCCCACAAGTGATGATTTTCAAGATTTTTTTCTGAGAGCATACAAAAGGAACCAAATGGACCCGTTAGGGTCCATTTGGTATTGAAAACGGAGAATGGCGAATTGAAAACGGAGAATGGCGAGAGATCATGGCGAGGAAATGCCACACAATTCCTCCATATTCGATTACCTCTGAGAATGCAGAGGGTGATCTGTAGTTCATAGTTATTGTGTGCTTGCCGTGCAGCACTGGGTAGGTCTGCTCTGAACACTGATTTATAGACACTGTTTGGTGAGGTCCCAAACACTGTTAAATCCTCTATCTCTGGGATTTTTTACGACTGATTATGAACATGCAGGGACCACCAACCTGACAGAGAATCGACCTGGGTCCTGGGGGGCACTTGTTGTGTTGGGAGAGGGGGGGGGGGGTACAGTATATTATGCACTCCTATTCATGTATGAGCGAGCAGCAGTGAGCATGACAAAATGACATTGATGGATTGTGGGCTTCACATTTCCTTACTGGTGCCTGAACCAGGTATTCCGGTAGCTTCCCTTTGAGACTCTAACTTCCTTCTCTGTTCCACAGTTAATGACACCCTTGACACGTCATTATACATGAAGGTTTAATCAACTAGTGGTCGAAAGAAGTATGGAAAAAGTATTTAGGACAGCCTTACCGTATGTAGGCAAAAGATTAATTTGCCTACATGCATGGTCATGCAGGGACAACAAGTAATCATGGACATTTCACCCTTTTTACAAAAACATATACAGTACATATGTTGATGACATTTATGGTATAAGATTTAGAACACTTTCCTGGTGGTCTGTGTGTGTAATATGTGGTTTAGATTTCAGCAGTGAGCCCAGTCGACACTACTTCCTGCACTGCATGTTGTCTCAGTAAGACAGTCCTATAGCTCTATCCAAGGAGGGGCAGTGCACCAAATCCCTTTGGGAATTGTAGTCAGAGGCACTGAATTCACTGCTAAAATCTAAAATATCTAGACACATGAACACAACAGGAAAGTTCTCTAAATCATCTAAATTTCATTAACATGCAGTATGTTTATTTTGTAAAAATCTTGAAATGTCTCTTTAAAAATTTCCACAAACCAGAATCAGTATTGCCCAAATCCCCTGTGATCCCCTGTGATAAAGGCGTAATTTTACTTGACCTATAGCCAATGGAAATCTAGATGAGGTGTATGAATACGACACATTTCTTCAAGTACAAACATACCGGTACTTGGTGTTGTTGTTGTTGTGTATCTATCTTTTGTTGGGACACCAAAACCGACCGGCAGGAAGAGGCAGGATGGGAAATGAGCTTCCCAGTTAGATCTCAGGCACTCCATACCTCATGGTTTGAGTGAAGAGTTTTCACCGCAGTGTAGTGAGTTCAGATCTTTTAAGTTAAGTTGTATGAAATACTTGCCATTAATATAGTGTTGTCAACTGTATTGATTAATGTTCAGAGTCCCGTGGTGGGAGCTCTGCTCTGGTATTGGTGAAATATGAAGCAGTTCCAGTCATTTTGTGGGGGTCACTGGGTTCACGCAGTAAAAGTAAATTAATCCAAAAAACAAACTTAATTTGTATTGTTGACCCATTTCTGAAATACAGCTGTGTTTTGTGGGTGAATGTAATGCACAACCTACAGTATGTAAAACGCTTTGGATAAAATGCATATGAAACGCACCATTTATCAAAACAAAGATGCTGAAAAATAAAAATGGAAATCCCCAAACCAGATTCGAGTCGAGTTTTGAGTGGTCTGTGTGTGCGTACATCTGACTGACAGTGATGGCCAGTGTTGGTCTATATTACTTAGGAAAGTAACTTCTTTACTTTACTCATTACCCCTTAGACAAAGTAATATCATTACTTTACTTATTACTGGAATTGAAGAGTAATATATTACATATTACGTTATTACTTTCCCAAGTTCTCAACACCGCCTTTGAAAAAATAGAGATGTACAACATAATCTGTTTAGCGAGCTCTTTTTAGAACTGAATCCAATTTATTGGAATAATAATAGTCTCCAATCTCACAAACTGTACCTGAAAACAAAGCCAACAAAATCTCTCTCTTTGACTTTTTAAACTTCACAATTGTTTTCAAAGACAGTTGAGGTCTTGTATTTTAAAATAAAATACAAAATAAAGCAGTAAGCGATTTGTAGTTTACATAGCTGTGCGCAGGATGCAGCGTGTGGACTAGATCTACAATCTACTGCACATCTCTGTTGTTACAGTACCTGTAAATCTGTTCTATTTTTGCATGCAACAACAAGCTCATTTTAAAAAAGTAACTTGGCGTTACTTGCAAAGTAATGCGTTACTTATTACCCATTTTTGCAGAGTAATCTCGTTACTTTACTTTTTGGAGCAAAAGTAATAATATTACAGTAATATGTAATCTAAAATTAGTTACTGCCCAACACTGGTGATGGCATATACAGCATGTGGCTGAATATTATTTGCATGTTCTCATCCTGAAGTGTACGTTTTTTTACGACCCTATACATACCGCGTGTGTCTAGCCCATGTAGAATCGTTATATTTAATCATTCAAAAGAGTGAGCCTAGCTAAAGCCAGACCAAATCAGCATTTTCTTTTGCCAAAAGCTGATTCGGTATAGCTTTAGGCAGGCTACAAAAGAGCATGTTGGAAAATAAAAACAGCCTAGCGATTCATTCATGCCGTTTAATTTCTAATGTCTGTCTTTTTGTCGGTCTGTTCAGATCCAGAGGAGCTGCGTTCCATCATCCAGGAAGTAGAGTATCGAACATGCAGGCTCTCGTCCAAGCTGCTCAAACAGCTGCGCAGACGTGACCGCCATCACCGCAAGCTCCAGAAGAACTACGACATCATCACGGCGTGCCTTCAAGCCGTTTCCCAGAAACGACGTAAGGAATGGGGCTCTGACACGTTGGCTGATTCCTCTGTGTTGCTTTTATTTATGGGAGCAAATTTGGCCGATATCTCCGTTACTCTGTATTCAATGTCCGCCGTCAGCTCTGATCAACACCCTTCAATGTCAGACAATATATGTCCAAATGCTGAAGTTGTTGTCAGCCACTGTCCGATGTGGTGGAGTCCGACTGTTACTAAGTGCAACTGTTAAATATAATGTCTCATACGCACTACAAGATATTTGCCCCAATTATGCTGTCGGGGACCATTTTTTGCGCTGCTGACAAAACTCACGATCTGATGCAAGATCTGGCTTTTACTCTCCATTTGTGAAAGGCTGTGTGCAAAGATATAGCGCTGATTAACACGCTCCCGACGGCTTCCCAACCGTTCCTGAATATCTAGCACTTTTGATAATTTGACTCTGTCACCGAATGGACAGCCCTGAGTATGAACTACTTGCGAGTGCGTCCCTAGAGCACATGAACTGGTGCTGCTCACAAACACTTGCTGACAAGTCCCGTCTGTCTATCTGTAGTGTTGATACGATGGATGGATCAGATGCAATATGACGCCCGTGCGCTCACATACGGATAGAATAGAAACTCAATTATTTTATGAAAATCCAGTTGCAACGTCCTGTCTCAGTGCACCACGTAGGCTACGCTATCAAACATTTCTTCCTGTGATGTGAGCCTTCCCTCTCTCTCCGTAGAGAGCCATAACCCTCACCTCCGTGTTAATGGGTCCATGTGAGCCAGTTTCACAATGTTTTCATTTCGGTGGCAGTAATTTCACATCCACACTTCCTAGTAGCCTACTGGCCGTCGGCAGTATGTAGGAAATACCTGTACTGGCTGTATTGAAAGGTGTTGATAAGAACATACTGGTGTTTATCTGTAGATAATATTCGAGGCGGGTGCTTTTTGCATGTTTCTAGGCTAAAGCTAAACAAACAGGTTTGACAATCTTGTCCCAAAAGGTGGTTTGACTATTTGGTTTCTATTCACCTACAAACTAGTTTCGACACCCAGGCTTTCATTTTTGCCCACCTTGTGTGAAAATGGAAAGCCTGGATTAATTTGCTACCCACGTTGGCCTAGAAGTGGGAGTCAGCCTTTCGGGGTGGGCGTCACTCCAAAGGATGAGACGTAGCACAGCAGTGGAGGGGTGGGGGAGGGGCCAGGGATGACGACACGTTGGTGAGATCAAATCAGATCAAATCAATCTCTGCCAGGCCAGAGAGGGCCTGGCAGAGAGGGGGTTGGGGGGCAGTAAAAGCCATCGGGATCGGGAGTCAAACCTACGGACCCTGCCAATGCTAGGCTACCAGCCAGGGAGCATGGACCAATGAGCCACAGCCCAGGCAGTCTCTCTTTCTCTCTCTTGTAACAAAAACACAAGAGTAACTATAAAATTAAATTAAATGGACAGCCCCTTAGGGTGGAACAATTCTTGCTCAAATGCAGGTGTCTGAATCTATAGATTGTAGATTCAGCAGGAATACCTGTGCTGTAGATTGTGTAGCACATTATAATATCTGCTATGTGACTAAAGGTGACTAAATAGATCAGCATGTCTTCTTTCAAAGCCTCATTTTCTGAAAAACCGACATCATGTTTAGGGTAGGAACATGGGGTGCTATTGGACTGGACTGAGAGGTTGTACATTTTTCAACGACCCATAGGTGGCACCACAGGTGCAATATTGGGCGCTTCCTCTGCAACCTGCATGACTTGCAATAGCTATCAATCCAGACAGTCTGAGGTGATGGGTTCTGTTGACAAAACATTTATGTTCTGTTCGGTTTCCATTGAAATTGGATGTGTAAACAAGGTTATATCTATAGATTTTTACAAACAGATAACTTCTCATGCACATGAGCTGATAGGCTGATACGTGTAAAATGCAGGCCAAAGAGAACTCTCCTAATAAAATAAACTATATACACACCCTATATACAGTATGCTCAGGACAAGGTTATGTATATTTGCTTCATTGTTTTATTGCACAATGCGTTTGGCTGTATATGGCTTCGTCAGGTGCTTTGCAAACATACACAGATGGGATTTTCCCTGTAATTTACTGTGACTGTGTAACTGCAGCAGCTCTGTTTAAATGGGCCTTAGGGTGGTTATATTCCATTTCACAACAGTTCTTAAATCTTGCTACTGTGCTTGGACTTTGTATTTCTCTGAATGGGTATGGGAGGTTTTCATCATTGGTCATAGTTTGAAACTCACGTTGATAGGTGCAATTTGTGGGAAGTATGTGTCTTTGATGTTTTGGTATAAGGTGGCGGGTGCTTACAAAGTGTAGCTCTGTTTCTACCACATTTCTATGAAAATGTGCCGAACAATTATTTGTTGTCTGCTGTTGGCTTTATCTGAGGCTTTACAGACTTTAAATGAATTAATTTCGAAACGTCTATGCAAAGCTGGAACCAAAGGGACCCATTCATTTTACACTCGGGAGTTAAAGGGATAATTGTTTTGCCATTGATTTTGCCTTTTTTTGCCATTGATATAGCCTGGGGGAGGGGGGTCATTTAGCCTGGGGACCACCTGGCCGGTAGCCATCTCAAGTACCAGCGGTGGTCCCCGGACGACAGGTTGAAAACCCCGGCTCCCCCTATAAGCTATATCTCCTCCCCACATCTCTCCATGGCATGCATACACCCTGCATGCCTCGTCATGTACATGACGCCAGCAGAACGGATCATGCAGCATCCGATTCTCACCCATCGTCACGGACAGTGATTTCTCCTCACGAGGGGGAACCAGGGATGGTCCTTTGTCTTTAACGTCCACTTAAATCACAAAAGCGAAACGGTCGGCCGGCATGAGCTGACTGACGCTGTCTTCGCTGTATTATTTTTGAGGCGGAGACTTGGACGAAACGGAGGGCCTTGTATATGTATGTGTTGTCTCATTTCTGTCGGCTATCGGAGGAAAGCAGCTATAAACCAACCACCCGACCATCGCCGGGGCCCGGGGAAGATTTATTGGGGATCTCGGCTGCTATCTACGATAATCGGTTGATTCAACGATTGCTATTTATTGGAGGAGGAGGAGGAGGTTGCATAGCACGGGGATTGTCTTTTGTTTTGCGCATACGGCTGAAGATGCATTACGTAGCCTGATCGATGGTCATCCAACATTGAGTCTACTATAGTCCACCACGCGGTGTAGTGCAGGAGAAACATTTTCGTTCGGGGAGGGGACATGATCTTACGGTTTGCGCCGGTGGTCCGCCAGTACAGCACCGTGTGGGCGGCAGGTATCGTGCTACCATGAGGCAGGAGAGGTTCGGTGTGTCCGGCGGCGGCGCTGCGGGGGGCCGGAGGTCCAGGCCAGGCAGCGGCGGCGTCAAGCAGCACCGCCGCTCCGCCGCCGCCGCCGCGGCCCAGCGGGGGTCCGCGGGGTCCGGAGGAGGAGTGGGAAACATCATCAGCAATGTGCTGAGGAAACGCAACGGCATCTCCAGGAGCGCGCCCCGGCTGCTGTGCACGCTGGAGCCAGGTGCCGCGTGTGTGTGTGTGTGTGTGTGTGTGTGTGTGTGTGTGTGTGTGTGTGTGTGTGTGTGTGTGTGTGTGCGCGCGCGTGTGCGCGTGCGCGTGCGTTGTGTTACTAGACAGTTTTATGTCATAGCATACTAGCATTCGGTCGGATCAAACGTGAGACGCTGTTTTATACAAAAATGCCTTTCTAATGCGAATCAAGTCGACATCAGATATTTAATAGGCTATGCCAAATGTTTGACACGTTGACTTGTAGCCCTCGTGCAATCTTCTAATCTATTCACTCCGCGGGGCGCTGTCCTTTCGATGTGGTGCTGAAGAGTGAACTCCCAAACTCAACCAAACACAAGCAAACAACGTGATTTACACAACCGTAAATCAGTTAATGAATGGCTAACTACACCTCCCCGACATATGTGACACTCAATCAATATTTAACTATACATGTAGGCCTACTAACTAACACCGGAACTCCGTTTGGACTACGTATTGAGCATGGTTTCCCTGGGGTTGTGACTGTGGTGTGCATGTGGAAAGGGAAGTAGTGTAGGTAGTAGGAGGGCTTAGCCTGTACATAATCCTTTAGGCTAAACGGGCTGGTCCGTACATGCCGTGCCGGAGGCAGAATCAGAATGGCGCTGGACAAAGCAGCGACAGAGACGGACTGTGGCGGTGCCAGTGGTGGTGATGGGGGTGCTGCAGGTGCTACTATTGTCTACTTTTATAGTTAACTCGATTAGCTGTTTGCATATCTATTTGCTGTTGATGTGAAAGACGAGCTCAGTCCCCTATATATACGACGAGAGAGCAAGAAGCAAGCCAGTTGGCAAATGGCCAAGAGATCTTTTTCCCCGTGTATTGGGAAGGTTTAGCGTATTTCTGTAAATATTCGATTAAGTTTTGCTGTGTGGTGATTCTGAAGTGTGTAAGAATTGAAGGAGTATACACACGAGACATTTAAGCTGAAATGCAGGATTCAGGACCAAATGGACAAGGACAGCATCTGCTCTGTACAGGTCGCCTGGTGTTTGACTAAACGAATTGTGACGAGAATAGGCCACCATGTCCTCTTGATGCAGTCATCAGTCAGTGCATGCCTGACCTTGTTCAAACCTTTCTGTTTTTCTGCAGGAGTGGACACAAGGCTGAAGTTCACCATTGAACCCTCACTGGGCAAGAATGGCTTTCAACAGGTGAGTTCTTTCCAAAATCTATATGTATGCATATACTGTATTTCAAATTGTTTTATTTGTTTCTCACACACTTGCTATGCATCTTAGATAGCATTTTTATGTCGACTTAGATATCCGCGTATGTAAATATATTTCATGTAAACATAGCACTTGATGTTGTAGTTCAGTGGTGTCAAAGTCATTTGGGGTGGGGGCCGCATTGGACTTAATGTGACTTCATGGGGGCCGGAGTGCTGCGGTGCAACCAGTCGCAGACCGCAAACATGCACGGCACACGCATGTTTATGTACACAGCCGTTACTTCTATACAGTATATCACACAAGTCATATTTATTATTAAGAATAGCTATTAATATATATTAATGACTTTTCATTATTGGTTGTATACTTGTAGCCTAGATTAAGAAATTTGCTATGAAAGATGCTATTTTTATTTACAGAGCATCAATAAACCATACGAAAATAGCATTTAAATTTCAAATACTAAATTTAAGTAAGTATGTATAGTTAACTAAGTATAGTTCTCGGTTATACACCCTTGTACTGCTGAAGTATAGTTCTCGGTTACACACCCTTGTACTGCTGAAGTATAGTTCTCTCGGTTACACACCCTTGTACTGCTGAAATATAGTTCTCACTTTGCAGTGCCAGCAGCCTAGCCTGGTAAAACGACTCCCCCTGCTGGACAACATGCATTACATGCCGTTCAGAAGAGAGCTCAAAAGCATTTCTTTAAACGATCATAACTTTTGATAGGAACGCGCTAGAGACTTACTTTTTTTTAATAGACTCAGACATTTTTGCTCTACAAGCCTCATAAATCATCTCGCGGGCCGGATCTGGCCCGCGGGCCTTGACTTTGACACATGTGTTGTAGTTGATCTTGCAGTTCTATTAAGCGGTATAGATTCTTTACTGTTATGTTCTTAATTTATGTAGTTTATGAGTCACATTAAACTAATAGGTATATGATGCATTGCCAATGCATTTTGTTTTGTGATTCCTTAAGGAAAGTTGCACTGAATTAAGCCTTTGCTAAATGCCTAAATTGTAAATTGGTACTGTAGGTAAGCTATCAGTCACACTGTGAGTGAGGGACGCTCTTATCATCAATGGGAATTTAATTTGTTCAGGACAAAAATAACTGATTTGCATATCTACATATAGCATTATGTCAGTGGAAATTTAACGGAAATGCACATTTGCTTGTTTAAATTCTCTGTTCATTGTCAATGGCATTTAATATTTGCTAGGAACAGAAAACTACAATAACTAAATATAGGAGGGGCTAGGAGCCCTGAAAAATGTGTTTAATTTACTAAGAATCATTTATTTATAACCAAAGACCATTACTAAAAGTAACAACATAAGGCTCTGTGTGTATTATCTTTGTGTATTTTTCAAATGGAGTCATGGTGGCACGATTCTCTCAAGAACAAATGCAGTGTTAATGTTAATGTTTGTGTGTTTACAGTGGCAAGATGCGCTCAAGGCAGTGGCCAGGCTCGCAACTGGCATCCCAAAGGAATGGAGGAAAAGGGTAGGAGATCTGAGAGGCACACACACACACACACACACACACACACACACACACACACACACACACACACACACACACACACACACACACACACACACACACACACACACACACACACACACACACACACTTTTAGGTGGCTGGGGTGTTTTTTGAAAATGTCTTAAAATAATATATAAAAACAGAATTAAAGGGACCCATGTGTCCGCGACGCACAGATGGGTCCCGACCCAACGTCGGGGAACCCAGTTCTCACATTTTCCCCTCGCCCCCAGGTGTGGTTGACCCTGGCCGATGAGTACCTGCACAGCATCTCCATAGACTGGGACAAGACGCTTCGCTTTGCCTTTAACGAGCGCAGTAACCCGGACGATGACTCCCTGGGCATCCAGATCGTCAAGGTAACGTTGAGCCTAGAGAACAATGACCAGCCTGTCAGTGTGGCTGTGTGGGTCAGCTGGAGCTGTCGGGGAGAGAGGATTCATTGGATTGTTACAGTATGTGTCGGGGGGTAGGTTTCTCTCTCTCTCCCCCAACTGTGCTCAAGGCAGAGGTTGTGACTCTGCATTGGTTTAAAGGGGGTGTGTCATGCCCCTTGGGAGATGCTAATTCAGATGCTAATTTGTTTGTGGCGTCACACTAAAGGCCTAACTTTCCCCATTGTCTTCTTCTATGCCAGGCTTGCGTGGCAGTGCTAACAATACTAAACGTACAGTAGCAACATGCTCGTTTTGGCGTTACTTTTGGCTTCATACTGGGTCCAATAATGGGCCAAAACAACTTCACAAGGCCCACAAAACTAACTAACAAATGCAGACTTGCTGACTTTTCTAATTTGTTGTACAGTTTATTTCCTCAGTAATATTAATTTGTCTTGAGCAAACTATATAGATTAGAAGTTGGTATCTTCCTGAACATGAACTGGGAACACAAACTTCAAATCTGTGTTTTCTTGACTGACTGGCTCTTTAACAGAACAGCAAGGACATAGGTTTATAATAAGGGTAATAATAATAATAATAATACCTAAGCTTTTGGTTGTGTTATTTTATTTTCCTTTATTCTATGTCACTGGCCAGCGATAAATAGTGCCGCCCGCAAGCAACTGCAAACTATGTACAGTCAGCCAAAAAAACTAGACACAGGGCAGCTTGTCTTGTCATAGATACTGTTGGAAATGCAACCAAGCATTTTATGCCGTTCAGACCCGAGACCAGATTCTACAAGTCTTCTAAATCTTGTAAGTTTTCTGAGAAACTACCATGTTTCATGTAAAGGACCCCAAAAATTTTATGTAATTGCCTGCCAAGTCCCATCTGAAAATGTGCAGTCCGTTCCAAGCTTAGATCACGAAAGGTCACAGGAATTCAATTTCAACAGGTTTATTTCCCTACATTAGGGCAAAGGTTTCGACTAACAGCCTTTTGTCAATGAATGCCTTTTGTTGTTACAGCCATAAGTAAACCACATTGTCCACTCTAGTCAGTGCTGGGTGTTTACTTTCCATGAAGCGTCAGAGCGTTTTTAGACACCGTCACGGAAAAACTGTTTCCTGCTGCCCAGCGACTCGGGGGGGGCAGCAGAAAACTGTGCGTCACCCTGTGACGCACTGATTCCACCCGATAATGTGGGAGACAGAGAGCACACTAAGGAAGATTGGGTGCACAAAATACTGTATGTTCTATGTCGAGCAGTAATGGATGTTATCGTCTCCAACAGGCCGAAGACATTGTGAGGAGCAGGTTTTGCTCTCCGACGGTCCGTGCGTGTCCGTCCACGCACGGTGATGTCTTGATGACATCATCAAGATGTATTTTCACCATGTTAATGGATTTCTTTAGACGCTTCTTTTCTCTGAGAGCGTACAAATGGAACCAAATTAACCCGTTAGGGTTCATTTGGTTGCATTTGTACGCTCTCAGAAAAAAATGTTGAAAATGGGTGGAATTCCCCTTTAACCCAGCTTGATGCCAAACTCTCTAGATGCCAACAATGAACCTTATTACATTATTTCATATTGCTCCTCTAGATCCTGTCCCCAAAATTCCCGCAAATTGTTACACAGAATCTCCATACTCTTGCAGATCCTGTCCGATATTTCATATTCCATCCTAAATGTCCATAATTGGATTTCAGAGTTTGCAGGATTGGCTTGTTTTGAATAAAAAGCATCAAATCATGAACACGGCACTGTAGTGCCACCAGGAGTCCACACTACAGCCTGACCTGGTGGAGAGAGACCTGTGCAAAAGAGCACGTCCAATGATTCCTGGTCTGGTGGTTCAAATCCTCGGGGCAAGACACTGGTTTCCAGCCGCAATCTGGTGTATGAATGTGTTGTATGAATGAGTGAATCCAATGCACTATGTAAAGTGCCTTTGATAAAAGGCGCCATATCCCATTTACCACACAGGACCTGCACAGGACAGGCTGTAGCTCCTACTGTGGCCAGGAGGGGGAGCAGGACAGGGTGGTGCTGAAGAGGGTGCTGCTGGCCTATGCTCGATGGAATAAAAGCGTGGGCTACTGCCAGGGATTCAACGTGCTGGCCGCTCTTATTCTGGAGGTGACCGAGAGCAATGAGAGCGACGCTCTCAAAGTAAGGAGCACACACGCATAATACTGTGTAAGCACACGCAATGTGTGTGTTCATTAGGAATGGGATATTCTATTCCATGACCATGACCATTTTTATTCTGATGCATGGAATGAATACATTAATTCTGAATGGATTTCTGCATGTAAATGGGTTCATTGTGAGGCAAATTCTATTCCCATTCTATCCATTTGTGCCCATTGTTTTTAAAAGAACCACTGTAAGGCGCCCAGTGTTGTCTTTGGCACGTACTTTTTAGATTTTCACATTTTAGTCATTTCGACAAATTATTTAGGCGTAGTCACATGCTGTCATTTCTATCTAGTTTAAGTTGACAGAAACTCAAAGAGGTTTTGTCAGTTTTAGTCGGCGGAAACTCAAAACCTTTAGTCCCATTTTAGTAAAATAAATGAAATGAAACATAATGTTAGAGCCAGAGTATAATAACCAACAGATACAGTATATTTAAGGTACAGTGTTCTAAGACTACACCTGGTTCCTGCTTTTTCCTCATAAAAGCAACACACATGTTGCTTTTGTCAGGCTCCTTTTTAGATTTAGTCTGAATTAGTCTTTTGGACATTTTAGTCCACAACATGGAAATTTGTCTTCGGTCTCATACAGCAGACAACAGAACAGGACAACAACAGAAACACTTAGACAGGGACAGGCACAAGACAACAGTGGGAAATAAAGTACAGACAGGTTCAACGGGACATGGTAGTATTTAGTACATTAATGTTTCTGTCTCTTACCAATAATTTTTGAGGCAAGGTTAACTATTCGCTGTAACTTTGTTTTCCCTTTTACATTTACAGTAGGTTGCCATACCACATTGTCATGTTAAGTCAAGATTCCCTCTACCAGGTTCTTGGACTGTTTCCATAATAGTTTGGCTTACTCCAAACGAGTTAAGCTTGAGTAATAGGTGGAGGCGCTGGTTACAGGTTTCAAAAATATGTTCAGTGTTTTCATTGAAATTATTATTATTTTTTTAAATAATCAACTACTTCCACTGTTTGTCCACCAATTGTAATGTTCCTTTTTATATATGACCAGTTCCTCAGCTAGTGAGAGAGACTGAGGTGAATTCCTTCAGTTGAACACAACAAATCATGAGCACCGGCTGATATCGTCTCCTCTTTGTTCAGGTGATGATCTATCTCATTGACAAGGTGTTGCCAGAGAATTATTTTGCCAACAACTTGCGTGCTTTATCAGGTAAATGTGCACACACGTGCACTCATACACTCACACAAACCAACACTTAAAATGTGCCAGTCCTTTCCAACGTCAATCTTTCTTTCTTTCTTTGCAGTGGACATGGCTGTGTTCAGGGAACTCCTGCGTCTAAAGTTGCCCAGGTTGTCCCAGCACCTATACCATCTGCAAAAGGCTGCCAACAAGGAGGCTGGAGGTGTGTGTGTGCGTGTGCGTGTGCGTGTGCGTGTGCGCGCGCGCGTTGAGTTAGTAATATTGTTGGGGGAAACTGGTCTACCGACTGGTATTGTCTACTTACATACTAGTTAGTGAAGCCACATTGTTTTGATCTGCTGGCTTTTCTTTTTTGTGATTTTCTCAGTACTTTCTCAGTACTTTCTCAGTCCTTTTTTAATGTAGTTTTAAACGAGTGAATGTGCAAAAGAACTTGTTACCTGTCGTACGTTTAAGTTGTTGGTGTATGACAGGGGTGTCCACACTTTTTGGACTTGAGAAGGTATATGCTATTACTGATGATTGAAAACAGTATTTGACGTTTGAGTTGACAGTGTGTGACGTTGAAAAAACGTCAAAATAACAATTATTTTCCATTTTCTAATTGTGTGGACCCTTTGAAAATTACGTAATTCAGATGTTTAAATATAATTTAACTCTTGAGAGCGGTAAAATGAAACCAAATGGACCCGTAAGGGTCCATTTGGTTTCATTTTAACGCTCTCAAGAGTTACAGATCTATAAGGGTCCATGTGCTTGGGGGAGTTTTATGTGATCTACCTGCATGGTCTGTGTGATCTACTGGTAGATCACGATCTACCTTTTGGGCACCCCTGGTGTATGATGTCTGCTTGTGTGAATATCATCTGGCTGATCTCTTTTTAAAATCAGAATCTCATGTGTTCTAACACCCCTAACAGACCCCCCGTGTCTGTCTCTCTCAGGTCACTGCGAGCCTCCACTGACCAACGTGTTCACCATGCAGTGGTTTCTGACCATGTTTGCCACCTGCCTGCCCTCGTCCACTGTGCTGAAGATCTGGGACTCGGTGTTCTTTGAGGGCTCAGAGGTCCTGCTCAGGGTGGCCCTGGCCATCTGGGAAAGACTGGGAGAGTGAGTACCGTAATTTCCGGACTATAAGCCGCTACTTTTTTCACATGCTTTTGACCCTGCGACTTATACAACGGTGCGGCTAATCTATGGATTTTTACAGCTGTTTTCAACAGGTGGTCCCTGAGAGGGTAGTCTGGAGGGTTGCCCTACAGACTAAATGATGGAAAGTTGGTTAACCAGATGTAACTCTTTGAGAGCGTAAAAATGAAACCAAATGGACCCGCTAGGGTCCATTTTTACACTCTCAAGAGTTATGATATTCACCATCTAAATTAGCACCACTTAATTAATAAGTCATGGTCATTTTGATCTCTATGTTTTGTCTGTTTTGTTTGCGAAAATCCATCCTGGAATTGTGGACAAAACCAAAAGATATCTTTAGTTGTGGGTTCTGTGGGGTGAATGTTGTCAAATGGTGGTCTGTAGCTCAAATGCTGAATAAATAATGGGCCCTGGGCTCAAAAAGGTTGAAAACCACTGCTCTAACATGAAGCTTGTTGTCTGGTGCGGCTTATAGTCAGGTGCGGCTTATACATGGAAAAATCAGTATTTTGCCCCAAATTTAGCTGGTGCGGCTTATATTCAGGTGCGACTTATAGTCTGGAAATTACAGTAGTATTATAGCAGTAGAATCCAAAGGGAAGCATGCGCATCTCTACCGAAAAATCTATATGTTTTCTTGATAAAGCAAGCGGAAGCGCAATTTCTATTCCTAACGCTCCAAATGGCAAAAACCCCACAACTACATTATTTGTGACACTTAATTCTCAAATTAAAAATGGCAGCCATGCCACGATGACATGCAGAGATGAAATACAGAAATGAAGGGTTTCTGCCTGACGGAGACCACACAACTTATTGTTAAAGTAGATATGTTATGATTTTTTTGGTTTTGTTTCCTCTTCTTTTTCTTACACCCTCCCAATAGCAGATCATTTCCTGAAAATTGCTAGTATCTATGACAATCATAGACCTTAAAAATTCATAGTGATTTTCAAATCTTGACTCAAAAGTCATCTTATCCCCTGCGTTATGGCTCCCTCTAGTGTCACCCCATAAAATAAACTCATAGTGCTCCACTACATAACATACATTTCCCACTACCAATGACATGGGGTTATAGGGACATCTTTGGAGGGCCACTGCGGCCTCTATGATTGTCGTACACACTACCGTAATTTCCGGACTATAAGCCGCTACTTTTTTCACATGCTTTTGACCCTGTGGCTTATACAACGGTGCGGCCAATCTATGGATTTTCCAGGTTCCAGGTGGGCTCCGCAGACTAAATGATAGAAAGTTGGTTACCCAGATGTAACTCTTTGAGAGCGTAAAAATGAAAATGATATTCACCATCTAAATTAGCACCACTTAATTAATAAGTCATAAGTCATGTTTGTTTTGGTCTAATTTTGATGTTTTTCCTCTTTTGTTTGCGAAAATCCATCCTGGAATTGTGAACAAAACCAAAAGAAATCTTTAGTTTTGGGGTCTGTTGGGTGAAGATGTTAAATTGTGAAAAAGTAAAAAAAAAAAAACACTGCTCTAACATGAAGCACCTGACTATAAGCCTGGTGCGGCTTATAGTCAGGCGTGGCTTATACAAGGAGAAAAAATCAGTATTTTGCCCCAAATTTAGCTGGTGCGGCTTATAATCTGGAAATTATGGTAGATATTTCCATGAGATGATCTAATAATGGAAGGAGATTTCTTACATGCACATGCACCTTTTTAATATATTTTTGTCTCGTTACAACCTGTTTTCATCTTCTTCTTGTTCATCTGTCTCTGTGTCAGGAGGATAGAGTACTGTCAGACAGCCGATGAGTTCTACAGCACTATGGGATGTCTTACTCAGGAGATGCTCGAACACGGCCTTATCAATCCCACTCAACTCATGCAGGTACCACACACACACACACACACACACACACAGCAGTGTTTTAGCGACGAATAATATCATGCGATTTTAGTCGGCTAACTCCACAAATGATTTAATCATAATTTCGTGTTTGCCACTTCACCTCCCAAAGCATGAGCATGAACTGATTACATTTATTTATTACATTTAATAATAATTTTGTCACCTCTTTATCTGACTATTTGACTAAAGGATTGATAATCTGCTAATAAGCACATGGGTTCCATGACACAAATGAACTGAAGTGGACTTACAGGGTACACGAGAAAAGAAATCGCCCAGTATTAAAAAAATAAAACTGTGCTCTCTGGCGCACCTCTGGAGATGTACTCTGTGGTGCCCCTACCCGCCCGGTGACACCAGTAACACGGGACAGTGTGACATGCCTACGACAAACGCTAACCTTTCCTCCTGTCCTCCCAACATCAGGAGGTGTACTCCATGGCCGTGTTCCCCTTCCCCCAGCTGGCTGAGTTGAGGGAGAAGTACCTGTACAACATCACACCCTTCCCTACCTCCATCGGTGGAAGGTTGGTATCACTCTACATTGCTAGTACACATTGCAGCTGATCACATGTGATCGGTGATCACATTGGCTGCACATGTGACTGTGATCACACATGGCTGGTGATCACATGTGTGACTGATCACATTGAATGCACATGTGACTGTGATCACATGTGGCTGGTGATCACATGTGTGACTGTGATCGGGGCAGAAGTGAGACTTATGTGACATTTGCTTCAATGCTTTGGTAAGGGAACAAAATGCACCTTAAAACTAAAGTCATTTTGTGTAGGGATGTCCTGATACTGTATTGGTGTCGGGGAAAAGTATTGGATCGGCCCTTTTTTTGTCCCTTTTTCGTCATATCGGTATCAGCAAATACTGTATGGGTATCAGAAAAAGTGTCATTGTTGGCCCTTATTTGTCATTATCGGGACACAAATTGGCAATTATAGCAGTCTAACCCATGATCAGACACAGGGTAAGGCCTTGACACTTATTTAATGGACAATGTCCATTAAATAAAATGTTTGCTTTTGAGTTTCCCAAGTGCACATTTGAGTGAGGAGTCTGTTATTCCCTGTTGGTCTCTTCATATAAAGGTCTTTTTTCTTTTTTATATTATTATACATATTCTTATCTGGTATCGGTACTGGCTAACACAGAAATTGTGGTATCCGGATCGGAAGTGAAAAAGTGGCATTTTGTGTATTTGAAGCTAATGGTTGACACTTTGAGATGAAAACTGCTCAAGTTTGATTCAATGGGTATTGGGTCAGCATTATTTCAAAAGGGTGTGTTTCAAAGGACCACTAATGCCTGCATTTAGGCGTAGTGTTTTGCTCACTACAAACGTCATCAGTGGCACCAGTGAAGCATGTTGCTTCCAATGCAAATTGACATGCTAATGTGGTCTTATCTGAAGCTAAGCTGATGTGTACATTGGGGGTGTGTAAGCATACAGTGTGGGAGTTGGATAACACAGGCGCCACATGAATGAAACAGGATTGTGTTCAGACTTCAGACGCATTGTTTTAGATTGATTCTTAAATCGCCTGTCCCTAGTCGAAAAATCCTATAGGATTGCGATAGAAAAATCCCATAAGATTTGGGAACAAATCATATTCTATTGGATATTTACTTGGATGCGTATTAGAATCCTATAGGATGTTCCCAAAAATCTTATAGGAATCCTATAAGGAAAGGATGTGTTACAAAATCTTATAGGAGGAATCCTATAGGATTCCTCCTATAAGAAGGACGTGGAATGGAAACTATGTTGCAACTCACATTTTTCAATGCAGGTAATAAACAAAAACAATATATAAAAAAAAATAGTAAAACCACAATGAATACACAAATGATTAATCATCTTGCATGTCCAACACCACTACGTTTCAGCATATGGGGGGAAAATAACATAGAGAGTTCAGATATGATCTACACAACAGCAATAACAACGTTTTCCACCTGAAGATGATAAAGATGTTTATGAGGATTGATGATGTCATTCCAGTGCTGGCCTGGGCGGCTGGGACAGTGATGACGACGCCGACATGGACGATGAAGACGCCGTGGTGACAGCCCTCGGGTGCCTGGGACCCCTGGGGGGTCTGCTGGCCCCCGAGCTGCAGAGGTACCAGAAACACCTCAAAGGTCAGTAGGACGGACACACACACACACACACACACACACACACACACACACACACACACACACACACACACACACACACACACACACAAATGTACACACAAGGGTCCATTTGATTTCATTTTTACTCTCTCAAGAGTTACATCTGGCTATGTGGCTAACCAACATTTCATCTGGTTAACTGAATTAGCTGGGGACCACCTGGAACCCTCTCAGGGACCACTGGTTGAAAACCACTGGTTTACATTGCCAAAGCAGGTGTCACAAATGCTGACAAAAATAAACAATCTCTAAGCTACCAACATGACCTGTTTGCAGGGCTAGGATTTGTGTTATGGGCTACAGTAATAGTCAGATGTTCTAGATGTTCCAATTGTCCCAGATCTTTGAGTTCCAGCCCTGGGTGTAGTTCCAATGGGATATACAGTAGTTCTTTAATGTCCTGCCCTGGTTCAGTCCTGTCTGGTACAGTAAGTGCTCTGTGTCTGTGTCTGGGGTTTCCTCCAGACCAATCCCCACACTTCCTTGTCCACCAATCTCTTCCTGACAAACAGGGAAAGAGCCAATCAGGCGCTGATGTCGGGGCTCAAAAACATCAGCCAGAGTTCAGTTCTCACACACTTGTGTGTGTGTATGTATATATATATATATATATATATATATATATATATATATATATATATATATATATATATATATATATATATATATATATATTATATATATATATATATATATATATATATATATATATATATATATATATATATATATATATATATATATATATATATATATATTCGATGCACTGTCAGGAAACCATGTCATATAATAGCTACAGACCACCAGTTGAAGACCTCTGGTCTAGACTAAAACCATTTACCCACTTGATCTACACATCATCATACTGTGGGATCACTGTTAAAGCTGCAGGAAAATGGAAACGGTGGGGATTTTTATCATAAATTCCACCAGAATCACTGCCTGTGAAGTTTCTGAACCAATCAGATAATCCCTTCAGGTGATGGGACAGTGTAGCCACACAAGACGCATGGTGTGATTGTTCACAAGAAGACGGTCAGCAACACTTCAAAAAATTGTGAGGAAGACTAAGCAAGTCTTGTAATCTTAGATCTAGACTTATCGTATGATTGCTCTTGTTTTAATAAGGATATACTAACCAAGGGGAAATTATATAAGATTATCAACCTTGTTTTTAGAACATATTTACTTACAAGAATTCTTACCAAGTACAATTCACTTACCCCACGGACAGATTATTTTGCTTGTTTTTTTTCTTATATGTAGGACTGCATTTTTTGCAGTGAATCTCTAGTAGTTCACTTATTTGTGGCTTCTTTCTTACCTACAATGTTTTCAGATAGTAGATATTTTAGCGCAATGAAGTTTAAACTGATTAATATACTGTCTGGAGGTCAATGAATGAGTGCTGGTGAACAAAAGAGAATCAAAACCACCATCTTTTTTAAGAGGATTATTCATAAATGGGATAACAAGTCAGTTTCATTTCTTTGGCTTTTATTGATGTGACAGTCGGCACGCCGTCACACAGCACGTTTTGGTTTCCAGGTAGTAATTGGTCTTTCTCAAAGCCCCAACCTTTGGGTCGGGGTTAGTCATTGTCTAATGCCAATCCAAATAGTTTAGCAATTGTTGCTATGCATGTCCAAGCTTTAACGTGCCTATTGGACAAGGACGGATTGGGTAGGGACTTAGTGAAGGGCTAATTCATTTTTTTGTGGACATTTTATATACGATTACACACAAATGTAAAAAATCCCATTCTTTGCGGCATCAGTTATGCCCATAATAATGAGCGCAGATATGGTCCAATAGTTTTCATATGAGCTTGTATATCTGATATATTTTTTAAAAAATTGTGAAAATGATGCGCAAATCTAAGAATATATTTCTGACTAGTTTCTGTTTCTGATGCAATTTTCTGACAGATTCTATGTTCCTGTGTCAGTGATGCTCAACAGTGACAGTGTGTCAGTGACCCCCATCTGAAAACATGTTGTTCTAGGGATCCCCCGGAAGCAAAGATTTTAGTTCAATGTGCTTCCGAAAGAATATATTCTAAGATTTGCATCACATTTTCACAATTTTTCAAAAATATCAGAGCTACAAGCTCATATCGCGCCATCGCGCCTCTCGGTGGCGTGATATGAGCTTGTAGATCTGATATTTTTCAATAGCTAAAGTGTAACATAATGCGTTGTACACCAAAACAGTACACAAAGGGTTCAGTACACAAAGGGTTAAAGGGGAGCGGCCCGTTAGCAGCATGACCCCTAATCATCAGCCTCTCTCTCTCTCTCTCTCTCTCTCTCTCTCTCTCTCTCTCTCTCTCTCTCCATTGTTTTCTCTTGTTTGTCTTCCTGCAGACCAGCGCAGCGAGCAGGAGGGCAACATCGCGGAGCTGAGCCCTGGAGCGGTGGGCGGTGGGGGGGCGGCAGGGGGAGGAGGAGGAGGCAGCAGGGCAGAGCACCAAGCGGCCATCAACAGCATGATGATGGAGAGGATGAGCACGGACATCCACGCGCTGCAGAAGCAGTACGCTCGCATCAAGACGCGGCAGCAGCAGCAGGCCACGCAGCTGGTCATACGCACAGGTAGAGTGCAGCAGGGCGCGGTGTGAAGGAATTCATATGGTTTATTTTCGCGGACACAGTGTGCCTTGCTGAGCATAGTTCTATTCACAACTTTCCTACAATCCATAAGTCTTTGCATTTGTGTGTGCAGAAGTGATTTGTTGCCACAAATGGAACCACATGAACCCACCACATGAACCCTAACGGGTTCCATTTGTACGCTCTCAGAAAAAAGAAGCGTCTAAAGAAATCCATTAACATGGTGAAAATACATCTTGATGATGTCATCAAGATGTTTCTTCAGACCTCCATTTCTTGGGAACACAGAATGGGGAACCTTTTTTATCATGTCCACCCTGCACCTCTAGGGTATACTAATGACATATTAGAATGTTGAAAATGGATGGAGTTCCCCTTTTAATGAATGAATAGGGAATTTAAGTTTCCGTGTCTAGACCTTGGACACGACGAGAACGGTAGGCGTGGTCCGTCACAGTTGCAACAGAAGCCCAACATAGTTAAGAAAGCAGGCGACGCCGGCTGGATCCACCTCTTCCACTGGCGTCTCTGGTTTCCATGGTGACGCTCCTCTGCAGCGTAGCTCTCGTCCACGTTGTTAACACAATGCCAAAAGCCGCGTTCTGCCGTCGTAGGAGAGGGTAGGACAGCCGCGAGGCTTATGTATCGAGAACAGTGCGATTCATTACTGGCGTCGTAGGTTGGACGTTCTACCAATCTTAAATAGGCTATTGAATGAAGCACTTGTGGTGTTGTCTCCTCCCTCCGTACAGAGAAGTGTCCAGCCACCAGTGTCCTGCCCTCTCAGCTCAACCCGTCCACACCAGTGGTCAACCACCTCCTGCTGGGGCGGCAGCCTCGCGGCGGACCCCCACACCACAAGCACAGGGGCAGCAGGCTCTCCTCTGCCGGAGGGGCCCGCCCCAGGGCCCCCGCTCTGCCACACAGTCCCACCAGGACCTCCTCCCCGGCAAGGTTGGAATAGTTTTGGCTTTTTTTTTTGTCATAGCTTAGGATTCATTTGTTTTGATGATTTATTTTCTTATTCAGTTCAGTTATTTTACTTAGTTTTCAAAGCACCGTTTTATTATTTATTTATGGTGTCAGGATCACTTCACCACTTTTCAACGTATCTTCTTATAATTGGCCCTCACTAATGTACATGATGAAATACCACTATTTCTTTCTCTACTCATTTTGTATCGTGTGGGCAGTTCAGAAACCCATCCTCCATTGACTTCATCATTCGGCAGATTTTTTCAAACTGTGTTTTTAAATAAAATAAATCTTTATATTTTTATTCAGAAGAACGGTGCTGCCTTTTTTGCATTGCAAATTTTCAGGAATCCAAAGCCTGCAGTTTCTATTAGATTCAATTCCCCATTGATGATGTCATTGGAGAACGGGTTTCTGAACTGCCACAACCCTCCTGTGAGACACAGACTGAAAAGAGAGTGGTATTTTACCAAATTAGTGAGGACCTATTATATGAAAAGAGGTGAAGTGGTCCTTTAATAAATTATATATTCAGACAGTTACTGTTGGTAACAAAAACTCCTGGTGGGCGTATTTCTTAGCCAATCGCGAAGAGCCTTGCTTAGCTGCCTCTGATTGGTGGAGTCATATGTGGAGGTGGTGGAGGACTATGATTTTTAAAGGACCACTGCGGCTCCTATGGTTGTCATAGATAATGGACATTTTCAGGAAATTATCTAATCATGGAACGGTCTAAGATAAAGAAGAAAAAATGCCCATAAAATTCGGAGATTTATTGCGTATGTATACTTTAACCCTTAGTGTACTGAACGCGTTTTGGTGTTCTCAGCATTATGTTTTAGCTATTGAAAATAGCAGAGATGTACAAGCTCATAGCTCGCCACAGAGTGGTGCGCTATGAGCTTATATCTCTGCTATTTTTGAAAAATCATGAAAACGTGGTGCAAATCTTTGAATATCTCTCTCTGTGTTCGGCCAGGCTGCGCTACAGCTCTCTGCCAACGGGCGACGCGGCCTCCACCTGGCGCACGCACGTCCGCGTGCAGCACAGGAACCTGGCACGGGCGCGCACGCACCTGGACCTAGACGATGACTCCCAGGGGGAGGAGGAGGAGGAGCAGGAGAAGAAGAAGGGAGGCGGAGGAGAAGAGACGGAGGGAACGGAAAGAAGAGAAGAGGAGAGAGAAGGAGAAGAGCGGAGGAGCAGGGAGCAAGGAGACGGGGAGAAGGCATGTGAAAAGATGAGCGAATCCCTCGCTGCGTGTCCTCCTCCCATTGATGAAAAAAGTATGTACATTATTTGTTAGTAGAAAATACCCAATATCAGTACTGCCATATTGCAAGTGAAAAGTCCAGATGTCCAAATGTACGTTGAGCAAACGTAGCCCTAAATCACCAACTTACCGGTAAATTAGTTTCCCTGCCGATTCAGGTGTGGCGACGCGGCCTATGGGTTAGCAACTGGGCTAGCTACATTAGCCACAATGTCGTGTGCTTTCCCAATATTCAATATTAAAGGCGCTAAATAAATTCACCATTTACCATTCGACTAGCCTGTTAGGCTTAACATTAGTTCACTTTCCACCATTATTTTTCCTCCTCCTGCCTCCAGACCCGGTGTTGGACAACGACACAGATGCCAGCGAGACGACGCAGCACGGCATCGTGGGAGAGCTGCAGGATCGACTGACCTCCTTGGGCCTGGAGGGGCAGGATGAGGAGTCCATAGCCGCGTCGAACCCGAACCCAGACCCCCCCACCACGCAGTGTCTCCCCCCTCCAGAGGCCAAATGCGAACTCGCCATCCCCATTCTCCCTCCTCCTCCGGCATCACGCCATCATCACGACTGTTCGAGTGCCGCTGCCACCGCCTCCGTGGGCTCTGTCGCTCCTCTCCTCCCTCCTCCTCCTCGCCGATCGGCCTCCTCCCCGCTCCCTCCCAACCCTCCCTCTCCCATCCCAGCCACGTCTAACCCCAGACCGCCCTCCTCCTCCTCCCCTCCGAACACCGGCTCCTTCCCGATGACCTCCTCCCCGTCCACTCCCTCTCTCTCCTCCTCTTCCTCCTCCTCCAGGCCTCTTCCTCGCGCCCCCTCTCTCCTTCTCCCCTCCTCCCCGTCGAGCCCCGCCCTCTCCTCCTCCCCCGCCTCCTCCTCCTCCGCCACCACCAAGCAGCAGCCCTCCTCCTCATCCTCCTTCTCGCCGTTCCCGTCGGTCAAGCAGCCCAGGAGGTCGGCGGCAGCCAGGAACCTGGGCCTGTACGGCCCCACGGCCCGCACGCCTGCCGTCCACTTCCCGCAGCTCAACCTCAACACGAACCGCGAGCGCTGCGCCACCGGGAGGCGATGATGATGATGGTGACGAGTAGGAGGAGGATGTGCAACTCCTGGGTGGACGTAAAGTCAAGACTCGGGAGAACCATCAGGTTCTTTTTCCAGACTCGCGATTTCCAAGATTGATTGAAGAAACTGAAATCCATCTCATTTGGAATCGCATTTTTTGGTCACACTGTCAGAGCTGATTATGTGGACTTGATGTCTGCTATGCACGAGGGGTCCTCGATTCACTCAAATGGAACCATTTGGACACTGTCAGAGTTAACGATTATGTGAGACTCCATTGGGAACTACGCCTGTAGGAATCGTCAAAGGGAATAGTTTAGAAATCTGAGTGTTACAAGTAAGAGTTGAGGAATCTGAATCATTTAAAAGGCTTATACGACAAATAGGCCTTAAAACGTTATACTTGCCAGGTATAACAAAAAAATGTAAATAAAAGTGCCAGATTTTTTTTTCTTTCATAAATGAAGAATATTTCCCTCAATACAAACTGGTCCTGTTGCAGGTTGATGTGATAGGTCCATGTGTGGTTTGGCCTTAAGGAATTTTGGAATGCACCGTGCTAATAAAAGATATGACATATTTTTTTTGAAACTCTTATTGACTTACTAGGAAGTACCTAGTTGTTTGTTGGCATATCCATTCCATAATTTCATAGGGCTAGACGGCACATGGACAAATGACATCATCAGCCTGCGTCAGGAGCAGTCCATATTGAGAGAAAGATTCTCTATTTGTGAAAGTATTGTGAAAGATATTGTGAAAATATTTGTTTTTATTTTGTAATTTTAGTTCTAGAGGGCAAGTATAATGTTTTAAGGCCTTGTCTTATTAGCCAGGGATTTCCCTAAAAGGTTCCCAATCTCCTAGCCGTAACCGGACATTACAACCATAGCGGTCGTGTGGTAGCTTGTTGTTGTTCCAGAGTGCCACCATGTTGCCTGGCATGCCCCCCGCTGCCACAGAACACAGCTGTGATGAAGTATTTCTTCTTTTTGCCACGGTTACGCACGCAAGCTGTGCTCAACACACACACACACACACACCCTAACCCTCCCTTTGAAGACCGCATGCGACCTCTCGCACAAGCTATCGTTTGCTCGATGGCGGGTCACTACTGCTAGAGAAAGGCTTTCGCAAAAAAAAGCTTTTTCCCACTTAATGACATTGATACTCTGCACACCATAAAATTCTCGGTCTTTGTGAAATTCTGAGAATGTAAAAATGTACTTAAATTAAAAGGACGAGGAGATGAACACTGGTAAATGGGAATGTGTATTAATATTATAAGAAAGAAGCCATGTTTACCTCCATAAATAAGCCTATTGCAGAACCCCCCTTGGCTCTAATGGAGAAAACATGCATATTGCAGAAATTGTCACTGTCCAAGACAGTGGACAAAAAGCCATCGATAGAATTTTTTTGGTGCCAAGATGCAAAACCCACACCGAAGAAACAAAACGAAAGAAGCCTGTCTTAAAGTCACTGTTCAATTTAAGGACGCAGAGGTCTGTCTATGTATTGTTTGATTCCATGTGGTCTGCTTATCTTGTAGTCTCGCCTTGCCAGATTGTTGCCTCTTGATTTTCAAATGCTTCCGTCTTAAAAGTTTGATCATGAGTGAAGCCTCTGATCATGAGTGAAGATCCACTTCAGTTTTGTATTTTTTTTTAAATGATGAATTGGTTTCGTCTTTACTATCAATTTCAGACCAGTCTCTATATTGCATTCTGAGATGCAGTATAGAGTGGATTAGTTGTCTGGCTATGCGAGACTACCGTACTTAACTTGTCTGTCTGCCTGCCTGTCTGTTTGTGTGTGTCTCTAACTCTAACTCTAAGTGTTGAACACACCAAGAATGAAGGAATGTAAAAAGTACCGGCCAGTAATTTAACAAGCTGTAAATAGAAGTTGATCCGAGAGCAGCTCAAACGTCAAGCCATAGCGCTTTGCGTGTATGGGACCTGAAATATAGATGCATAATGATATATAAACTACATGAATTCAGCATCCCGATGCTAAAAGACACAATAGTCCAGTAATAATATCATTGGACCTCAAACTAATTGCAAAAAAACCCAAACTCAGCTGATTTTTTAACTTCAGTATGTCCTGAAAAACAGAATTGCCCCAGGGGAAAGGTTTGAAAATGGCCTTTACAGTATGTCCACCATTGACATCTTCTAAACATTTTAGAAATTTCAGTATGCTTTAGGTAGCAAGTGTCATGATACTATGGGTTTTCATGACTCTGTCTGAATCCATGTTGATGTGGAGAGATTTTGCCCAATGAGTGATTTGTGTGAAAGTAATGCCTTGACACAAGCATAATGAAATAATGAAAATGTCACAAGCATAATGAAATTTAGAAAATATTTGCATAATATTGAATGTCAATGGTACTGTAGAGGTGTTTTTTCTCCAAACGTTTCCCCTCAATCAATTCCAGGCATTTTTTTTGTTATTTGAGACATATTGAAAATACCAAAACAGTTGAGTTTGTTTTGTTTTTTGCAGTTATTTTTACGTTACTCCTGTATTTTCCATAGTTTCTTGTACTACAATATGATCATGATGTATTGTATTCCGAACCATCATGGTCTTACCTCAAGACTCCCAGCTGGTTTTGAACCTGTTACAGTGCAGTATATCACCAGGTGCCCATGTCTTTGTCCGTGTTTGTAACGGTGTATTATTTTCATGGCAAACACAATCTTCAAGCCTTATTTTCATTTTTGTCCCAGGGTCCATTATTTATTTTCCACCCTGAATCGCAACCAATCAAGTGTCGTTGGATAACATTTTTGTCCTAAACTCCATGCTGTATTGATTTGCTGGTTCTTAAATGGTACATTCATGATGTTGAACACTCCCTGTCTGAAGTGGTGTGTGTACGACAGCTCTGTGTTATTATTCATCACTGAACACAATGTATAATTGATGTCAGACAATTTTAGTTGTCACTCCAGCAACAACTAAGCATCATTAACAAGAAACCATCGGGTGTTTTCTATGCACACAGAAAATATGTTACAAAATATTACCGTTAATGTCCCGGTTTCAACATTCAGTTGAAAGCACGCGCAAACTGTCATGTACTGTACAGTACTGTATGTATGTCTATGGGAACGACTCCATGTCGAATGAAGCAATGTTACGCCAAATTATTCTCTTTGGATGAAGAATGAAGCCATGTTACACCAAATTATTCTTGGTTAACCTGCAATGAATGGCGGCACAAGGGCACCCTAAATAAAAATGACCTTAAGGAAAACGAGAAGACTCATTTGCATGTTATTGGTTTCCAGAATTGTTTTTTTTTTTCCTTTTTTCATTGTGCATCACATTATGGTCAATACAAGAAGTATTGTTCTTCCTGAGCAAGTTCTAAGAATGGCAAATTGTGGACAAATGATAATGTTTTACAGATAAAGCTTGAAGGTATTAATGGTGACTTTAGTGTGTACCAACTTGTGCTATCTCCACCTAACCTCCACTCTATTGGCTCATTATGAAATTGCTGTAGACTACTGCGCTGTGATTGGCTAAAACTATATATATTTTAATTGGCACATTTGACTTGAATTAAAATTGATTTTACAATAAATTGACTTGGGGGGGTCCCAAGAGAGAAATGCCCAAGGGGGTCCAAGACTAATGCATCTCCTTGACATTAGACTGGTTGAGAATCATTCTAGAGCCGTTAGAAGAGAATGTATTATATATTCTCTTCCAGGGGTCCCTGGCATATCTTCAAATGGGCGTCTGCAGGATAATAATTGATAATGGGGTCCTTGACATGAAACAGTTTGAGTCTAGATGGAAAGGGGGGTCCACGCGCATATAGTGGTTTTTTTTTTCGAAACCTGTTTTTTCTTAATCCTTGAAGGGTCTACTTTGAGATTCTGCCAGGTACCGAGAAAAAAAAATGTCCCAAGGGGTCCATTTTTAACCTTTTCTTACACATACCCCACCTAAATATGCAAATGAGGAGGCAAGAGAAAACAGCATAACTATTCACATAAACAACCTACAGGGACAAATGAACACATTTTTCCATACAATGTGGACCCGAGGAATACAGAAAAAATGGTATTATGAAGATTCAAGCACATCTTGACTCTATTTAGGGTCCAAAACTGCACAAAAATAGCTGAAAATGTTCGGATCACATTTATATTTCTCTGTTTACTAAGTTCTTATGTGGATTTTGAAGTTACATCTGTTATTTTCTTAATCCTTGAAGTGTGTAGTTTTAGATTCTGCCAGGTACTTGGCAAGAAAATGTCCCATGGGGTTCATTTTTAACCATTTTTACACATACCGCACCAAAATATGCAAATCAGGAGACAAGAGAAAACAGCATAACTATTGACTCAAACAACCTACAGAGACAAATGAACACATGTTTCCATACAATGTGAACCCGAGGAATTCAGAAAAAGTGGTATTATAAAGATTCAAACGCATTTTGACTCTATTTTGGGTTAAAAACTGCACAAAACAGCTGAAAATGCTCGGATCACATCTATATTTCTGTATTTACTAACTTCTTAAGTGAATTTTGGTGTTCCAACTGTTATTTTCTTAATCATTGAATTGTGTAGTTTTAGATTCTGCCAGGTACTTGGCAAGAAAATGTCCCATAGGGTTCATTTTTAACCATTTTTACACATACCGCACCAAAATATGCAAATCAGGAGACAAGAGAAAACTACCTAACTATTGACTCAAACAACCTACAGAGACAAATGAACACATGTTTCCATACAATGTGGGCCTGAGGAATTCAGAAAAAGCGGTATTATAAAGATTCAAACGCATTTTGACACTAGTTTGGGTCAAAAACTGCACAAAAATGGCTGAAAATGCTCGGATCACATCTATATTTCTGTATTTACCAACTTTAACTTTTTGGTGTTCCAATGCTTATTTTCTTAATCCTTGAAGGTGTATTTTAAGATTCTGCCAGGTATCCGTCTAAAAAAAATGTCCCATGGGCTTGATTTTAACCCTATCTTACACAATCCTACCCAAACCCGAAAATGGGACAAAAGATAAAACTATTGACAATATCAAACTACAGGCACAAAGTGACATGTTTCCATATAATTCAGACCCAAGGAATACAAAGAAATTGTTATTATTGAGATTCAAGCACATGTTGACTATTACAGGACAAAACCAGAGCAATCTACTAATGTAGTATATCTAAAGACCAATGTACTGTATCTATAGCAGGAGACCACTGTTCTATATGTATAGTAAGTAGCCTTGCCAGGCCATGATGTCATGAGGCCCGGCTGAGACATTGAGTCCCATATACGTCATAATGGTTCCATATAGGAGCCCATCTCCTGTTTTTATAGCATGAGGCAGCTTGATATACAAGTACACCCCTGGACATGACGCTAGTATGTTGCAGGGACCCCCAATCCAACCCTTAATGTTGAGTACCAGTACCATGCAGGGAGGCATTGGGTCCCATTTAGAGTCTTTGGTATGACTGGGCCGGGAATCGAACCCCAACCTCCGAGTCTCAGGGCAGACACTCTACCCACAAGACCACTGAGCTGGTATTTCTGTATGCATAGACCATTACACAACATCTTTGTGACCCATGTACAGCTTTTATAATGTACGTACACTACTGCACTGTGTCTATAGACCACTCTAGTGCATCTGTGGTCCACTGTAGTGCATTCTTAGATGGCTCTAGAGCATCTCTAGACCACTATATTGAATCTGTAGAGCTCTGTCATGGTCTGTAAACTGGTATAGTGCTTATGCAAAGCACTGTACAGCATCTGTACAATGCTATAGAAGTCTACAATTGCACTAAAGTGGTTTACAGAAGCACTACATTACTCTGCAAAGGCACTACAGTAGTCTGGAGATGCTCTAGAGCCATCTAAGAATGCACTACAGTGGACCACAGATGCACTAGAGTGGTCTATAGACACAGTGCAGTAGTGTACATACATTATAAAAGCTGTACATGGGTCACAAAGATGTTGTGTAATGGTCTGTGCATACAGAAATACCAGCTCAGTGGTCTTGTGGGTAGAGTGTCCGCCCTGAGACTGGGAGGTTGGGGTTAAATTCCCGGCCCGGTTATACTAAAGACTGTAAAAATGGGACCCAATGCCTCCCTGCATGGTACTTAACATTAAGGGTTGGATTGGGGGTCCCTGCAACATACTAGCGTCATGTCCAGGGGGTGTACTTGTATATCAAGCTGCCTCATGCTACAAAAACAGGAGATGGGCTCCTATATGGAACCATTATGACGTATATGGGACTCAATGTCTCATGACATCATGGCCTGGCAAGGCTACTTACTATACATATAGAACAGTGGTCTCCTGCTATAGATACAGTACATTGGTCTTTAGATGTACTACAATAGTAGATTGCTCTGGTTTTGCCAATGACCAGCCTAAAAAAACGAGGTGACCAAGCCTTAATAGTGAACCCCAAAAGGAACCCCATGGGACATTATTTCACCTTCATATGCGGCAAAATATCGAATCGAAGCATTTTTCAGGTATTTGGGGGGTGTTTTGTCCTGTAATAGTCAACATGTGCTTGAATCTCAATAATAACAATTTCTTTGTATTCCTTGGGTCTGAATTATATGGAAACATGTCACTTTGTGCCTGTAGTTTGATATTGTCAAGTTATGCTGTTTTATCTTTTGTCCCATTTTCGGGTTTGGGTAGGATTGTGTAAGATAGGGTTAAAATCAAGCCCATGGGACATTTTTTTAGATGGATACCTGGCAGAATCTTAAAATACACCTTCAAGGATTAAGAAAATAAGCATTGGAACACCAAAAAGTTAAAGTTGGTAAATACGGAAATATAGATGTGATCCGAGCATTTTCAGCCATTTTTGTGCAGTTTTTGACCCAAACTAGTGTCAAAATGCGTTTGAATCTTTATAATACCGCTTTTTCTGAATTCCTCAGGCCCACATTGTATGGAAACATGTGTTCATTTGTCTCTGTAGGTTGTTTGAGTCAATAGTTAGTTAGGTAGTTTTCTCTTGTCTCCTGATTTGCATATTTTGGTGCGGTATGTGTAGAAATGGTTAAAAATGAACCCTATGGGACATTTTCTTGCCAAGTACCTGGCAGAATCTAAAACTACACACTTCAAGGATTAAGAAAATAACAGATGTAACTTCAAAATCCACATAAGAACTTAGTAAACAGAGAAATATAAATGTGATCCGAACATTTTCAGCTATTTTTGTGCAGTTTTGGACCCTAAATAGAGTCAAGATGTGCTTGAATCTTCATAATACCATTTTTTCTGTATTCCTCGGGTCCACATTGTATGGAAAAATGTGTTCATTTGTCCCTGTAGGTTGTTTATGTGAATAGTTATGCTGTTTTCTCTTGCCTCCTCATTTGCATATTTAGGTGGGGTATGTGTAAGAAAAGGTTAAAAATGGACCCCTTGGGACATTTTTTTTTCTCGGTACCTGGCAGAATCTCAAAGTAGACCCTTCAAGGATTAAGAAAAAACAGGTTTCGAAAAAAAAACCACTATATGCGCGTGGACCCCCCTTTCCATCTAGACTATTTGAGAACTGAATTGTGCACAACATTTTATCACACTGCGCCACCTGCTGGCTGTGCTGTAACAATGTTATCTCCTCTTTAAATGATCCACTACAGTTTGCCTTTTAAAATGTTTTTCTTTTTAGATTTGGCTTTTTAAGATAAGCTCAAAGTAGGGTCCCAGATACAACATTTACAACTCATGTAAAAGTTTAACTTTCGCTTCTAATTTTGTAGATAATGGCCTATATAGAATAATTTTAGTTCAGGGGAAAGTCTACAGATTAATGTCTTAATTTTCTTATAATTGCTGTTTTTATTTGTTTTTTCTTCTATATCATCAATACTGTAATTAACTGGATTTCCATCGGCCCTACTCAGACCTTTAATTTACACAAGTCTACACAAATTGGAGAAGAAGAATCAATGTTTAATTGCCTGTTCTCTCTCTTCTAATGGCACCAACATCAATAGAGTATGGAAATGTGGACACAATCTTATAACAATAAAATATTCTGGGTCCAAAATCTCATCAAATACTGATCTGTAGCCTATAGTTAAAGTGGTTTATTGTTAGGAAACCCCAGTGGTAACATAACATTAGCCATAAGTGCAGGAGTTTGGGAGCGCTCGTTTGTAGTGACAGGTCGCGCTGCTACCTCCTGCATTATGTGCAAATGCGAAACAGGTGGTAGTCTTACACATCCGTGCAGTGACGTAGTCCTACGTGTGTGAGCGCTTCCAACGTAAACTCCAGTAACTCTGCAAAAAACTTCTTCTCCAGAGAATTTCTTGACAGAAAGTAGGCCTAGTAGCTCATAACATGGATGGATTTATATCAAACAAACGCTTCGCAGAAGGATAATTCAAAAATATCTCGACAACTGCGTTGTTGGTGAGTTTAGCGCCGTTTTCCATTTGTAGGAACTGGGTGTAGTGGAGGCAAAAAATATGCCTCCATGTTTTTTTGACTTGTCATTTACTTGTATTGATACAATTAGCATTGTAAACCATCTTTATCAATATGCTATACTTGTCTGTGTCTTTTTAATAGTGTGTATTGTGCGTTTCGCACGCAAATGCACATGCATGTGTGTCTTAAAGGGGAAGTTCGCCCATTTTCAACATTTTACTATGTCATTGATGTACATTCAAGGTGTTGGATGGACATGATAAAAACTTCCCCCATTCTAGTGAAAGCCACTAACATGGTCTTGATGACATCATCAAGATGCATTTTCACCATGTTAATGGATTCCTTTAGACGCTTATTTTTTCTGAGGGCGTACAAATGGAACCAAATGAACCCATTAGGGTTCATTTGGTTGCATTTGTCCTGAACATGGCTGGTGGAGGGGTACTATGAGGACTAAAGATAAGTCCCATTATATAAACAAATTTAAAGTTGCAAATTCTTGCTAGTTTGCTACAACTTAGCATTGAATTTATCATGCTCATGTAGCAGGTGGCTACAGCCTCCTATCTGTGGTGATGGCCTCCAAAGTCTAGTATCAGGCATGGGCATGGAGGGGGCAATGCCCCCCTAAATGCCCTGACTGCCCCACCAAACATGATGGCATGCAAAACAACCCAAGATATTTCAAATTAAAGGTAGGGGAAGTGATTTCACTTTTGTCAGATATCACCCAAAAAATATTTTTTTCTGTTAAAATGCTCTATTATAAGGTGTGGAAACCACATATGGAGTTTCCCCCTCCCCCACGTTAGCAGAGGAGCTAATAAACAGGGGTGCACATAAGTGGTGCTCCGGTGCTCAGGAGCACCAAAAATCCTACAATGAGCTGTCAATCCAGGGGTGGAAAGCTCCTTTGAGCACCACACAGCTAGGGCTCATAATGACTGCCTGACTGGGCCAGTAAAAAAGCCTTGAAAATGAAATAATTCTAACTAATTCTGACCTAAGTCTAAAATACTACTAGTATTTTTAATGGATGTAGTATGCAGGTAGTAGTACTACTACTAGGCTACTATTGCAATGCCCAAACTATCGCCCTGTACTGTAATACTGTACATTGATGGGGCTCTACGGAGTGGAAAAAAGGGGTCCCAGGGCCCGGCGATGGTCGCCGCATTTTGGGAGCACCAAGTAACATCCCCAGGTGCTCCTCTGAGTACTGGACTAAAATAGTTATGTGCAGCCCTGCTAATAAAAGTTCCCCAGGTCACCACAATTCTCCTCCAATCAGGAGCGAGCAGCAGGTTCACATAGTGTAGCTACTGTTGGGGGCCCCTAGTGCACCAGGCTGGTACTACACCATGAATTTCAAATCACTTCCCCTTCCTTTAAAGTCCTTATATTTAAAATGATTTGAAACAGCCCTACTGCTACTATAACTAACTACAGCTGTGGCACCACTAAACCAACAGCATTTCATCATTGAAAACAGAAAACTCTCTGAGTCAGACCTTTAGCTTTATGCATGCTGCGTGTCTGTTGTAACTTCAATAACAACGAATGTTATTATTGATGCTTTACTTGACTAATAAAAGTCCTGTAACGGAAAATGGTATGGGTGCGTCTTCATCACCCGTGGCGTGAAGCGCCCCCCAAATTGGGAAATGTTACATCCCCCCACACTGCTCAAGTAGGTAATCAATGTTAACTGTGCAATAATCCAAGGATGCCATTAAGTATTTTTAATCATTTTTTCCAGAAATCCTACATCCACACTCTGTGCCTGCCTCAGCCATCTCTGTGGACACCGGATGTCCCACCCCCTCTCGACAATCAGTGTTGGGGATTCAGTGACGACACAGGGATTCAGTGCAGGAGCAAGTTGTTGTGAAAGCGGGTGAGTCAGAGTCATAACTGAAACACCCAAGTTGTGTGGAGCAACTACCAACGACGTTGTGTACTGAATAGGCTACTGTAATGCGTTTCTTTTATTTACCTCGTCATGTGCAGCAACAAACGCGTATTGACACTAGGGGCCCTATTTTGATTGTCTTAAGTATCAGGTCTTAAAGAATACTTTGCAATAAAGTATTCTTTAAGACAATAAACATCGTCTGTATTGTTATACTATCGTGCATCAGTGCTTCTGTACCCGGGTCTCAGCACAATACTGTAGTGGAACACTAGAGGAGGGGGTTCCAGACCGTATCATACCTACGCCACTGCCCTAAAAGTGACTGCATATGTACAACATTTGACACATTACAATGGCTATGTTATCAAGAACAAAAAATAAAGCTTGAATATTTATTCCTAAATTACCCATTTGAGTTCAGAAGAGTGAGTCCTGTTCCTTTTAGACTGAAGCATGTGTAGCTAGGCTTTAATCAAATGTATGCAGTCAGAATAGGCCTGAAGACAACATGAGTTGCTTTAATTCATTTGTGTTTGTATGAAAGCAGCCTAAAGTATTTTTTGTCAGTTAGAACATGTCTAACTATATAGACATGATAGAGAAGTGTTATAATACGATTAATCATTTCATTGTTTAATTAATTGGCCGATGAATCGATTATGAAAATAATCGTTAGTTGCAGCCCTGATAACCATGCATTTCATATACTGAAAGTGGTTAGAACTATTTATATACAGTATATTAGGCCGTATTTTCCGCACTATAAGGCGCACCGGATTATAAGGCGCACCGGATTATAAGGCGCACCTTTTAGAACTGTTTTCATATATAAGGCGCACCGGATTATAAGGCGCAGAGAATAGAAGCTACTACAGTTAACATAGAATAAAAGCTACTGCAGTCAAACAATCCATATATAAGGCGCACTGGATTATAAGGCGCAGTGTGAATTTTTGAGAAAATTAAAGGCTTTTAGGTGCGCCTTATAGTCCGGAAAATATGGTAGGCTATATATTATACATACCGGTATTGTATAAGAAGTTACTATTTGGTTCGGTGTAGTTATTAGGCCCGCCAACGGCGCGTCATGAGATTACGTCGTGCGATGGTCCACGCCCCTTTCTCCCTGCCCTAGGGCATACGCTAGTAGCCCTGCAGGCTACATACATTCTCAACTCTCGTTGAGCCTGACGCGTCGTCATCATCAGCTGTGCAGTGTAAACACTTTTACTTTTTCCGACAGTTTAAAGCTGCGATCCATGCCATGCGTTTGGTCCGTGGTGGTAGACTAGGCTAGATTTCAAGAATGTGCTTATTTTAAGTGCTGAAGGAAGCTCGTGTTAATTTATTACTTACAAGTGTTCTAGGGGCATTAAGGCGTGCTGAATCCAAATCTGCTATATGTAAAGCTCAAAAATGGCTGCTAAGCCTTCAAAATAGACCATTTAAAAATGGCGGTCACCACCATAATGAAGCATAATAAAATGATGTATGTTTGACTAAATAAGCTATAAAATGGATTAAAATGTATTGTTTATGTTTTCATATATGGGGAATAGAATGACATATTCATATTCCAGATCGATTGTGAAGGTACCACTTTAATATAATTTATATTGCGAAAATTGGCCTCTTTGGTATTATTATGGTAATATTTTTTAATGGTGAATAATTTCTTCATTATTTGCCTAAATTGGTGTTTATTTGCATGCAGTAGGCCTAGACCCGTGGTTTTCAACAGGTGGTCCGGGGACCACCAGTGGTCCTTGAGAAAGTTCCAGGTGGTCCCCAGGCTAAATGATGGAAAGTTGGTTAGCCAGATGTAACTCTTGAGAATGTAAAAATGAAACCAAATGGACCCTTGGGGGTTCATTTGGTTTAATTTTCACACTCTCAAGAGTTAAAACATTCATCATCTGAATTTAATTCTAAAGTCTACACTGCTTTGTTTGCAAAAATCCAGCCTGGAATTGTGGACAAAACCAAAAAGAATTCTTTATTTTTAGGTCATTGGTGTGAACATGTAATCAAATGGTGGTCCGTGGCTCAAATGCTGAATAAATGGTGGTCCCTGGAGTCAAAAAGGTTGAAAACCCCTGCAGTAGACACATGGACAGTCAGTCCCAATGATCTTCAATGTTCTGGCAGGTGTTGCCAACACCATATATCTTACAGATTAATTTCTCTGCTGAGCTCATATGTCTTCCGTAAGAAGACCTTTTCCAAGGCCACTGACGTCTGAGGGATGTTGCTGGAACACCTGCTAGGTTGTTTTCTTACCACTGCCACTAAACTGTTACAGCTTGAGAGGCAAGTAGAGTATTAACTTGACCAGAAGGCAACTTCTGAATTTCATGCACTGGAGATACTTACTATCCTTTGCTGTCCCAGCTTTAATGTAGAGACCCAGGCCTACATTGCATCTTGCCATCGCATGCCAGAAGTAAAAGAAGCACATCTTTATCATGTGCTGACACAACTAAGAACTGTTTCATTTGAGCATGAATGTAGTGCAAACCAAGCCATGTGTCAGCTTCCTCATGGTCAGCACTGAGATGAGACTGGCACAGATCCTGGCATCAGGATCAGATGACTTGACAATGGTCATTCACTCCAGCAAACCCCCCTGATACAACAATGAGCAGAGTGTTGACATATGTTGACATATTCACCAAGTGGTCTAATGCCAGGTGGCTTTTCCATTGACATCACAAGTGCTTGGCCTTCGATGAGGTGTGCCTGAAGTTGGTGCATGCAATGAAGCAAGAGTCAAGTTGTTTTGTATGGGGCGTCCGCAAGAGACTATGCCACCAACCTCAGATGCAGTAAAGTTTCACATCATGCGTTCCCATTATCAAGCTCTTGTATAGAATCAAGCTCACTTAACACACCCTGATCTTCCTCCCATTACTGAAATGGCATGGATGATCCTGAATGGTCAGTTGCTACCCCGGCTGCTTTCCTTGCCACCATTGCCAAAAGCATGCAGCGAGAACACGTCATGCATTTGCACAAGGCTGCTTTCAGCCAACGCTGCGGCTGCAAGAAAGTACACATAATGTACATTGAAGTGTGCCGTTTCAAGAAACTTAATTGGCAACACCTGCCAGAACATTGAAGATCATAGGGACTGACTGTCCATGCGTTTACTGCATGCATTAAGTCATAAACACTAATTTAGGCCATTATTGAAGCAATTATTCACCAACAAATTACATTACATAATATAAATTATATTAAAGTGTACCTTTAAAATTGATCTAAAATATGAATGTCAATGTACTCCCCATGAAAACATACATTTCAATCTATTTTCTACCCTATTTAGTCAAACATACATCATTTTACTATGCTTCATTATGGTGGTGGCCGCCATGTTTAAATGGTCCATTTTGAAGGCTTAGCAGCCATTTTTGAGCATTACATACAGCAGATTTGGATTCAGCACGCCTTAATACCCCTAGAACAGTTGTATGTAAATAAAAACATGTTTTGCCTTCGGGGTTCACATTTTTGTAATATGGTCCCAGTCTATATGGGTCCATGCTGGAACAGCGTAAAAAACAATTGCATGCGAAGCTGCGTGAGGCGTCCTTCTGTTACAGCAAGTCTGCACCATAGTGAGCCAGTGAAGAAGTAAATAATGTAAATAAAAATGTAAAGTATAAAACAGAGAAGTCACTAGTCTAGTAATGCTGCTGCTGCCGCTACTAGGCTCACTGACTGACTGACGGACTGACTGCTCTTGGCTCTGTGCCAATTGCCCTAGAGCAGGGACGGAGCGGAGAGGCGAAAAATGTTTACGCCCAAAGGGGGCGTTTTTGTTTGGCCTAATACAGACCGATAAGGGTCCATTTGGTTATTATTTAGCTGGGTATGCCGGTGAACTCCCTCAAGGACCACACTTCTGAGAACCACTGCACTAAATTGTACCCAATGAGACAAGCCAACAATCCAAGAGTTGTTAATGTACCGCAGATCACCACTAGATGTCAGCATGCACCCTCAGCAAGATTTCAAACTGCAGGGGGGGTGATTCTGGGCCCCACAGATTGCTTGTGATGCTAGGAAGACATGATAAGTGGTATGTGTCCTTGTTGTTCAATATCAACATTAAGCTGCGGCTAAAAAGACAAGCTTAAAAGAGACATAAATTGCCTCATCTCCTCATGATGACGTCCCCTTTGAAGAATGCCTGTGGTCTTTTCGTCGCCCCGGCCTGTCGAATCTACTCACAAATTCACCTGGACGTGATTGTCTATTGCCTCCCCCTTGCCCCCGTAAATTGGATGTCAGCCCGAGTGATGTGGGCTAATGGTGATTCATTATTGCTCACAACCTGCTACCTGCTCACAGAGGTGCAGCTTTATTCGGGGGGAGGGGGGTGGGGGTGTGTGGGGGGGGTGGGCAGTGGGAGGAAGGAAGCCTGTCAATCTCTCCGATTCTAATGAGGGCAGTCAGGCTGACGCGCAGCAGAAACAATCCCACTCTGGAGGCCTGCCTCGCTGCGACTGACTGATACCTGACCACAGCGTCTGGATGGATGAGTGTGGAGGAGTGCGTGCATCCGGTCGCTGGCCTCATGCAGGGGCGTTTTTGCCATTAGGCAGACTAGGCAGTTGCCTGCGGCGCCATCATGTCTGCTATTACAGAATGCAGTCTACTATTACAGAATGCAGAGGGGTGGTCATTTTGATCTATGCTTGCCTGTTTTGTTTCTGAAATCCAATCTCGTATTGTGGACAATAGCAAAAGAAATCTTTAGTTTTGGGGTCTGTGGGACTAAAATGTCCTTCAAATGTTGGTCCGTGGCTCTGTTTAAAATGGTAAAGAGGGGGTGCTGTAATGTTTGTATTTTTTCACCTCTATCACCACTCACACGTATCACCTCTCACACCTGAGAGGTGATTAACACTAACAAGTCACATGAAACTAGGGAGGGAAAATGTCTACTTGGGACCAATTTGGACATTTCAGTCACTGGCAACAAAAGTGTACTGACTTTTGTTGCCTGCAGTTTCGGCATTAATGGCTGTGTTTTAGTTATTTTGAGGGGAAAATGAAATCCACCCCTTTATCCAAGCTGTACAGTGACTACTTAATATTATGTCAAAGGTTCATGATGTCAGTGTTTTCCAGTGAAGAGATATAATGACATATTTAGAGAAATGGAAGGGGTGTACTCACTTTAGTGACATACTGTATATACTGTATATTTAGAGAGAGAGTGAGAGAGTATTTTTTTTTTTTTACGAAAACGACACTGCCACAACAGCACAGAGATCCTTCTTTTTCTTTTTTCCTTTTCCGGGAGTAACATCACGACTGCGTCGACGGCAACGGCTCAGAGGACACATTAAATATATCAATATAGTATCGCAGTGTCATATTTATCTCGGCCTCGTAGAAGCCTATCTGCCGGCATGTCACGAAAAGTCAATAGACCATTACTCTGCTGTGCAGTATGCAGTTTGGCTGAATAGTAACTAGCAAACAGACGGCCATTAGTTATAATGGCTGTAAGGAGGAAGGGATGGTATAGGGGAGGTGCATTTTAGAATCTTTGAATGCAATCAGATGTGTGTGTGGGTGTGTGTGTGTGTGGGGGGGGGGGGGGGGGGGGGGGGGGGGGGGGGGGGGGGGTGTGGGTGCGTGCTCGGGTGTTGTTAGCAGCCAGGCGCATCTCCCTAGAGTCTCTCTTCTTCACGTTATATCGCTGTAAAACGGCTGCTTCTTCACTCGCACACACTGCATTGTTCCATTGTCATTAGAGGGAGACTATCGGCAGCATTGTATTGAGAGCCACAGTGTTTTACATTCCGCTGTGTCGTCCCTTCAATGTGCCTCAAAAAAAGAAAAAAAAAAGATTAAAAAAGTGCAATGTCTTTTCATATAACCGACTTTAAAACGTGAACATTGGACTTCTGCTTGCTTGCTACAAGGATGACTATTATACAGTTCTCACATCTGAGCCGAGTCTGTATTCAAACCATAAGGGACAGAACATTGTGTGGAAATGGATTTAGGTCTTCAATACCTTGTTCCGCGTCTAAGTATATTTGTTCATTCGAAAGGGCAAAAGAGTATTGTGATAGTATCATGTATCATCTTCTATTCCTTTCGGCTTTTCCCTTCAGGGCTCGCCACAGTGAATCATCTGCTCCCATCTCACCCTGTCCTCTGTCTCCTCTTCTCTCTCACGTCAACTAAACTTCATGTCCTCTTTCACCGCATCCATAAATCTGCTCTTTGGTCTTCCTCCAGGGCCTTCTCCTGCCTGGCAGGTCCAACCACAACATCATTCTGCGACATATCTATCCTCCTGTGCACGTCCGAAGCCATCTCTGGCTTTACTTCCAGGAAATGTGACATGTGCCGCCCCCCTCTGGTGTATTAACATTTTAGTCTCTGCTATACCCCCAGCTCTGCTTCTTGTATCGTATTGTTGTCAAATCGTGCTATAATTCGCTGTCACCTTGTGTAACTCATCATGGCCGTGGATGCTCACCGTCATCAAAGGGGAAACAGCACATTCATTCAATCAGGGAACATGTTCATTAAACTCTTTCACGCATGAATGGAAGCCTACATTATAGAAATTGGATTAAATGCAATAAAAGGAAGAGGGAAAATCATCAACGGGTTAAACTACCTTTTGTTGAATTTTCCTCTTCCTTTTTAACCTTGACAACAATCTCACGCGCAATCAGTGTGAATACATCTTCGGTAAAATAACAACAACAACAAAACAGATGTTCACAGGAGGGGAAGTATAAGAGAGTGTCATGTTACCAGGTGGCTGAAGACATGCACTCCAATCCCATCTACCACACGTCCCCCGCAGATGTCACAACTAAAATAAAACGCATGTACAGTATGGTATCACGATTAACAAATTGTAAGGGACACCGGTGCTCGTACAAACGTGTATTTGTTCATAACTAATGGACTAGTACAGGGGGTTATAATTGGCTTTTAAATTGGCATTTGCAGGATTGACCCGTTTTGAACAAAAAGCACAAAATCATGAACACAGTGCACTTGAGTGAATTTTTTTAAGCACTTTCCCACTAGGCTGAGAAATGCATCCTAGTCCCACCCTTTTCACATTGGCATTTTCAACATGATCTTTGCAACAAAATGCCTCATATCATCCAATTACCATCAAGGCACCTTGTTTGCAGTGCAAACAGGGTGCCAGCTGACCTGGTGGAGACATGCGCCCAGAAGGGCACTTTTTCTAGTTGTTGTTTTTTTTTCCCTGCCGGAATTGACTTGCTTATTAGCCCCTCGACCTCCCCTTAACCTTTTCTTGTGATGTCAAAGTGACGAAGAGGCAACATGAACGGAAATGCTCTCTTTCTGTATAGGTCTTTTCCTGCTGAACATCAGAGATCATCCAGATAGGCTACAGCCCAGTGAGTTATATACTGTATATCTGTGGGGGTTGTTTAATGTCTCTAGCAGTATCATACGCAGTATACGTACACTAGCAACCCCCCCCAAAGCAATAATATCTAGGATTGAGGCGAGTAAGTAATGGATTCCCCGACCCCCCCCCTTTTTTTCTTCAGGTACTACTTTTTCACTTCACTGTCATCCCGGGACCATGATGAACCTCTGATGAAGACCCTCGTCCCCACCGCCCTCGACAACAAGATGCTGCATCTCCTTCTTACAACGGTATGTCATTATGGTAGTTTCCAAACCAGGGGCGGATCTAGGCATGGGCATGGGGGGGCAATGCCCCCCTAAATGCCCAGACTGCCCCACCAAACATGATGGCATGCAAAACAACCCAAGATATTTCAAATTAAAGTGCTTATATTTAAAATGATCTGAAACACTTCTACTGCTGCTAACTAACTACAGTTGTGTCACCACTAAACCAACAGCATTTCATCATTGAAAACAGAAAACTCTCTGAGTCAGACCTTTAGCTTTATGCATGCTGCGTGTCTGTTGCAACTTCAACAACAACTGATGTTATTATTGATGCTTATACTTGCCTAATAAAAGTCCTGTAACTGAAAATGGTATGGGTGCGACTTCATTGCTTCGCGCCACGGACGATGAAGTCGGCCCCTTACCATTTTCTCTTGCCCCCCCAATTGGGAAATGCTATATCCGCCCCTGTTCCAAACATGGCAACGACCCCCACAGTTCCAGAGATCTTTAAACCTCATCTTGAACCCTATATTGTCCCTTCCCTGGGTGTAAACCCTATAGCTCTAGCTGTCTCTTCTTTGCAATTGCATGCTTGGGGGCCACAGGTGACCTGCACAGGGGGAAAAAAAGCTAGCTCCATTAATCGTATGGTAGAGGTAGACGACTGCCCTGGAAGGAATGGGCGTAGGGACGTGATGAAGGTGGAGGAAGCTGGATGCTATTAGGGACAACCACTCTAATCCCCCCCTCCTCATCTGGAGATTGTGGCCAAGGTTCGGCAACAGGCGGAAATGATCGATGGAGACGCGTAGACGGAAAAGAATGAAGGAGGTGGGGGTCTAGAATCAGAGCCCCTGTAGCAGTTCTCATGGTTGAAGTGTCCACTCTGAGATCGGAACGCCAAGGTTCGATTCACAGGCCGGGCGATTGGCCGCAACATGTCCCGGGGGATCAAACCACCTCACTGGCTACAGACTAGAGGGGATAGGCTCCTGAACCCATCATGGTCACGTGACCTGGAAAGAGCGTGTTAAAAAAAAACAAAAAAAACAAGACAAATGAGAAAATAGCAGCGATACAAGGTCAAAATGTGCTATTATACTCCACAGCAGACCTGGGCATTATGGGAAAGGTGAAAGGTTAGTTGGTCATTATAAAATAAAGTACTTTCTAATTTGACCTGTCCTATATGCGTGGATTGAAACGGCATGGCTTTTATTTTTTTAATCATGTTCGCATAGACGCAGCTTCCCTGACCTTTGCTATTCCCTGACCTTATGTCACGACTAAACATTTCTTTTCTCATGACAACAAAAAAGCTGCTTTCAATTGTATCCACATAACCTGGCCTCCTCTGGCGGCCCCCACTTTGAAAATCAATAGGTCATTTGGTTTGTGGGCAGCACTAACAGGGGAACACCAGAGCATGTTTATTTCCACTGGTGAGTGGCGTGACTTGATCGAACGTTGGACGGTGTACTCTGTATGGAAGGTCAAAGAAGGCCACAGTATATAGTCCTGTATGTGTATGGCAGTAGTTTTCAACCTTTTTCATACCAGGGCCCACTATTTATTGAGCATTTGAGCCACAGACGACCATTTGGGGATATTTTTTAGCCCCACAGACCCCAAGCTAAAGATTTATTTTGCTTTTGTCCACAATATCAGGTTGGATTTCAGAAACAAAACAGTCAAATAATTGATCAAAATGTCATTAATCTTCATTCTCAATCATCCTCTAGTTGTGTAGACTTGGGCTAATTCAGATGATGGGGAGTAGAGAGAACACATTTGCACACTGTTTTAAAAGCTCCAAAACATTTTTATTGACAACAGAGCGGTAAAAAATACAACGTTTCGGCCTGAGGTGGTCCCCAGGTATACTGGGGACAGCGCGACTGAGTACTGGTATATATGGGCTGGTACCAAGTGGAGTTTCCCACGTCGATCATATGAGCGAAGCACTTTGGAGCCCGCCTTCAACAGATGATGAACATTTTAACTCTTGAAAGTGTAGACATGAAACCAAATGGACCCGCAAGGGTCCATTTGGCTTCATGTTTACGCTCTCAAAGAGTTAAATCTGGTTAACCAAATTTCCATCATTTAGCTGGGGACCACCGGGAACACTATCAAGGACCACTGGTGGTCCCCGGACCACCAGTCGAAACCCCCCGGTATATGGGCTTTTAGACCAAACGTACGTCCTTGTCAGCTCGCTCGGCTGCAATGACGACAGCCTAATCTCGATCGGGTCCGTGGAAAGCCGTGCGTCTCCCAAGTACGGCCAATCGGCTAGCTCCATCTTACTGTAGCGCCATTCCATCTACCGATGGGAACGGTTGTCTCTTTAGAGGTCACGTTAGATGTGCTCGCCGCTCCACTATGACGCCCGGAGGACCCTCCCCTGTCTGTCAGGCTGTCACATGTTAGTGCTGGACATTAAGAGCAGCCTTGACTGAGGGTCGTCCTGTCCTCATTGGGATATGGGTCAACGGCATCATTATCCTGGCGGGTGCGTCGGTCCGGACTCGCCCCATTACTAACCCTGAACCGCACGCAGAGCCATCCTGTCGCCTCGGACCAACACACTGTCGGGATATATCCCGCATGGATGTTATGCATAGACCATGTGGTGTCTACACTGTATACATTTGAAACAGAATCCAAAGGGAAGTACGCCCTTTTTAAAAAAAAATAATGTCTACAGCTGCTGAACCAAAAATATACGTGCAGGGAAAAGGAAAGCAGTCTTAGCAGTGCACACAGGATACTTTATTTAGGGTCGGTAGAGACGGCTGTCAATAAAGCAGCTCCCACCTGAACTGGATCACTCAGTAGCTGATATATCATCAAGTGTCAAGCTGAAGTGTCAGTCGGGTTGTCTTGTCTATCAGATTACGTGCACAGAGGTGCATTTCTAGTTGTCGGTGCTTTAACTTCCACATCTTATTGTAGTTTACGTTTACTCCATAACTTGAGTTATTTTCATTACATTAAACCAGTTCAACCCTACACACAGTTCAGCCCTTTGAAAATAAGCGGTTGGCAAGCTCACAATTGCGTTGTGAATTGTGATTTTTACTGTTATGAGCTTGTAGATCTGCGATTTTGAAAAGGTCTTTTTACATTTGAAAACTTGTGAAACATGACATTGTGCCATTGTGCCATGTCATTAAGTCATTTCTACTTTTTGATTACCAATACTTTTCTGGGCTTTTACTCAAGAAAATGTTGAATAGCCGATATTTACTTGTAACAGAATATTTCCACATTGCAGTATTGATACTTTAGTTAAGTGAAACATTTTGAGTACCTTTTCCACCACACTTTGTTGTGTGCCTTAACATTAGTACTTCTACTACTTTGAAATCATATATGCCTACCCAGACTGCTAGGATTTTGTATTTAGTCAATAGGGCAAACGCAGAGGCAATTGTGCTTTTGATCCATGAAAAGTTGCTAGAAAACTCATCCATCGTTTGATTGTGAGCCATCAGAAATGCCACGCCGTTGATCCGTGGCTCAGACAAACAACAAAACCCTCTAAGAAAGTTGTATGCACTCGACATTCGCAGTGCATTGGACTCAGTTTCCAAGAAGCCCTCGGGGGCATGGTTTATTTCTTGTCAGATTCTTACCAAAATATACATTCTCTCGAGTAGCTCACGATCAGCACGGGAAGTGTTAATCAGGACTCAGCCTCAACGTTCAAATATTTGCCCAGCTCTGCCTAATAGGGGTCGACCTGGCCATTAATTAACACCCCCAGAGATATGCCGCCAGCAGCTCAGCTGTATTCACATGCAGGGGATTCTATAAGCCATATATATGGTGATTAGAATTGATAGTTGATGTGGAGTGGAAAAATAACCCATGTGCCAGAAGATAGGGGGATGAGAGCCATCTTCAGACTTTAAAAAAAGACATACAGTATATACAGTACCGTAATTTGCGGACTATAAGCCGCTACTTTTTTCACATGCTTTTGACCCTGCGGCTTATACATCGGTGCGGCCAATCTATGGATTTTTACAGGTAACACGGGGGTAGTCCCTGAGAGGGTTCCAGGTGGGCTCCGCAGACTAAATGATGGAAAGTTGGTTAACCAGATGTGACTCCTTGAGAGCGTGAAAATGAAACCAAATGGACCCTTGCGGGTCCATTTGGTTTTATGTTTACAATCTCAAGAGTCACTTGCCCCCTTGCCCGGGGGAAGTAAAAAAAAAAAAAAAAGGTCGTGCAAGTGAAGACTGCTACCTGGTTGGAGGATCGGGCAAGTGTGAGACTTAGTGTGCACTATAACACAACACAAGATTTATTTGTCTTGAAGGTGGGCATTGCACTCTGCCTCTGCGTCTTTCCCTGCTTTCTAGCTATCTCTCCTATCTCTCTCCCAAGGCCATTTGCTTCCAAACTATTATTTTGCTGGGGTCACTGACCCCTGATTCCGTGCCCACTATGGGAACCACTGATTTACAAGTTAAATATTTATTGTAGCTGATTGTGACTTAAGCAAATATTCTTCGACTGCAAAAGGAAACGTTTAAAGCACCCAAGTAGAAAGTAAACTTAAATGCATAATTATATATATATATAATACAATATATATAATACAATTTGGGGGGCAAGTGACCATGACCTGAGGGCAAGTACAATCTGACTTTCACTTGCCCTGGCCTCGGAGACCTTAGTGTCAACCCCTGCATAACATTCTACCTTGTATTATCCCAGCAGGCTTTTCTGTCCCCTGTGAAAACACCTTGCTGTAGTGAAAGCTCAAACAGTCCATTGTGAAAGACTTTCTGTGGGACCGCTGTAAGTCTCTCTCTCTCCCTCCTTTTCTTACAGTGCTTGTCCATTCAATCACCTTCCTTCTTGGATTTGCAGGCTTTTTGTTGTTAACCAACTTGTAGAATGGGATCAGTCGGGTTTTACTGCATCAGTACACTGCAATGTTGAATGAATGCTATAGGGGCCCTATTCTGAGGCAAACTTTTTAGGCCAAAAGGTTCAGCTCTACAAGCTCACAATGTAATGTACGTGCCGCAAATTTTGAATGTGTCGTGCACAGAGAGTCGTGGGGGACAACTATGCCAGTAGTGTTTCTGCGATACAACACAAGCTTGTAAACAGATTTATCCAAGAAACCATATTGGCTTGTGGTCTTCATTGGGGGCTTTTTTTATTGGATTCATGAAAATGTACTGTACAATACTAGGTAGCCATATGAACGACTAGAAAAGTGTGGTATTAAAAAAGTAAAGCAAACATCTCAGAGGAGGAGAGTTCAGAAAGTTATGTTTATGTTCTAAAATCTCTGTCCCCATAGATGGCATAAGGCAGCGGAATGTTTTCCACACACTGATAAAGCATTTTTCAATTTGTTTAGAAACAAACAAATATACAGTTGAAGTTATATTAAAAAAAAGGAAATCATCTATGGAGGAAAAACAGACAGTAATGGGGAAACGGGGGAGGTTGAGATTATACGAAAGCCAGTTTTGAATTGCAGCTGCCTGTACCTTTAGAGAGCAGATTTGAAGGACCGCCACTTGTCTTAATGGTTGTTGGTAGGGCGTCCCACAGGAGCGAAATTCATTTATTTTAGTTTGTGCCAAATCTGGGTTGCCCATACTGTAGTTTGTTGAAACTGGTGGTGGAGAGCGAGATCTTGTGCATCAGACCCATTGTAAGATGCTCAACCCGAAGCCATTCCAGCCTGTTAAAGTGGGCAGGGGTGAGGTGGCTTTTGGGAGTGATGCCAAGTAGTATTCAGGTAAATACTTTATTGGCAGAAACACAGTCAGCACAGGGTACAGTCAAACACACTATACCAATTATAGCGCCTACAGCTCCTTCCTATACAAATCCTTATAACTAAAAACTCCTTTTTAACCATGACACATGAGACTGAGTAGACCATAAAATGAATGACCAAAAGTTTTTTTGAAAGTGGAATATCCCTTTAAGTTGTATGAAATGCTGTCCATTAATATAGTGGTATCAACTGTATTAATTGATTGCCATAGTCCCTTGGTGGGAGTTCTGCTCTGGTTTTGGTCAATATTAAGTAGGTCTGGTCATTTTGTGGGGGGTCCCTGGGGCCACGCAGTAAAACTAAATTAATCCACAAAAATAACTAAAAAAAAAAAAAAATCCAGACTAGCCCTTTAAGCAAAAAAAATATGCTTAAACCGCTATCTAAGTCTATACATAAACATGCTGTCTAGGATACCTGCAGCAGGTTGGTACTGCAAGTGCTATGGGCCTAGAAGGATCAGTGGTTGTGACTGCAATGGGAAGTGCATTCCATGGTTTCCACATTGCGGAAGGGAAAAGAGTGTGGGGCGTGTGGATCGCTGGCCAGGCCTCGGCCAGGTCCTGGGTATTCGGCTCATAATCATGACAACAAATCATCATAAATTGATGTTGAATTTGTTTTGGGACGCCTGGAGCCTAGTTTAAAACACTGTGGTACCATGGGGTGCAGGCGTAGACAAGGAATACGTGTATAAACCTTGGTCAAAACATTGTTTGCTATTTTTGCGCTGTAAAAAACGAATATGGGCTCAAATAAGAATTCAAAATATCTGCTAAAAAACACTATAAAAGTTTGGTTTATAAATTATAAATTTTGTTACCACCTCTGAATATGCTTTAACTACATGCGTTGGTACTGCTGGGCTGGCTGTTTATGAATTGGAAATTATTTTGCACCGAGGCTCATTTCCATAGAGAGGGGGAAAGTTTTGCAAAAAATATATATGCGCATGGCCTATTTTAAGTTGCACCTGGAAAGGAAAGGCCATGGGGTAACAATAACATGTTGGGTTCATCCTCTGTGACCAATGAATGTGTTCCGCAAGTTTAATACTCGCAATATGCCTTTTGCAGTTTGAAATTTGAACATTATGTTTGGCAGAAAGCATAAATGTGGTTTACAAACTTTTAAGTCTGTGACCAACAAGAAAAATTAGTTACGGGACCCAAACTAGTGAAAAATATCAGATCGACATCTGCTAGATCTGATATTTTTTGTTTGTTTTTACTTAAAGGGATAATCAGGATTTTTTTTATCAGGATTTTTTTTATCCAAAAAAATATAACTTGCTTTATGTTGTTGACCTTGCTTTATGTTGTTGACCTATTTTTAAAATATTAGCACATCCTTCGCTCAATACAAATTACGTTAGTTTTGTGGATTCATTTACTTTTGCTGCGTGGCCCCAGGGACTCCCACAAAATGACTGGAACTACTTAATATTGACCAGAGCAGAACTCCCACCACGGGACCCTGGGAATCTATTAATACAGTTGAAACCACTATATTAATGGACAGCATTTCATACAACTTAAGTTCCAAAAATCTGAACTATCTCTTTAACTCCTTCCCTGCTATCCTTCTTGCCTCAAAATGTCATTGCCGGATGGAAAAAAAAACACCTCCTACTTGAATCGAGACTGGCAAAATTGATGCACGGAAATACATGGAAACTATTCAGAAATGCACAAAATAAGTCCTGGGCGGTAGCCAATTATTTTTAATGACCATTTAATGAGAAAAAAAAGCCCCGTTTTTCATTTTTGTGGATTTTTTTCCCTCACAAATTACTCTTTGGTTTAATTCATGAAATCTACTTTTCCATGCTTTTTGGGGGGATTTTGTAGGAAACCACAATTAAAAGCATTAAGCATCCATAATAACATCAGTTGTTGTTGAAGTTGCAACAAACACGAAGCATGCATAAAGGTAAAGGTCTGGTTTTCTGTTTTCAATGATGAAATGCTGTTGGTTTAGTCGTGTCACAACTGTAGTTAGTAGCAGTAGTAGTTTTCAAACATTTTAAATATCAGCACTTCATTTGAAATATCTTGTTGGTTGTTTTGCATGCCATCATGTTTGGTGGGCCAGACTGAGCATTTAGGGGGCATTGCCCCCCCATGCCCATGCCTAGATCCGCCCCTGCTGGATCCCAGTAGAAGGGTATACCGTGTCCTCAAATGACTCCCTGGATGGCTGCGTTTAGATATTCAGGATATGCAGATTTTCATGCCTTGGCATGTTTTGGCATGATCATAAATGCAGAGAAAATCAGTCCATGACAGAGAAGAAAGCGGAGGAAGCTGAGTGAACCGATAAGAGGGTTTTCTTTTTTTTTAGTTTCACCGTGGGTCCTTTTTTAAGAGAAGAGGAGGCACTTGGCAAACTCCTCGAGTGAGACCTTGACTGAATGCATTTGATGATAGGAATTGGATAATGGCCGTTTCCCGGCTGCGGTCATTCAACTCGACCCGATCAGTGGTACAATGTGGAGTAGACAAAGCCTGGTGATATGGTATCAGTTTTAGATAAGGAGCCTATTCATTTCATTCCCAAAATGTGGTGTTTTTTTCAGGAAATTCAGTATCTCGTATGGTTTATCTGCAAGGTCTGCTGGCCTTGGGAGAAGCGCCGAGTTTTTTTTTTTTACCCTTATCATCCAAACACGGCTCGTAACAAAAGAGTTACTAGATCTGCGGTGGCGTTATGACATCTGTAACGTTGCCATCTGTATTGACTTTTCCGCCGCAGTTAGAACTGGACTTGGCTGCCGATGATAGCTGTTTAAAACAGCCAGCGCTATAATCAGCCATCGATCCAGGGAAAATGCAGACCCGGAGGGTGGTTGCAGCGGCATTGAGCCAACCCGAGGCCCCTTCGATTTTGATAAAGCAGTGATGTATGGCGGCTGAGATGCGGACCGGGGGAAACGAGAACAGATAATTGTTTTGTTGGTGCTTGCCACTCCGTGCGTGCCCCCCCCCCCCCCCCAGGGGGGAAGGGGGGTGGGGTGGTGAAGGTCATACCTTTATTGAGCGTTTGGCAAAGCACTTTGGTGCCCCACAGATCCACGCTGTGCTGGTATTGATCAAAACCGCGGCTCTTCCATAAAAAGTCTTATTATACAACCGTAAAATAATGTCTCATAAATATGCGGCCGAAGTTTTTATGTGAATTTCCTTGTCCTCAAAGGTACTGGGTTCACCAAGAGGAATGAACTTTGCCAGAGACGGCATATCTAAAATCACTCCTGTATAATGACTCGTCGCCACGAGGGGCTGGCGATTGAGGTGAACCGAGGGTCAACTTGTTAGGAAACTTAGTGAGTGTCTCTCAGTAATGAGACACAGTGGCCCAGGGGTAGATGGGGAGCTGGATGAGAACAGACGAGGTCGCTAGTTCGAACCCGAGCTCCTCCAGAGGTTTTTTTTTGTTGGTAGTGTCCTTGAGCAAGACTGAACCCCTGCTGGATGGTGGTGCCCGGCATGGTGTCTGCCACCATCGGTGTGTGTCTAGTTAATAACAATAATAATGATAATACAACTTTGTATAGTACCTTTCATGACAATGCATCTCAAAGTGCTTTTCAATTTGGCTGTGTACACCGGCAATGCCTCATTGACATGGTGAACGCAAAAAGCGATAAGGGTAATAATAATAATAATAATAATAATAAAAACTTTGTATAGCACCTTTCATGACGAGGACTGCAGCTCAAAGTGCTTTACAGAGCAATGGAGGAAAAAAATGGACCCTTACGGGTCCATTTGGTTTCATTTTAACGCTCTCAAGAGTTACAGATCTATAAAGGTCGAAGTGTTGTGGGGACTGTCATGTGATCTACCTGCATGGTCTGTGTGATCTACCAGTAGATCACAATCTACTTTTTGGGAAGCCCTGGTGTAGCTGCAAGACCAGCTAGACACAGGTTGTGTGTGGGAAATAATGGAAGAGAAACTTAGCTATGCCTGAGAATTCCCGTACGTCTACCCGACAACGGCCTCTCCTCCTCCTCAGTAGAAATGGTTTGTGAGGTTCTCGCCAGCCCATGGCGGCCGGCTGTGAGTGACATGACCACAACTCGACCAAGCGTTGCGTCTGTCTGTCTGTGTGGTCGGAAAGCCAGCGGTCGGCGCATTGCTCCACCGTGACTGATGGTTTACGCAGTGCTAAAGGTCAATACACTCTGCACTCAGACGCTCTGAGTGGTGCTGCTGGTGGTGGTGGTGGTGCATGGGGTGATGGAGGAAGAGGGGATGGGGGGGGGGGCTTCTCTCCTCCCAGCCTCATTAGCAGAAAATTGCAGAGTCCCTCGTGCACCAGACATGCTCATCTGTATGCCGGTGGACACTAATACAGACGTCAATGCGGCTGGCGCTCCGTTTACTCTTGTCTCGCCACGCTCAGGCTGACCTCTGTACCGTAACGAACGAAATAAAAAAAAAGCATATTGCAAGGTTGTGCATAGCCTCGTAGATCAAAAATATTCCATACTGCGACTCAACAGTCATAATGCCGACCTGAGCCGGGGCGGATCTAGGTAGGGGGGGGGGGGGGGGGCAATGCCCCCCAGTAAATACCCAGTCTGCCCCCCCAAACACGATGCCATAAAATGCTTTGAAACACTACTACTGCTACTAACTACAATTTTGGCACCACTAAACCAACAGCATCTCATCATTGAAAACAGAACACTCTCTGAGTCAGATCTTTAGCTTTATGCATGCTGCGTGTCTGTTGCACCTTCAACAAACAACTGATGTTATTTTTGATGCTTTACTCGACTAATAAAAGTCCTGTAACCGAAAATGGTATGGGTGCGACTTCATCGCCCGTGGCACGAAGCGACATGGGCGATGAAGCCGCCCCCATACCATTTTCTCTTGCCCCTCCAACATGTTCTCTTGCCCCCCCAAATGGGACATGTCACACCCGCCCCTGACCTGAGCCAAATCCCGACCTGACAAAAAATGGCAAAAAATAGTGCGAGCAGCAGTTAATGTGGTGGCAGTTCAGGGAGCACATTAGAATATACCAGGTTTGCACTTTTTTGCATGCACACACTAATGTGTCCTCTCAGCCAAACCAGTAGCAGAGAGGCAACCTGCTCTGCAATAAATTACATTTAATGGCTTCAGATGAAGCTTTTGGTGTGGGGCCAGCCTCAGAGCGTTTAGCGTCGGCGGTATAGGGTCCCACGTGGACCAAAAAGCCATCAAGCAACACTGAACACTGTGGTGTGTTGTTCAATGGAGTCTCCCTCCATCCTCACATGAAACGTGACGACTTCTCGCTCGCCCCTGGCTTTGCAATAACGGTACTTTGTACATGTACTGTGTACCCTTTTTTTATTTTCTGAACACATCTCATTCGACCAGGGATTAACTCGGGGGAAATGTAACTAGTTTTTGCACATAATTAAACCTCGCACAGTCACGCTTGCTTGCACACACACACATTTGCAATAAAATACCAGTGTTTATACCTGTGTGTCAACTTCCAAACACTGCGTTACCAGTGTTGTTATTGACAGCACTTAAATCTAGTTTTATGCACATTTCTTTCAACTATGATAACATTGTAGTCGACTACATCTATTTAGTTGTTACAGTACATATTCAGTCTTAGTTTTAGTCACGATACAGTAGCTTTAGCTATTATTATTTTTTTTTTTAGTTTTGCTTGGTGAAAAAAAAAGTAGTTGAACTGCCATACATTCGCCATACTTTTATTTGACAAAATCGACACGACTGATACCTGCATTTGAACAAACACTTCAGTTTGCTATGCTGTGGCTGGCGGGGAAAATGGAGGAAGGGATCAGCATCTATCAAACCAGGGCCAAACCAAGGCCAACCCTGTACCGCATGTCGGGACAGGAGGATTATAGGCTGATTTGGTGTGTTTTGGTCTGGATTTCTCCTTTACTTTCATTGTCATTGATTACAGCTTGTCGTCCATGCTGCACTCAAGCGGCGATGTATACTTGTCATTCCACAATGGCTCATAATGATCAAGCAATCAATTCAGTGCTGCGGTGTGTTGTACAATGGGCACTCTGGTCTCAAATGCCCTGCTTACTGTAGCTGTAGTGGGTGTTGTCAGAGCAGTGGTCTTATACTAGGAGTTGAGCAGCCATTGGCCCTATTTTACTCCTTAAAGGGGAACTGGTGAAACATCTTGATGACATCATCAAGATGTATTTTCACCATGTTAATGGATTTCTTTAGACGCTTAATTCTTTCAACATTTGTATGATCTCAGAAAAAATGTTGAAAATGGCTGGAGTTCCCCTTTAACTGCCATTTTGCTAGCTTGTCCTGCCCCCTTTAGTCAGGGGTGCCACTTATACACATTAATTAATTGATTGTTTAATCCCAAAACTAAAAAAATAAATAAAAATCCAGCAATCATGCTCTTTTCATGTCCAATGGACATGAAATGGATTTTGACAGCACATTTTGACGTTACTTGTCACCTGCAATGCTTTGGTACCAGTATGAAGGGCAGTTAGCCCGTGACACTAAAGAAACTTCTAGTCTTTTAGTTTAGAACATTTGTACAGTTGGTTTTGTGGGTTTGTCGATTTGCCCGGGCCTGAATGGCATCGTCACGCCTGGTTGTCGCTTAAGATTACTCCAGAAGTGCCAAATGACTGCTGACAAATAATAGCTACCAACGGCAAAGTGGCTTAAGTGGCTGGTAGAGCGCCCGGATAGGAGCAGTGTGATTCCCAATTGGAGCAGGGTTAGTGTCCAAGTGTCCTTGAGCAAGACTCTGAACCCGTAATTACTCCTGATGATGTGCCTTCCATGGTCTCCGCCTCCCCACTGGTGTGTGTGTGTGTCTGTGTGTTTGTGTGTGTGTGTGTTTGGGTGGATTTAACGCACAATCTGTGCAAAGCACTTGGGGATAAAAAGTGCTATTTATCCCCTTCAGTTGGCTGATTCTGTGCTGTAGATGGCAACAACAATCCACAAAAAAGGAGTTCCTGTCCTGAATGGGTTGAGAGTAACCGTTTTCAGCGGCATGTTATTTAAGCACCAATTTTGTTTACCGTGATTCCTGAAGCATTCCACATTTGCTGTCTCTGCCTTTTTATCAGAAGCATTTTCTGTAATGTCATGTTTGGAGGGATGTAATCAGGGGATGATTCTGTTATCATGCTCTGATTATAGTAGTGAAAGTCCCTACAGTCCTCATGGTGAGGAGGCCTGGGACTGTCGGGCATGGGCGGATCTAGGCATGGGCATGGGGGGGGGGGGGGGGAGTCAATGCCCCCCTAAATGCCCAGACTGACCCACCAAATATGAGGCATGCAAACAGCCCAAATTTTAAAAGATATTAAATTATGTAATTAATTTAAAATGATTTGAAACACTACTACTACTACAACTAACTACAGCTGTGACACCACTAAACCAACAGCATTTCATCATTGAAGACAGAAAACTCTGAGTCAGACCTTTAGCTTTATGCATGCTGCGAGTTTGTTGCAACTTCAACAACAACAACTGATGTTATTAGTGATTCTAACTTGCCTAATACCCAATTCCTGTAACCCTGTAACTTCATCAGCAGGTATGGGTGCGGCTTCATCGCCGCCCCCATCCTGCCCCACCTGCCCACCCCAATTGGGAAATGTTGCATCCGGCCCTGCTCCCGTATAATGTATTCCTTAATCGATGGGCGAGGAGTGCAGCGACCCTCCAAACCCTGACAGCCTGGGTGATCAGTCGGAGTGAGACAGAGGTGTTTTATTACGGAGGGCAGTATCGACGACGGAGGGCCCCCAATCTAAAATCACTGCGTAACCGCGGATTGGTCATATCTCTGCTGAAGTGCAGTCAGGCCTTGCTGGATATACACTGCATATAAGAGCGAGTTTGTATCACGTCAGAGACAAGTAGCATTGCTGGGGTTTCTGTCCGACGTGTTGCAACAGATGGCTGAACAGCGCACAACCGTAGTTGTTGCGAACGAAATCGTTAACGTGATTCATGTTATTTTGCCTAACTTCAACTCCGTTGTCCTCGGATCACCTCTCTTGGCTCTGTCTCTCTCTCTGGCTCTCCGGCCGTTCGTTTTCCCCCTGTGGAGACGAAGAGGGAGGGTTGGGGGGGTGGGGGTTATGTTTGGTCACAGTGGCATATCCACGGTTTGATGTTGCCGTGGGGGTGGGGGGGCATCTGCGGTCTTGCATTTTTTTCTTCTCCCTTTCTTTTATTAATATCGGTGGGGATATGTTTTATCCCTGCTTGTGGTCCGATCGACCGCCAGAACCGTCTGAATTAAATGCACTTATTGGCTTTTTTTTTAGAAAATGTGGACTCAGACTGATATGTTTTATATTGATGTTTGCTACTTTCACAGTTTAATTAAGCAATTCATTATCTGCCATCTCGCAACTCATTCCGATGTGTTGCGTGAGGCTTGTAGAATCGCTCTGTTTACTCGTTTGTTGTACAATGAAGTATAGAGGAATGTATTTTTTTTGTCGGGCCTGTATCCCCTCCAATGCCTTGCATTTGAAATCACATCATATATGGCCACTGGCCAGGGTTGGACTGGCCACAGGTCATACCGTAGTAGAGTACACGATAGATAAGACTGCAGCGCATGGAATGGCTGCTCTATGCTGGGACCTCATAACACTACTGATTTAATTGTAATTGTATTGTACTGATTTAATTGTATACAATAGCACACTGCACTTGCGTCTCATAGTGGCTGCAATGAATGCAAGTGACTCTAAAAGTCAGAATTATCTTCATTTTGTGAAGTGTGCTATTTTTGTTTTTGTTTTTAATTTGTTATTGACTACTTTTCAGAACATGAAGTTCGGAGCTGTTGGATCTGAACTATATAAGTTGTTTGTCTGTGAGTGATTTCAATATTTCATCTTAAAATTGCAAGAAAAGACCACAGCAATCACCACTGACAGAGCTATAGTATGAGGCTGCGAATGCTTGCCAGGTATAGCAACTGTTGCTAAATAAACTATTTGGATTGGCATTGGGCAATCATTTTTGGGGGTTGGGTTTATAGCGAAGGGCTAATTAATAGTTTACCATTTCCCCTCTGTGATTAACTAAGCTCTGATCCATAATCTATGGCGACATTCCAGTGTCCTCCATCAGCATAATGTCTTTTTTACATCTGGAACGGTGAGCAATTGTTCGGTAGAGCAATATTAATAGGTCTATTTAATGTATAATGTCCTGCCATGCTTTATTATTTGGCCCGGTTAGCATCGTTGCTTAAACTTTGTGAAACTAAGTTCTCATTTACACAAGAACAATCAATGAGTTTCACTCTCATAAAAGTTCAGTTTGTAATCTATCGCGTGTGGGAATCACACAAGCTTGGAGAACAGCACCTTTTTAATGGCTGACAACACCATACTAGGGAGTGGTAATGCTTTTGTTATGGCGTGTTTATCTATGCAAATGACCATCCATTACATAGATTGGTTATTAATGCACCTGTGTATGCACAGCGCACAAATCAAGGCTGTGTTACACACCTCCTTCCATGAACGTTTTTCTTTATCAGTACTTTGAGCATTTGAGAGGCCCCATGCCAAGTCCTTTTCACTGCCATCGCCTTCCTCGAGCCAAAACGTAGAACTTTTACCAACTAATTCTTTTTTTTTTTCGTGCATCTATAGTGCGACTCTCAACTCTCCACTATAGGATATGAGAACAATCACACATGACAATGACGCACACGCTATTGAAAGAGAACACAGTACCGCCTTGATTTATAGCATCTCTCTGTAGGGTGAGACTGAAAAGCCATTAATGAGAACACACCGTATACTGGAAACCCAGTAATAACCCATTAGAGATGAATGAGTTTTTTAGGGGGGTGGGGTGGTGGGGGTGTATGGAGGCGGTTAAGTGCCAGGCGTCTGGGCCCACGGACTGTCAGCTCACGAGACAAATCTTGCGAGAGCGGTTTGCGCCCCAGCGTTGTCACACTTGGCTGGCCACACACCGGCCGCTCCTCAACAGATTAATTGTCAGCCGTAAATTAACTTCCCCTTCCGTCCAAATGAAACAGAGGCAACCAGAGATATAGGGCTCTTTACTGACATACCGGGAGGGAGGGAAGGGGTGGAGATTTGGGGGGTGAACGGGAGGGGTGGGAGGGTTGATCGTTGGTAACTGCAGAGTAGCCCTGAATTGCCAAAATGTTCCATCAAAAAGGTTGTGGCTTCATAAGGTTTATGCAGGATGAGTCCTCTTCACACTTGAAGGGATATTTCACTTTCAAAAAACTTTCATTTCATCGTCTACTCAGGCTCATGTGAACATTCCAGACAGTTTTTAAGTTACCCCATTCAGTATTGTGATATTTTATGTTCATTTTAGCTGCACTGCCTCCTTCCTATACAAACCAATTGTAACTTAAAACTCCATTTTATCCATGACAGATTCGTCAAAAGCATGCAATGTTATATCTGGTGACTGATATTGTCCTCCTAATGAGGGGCTGTGATTTTTCCTATAGTGTTTCTATTTATTTTTAAGGTATTGTTTCATCCGTTTGGCCACAACCAGTCGGTGGTTTTCACATGAGCCTGAGTACTCCATAAAATGATCAATGTTTTTGAACTGAAATATCCCTTTTAACTATAAATGCTCCTCGTGTGTGTGTGTGTGTGCGTGTGTGCGTGCGTGCGTGCGTGCGTGCGGTAACCCGTGGGCCGAATAAGCCAAAGTCTCCTCACCTGTGCAGTTACGGTGGTTGAAATGCAGTGCCAAACGTCACCGAACATTGTTCACCAACCATTGAGAACAATGTTCTTTTTTTTCTTTTTGGGAAAATAACCCCACACGGAGAAACGTGACCCTTATTATTCAACCAATAGTTCATTATTATTAAAAATGAAACTGAGCTATCTGGCGGAATTAAATCAGAATAATGGGGTCCCTCTCATACCTTATGCTAAATAGAAGAGGGCTACCGGTATATACAATTCAATGAGAGTTAGTCCCTTCCTGCCCTTAAGATCTCCTAGTCTTGGTTGGAATTTCTACTCACTTGTGTCTACTTACAGTAGGGGACTGAATTAAAAGAGAACCTTTGCCAAGACATCACATCATAAGATATAATTCACTACATCGACTCATCTACGTACCTACTGTCAGGGGCGGATGTAACATGTCCCATTTGGGGGAGGCAAGAGAACATGTTGGAGGGGCAAGAGAAAATGGTAAGGGGGCGGCTTCGTCGCCTGTGGCGCGAAGCCGCACCCATACCATTTTCGGTTACAGGACTTTTATTAGTCAAGTAAAGCATCAATAATAACATCAGTTGTTGTTGAAGTTGCAACAGACACGCAGCATGCATAAAGCTAAAGGTCTGACTCAGAGAGTTTTCTGTTTTCAATGATGAAATGCTGTAGGTTTAGGGCAGACTGGGTAATTAGGGGGGCATTACCCCGCCATGCCCATGCCTAGCTCCGCCCCTGCCTACTGTATGGACTACACTACAGACTTTTGCTGTGCTCACGATTTAACTGTCATGATGTGAGATGTCTGTTTAAAGGACTTTAACTTGTTTAATTGAAATGATTCCCTTTAAACAACAACAAGGAGATGTTGTTCTGGGAGGCCCTTAGGGGCAGATTCACCGTATGGTCCCCGGATGCGCTCGAGACTACTTGGCAGATTGGTAGTTTGAATGCGTTCCCTGGAGTGGATCACCCAAGCGGGACCACGTGGAGGTGTTCAGTCCCAGTGGATCCCTGTGATGTGAAAGCATTGAATACAGTTGAATGAAGCGTGTTCGGGCGCGGAAGAATCGAGTGCAAAGTGAATCATGGGAAAGCGGGGACCAGGCCATTGTATTCGGGGAACAGAGGGAATAAAACTCCAGATGAATCTGCCCTTATAGTGTGATTGACTAATGGCCCTACATACTGCACGACATTATTTTACCCCAAGTTCAGGCTTCGACCACCAAGTTTTTTGCTCGACGGGTGTGAAAGGCTCTGCTAGAAGAATGACAGCTTTAACCGATAGCTTCCAAAGATTTTCTCTATATCTAGCAGGTGTGATATTTGTCTCTACCAGGCCGAAGGCATGGTGAAGAATATGTTTTGCCGTCCGTCCGTCCGTGTGTGCGTGTGTGTGTGTGTGTGTGTGTGTGTGTGTGTGTGTGTGCGCCTGTGCACAGCTAATCTCTGGCACCATTAATCTGATGATCGCCGCCAAACTTTACACACACACTCCCTGGATGCCAACAATGAACCTCTGCCCCGAATTTTCCCCAACCTAGGCACTGTTATAACAGCACCCTTCAGTAGCACACAATTTTACATATACCTGCATGAAATGTTGCATGTACACTCAGGACAAAGATGAACCTTTGACCTGTATTTTTCATTTCATTTTTATAGTGCCACCAGGAGGCAGATTTTTATAAAACACTTTTTTCATATTACCACATCCACATTCTGTCCAAAAACACCGCAATTCGGTACACAGTACCTCACAGTAGACTCATGTGCTCATGATGGATCTACAATTCGCTTTCAAACTTTGCAAGTTTGGCCTGTTTACAACAAAAATAGCATCAAAAAGCATCAAAAGCATCACAGACCATTTACATAAAATCTTTAGCGCACTTTCATACCAGGCTGAGAAAAATATCCCACTCCTTTCACAATGACTTGTTATAGCGCCACCAACAGGTGGATTTTTGCAAAACACATTTTTGGACAGAATGCCTCAAATCATTCAAATGCCAAAGATGAAATGGCACCCTTTTAACCCTTTTGGCCTATTATTGCGCCACCAGGAGGCCACAACCTGACCTGTGCCCAGAAGGGCACTTCTCTAGTTGCCTCTCTTGCCAACTGGACATCATACATACAGCACGGAGAGGTTGTTTTTCCCACTTTGTTTCTGTACCCCCCCCCCCCCCCCCCCCCCCCCCCCCCCCCCCCCCCCCCTCAGTCATTCCATTTCCTCACACTTGCGGCATATGTCAAATGCAAGTCTCCCTTTCCAGAAATTGAATATTATGTTTGAGGGAAAAAATGGTATACTCTTGCCATTTCTTATTTGCCTTCAGCTCAGCAGTTCCCCACCGGTGACAGTCAGGGAGGAATGGAGTGGAGTGGCAGGCCACTGGCATCATAACGGTGTGCCGCGGCTGACTCCAACACTCAACTATTTCATTCGGTTTCATCAGACTCTTACTCCATCCTCAGACACCGCAGCTCCTTCTCGGCAGACTCCCCGCGGCCCCAAACTGCGAGGAGCAGTGTTATGAAACGCTTAACACCACCATCATCCTCTCCCGTGCGCTGCGTGCTACAGGGATAGCAGCCAGTTAAATCTAATCAGAGATAAAGAGGGACACCAGGCTCGACCCATTTAGACCGGCTGCTGCTGCTGCTGCCACTTTACGTTCCCACAGCGTCGTTTTATCTTTGAAGCCGCGAATGTGTGTGCACGTATCCTTGTTTTGTAGTAGACAGTTAGGCCTGATTCACACCGGCAGGCCAAATCTGGCCTGAATCCGATTTTGATGAAGTAAGTCTAAATGCGTACAGGTCACATGCAAGTCACATGGAATCAGATGTTTTCCTATGCCGTGAGCCGCATTTAGAGGTGGTTTCTGATCTGATTTAAATCCGATTTGAGGCGATCTGTCTCAGTATGAATGCGACAATCTGATCTAAATCAGATTCCATGCATGTGACTTTTGCACGTGACCTGTTCTAACGCATTCCAATCTGGATGTGGCAGATGGATTGGATGTGACAGGCTGGATTTGGCTGCCAGTCTGAACACGCAGATCAGATCCGGTCACTTGCATACGTCAGTGGGAATGGCCTGGGCCAAAAGATGGCGTTTTAGAAATAAATCCGATTTGAATCAGATTTGGCTGAATGTGACTACAGTCTAAATTGGGCATTAAGAGAACCGAATGGGGAGTTATTAGCTTCAGCCGCATACTCAATATAAGAAACTGTTTTCTGAAGAGCTGAATGATTGAACTATAAATATAATGAACTATTAGTAAATTGCCATGCCTTTTGTTGTAGAGCTACCAAGAGCATGTGTGTACATGCCAAAAGATACATTTTCAAAACAAAACAGAACAGAAAATTTCAACCCCAGCTCTTCAACTATTTGGTTTTTGCTCCGAAATCAACCAAACCCAATATGCATTTATATTATCGAATATTACCAAATATGCATTTATTTTTTGCCACTTCTCAAAATTGCTGCCAATTCTTTTCTCAGAGAAGACCCCAACACTTGACCAGGGCCGGAATCTATCTATCTATCTATCTATCTATCTATCTATCTATCTATCTCTCTATCTCTCTATCTCTCTATCTCTCTATCTCTCTCTCTCTCTCTCTCTCTCTCTCTCTCTCTCTCTCTCTCTCTCTCTCCTCTCTCTTTCTCTCTCTCTCTCTCTCTCTCTCTCTCTCTCTCACACACTAAGTTCTCCGAGGCACTTGCCCCCCAAAAATATATTGTAAATTTTGCATTTAAGTTTACTCCCTACTTGGGTGCTTTAAACCAGGGGTTAACAGGTGGTCTGGGGACCACCAGTGGTCCCTGAGAGGGTTCCAGGTGGTCCTGGTGGTCCTTTCATTTTTACGCTCTCAAGAGTTAAAATTCATCATCTTAATTAGCCCATAGTGGTCACAGATCCAGTGGTCCCTGACCCCAGCAAAATGATAGTTTGGAAACAAATGAACCTGGGAGAGAGATAAGAGAGATAGCTAGAAAGCAGCGAAAGACACAGAGGCAGAGTGCAATGACTTCAATGCCTTCAAGACAAATTTATCTTGTGTTGTGTTATAGTGCACTAAGTTGCACGCTTGCCCAATCGGGCAACCAGGTAGCAGTCTTCACTGGCCCCACCATTTTTTTTTACTTGCCCCGGGCAAGCGGGCAAGTGTTAGTGTCAAGCCCTGTGTGTTGCACGGCATGAGGCAAATGGTGGTCACACCAGATACTGACTGTTTCGGAGGCCCATACACCCAATAAGGCACAACAAAATTGCACATTTCAGGGTGTCCTTTTATTGTGGACAGTCTAAGGTACACCTGTGCACTAACCATGATGTCACATCTGCATCTTGATGTGACACACCTGTGAGGTGGGGTATGGAGTATCTTAACAAAGCAGAAGTGCTCAATATCACACATTAAGGCAGATTTGTCTTTGTGAACAGTGTTTGAGAGAAATGGTTATATTGTATATCTGGAATGAATTTTAGGTCTTTAAGTCCATCCCCTGAAAAATGGGAGCGAAAACAAAAGTGTTGCGTTTATATTTTTGTTGAGTGTATATTCACTAAGATTTCACCACATGTTTGGATCGTTTGTCATATGCATGTCACGCTATATGCCACGCGGCCACACACTTAGGGGAGGGCTGTGGTGGGCGCAGATGGATGGAGTGTATTATTAATGAGAGGAATATGAGATGCCAGCGGAGGAATGACATGTCCTCGCCAAGGGGCTATGACTCATGCAGCGAGCGACTGACCATTACACTACCAGGTCTGCATTGCCAGCTGAAGTCTCGCCTTACTATTTATTAAAAAATGAAACCCCGGGACAACAATTCATGCTGATTCTGTGCTGAGTGAATGCAGCGTCAGACGGTGACCTTTAGTTCACAAGTACAGCCGCACAACAACCTGTCATTTTTTGGAGATTTGGCCAGATGGAATTGCATCACCCTGTTGGTTGTATAAGTTGGATCCAGGCTCATAGCGAGTACTTCCAAACGAAATATATATCGATTTCCCGTGGCCGTGGTGGCTTTTTTCTTAAGCCACCACGGCTATTGTCAGCAAAATGTGGAAGGATGTGAAATACATGAAATATGAATGAAAGTAAATTGGAGCATAGCCTTTTCCAGCTCGACTAGAAGATCAGTTCCGTCTCGGTGACAGCCAAATACCGCTTGCACAGACCTTCAAAACGAACTAGTCCAATAAGAAAACACAGGCAGCAGAATGTGAGCTGGAAATGAGATGCATGAAGTGTATAAAAAAGTCTATTATGGGGATATTTGAATTCAATTGCATTCTAGTTACTGTAGGTTTGAGATGTATAATATACTGTACATTTATTTGAAAACTTAGTTACTAGTTACTTTATAGATAGTGTATGTATTAACACTTTGGGCTTAATACATACAACTGTATATGTTAAACATATACAAAAAGAAAAACTCCCACAGCTAACAGCTATCACAGCTAACCATAACATGTCGGAGACAAACCTCTCCAACAATAGTTTTCCTATATTATAAAACATTGTTTTAATATTTTGCCACTGCGTACGGCAGGCCTTGTTGACGATTTGGATTAAACAGACTTTGAATGTCTGGTTTAAAAAATGAGTCTTTAATATCCAATCTCCATTACATTGGAATGAATGAGCCCGCCTGGAAAGTGTCCAAGCCATGGTTGGACACTGGGGAGAGGGCGGGGCTTACTGCAAGGTCTTTTGAGCCCCTTTCCCTTTGCCCCTATGCACTCCATAAACTCAAGCCAAACAAACAGGCTGTAGGAGATATACTGTAATGGTACAGGTGTGTGTGTGTGTGTGTGCGTGTGTGTGTGTGTGTGTGTGTGTGTGTGTGTGTGTGTGTGTGTGTGTGTGTGTGTGTGTGTGTGTGTGTGTGTGTGTGTGTGGTGTGTGATTGAGTGATTGAGTGATTGAGTGATTGAGTGATTGATTGTTTGATTGATTGATTGATTGAATATTTTATTAGACAAATAGATAGCGAAACAGTACACAGTACAGTCAAGCAAAAATTGATCCAAAAGGAACACCAAAAAAAGACCTTGCGGCCTTATTTCCATTTGGGTCCTGTACAATGGTCAATACTATAGTGCAACACAAAAAAAGAAAAAGATCAATCAAAACATACTACATTATATCACAAGTGCATGCTGCTTCAGAAAAACAAGCTACAGAGAATGAAAATTAGATAAATAGAAGAAGGTTATTGGGGCCACTTTAGACTTGCAGTTGACCGTAAGTGGCCTTTAAGAGCGGCCTTGAAAGAGACAAGGGATTCACATGTTTTTAAAATTGATGGGAGGGCGTTCCACATTTTAGTTGCGTAACTGCGGAATGAATTTAGGCCCCTATTTGTGCCATATTTAGGTGGGACAAGGTTGGTTGAACTCCCTCTAGTGTTGTGTGAATGGACTTCATTAACATAGAGGAAGTAATTGGAAAGATACATGGGTATGTTTGTTGAGTAACGGATCTTGTGAACTTGGCACAGTGCAAGATATTGCACTCTATCATCCACCCTCAGCCAACCCAGACTATCAAAGTGGGAAGGGGTAAGGTGGGCGCGGGGATTGAGGTCAAGTAGTAGCCTGACCAGTTTGTTTTGGGAGGTCTGTAATCTAACTTTCATTACCTTAGAAGTGCTGTGGTACCAAGAGGTGCATGCATAATCAAAGAACCCCTTGCACGAGGGCTCCAGTTAGTGTCTTCAGGGTGTTTTTGTTTACTAATGAGGAGATTCTGTATAGGAATCTTGTTCTTTGGTTGACCTTTTTTATTACTTTTGTGGCCATCTTATCGCCAGAAAGTCTTTCTTCCAGGATGGCACCCTAGGTAAGTGATTTCATCTTTTCGGGTGATGATTTTGTCCTCAACTCTAACCGTGAAGCTATCAATCTTGCTGAGGTTGCTGTTTGATCCAAAGAGGATCGATTCAGTTTTGCCCAGGTGCAGAGACAGCTTATTATCAGCAAGCCAGGTGCAGATTTTACCGAGCTCTGTGCTTAAAGTCCTTTCGACCTGCAGTTTGCACCTGTCCGAGACCAACAATGCTGAATCGTCCGCGAACAGGAACAAGTTGCAGTCACATGCTGACGTCATATCATTGACATAAATTAGGAATAATAAAGGGCCTAATATGCTTCCTTGAGGAACACCACAATTTATCAGGAGGGGGCCGACATCGTTCCGTTGATCACCACAGACTGTTCCCTACATTCTAAGTATGACCGTATCCAGCCCGCTGAGGTACTATCGAAACCGATTGCTTCTAGTTTGTTCAGCAAGACAGAATGGTTCACTGTATCAAAAGCCTTTTGAAGGTCAACATGACCATGCCGCAGTATTTTCCGGCATCCACCTCATGCTTAATGAGGTCAGTGAGATAGAGTAGGCATGAGTCACTTCCCTGCTAGGCTTTCTTCAAGTAAGTAGTAAAAATCGTGTTGGTCTGGAGGTCTGTAAGCTGTGCCAACTAATACAGGCTTGGCATTGGTGAAGATAAGTTCAATCCATACCGTTTCAATTCCATCACGTTGTAAGTCAGTGCGAGTAGTAAATTTGGTGTCATTGAGAATGTACATACATACACCCCCTCCATTTCTATTTCTGTCCTTTCTGACTATGGTGTAGCCGTCAATTTCAATTTCGGTGTCACTGATTGAATCGTCCAGTTTAGTCTCGCTGAAGCTTAAAATGTTTGCTCTGCTATTGCGGAATATCTCTCTAATTTCATCTAGTTTAGAATACAGGCTGTTAATATTTAGATGGAAAATGTGAATACCCCTAGTGTTGGTGATGGAGCTGTTGATATTGGATAGTGAGTGGTAGTCTGAAACATGGTCTGCGGGGGTTGGGGGCAGAGGGGAGGCGATGGTTGACCCCTCTGCAATTTGTGTGTGTGTGTGTGTGTGTGTGTGTGTGTGTGTGTGTGTGTGTGTGTGTGTGTGTGTGTGTGTGTGTGTGTGTGTGTGTGGGGGTGTTGTGGGGGGTGTGTGTGTGTGTGTGTGTGTGTGTGTGTGTGTGTGTGTGTGGTGTGTGTGTGTGTGTGTGTGTGTGTGGGACAGTTGAAAGTAGAACACAGAGGCGGTCTAAGACCAGTGTTGTGCGCAGGCTTTGTGGACAGCCCTAATGGCCCAGGCAGGCTATTGATTGTGTCTTGCTGTAATATGTCAACGTGATCCCATCCAGGCCAGGGCAGCCCTGGAAGGTCATCTCCAGCCATCTGCTGCTGCACTAACGGATACCCGACAACTACACCCAACACCACCAGCACCGCTTGTTTACCGTGCCACCGATAACGTCAGGCCATATCGCGTCTCACAATTGATCCAAAATGGGACACATTAGACTGAGATGACTAGAGCACTGGTGCTTCTCGGACATGTTTGATGTAGGGCTGGGGCGGTATGGGATTTTTAGTACCGCGGTAATTGCGGACCCCCATACCACCGGTATGGCGGTAATGCAGTACCCCCCCCCCCCCGACGACGCAAAAAAACAAAACCTCCCGTTTATAGTGTTATTCAGCACAAACTGCAAAATTCGCACATGTATAGCGGGTGAGTGCACCCCCGCCGCCGCTTCCATTCCCTTCCTCAAGTAGCCTACCACAGCAGCAGGCAGCGTCCTTTTAAAAACAGCCGGCAACTTTTGTCCATCAGTTTACCAAGCTGACATCCAGTGTAACATGCGTCGCTACAGTGAATCAGTAAGCTGTGCAACACCAGCGAAAACACCAGCTGTAAATAATCGTCCCTTGATTGTGTTTAACGGATTATACGAGGGGTTTCCAACAGGTGGTCCCTGAGAGGATTCCAGGTGGTCCCCAGGCTAATGATTGAAAGTTGGTTAACCAGATGTAACTCTTGAGAGTGTAAAAATGAAACCAAATGGACCCTTGCGGGTCCATTTGGTTTCATTTTCACACTCTCAAGAGTTTAAATATATTCAGAATTCTGCACTGTTCGTGGAATTGTGAACAAAACCAAAATAATTTCTTTAGTTTTAGGTCTTTGAGGCTAAAATGACATCAAATGGTGGTCGGTGGCTCAAATGCTGAATAAATGGTGGTCCGTGGTGTCAAAAAGGTTGAAAACCACTGGATTATACGAAATCATTTTGGGACAAATAACGGTAGGGCGGGCGATCAGCTAAAAGGAAGTTTAATATCTTTGGCGTGTTTATATGAGGGACAAACATCAGGCTACACGTGCTATGGATTATGGCAAGTAACTGGTTTCAAATGCTGTATATATTCACAGTAGGCTTTGCCACAGCCTTACTTTAAACGGGATCAAGTCCTCTTCCTCCTGCTGCGCCATCGCTTGCTGCGCTGCGAGCGAGGCTGTCTGGCTGAATACAGGAGGGCTCGACCCAAATAAAACTCGGACCAGCCAAAATGTAAAAAAATGAAGGGGATTCATAAACACTAAAGTTGTGCTGTTGCCTGGTGTCTGATGTGTATGCTATATATTACAAACCGATCTGAAATAAAGATAAAGAAGTCTATGTAGAACAGCCGCCATGAAGAGAACAGACGGCTTAAACTCAGGGCTGAATTGGGTCGAGCCCTCCTGTTACGCCTCGCTCAACGTCGCATGGACGAGAGAGAGTGAGAGAGAGAGAGAGAGAGAAGAGAGAGAGAGAGAGGAGGACAGCCGCCCCATCGGCTACAACTATTATCTTTTGACTGACAACACATTTAGAGTTCGGTTAGATCTATCGAGCTGGATTAAAGCAGTCAATTGGAATTGCAACGGTGCCAGTGCATGCATTCTAGCTTGGATCAAACGACCATTTAACGACCTTCCTTTATTGGCCCTGCATAATCATGCATAATAATCATTTTAATACTATTGTTATTATCTTAACATATTAAACAAATTCCAAGTTCGCCAGGCAAACGTGATAAATTATGAGAAAAGACTATGGTGCTGCCCTCTCCTCGGCAGATCCACAGAGTATAGACAGAGTTTTGACAACTCCATTCACTTCATGGGGCCAGTCCAATATATAGACTTCTATTGAAGTGGGACAACCGGACCCTATGGAGTCTATTGGCTCGCGCTCGCATTTTTTGACCCTCAATGTCGCAAAAAAGTAACAAACAAAAAAAAGTCGAAAATATTTATTATTATTTTTTTATTTTACCGCGGTAATGAAGCCCATACCGCGGTATGCGTTACATACCGGCGGTATGGCGATATTGCGGTTATTGCCCCCAGCCCTGGTTTGATGTCAATGTCCCACCAAATACATGCGTACTGGGCCACGGACCCAGAACTGAAAAGCTGTGGACCACCACAAGAAAATGTGTGCGATTAGAGTAGCAGTAAGTGCAGAAGGTGCAGAATAAGTAAGAGTAAGTGCAGAATAGATATGGAATTGGATTAGATAGATGGATAGATATATAGATAGAAGAATCTATACTGTGTGGTGTGTGTGTGTGTGTGTGTGTGTGTGTGTGTGTGTGTGTGTGTGTGTGTGTGTGTGTGTGTGTGTGTCAATTTACAAATTGTCTTCCTTCAATCTATAGTAAAACTGTTTGTGACAGTTATGACGGCCGTCACAGTCGAGCATTGCTTGCGCTCCTCCTGTCTATTTCCTCAACCTTTGAAATGCCGCTTTGAGTTGTTAAGTTGTTCTAACAGCAGTAATTCTGCTGGAATGCCCTACAGTTTAGAACAGCAGTTCATAAAAGACCCAAAAGAGAAACAATCGGATCAAAGAAAATATCAGATCTACAAGCTCACAACACGTGAGCATTCCATTAAAAATGTGTTGCATTAAAAATGTGTAACCCATTGCAGCGAAAATGGATCAGGACCCATTTGGTACCATAGGCAAGTAATTACGACCAGGTTGCAACTATAGGTATAGTTTCTCACTAATCGCGACCACAAGCAACCAGGTTGCGACCGATCGTTACTAACGAACGGTCGTCGATCGTTAGTGGATCTCGCGGTCTCTCGACTGGATCCCACTTTGAGAAAGAACAGATCGAAAGAAGATGGAGAGGCTGTGTGTGTGTGTGTGTGTGTGTGTGTGTGTGTGTGTGTGTGTGTGTGTGTGTGTGTGTGTGTGTGTGTGTGTGTGTGTGTGTGTGTGTGGTGTGTGTGTGTGTGTGTGTTGTGTGTGTGTGTGTGTGTGTGTGTGTGTGTATACAGAGTACACAGACATGCAGACACAGATGCTCTATAAATAAAAAAGAGAGGGGTGATTCACCATTATACCAGAGCTGGCTGCATGCAGTGCGGTTTTTACAGTGCATGGAGGGATATATAAAAGCATTAGCGGCGAAGACTGTGTGGGCGGCTGTCAATAGCTATTGATTGCCGTGGCCTGGACAGCTAGGCTTTTCCATGGGGGGCGGGGGGGGGGGGGGGGGGGGGGGGGGGGGGGTGCATTATGTTTTTATGTAACTGTCTGTCTGTCTCCTTTGGCTTTGCTTGGTGTTGGTTGGTTGGTACAGCCTGCTCCAATTGTGGCAGGGCAAAGGCAGGTTTGTTCTGTTATAATAACACTATCTACACTATCCCAGCCAGGCTTGTAGAGTGGCAGTGTCTCGGACTGTTAGTATAGTTTGTCTAGCAGTGTCTGTCTGACTGTTTGTCTTTATATCTCTGTCCTGCTGTTTTATAGTTCGTTCTGTCTAATGTTTTTTGTTTGTCAGTCTCTCTCTCTCTCTCTCTCTCTCTCCTCTCTCTCTCTCTCTCTCTCTCTCTGTCATTATCCCTCGTGTATCTCCCAAGCACTTGGCTCTTAAGTGCTCTCTCTCTCTCTGTCTCTCTGTCTCTTCCCCTCCACCTCCTCGCATCTCCTCCTCTCCTCTCCTCTCCCGCTGTCTTTCTGCGAGCGCTGCGTCCTGCCAGGCGAGGGGACGTCCCTGGAGTGACCTTGGGGGTAATGAGCTCCTGATCACGAGTCGGGAAAAAACGAGCTTTCAGCACGCCCCCCCTCGGCAACGCGCGCACGCACACACACACCCAGTCACACGCACCCACACACAATATACTCCTCGCACAGCTATCATATGCCCAGCCCTGTGCACAGGGACAAGAGAAACAAGAGAGTGTGTGCTACAAAGAGAAATAGTGTTGGGAAGACATAGGCAGACAGGCTAACAGGCAGTGCAGAGGTGCAGATGAGAGGAGAGTAAAAAAAAGAGGAAAGAAACAAAACTTTACAGCAAGTAGAGAAAACACAACTACCAGACCTCCATTTTTTAAAGTAAGTTCAATTTCTTCTTTCTCCGGTTGTTGTTGTTGGTAGTCAGGGCAGAGAGGTGGTTGTTGTTGCTGAAACTGTGAGGGTAAGAATTCAGCACCGGGGAGAGCGGATGGACAGGCAGGGGACCCAAGAAAAAAACAGAAAGTTTGGCAACTCAACCCCCAAAAATCAGAAAAAAGTATTCTGGGCAGACGGACTTTGGTGTAACAGATGGCATTTGAGAATAATGTTGTTGTTGTGGGTTGTGGTGCATGTCTGAGATGTGTTTGTGTTTTATGAAACGTTTTTTTTTTTTTTCTCTCTCTCTGTTGGAGCAGTTCCTTTTTTTTGTTCTTATTATTGTCATTTTCATCTCTCTCACACTAATATAGCCAAAGCTCTGTTGGCCAGACAACAAGTTGTCTCCGGAGGAACGTCGGTGATCAAAAACAATTGCGCACACTTCGTTCGCTCTGGTATAGCTATACCGCTTCAGTGGAATATTATAGAAAAGGCTTCGGTGGCGGGCTGGGTGGGGTGGGCGGCGGCAGCCCAATTGGCTCCTGTCTTGGCTTTCCAATTTATTTAAATTGTGTTTTTTTCCCCTGAGGCTTTCATATGAGTTAATAAAAGTAGGAAAACATAAAAGAGTATTAAGCCTGCTGAAAATCATAGATGCACGCAGCTGGCTTTCCTGTCATTCTATTTTCCACTGTGTGTAACTTGTATATGAACTTTGAGGCATGCCAATAACACTTCGTTTGTCATATAGGATGCCGGGCTGGTATACGATGAAAACATTTATAGGGCTCTTTTTCCTCTGGGATTCCACTTCAAACATCCACGTCACGTGCAAGCCGTTTCCCTCATTATCGCGAATCGACCAACAAACATGCATGCATCATTCAATAGTATACTCCATGTGTGTCACTGTGAAAAATGTGTGCATTTGCGCTGAGGGGCCAAAGCGGGCCAAGCAGCCACGCAGGCTTTTCCCAGGATATCGCAATTTGGGTCAGGCCTGACTGGAATGACAAACCCCGAGAAGAAGCCCAACGCATTGTATCGCCACTATGTGGTCCGGTTGGACCTTATGCCTTAGGCGTTGCCATGGCTTATCTCCAAGTCCCGGTATATAGCAAACCCCCCCCCCCCCCCCCCGAGTCAGACCAAACAGTGTTCCCCTCTCTCTCTGTGCTATGGAGGCATTCCTAGTCGCAGACCAAAGGCCTTTTCCCGAACGGGGGTGGGGGGGGGGGTCATTCTGAAACTCAAATGAGGTGGCCTTGCTTGGTTCCTTTAGAATCAAACACATGGTGTGTTTCTAATGAAAGGTCCCGGAGGGAGATTAAACACGAAGTGGAGATGAGCTTGAGAAAACCAAGCACAGCACTCTGTCCGCAGGAAAGTCCCAGGCACATGTGGATTTAGTGGATGAGCGCACAGCAGGAGGGCCAGGAGGGCGAACTCATATTTGAAGTCCCTTCCATTTTCTTAAATGGTGCATGTCTTTTTCCTCGTTGCGAATGCATTAGGCCCTTTTTTTTAAAAAGCCGCTTTTAATGCATTTTTAGTCTTTTCTCCTTGTTTAAGTGCTTCCCCCACGCACATCACTTCTCCACGTGATCTCGCCCTATATGTCAAAGACGGTGCACAAAGGCTGTGTGTGTGTGTCTGTCTGTGTGTGTGTGTGTGTTTTTTTCTTCCTTTGCTGCAAACCCTGCACCAATGCTTTCCGTGAGACCACTCTTCATTGGAGGACACATAGAATGGCCACTGCTGTGAGGGCCTTGAGAAGGGCGCTCCGGGTGGGGGTTGGGGGGGTGACACTCCTGTGAATGGAGCCAATTCTGGTCTATAGGGCAAGTGAGAGAGACAGAGAGAGAGAGAGAGAGAGGGAGAGAGAGAGAAACAGGAGGGGGGGCATGCACAAAGATCCTCACATTGAGTGGCTGGTTCATTCTTGTGGGGTATATAGCGCGTTGACCCCTCTCTCTCACATGCACGGTGAACAGAGCGCATCTTGACAGGGTCCTCCTCCTCCACAGGGCCTCCGAAGGATAAAAAAGGAGGACAGGATAAATGGGAAACGACAGCAGAAAAAAGAGTCAGAGGCGTGCCGGAGAGGAGAGGAGAGGAGAGGAGGGGGAGAGAGAGAGAGAGACCTGTCAATAGAAGGCTCCTCTCCTCCTCCTTGGGGTCGTCGTTTAGTTGGGGATAGTTGTCGCGAATGGATTGACTATTTAGGAAGTGTATAATGATGGAGTCGTCCCTTTTGGTGCGGGGGTCAAGTCGTCCTCCTCGCGATCCCAATGTCTGGGAGTGGCAGTGCCCTGACACACACACACAACACACACACAGAGAGGGAGAGAGAGAGCATGCCTTATGATTTATTCAAGCCAAAGACAGTCTGATGAGAGCTGACAGTGACATGGAGGACACGGTTCCGGACATCGACGCACAGTAAAAACTCAATCGCTGCCAGATCAGATACAGTGAGACGCCATGAGGGCGAGAGAAGCGACCTCGTCCCTTTTAGGACTGGTGGTGCTTTGGCATCTGGGGGTTAGATCAACATATGGAATAGAAGGAGAATTACACCCAAAAAAGCTTTCTTACCTTTATTTGCAGTTCATTTATTTCCCCCAAAAAGTCTGCCATAAACCCTGCGCCACGCCCCCACCTTTTGAGACAGCTGAACTTACTGACGGCATAGGGAAGGGCCCAGGTTTCCTTACCCTTTTTAGTAGCATTAGAAGCATTGTAGCGATACAGGAGCATTGGCGTTTTTTTTTTAGACTAATGTGGAAGTGAACAGGCAACCACACCACTTCCTGGTTCCAAGTTCTCAATGAGACCCAAAGCCGCAAACCGTTGGTTAGCAACCCGGTATGGCCCAGTGTGTTGCTCATGGGAAATATTCGTCCAAAGTTTCCATTGGAAGGAAAATGCTAGTCATGTGCAGAAAGCCAGAGCGTTCTCACTAAGCCACCAAGCAAAACGGCTATGTCACTGCTTTCAATGCTGGACAACCAAGGCCGTCTGGAGGAAGCTTTAAGCTGCTCATGAGAGAATGTTCCTCTTGTGAGGGGTCGCTGCCTTTGTCTGAAGAACCCTATTGATGGGCCTGGTAATGCCTTTTGTGGTGGAATTCACATGGGTGGGTGGGTGCATGTGTGTGTGTCCGTGTGTGTGTGTGCGTGTGCATGTGTGCAAATACAGCGAAACAGCAACTTCACACTCTAGTACACTTTGGTACATTCACACCCTGGCAGTGGTTCAGCGCTAGATTTGCTTGTAGTGCGGCTGGATGGGAACCCTGATGATCCCAGTTCGATCCCGGGTCCCTCAGAGTTAGTGTTGAAGTGTCCTTGAGTAAGACACTGAACCCCTAATTGTCTCCACCAGGCCAAAGGCATATGTTTATGTGCTCCGTCCGTGTGTGTGTCCATCCATCTGTCACCAGCTAATCTCTGGCACTGTTAATGTGATTGATGCAAAATTTTGCACACACACTCCCTGGATACCAACAATGAGCCTCCGCTCCACCTTTTCCAGAACAGCCTGTTATAGCGCCACCATGAGGCTGATCTTTGTAAAAGAGTCATGTGAGTCATGGAGTCATGTGGTCAAGAGAGATCTGTCCAATATTTCATTATTCCATCCTAATTGTAAGCCTATATAATTGGCTTTCTTAGTTTCCAAGCTTGGCTTGTTTTGAACAAAGGGCACTTTCTAGTTGCTCCTGATGTGCATTTTGGTTGGTTTGGTATGGTTTCCTTCGCTGTCGATGCATAAAGGTGTGTGTGAATGGGTGGAATGGAATGCACTAGCTTATCAGGGTTCCCGCGGGATCTTAAAAATTCTTAAAAGCATTGAATTTACGAATTGGAAAATAATACCTTAAAAAGACTTAAAAAGTCTTGAATTTTTATATCTAGGTCTTAAATTTTGCGCAGTTTCTAATTTCTATGTGTCACATTGCTCCTCAAAAATGTCATTTGTCAACCGCGTGTTTGGTTTAAATAACGTAGCCAGAAAACGGCGGCGTGAACTTATCAATCGTCAATTAATTGATTTCTCGGTTTCGCACCGAGAGAACAGAAACTCTCTGAGTCAGACCTTTAGCTTTATGCATGCTGGCGTGTCTGTTGCAACTACAACAACAACTCATGTTATTGATGCCTAATAAAAGTTCTGTAACTGAAAATGGTATGGGTGCGGCTTCATCATGAAGCCGCACCCATACCATTTTCTCCTGTCCCTCCAATTGGGAAATGTTACATCCGCCTTGGGTATTATGTTTTATATAAATGGACTTAAAAAGGTCTTAAAAAAGACTTAAATTTTACTTTAAGAAACCTGTAGGAACCCTGGCTTATGAAAAGCGCTATGGCTGAAAGCACTGTATAAATTCAACATTTAGCTTACCATTTACCAAAGCGGTCCGCTCCGGTTGAACAAAAAAAGCAACATCTACACTGTAATGGTGACATTAAAGTATTGGGTCAGGCCACTGCCTAACTGCCCTTCAATTGGCTTAACATGTTGTTTGATAGCTAATGGCGTCCAGAGGCCTTCTATTGCATTCAATCAGCTCATTAGACTTCCACTCGAACATGGACTCACACATGCACACACACATGCATGCACACGTGGCCTGCAAACAGCATGCATGTACAGTATTTCACATGCACACACTCGCATGCTCCGGTGCCCTGGTGTGACTTGTGCAGGGTGACTGTAGGACAGGCGTGTCAAAGGTCATTAATGGGTGGAGCCTAAAGGCCTGTTACTGTGGCCAACGATTTATTGATTTTAGGCTGGAATTCTTTGAGAGGGGAGGTTTAGCTTCACAATAACAACAACAACGAAGCACATGCACGCTGCACAGCCACATTACGCCCTGAGAGAGAGAGAGAGACAAACCCGGTTCCTAGTCCGTTGTCAAGTCCTTGGTCCAAGGACAGGAGTTTGCATGTGCCTTTTTTTTGGACAGGGGGTAGAGAGAGATAGAGAGAGAGAGAGGGAGAGGGAGAGGGAAAGATCGAGGTTGTGTGTTTAGTATGAGTCAGTCAGGGACTACGTCTCCCAGGGTGCACCGAACAGTGCACACCACCTCCCAACAACTCCCCCACCCCACCCTCCACACACACACACTTTCCTCTCTCTATGTCTCTCTCTCTCTCTGAGCTTGTGTGTGCTGGCTTCAGTTAGCGCACAACAGGGGAGCAGGGACTGTTTGTATCTATCTAATGAACTGAGGGGTGATGCTGTCTCACGCACCATGTCACTAGAGAGTGAGAGAGAGGGAGAGACGACTGCTGGGCGAATTCGACAGAAGACAGACAGAGAGAAGGAAAACAACATTACCTTAACGCTTATTTGCCATTCAGACGAGAACGGATCGGACACATCTGCACAGCGGCGGCATCCATATTCCATGCTCAGGGGCTGTAGGCGCATCTGCCTGCAGACCTGTGCAGACCCCGCTGTATATTTATTCATGCAGAGTCAGTCATAATAATAATATTATATTTTTTTGAGTTTCTCGTTTGATGCAACCATGCTAATTGGCACAGAAGAACCTGAACCCTAGCTGGGAGGAACTGTGAAAGAACATTCTGCAAAACAGCAGCAGAGCCTAAACACATCGGCTCAATCAAAGGAGATCTCATTTTATTTTACAGCCCCTTCATCAGGCTGGCGGTTGCAGACCGAGTGAGATTTCGATTGGACCGTGCAGAGTTATTAGCGGCATTATAACTCGAGAAGAAAATTAGATACTCGTAAGGGCACAAACTGTGAATAGCTTAGGGGAGATGAGCAACCGGGGAAAGTAGCTCGCAAACAGCATTCATTAGAGAGTAGTGGTTTTCAGCGTTTATATTTTAAATTATTTTATATCTAGGCCCCATAATGTATTCGGGGCCACTTAAAAGCCCTCTCAGACCCAATACTAAAGAATTATCTAGCCTTGCTATCGTCAGGGTAAGGTTCAGGCCACAATTCTAAGCTTTATGATGTTTTCTTAGTACCTTCTCTAATTGTGTGGAATTTGTGTAAATAAATGGACAATAAAGTAATGCAGATGCTCTTTAGCAGTAATTTAACTCCTGAAGAGCGCGAATTGAAACCAAATGGGCCATTTTATCGGCTTCATTTCGCGTCTCCCAAGACTAGTCAAATATCGAATGAAAAGGAGGTCGATGAGATGAGGTGTACTTAATTATCCCTGCAGGAAAATTGGTCCAATTTGGCCACCGACTGTCCATCATTTAGCCGGGGACCACCTTTACCCCACCCAAGGACCACTGGTGGTCCCCAGACCACTTGATTAGAGGAACGTTGGCGGCTTGCGCCTGCGGTTGGTCTTTCTCTCCTGCTCTTTGTCGGTGGTGTTGTTTGTTGTGGCATGGCGGCCGCTCACTGATGCTGAATGGAAAGTTAAATTGATCGCGAGTCGCTGTGCCTCGCTCTGCCTCTTAACGCCTGTGTTGTTCCAATCTCTGGCGCTAATAGGATTGCTAATGATGATGCCGAAAATGGTATTGGATAATTCTGTAATGATAAGCCTCTGTGCTGCATGTAGCCCAGACTGACCTTTTATTATAATTATTGTTATATGTGCGGTATAAGAGCGCGGCTATGCAATAGTATAGATTATATGAATAATAATAATCACAATTATATTTCTTCTGTCCTTCTCAACTGCTGTTAATTATGTCTTTAAAAACAGCTTGATATCAATGAATTCATTATTAATAACCGCACATTGTGGGGCCAACCTATTTTGGAAATACCTTTTCCCTTTTAGTGAAAGGTTTATTTATATTTCCATAGCCAGAGGCGGATTTAGCTATTTGAACCGTTGAAATGGAAAGTGGGCCTCAAGCTAAAAAGGTGTGTGTGTGTGTGTGTGTGCGTGTGCGTGTGCATGTGCGCGTGCGCGTGTGCGGTGTGCGCATGCATACTATAGAGCTTATACACATGGGGCCGTGTCCCCCTGAGTGGCAAAACAACTAGTTCTCTACAGAGGTTTTCAGTTTTCATTCAAAGCTTTTAAAGGACTTTTTGAACTTTTTTTTCATTCTTCAACCGCTTATCCATGGTCGGGTCGCGGGGGCTACAGCTCCACCAGAGAGCTCCCAAACTTCCCTGTCCCGAGCAACATTAACAACGTCGGGTTGGCAGTTCAAATCCCGGCTCCTCCTGTCTACATGTTAAAGTGATGTGTGAATGTGTGTCTAAGCACCTTGAATAAAGGCACCAGTGTTTCCCCCAGAAAATTGGTTAGTCAAGGTGGTGAGGCTTCGAGTCTGTGCTCGTGCGCGTGCACGTCCGTGCATGTGCGCGTGCATGTGATGTAATTACAATACCGTAGGCCAGGGGTAGGCAACTTTTTGACATGAAGTGCCATGATTTTTTCCTTCACACTCAGAGTGCCACAGTAAAAAATGGCTATAAATTCCCTTATAGTCAATAAGGGAATGACTGCATTTTCGCGCGGTCATCACATATTCAATGGCCATTTACTGCAGTTATGTCATTATTAGGCCATATTTCATTTCTTATCAGAACAGGCAGACTGGTAGATATTTTTCTTTCACAATAGATTGATCAATCAGACTTAAGTGGACCAAAACTGTTCATTTGAGGGACAGAAGTATTACTTGAGAGGGACATTTAATTGCAGGGTAGCAACACATTACAGTTGGCATTAAAAATGCCTCATGCATCATTTGTCCATAAGTAGTCCCTAGCCATGAATTTGTTATTTATTCATGTTAGTATGTATTTCACCTGTTATTTCAACAGGCTTAAAACACATCTAGCATTAACAGAGACAGTGAGAAAACTTTACAACAGAAAACAGAAGGGGGACTTTTAGGACAATTGACCACTGTAGTCTGTCAGTCACAATGTGGGACAGGGGTCTTTGAAATGAGACACTGTCCCACGCAAAGAAGGACATCTGGTCACCCTGTGACTGTCCCACAGAAACGGGGATATCTGGTCACCCTCAAAACACTCGCAAAATACGCTTCAAGACACACACACACACACACACACACAACACACACACACACACACACACACACACACACACACACACCACACACACACACACACACACACACAAACACCCACTCAGAAGCAGCACACACGAGCTACAAGCTAGCCTATGTGCTAATTATTCAACAGACAGGGAGAGGGTGACTACGTTTAAGCATATGAAGCTGCACACCAGTTGAAACGCAATAATTTCAGCGTGGATGTCGTTTGGTTAGGCTGACATGACGGGGGGTCCGCGGGAGTCGGGCGGGACACAGACGGCATGCGTTGACCAGACAGCCACCAATGCGTCTTTTTACTGCTTCGGGAGCTAAACAACTTGCCTCAGTGCTCCGTGTGCGTGCACAGAAGCACTGCATACGCACTGATTGGGCAGCGCGCAGCACAGAAGTGTCAACACTGGATCAGACTCGCTCCGGTTGAATAATGATACTACTGAATAATACTGAATGATCGCGGCCGTTGTGATTTGCTAATGACATGGTTTCAAATCGCACTTTCGGTTTGAAGCCTTAGTGCAGATAACTTTATTTTATAACATGCACATTGTATGAACGACACATTTTTACATTTTTTTTTTTTTTTTTTTTTTTTTGGGAACGTAGCCAAGGCGGGGCGGGCTTCACTCAGGGCGGCCGCCCTGATAATAAAGCGCTGGGGGAAACCCTGGGCACTATATACAGTAAATGCACAATTTCCTGTGGCATAAACTGTATAGGCCTAAGCCTAGACAGGGGAATGCACAACACGTACATAACACACAGACTCAGGGGAAATGCATGCTACGTGGATTTGCTGTGGTGCTAACAGGCTGCTCGAAAATAACCAGAGGCAAATCTCCAACACTTTCTGGTGCCAAAATTAATGCTGTAGTTTATAAACCCTTCTTACACCAAAGGCGGGTTGTCTAATCCTTGCTCAAAATCTCACTGGGGTTTAAATCCACCTAATTCTGGCGATGGTTTGATTTTTTTTTTTTTTTTTATTCCTAAACTTAAATACTTAAGATGGATAGAAAGTGACTTAGAAAGATAGGCCCACTCTTTAGTTGCAAAGACCAGAGTGTGTCCACCCACCGATGTGTGCATATTTATCATGGGGATCACTGAGCTGTCAGAAAGAGGGGAGAGATGTGTGTGTGTGTGTGTGTGTGTGCGTGTGTGTGCATGAGCGCACACACATCCAAGGTTGCTGGTTTGAACCAGCAACCTTACAGTTACCAGCCACATGCCACCTACCCCTGAGCCAACTGTGTGTGTGCGTGTGTGTGCGTGCGTGCGTGCGGGTGTAGTGCGCGCGCGCGCGTCAGTGTCAGATCTCCATGTTTATCACAGATGTTCACAGATCCTCCAGAACCATTTTTTTAAAGTGAGGCTCAAACCATTAGAAATAATGGATAATAATGATGGACAGAGACAATGTGATATTAAGTATTAAAAACTGGCTATTTGCGCTTTAAGAACAAAACAACCAAACCAAAAAGGTTTGGCCGTGTTTGTATGGGACATTAATCAGGACATGAAGCGAGATAAGAAAGTTCATTTAGACACAATTGAGAAGGGGTAAAAGATAGAGAAAGAGAGAGAGCGAGAAATTAACGACAAGCGAGGGAGAAGCAAATGGAGAGAGAGACGGAGAGAATGACAGAGAGAGAGAGAGGGGTCTGAGAGGGGTCTGAGAACGCGGGGAGTGAACAAGTGCACGTCGAGCGCGAGAGGGAGCGCCATTAGTTACGTACGTGTGTGCATTAGTATTCCATCTGCGCGGCGAGCGTGTTTCTGTGAACCAGCCGCTCCGTCTAAACAAACAAGCCCGGCAGCGGGGAGGTGGTGTGGGCGGGGGGGGGGGGGGGGGGGGTGCCTCATTATTAACTAAAAACCCTTCTTCTTCTTCTTCTGAGTCAGTTCACATTCCATTCTGACCACCAATGTCTCTGTCGTAGTTTAGTGAAGTTATATACCGAGGTTATGTACTGTATGTGTGGAGCAACCCGGGGCGGGTCTAGGCATGGGCATGGGGGGGCAATGCCCCCCTAAATAGCCAGTCTGCCCCCCCCCAAACACGATGCCATGCAAAACAACCCAAGATATTTCACATTAAAGTGCTTATATTTAAAATGATTTGAAACACTACTACTGCTACTAACTGACTACAGCTGTGTCACCACTAAACCAACAGCATTTCATCATTGAATACAGAAAACTCTCTGAGTCAGACCTTTAGCTTCATGCATGCTGCGTGTCTGTTGCAACTTCAACAACAACTGATGTTATTTATTGATGCTTTACTTGCCTAATAAAAGTCCTGTAACCGAAAATGGTATGGGGCGGCTTCATCGATGAAGCCGCCCCATACCATTTTCTCTTGTCCCTCCAACATGTTCTCTTGCCCCCCCAAATGGGACATGTTACATCCGCCCATGGGAGCAACGCGTTCGGTACAGCACTAACACACACTACGCACACAGCTGCTCCCCTAAGAGGGAAAATAGAATCTTAAACAGCAGCTTCTGGAAAACAAGATGGCCTGCCTGCCGTGTACCATCTGTTTGTTTGTTGTGGATTTGAGTGCATACTGTACTTGTGTGATGGTTTGGATCGATGTCATCTCGAAAAAAAAAAAAAAAACACGTCTTTCAGGTAGTTCAATTACTCTATGTGTATACAGTACAGTACTGTGTGTGCTGACAGCTTTGTACCCCCCTGAGACATCATCACCACTATAGTCCTGCCTCCTCCCCCAGCAGTAAACCTCATGGGGAATCATCCATTCCACTCCAACTCCAACTCCAGCACGGCGGCTTGAACAGTGACGTAGTTTAGTTCACCACAAACTTCCCCCAGCACCAGAAGTTAGGCTACTACACTATTGTATTGTTGAGTGACAGGAAAAGACAAAAATGCAAATTCAAAGCCTCGCCGTTTGGACAGTGAGGCAACGTAAACATTTCATGTGAGTCCTTGGTCTTATCTTTAAAGATACGATATGCAGCTGCATGCTGCTAGTGGGCTGACGGTGTGAGGAGAAAAACGAGCACACTGGCTGGAGTGTATTTGTTCCCTTTCACTCACTAGAGGACAAACTTGACCATTCACACCCTCCCTCAAGGTTAGGTGTCAATGTGTCTTTAAACTAGGACTTATCAGGCCGAAATTGCTCCCAATGTACTGTACAGGTTGGTTTGTCAATGTTTGAATGCATTGCACAGTCTATCACCATTTACCGCACTAACGTGTTTTGCGTGACTTTCCATATTTTGTGTGCATTAGTCCCACTACATGGACAGTTGTACCGGTACCAGTGATTTTTTTTTTTAATGTGGGAACTCATGTTTCAAACTGCCAGGTCTCCATAGAGTCACTGGGTGACCATGTGCTCCGTTCTGGAGCACATGGGTCAGGGTGATCAAAGGAGTGGTCAAAGGAGTCAAAGGGTGGTCAAAGGAGTCAGGGTGATGCCTTGTTGGCTCACTGGGAAGGACAGTCGTCCAGTGATCAGTGGGCCAGTGGTTAGAATCCCGGGCTACTCCTGTCTACATTAAGTTAAAGTGTCCTCGGGCAAGACACTGAATGGCCAAAATTCTGCCGTCATAGATTTACGAATATATGTGATTGTATTATGAATAGAGCCTGCATTGGGGGGTGGGGGGGGTCCTTGAAATAAAATAAAGTTTGAGAACCTCTATAGACTAAACGGGACAGAGCCTTAATTAGTATCATGAAGGAAGTAGGCAAGTGTTACTCTGTGTGGTCAAGGTGTCACTTAGCAATAAGAGCACATACGTAGATCCATTTACAGTATTTCATTCTTTCATTCTTTTTCAAATGGGGCAATTTGGTAACTTACTTTTTTTGTCACCCACTTATTTCTTTGTGTAAATTACGCCTCTGTGGTGGCCGCTATCTCAGGAGAGATCCGCTGACAAGGCATAATGTGGTATAATGTGAATTGCCCGCCTTTATGAGATAAATAATCGGCGTACCATGCCCCGCAAGATCTTAGAGGTGCGTTTTTTTTTGGGGGGTAAATTGTTCACTTGTGATTTTGCAAATAAAGCTGATGCAAATGCACTCTCGTTCCGATGAATATGAAGAATAGTGGCGTCGAGAACAGTCTCTTTTGTCAGTGGCTGGAAAGTTACTCTTGTTGAGTGCAGTTGCGTCACTTCGTTCCACAGACCAATTGACTGTGTTGTGGAAAATAACTGTAATCATCAGCATCATCAGCGGCATTCATCCTTTCCCTCGTCGAACGTGACTATCTGAATCATTCATGTTCCTTATTACTAGCGCCACCAGACAGTCCAGGGAGTAGCTAATTTGCTGGTGGAAAAATGAAAGAGTTCATGAATGAAATGAAAGGTCTTTCTAGATTGTGCCTGTGTCTGCACTAGTGTTGATTTTGTCAACTAAAAGTATGACGAAAAATGCCTGTCTCCCACGTTTTTTTTTTTCTATCCAGGAAAACAAAATGAAAAATAAAACCAAAGATATAATAAAGACTATTTTTTCAACAATTAAAATTTAAAACTAAATTCTATTAGAGAACCAGGAGAAGAGTTATGTATTTTGTTTTATGTTTCTTTGCATGCTGACAATAGCAATGCTGCTGTAGACCGGCGACAGGTATTTTCTGAGTGCAACCACATGTAGTATATCAGGCATTAGGCCTGCCAAAACACATTTAATCGACAGATGAGCTTAGATTAACTAAAACTGTTCAGATACTTGATAAAAGTATGACTAAAACTCAGTGCAAATTTTGTTCAAAGGACTATGACTGAATCACTGAAAACTGAATCAAAATTTGCCTAATAATATACAGCAAACCTCCCTAACACGCCCTGGTCCTGGTATTTACTGGTATTTTTTTGCCCAGTCCAGCTCTGGATGAACATGGCTGTAACACTGGGCCATACTATAGGCTCCATACAGCTCTGATTAACATTGCTGTAACATTGGACCACAGTATAGCTTCCACAGTTCTAATGAACATTGCTGTGACACTGGCCCATATAGTATAGCCTCCACACAGCTCTGAGAAGCACGGCTCTAACATGGGTTCACACAGTGCAGCACATACCCTGGATGTGGCTGCAGACAAACAAGCACCGGGCAGCTTTATTGTGGAATAAATTAGGCAGTGTCGTTGCTGTGTATTGAATTCCATCAGCCTCATCTCCAGTTGCGTCAGAGGATACCTCAGGCAGTGTATCTCTCTGTGGTGCTTAACGTGCCTGCTCAGTGGCTTCTCGGCACTTAAAACGCACGCACACGCACATCACATGCAGGCGGTTACACACACACACACACACAACACACACACACACACACACACACACACACACACACACACACACACACACACACACACACCCTCTGGGAAATGGATGTCAATTACACGATCAGTCGTATTTCTTTATTTATTTACCTTTTCTAATCAAGAACATTGCGTCTATTTGCAAGTCAGCTGCGGGGGCCACACGAGTCAACTGACTTTTTTGCGAGAGAACAGGTGTGCAATTAACTTTCAGCCAGGCTGTTTTCTTCGAGAATGTCTCTGCAAAACACATGGCCATTTGTTTTTGTTTTGTTTTTTTCATCTTCGGCTTTGTTCTAGAGAGAGAGACGCAGACGGTTCGTGTCAGCTACTTCCTTCCTAACCATTAATTATCACAGGGCCACTTTCACAGTGCGTTTATTGTCTATCTCTGGGAACCTGGCGACTAGTACCGGGGATAGCTAGGAGTAACACCGACATGCTCATAATTTTCCTAGTTCCATGTCGTAGTGTTGACTGCACAACGGCAGCGTTCTTACATGTGCTTCAAAGCGAGGACATAGGGTAATGACAGCAGGGGAATTTCATCGCCCGGAATCTCAGCTGTTTACGCGCTGTTAAAACGTCGATAACCCATTTTTTTTCACCCAGTGCCACACCCTCCACCAACCTGGGGAGGCAGCAGACTGGCCTCATGCTTCCTACAATGCATGAGGAGTCCAAGGTGCCTTCATTTTAACTGACAGCGCTACTCTGGTTAATTGGACGTAGTGCGTGCAAGGAACACGTTATTCCAACCAGTTCCCACTTCTCTCCATCAGGCGCCCTAGCTAGCCAGGGGGAGGCAGTCTATAGAGACCAGGGTCCTTGGGGACACTGGGAGAACATGTAAACCCCATACAGGACAGGTCCTTTTTTTGCCTACCCCGCCTCAGCTATGGTATGGTTGCTGGTGATGTGGAGGAGGAGACACACCGCCACCACCCACAGCGTCCATAGCGGGATTCAAACCCAGGACATTATGGGCTCCATTTTCGTTACCATCTAAACCCCTTATCTATTGACACATTGTGAGCTTGCAGACTGGCCATTTAAACTATTGAAAAATGTTCTTTTTTAAAGAAGAAGAAGTTATGGAATAAGGGGTTTAGTGGTGACGAAAATGGAGCCCTATAGGTGTAAGGCGACAGCACTTATCACTGCGCCATAGTTCCCCCCACACTCTGTGTTGTTGAATGGTTAATCGTTGTAGCTTGCCTGGCATACATTCTCTGTTTCTATTCTCTAATGTTTGCGGTGGATGATTGTCCAGGTTTTTTGATGACATAGGGCAGAGGTTTTCAACAGGTGGTCCGAGGACCACCAGTGGTCCTTGAGAGGGTTCCAGGTGGTCCCCAGCTAAGTTGTTTAACCAGATGTAACTCTTGAGAACGTAAAAATGAATGTTTCATTTTTACATTTGGTTTCATTAACACTCTCAAGAGTTAAACATATTCATCATCATAATTAGCCCTTAAGTCTACACAACTAGAGAATGTAGAAGATTAATGGTTGCCTGTTTTTGTTTCCCCAAATCCAGCCTGGAATTGTGGACAAAGCAAAGCAAAAGAAATCTTTAGTTTTGGGGTCTGTGGGGCTAAAATATCCTCAAATGGTGGTCCGTGGCTCAAATGCTGAATAAATGGTGGGCCATGGTATCAAAAAGGTTGAAAACCCCTGCCATAGGGTCATCCCATCAATAAATCCATATGATCCTCTTCCTCATCCTCAAGGAGCTGCCATGAGACAGCCTCTGTGATGTGGAACGGAGCCCACAGTCTGGTCCACAGATGAGTAATGGAGTGTAGGCTAGAGTAATAGAGTGACACTGTTGTTGCAAATTGAATAAAGTGTTTTACTGTCAACCCCGTATTGCTTCGGGCCACTGTCTGGCCGCTCCAACAACAAAAGCAGCTTCGCTTGTCCAACTCCATTTGGAACAATCGGGAGCAGCCCTTTGAAGTTTGAAACAAACACAACCAAAAGAAAATAATTATAATAATAACGTCTCCATATCTGAGAGGCCACAATGTAAGAATGCAACACACAATGAATAAACAATAAACAGTCGATGAATTGGATTGTGACACTTTTAACTATTACCTTACCTTAAAATATATATTTTAGACATGACGTTTTAACTAACAAAAATACAGCTGCTGATTAGGCTACTATTCAAACAAAGACATTTGTTATTACATGAATTAATTAAAGCACACCATGGTGTCTTTAGGCTTATTCTGACTGCATACATTTGACTATAGCTATGTGGTAGTCTAAAAGGAACAGTACTCTACTGAGCTCAAATACTGTATGTCATTTACAACCCCAATTCCGTTGAAGTTGGGACGTTGTGTAAAATGTAAATAAAAACAGAATGCATTGATTTGCAAATCGTTTTCAACCTCTATTCAGTTGAATACACCACAAAGACAATATATTTAATGTTCAAACTGATAAACTTTATTGTTTTTTGAAATTATACAATCTTTTGTAAATTGATCCCTGCAACATGTACCAAAAAAGTTGGGACGGGGGCAACAAAAGACTGGGAAAGGTCATGAATGCACAAATAACGCCTGTTTGGAACATTCCACAGGTAAACAGGTTAATCTTAAACAGTTTAATATCGTGATTGGGTATAACAGGACCATCCCAGTCGTTCACAATCAAAGATGGGGCGAGGTTCACCACTTTGTGAACAATTCTGTGAGAAAATCATCCAACGGTTTAAAAACAATGTTTCTCAACATTGAATTGCAAGGAATTTGGTGATTTCATCATCTACAGTCCATAATATAATCAAAACATTCAAAGAATCTGAAGAACTTGCTATACTAAAGCGACAAGGCTGAAAACCAACACAGAATACTTGTGACCTTTGATCCCTCAGGTGGCTCTGCATTAAAAAACTGACGTCATTGTGTAAAGGATATTACTGTGAGGACTCAGGAACACTCAGAAAACCATTGTCAGTTTACATAATTTGTCGCTACACCTGCGAGTGCAAGTTAAAACTCTACCATGCAAAGCAAAGCCATACATCAGAAAGGTTGGTTTGAAAAAACAACCAGATATGCCTTCTCTGGGTCCACTATCATTAGAAATGTGGACTCATCAGACCACAACACACTTTTCCACTTTGTGTCTAACCATTTCAAATGATATTGTACCCAGAGAAGGCATTTCTGGTTGTTTTTCTGGTTGTTTTTTCAAACCAACCTTTCTGATGTATGGCTTTGCTTTGCATGGTAGAGTTTTAACTTGCAATCGCAGGTGTAGCGACAAATTATGTAAACTGACAATGGTTTTCTGAGTGTTCCTGAGTCCACACAGTAATATCCTTTACACAATGATGTCAGTTTTTAATGCAGAGCCACCTGAGGGATCAAAGGTCACAAGTGTTTGGTGTTGGTTTTCGGCCTTGTCGCTTTAGTATAGCAAGTTCTTCAGATTCTTTGAATGTTTTGATTATATTATGGACTGTAGATGATGAAATCACCAAATTCCTTGCAATTGAATGTTGAGAAACATTGTCTTTAAACCGTTGGATGATTTTCTCACAGAATTGTTCACAAAGTGGTGAACCTCGCCCCATCTTTGATTGTGAACGACTGGGATGGTCCTGTTATACCCAATCATGATATTAAACTGTTTAAGATTAACCTGTTTACCTGTGGAATGTTCCAAATAGGCGTTATTTGTGCATTCATCATCTTTCCCAGTCTTTTGTTGCCCCCGTCCCAACTTTTTTGGTACATGTTGCAGGGATCATTTACAAAAGATTGTATAATTTCAAAAAACAATAAAGTTTATCAGTTTGAACATTAAATATATTGTCTTTGTGGTGTATTCAACTGAATAGAGGTTGAAAACGATTTGCAAATCAATGCATTCTGTTTTTATTTACATTTTACACAACGTCCCAACTTCAACGGAATTGGGGTTGTACAAATAAATGTTCACTGTTTTTATCTTGATAATATAATCATTGCATCATATTTTGTTGTGCAGTTGATGCTACTATGAAACTATCATCATTATAATGGAAGTTACACTTGACACTGAAAAAACTATGGATAAGTGGGAAAACACCATGATAACTCCAGTGATTGGTTGCCAATCTGATTAATCGATTACTAAATTAGTTGAAAACGAATGAAATTATCGATTCAACTGTGATTAATCGATTAATTGTTGCAGCCCTAATTGCATGAAATAAAATGAATGCAATAAAATGTCCAGTGTTATGGCCAGTGTAATATATTACTTAAAAGTAATATATTATTCCTCCTTTAGGCCCAACAGTTGCGACGGGTGGCCTGGCAGTCAAGGGTTAAGGTTAAGTGTAGGCATAGGTTTCACTGAGGTTTTGTTTAGGGTTCGGTTTAGTAGTGTTCATCCGCTCCTCACAACAAATTCATAGCGGTCGCGACTTATTTATAACGATCGCCCGCCCACAGGCCCACCCATCGCGACCGTTGGCCACCCATCGCGATCGTTTGGCCACCTGTTGCGATGTCACAAATTGATTTTATTGTCTCTCCAGAAACCACTGCCGAACAATACTGCCAATTTAGATTTACAATCTAACGTCCATATTCGACACATCAGACACATACTACAGTATATGGACATCTTATCCAGACTGACAGACTGTGTGACTGACAGGCAACTTTATATAGAAGATCGAAGGCAGCAGGAGCCGAGATAGAGGGTAGATCTGACTCGGACATGAGCAGCTCCTTTGTTTTGACACCCCGGCTTCTCCGAGACGGGAGAGGAGCTCAAGACGTGTCTGAGAGGAGGTTGCAGTTTACTGTATCTTATGCCTGTAGTGCTGAATGAATGTTAATGGGCCCACCGTGGTCTAAAAAACTACTATATCTATATAACGGCTCTGCCCAGACTTGGTTCTTCTTGGCAGTGTTTTCATGTTTGTCAGGTCCAGCACCATCTTACATGTGATCTGACTACCAGTCAAGTTTTACTGTAGAAGAGTTGGAGCTGGTGAATCAGACCCTGTCTGTCTGGGAAAACTTCACATGAGAAACCATGTCCTTCACTGTTCAGTGCCCAGCGGGGACTACAGCACATCATGTAGTGGGAACTCAACATGCCAGATCTCGGCTCTTATGCCGATCCCAATTGTGGAGAAGTTCTAGACCAGTGATTCTCAAACTTTTGTCCGCAGACATTATATATTTTTTTTATATACAACATTTTTAGAATCAATCGCAGTTCAATTTTATGTTCAAATTAATGCATGGATTACGTGGTTAATTAAATTGCTGTGATGCCAATGTTGCTCGGGATCTCTTATGGATTGGAGAGCACATTTAACTTCATTTAATTATACAAGCAAGTAATTAAAATAGCCCTTCTACATACTCACATCGGTTGCATAATTGCAGATACACAATAAATAAATCAATAAATTCATTCATAATAAACATAATAATAAACACTGTATCTGCCAAGCCGACATACTCGTCTGGCTGTAATATTTTTGCACCCATAGAAGTGTGTTCTGAGATTTGAGACAAACGCACTGTGTGTTCCCCTGGGTGTCTGGCCCAGCAGTAACTCACTTCCACCAGCAGAGGCCAGTGTGTAGTTGATGAGGTCATATACTGTAGAGTAATACCAAGGCACTGCTGTCTGCTGAGGGGGAGAGAGATCCCCTTCTTTGCACAGTGTGTGTGTGTGTGTGTGTGTGTGTGTGTGTGTGTGTGTGTGGTGTGTGTGTGTGTGTGTGTGTGTGTGTGTGTGTGTGTGTGTGTGTGTGTGTGTGTGTGTGTGTGTGTTGTGTGTGTGTGTGTGTGTGTGTGTGTGTGTGTGTGTGTGTGTGTGTGTGGGGGGGGGGAAAGGAACGAAATCAATTGGTGTCGGGTGCAAGTGCAAAAGAAGAATGATGATGTCGGTGACGTTTGATGCTGAGTCAATGCTATCTGTGTCATTGTTGTCATTGTTAGATTAGATAAAAACGGTGGGGGGTGCCGTTCAATAATATTGCAGTGAAAGTATACTGGCCGCAGGTCACTATTTTACTAGTATTTTCCACAAAGGCCAGACCTGTAGGCCAAGCCTGTACCGGTATATGCATGTAGGCCAACGGAGCCCTCTACTGATTAGCTATTAAATCTGTTTAGAGAGAGAGAGAGAGAGAGAGAGAGAGAGAATAGAGGCAACTGTTCAGTCAAAATAGATAAATAGCTATATATTTTGCATTTTCCCCCTCTACGTTGCTTCTGCTTGCTGTAGCTGTTTCCTGCAGACAGGCACTTGCTTTGTCCTGCAGACGGTCCAGAACTTTGTTGTTGTCAACAAATCATGAAAAGAAAAACATTCGTCAGGCTCAGGGAAGGCGGTGCTAATGTGAGAGGGGGTTGTGTGGGGTGAAGCAGCGTTTTAGCCAATCACAGCACAATCACAGTCTCTGCTAGTTTCATAATGAGCCAATAGAGCGGAAGTGCAGTGGATTAGATTATGCGGTTAGATTATGTTTTTAAACAAATCTGTTTACAGTGTTTGTACGCACTAAAGTTGCATATTGAGTTTTTCACTCCACTTTCCAGCAGTCCTCTACTTTTGTTTCTATCCCACTACATAGGCCAACTTTGTAGATTTTGATTATCTTTACAAAACATAGCCTACTGTAACCACTTCTGTCCTATACATTTTTTGGCTATTTGAAAATACAAGCTCACAATGAGTTTTTGAATTAGTTTCATGCATTTGAGAACTGGAACTGGGACATTCTGTTTAATGACTACTTTTACTTGACTGCTTTTAGTGTTACGAGAGCATAAAAAGCACAGAATTGCAAAGCATAATCAATTCATGTTAAAAAAAAATATGCCTAGAAATCGTCTTTAAGAATACTTTCAAAGGCACATGTAAGAGAAATGTCCACTGCCTTAGGGTACAGTCTTTATTCCTGACAGTGCGACTCCGACAGTCATAATGCCGGCAACCCTGCTCAAAGTCTCACCAGCATCACTGCAAGCACGAGAGCAGTGTGTGTTCGAGCAAGGGTAGGCATGTCACGTCTAAAATGTGTACAAAATTGGATAAAATATAAAAAATCACAGCCTCTTTAACAAAACTAGAGCATCTAGACTTCCAGAGGAGACTCCTCCTCTGCTCATAAGAGTAGCATTTTACTAGATAAACTATAAAGATTGAGGGGTCATGTCTATGTTCCCTCAGCTCTATGTTCCCTCAGCTCTATGTTCCCTCAGCTCTAAGTTCCCTCAGCTCTATGTTCCCTCAGCTCTATGTTCCCTCAGCTCTATGTTCCCTCAGCTCTATGTTCCCTCATGCTTATTCTTCTATTACCACCGCGTCACAACGTTGGCTGGTGCGTTATCCAAACAAATGTATCACATCAAAAAAGGGGAGGTGGGTCGCACGACAGGTTTGCAGGAGAGTTGTAGTTTATTGATTTCTGCTTACATTTTTTACTTTGCAGTAGATGAACACGACAGTTTCGGCCGTGCCGGCCTTTACACCTGAAGAAGGCCGGCACGGCCGAAACTGTTGTGTTCATCTACTGCAAAGTAAGAAATGTAAGCAGAAATCAATAAACTACAACTCTCCTGCAACCTGTCGTGCGACCCACCTCCCCTTTCTTGATGCCCTCATGCTTATGCACATGGAGGCTGTTAGTTCTGTTGAATCATTAAGAATTATTCAAATTAATCACTGCTTCAAAATTAATTTAATCTTGATTAATCACCATTCAAACTAACTCTAAAATATGGATGTTTTCCTTTACAGGATTTGAACATTTAAAAAAAGAAAATCTTGAAAAAAGTTTATTTCTTATTTGATAAATACTTATTTATCAAAATAGGTGATCTACAAGCCCCATCCTCCGGCTATACTCTATGGCTCTGGTTACAGGGAGAGCTGTAACCAGTGGTTACACAGATACGAGCTATGTCTCTGTAAAACCGTGCTCTACTGATTTTTTTTTTCAATGAGAAAATGGTCAGCCAATTGAGTCAGTGTGCAATTTTTTTAATCAGATTAATCAGCAAAATTAATTAACTAATTAACTTGTTATTTTCAACAGCCTATATACGGTAACTACAAAAAAGTTCTTATTTCCAAAATTCCATTCAAAAACTTTCATTAATTATATAGATTCAGTGCACACAATGTAAATGAAGTATTTATTTGTTTATTTTTACACAATTTTGGTTTCCAGCCCATAAAATCCACCAGAGTTTTTCGAGACCACTAAAAAGAAAAATGTTTTAAACAAGAAATATCGACGATCTGAAAAGTATATTAATGTATGCAGTCTATACTTGGTCTGGGCTACTTCTGAACATTATTTCATTAATGGGGCGTGACATGGAGGTGATCAACCTGTGGCACTGTAGAGTAAGCTCAGTAAGCGCAGTTTTGGTTTGATACCGGTGTAAATTAATTTGTATTCTTCAGTCTTATGTCTCACATCTTCCTCTTGACAATACAACCCAGATTCTATGTTGGGTTAAAGTCAGGACAGTTGGCTGGACAGTTAAGCGCAGTAATCCCATGGTCAGTACAGCAGCTAGTAGTTTTGGCTCTCTGAGCAGGTGCCAAATCGAGCTGGAAAGGAAAATTAGCATCTCCATGATGCTTCTCAACATACTGAAGCACAGGGTCCACTAAAAAAAACTGGACTGGACTTGGCAAAACACATGATTTAGGCCATGCTATCGGCTGAAAACTTCAACACAGCCATCTTTTTAGAGTACCTTGTGCTTTGTTATGTGACAAGCTTCATGGAGATGCTAATTTTCCTATCGAGCTTGATTGGTACCTGCCAACAGAGACATGGTATTACTGCGCTTAACTGAGCAGCCAACTGTCCTGACTGTAACCCAACAGAGAATCTGGGTTGTATGGCCAAGAGGAAGGTGTGAGACATAAGACTGAACATTATAAATGTATTTACATTCATTTATAAAAGCAAAACTGGTCTTCCATAACACTTCAACAGTGCCACAGGTTGATCACCTCCATGCCATGCACCATTGATGAAATAATTTGCTCAAAAGTACCCCAGACCAAGTATTATTGCATAGATTAATATGCTTTTAAGATAGTCTACTTTTGTTGTTTAAAACATTTTTTAGTGGTCTAGTAAAATTTTTGAAAAATTTTACTAAAAAAAAAAAAAAAAAAAATGAAATCCGGTTTTGGTGGGTTTTATGAGCTGGAAGGCAAAATTCTGTAAAAATAAATAAATAAATAAATAAAATAAAATACTTGAAATCATTTACAATGTGTGCACTGAATCTATAATTAATGGAAGTTAAGGTTTTTTAATTAGAAGCATTTATATGGTCAATTAAAGCAGGTTGGTAGTGTGTGAGTTTTTCTGTGTCCACACTGCAACGCGTTATTTTGAGGGTGAGTTTTAGAAATAGTGTTAGTAATTTTTGACCAATGGGAGGACAGAACAGTGGGGGTTTGGATCAATGGCAGCCCTTATTGGTTACCCTGATTGGCTTCTTCTCCCATTGCATGCACCGGTTCGGTGGTACCCACCCAGTATTCCGACCTCCCATAATTCTGAAAAAAAAAAAAGCCAAAAAATAAGAACCGACATCCCGTTTTTCCGACCATCAGAAGAACAGGATTTTGGGATTATTGGAGGTCGGAATAATCACATGGTCGGTATACCCTGAAAACCGTCCAGTGGAAAAGGTTCTGGGTGCAAAATCTGTTTTATTGTGTTATTGTTTCTGTGATTAACTAATCTCAATTAATCAGTTATAGTCCCAGCACTATATACATGCTGTATTGCATACTGCTATTAAACTTGGTTGAGGGAACATAGAGCTGAGGGAACATAGAGCTGAGGGAACATAGAGCTGAGGGAACTTAGAGCTGAGGGAACATAGAGCTGAGGGAACTTAGAGCTGAGGGAACATAGAGCTGAGGGAACATAGAGCTGAGGGAACTTAGAGCTGAGGGAACATAGAGCTGAGGGAACATAGAGCTGAGGGAACATAGACACGGTCCCAGATTGAGCAGTGGTGTTTCATGTCTAGAATCTCTCTGATATACAGTATAGGTAGTCACCCCAGCACAGAGTAAACATCAAGCAATCTACTTTTCGAACGCACACACACACACACACACTCATACACACACACGCAAGCCCGCGCACACACAGGCACACACACGTCCTGTTTACTGTACAAGAACATCAGCTGCCAATTAATGGGTCATCGACATGGTCCTGAGGAGCAAAATTGTTGAAAACGGCCAGTGCTGATGGCCTCATACCAAAGGCCAGCCAGGTTAGTACTGTAAATAAAATGACTACAGTAGAGCTGATTGCCTTGTACCGAGGCACACAAGTTAGTTGGGGAAAAAAAGAGAGAGAAAGGCCTAAAAGCCACTCGGTTGCAATCATCCCTGAAATTGGACGGATATCAACGTAATACCAGGACTGGAAGGGCTGAGGCAACAGACTGTTATTGTTATTTTAAAATCAATATGTCTTTTTGGGCTTTTTGGTCCACGTGGACTCCTGTGACCGACTGTGCTGTGACAGTACTCTGTGACGAAGGTGGCAGAGGTTAAGTTTGTGGTCTGTGCATATCGTATAATATAGATTTGGAGCTGTAACCATTTCTTCCAGTGTGATCAGAAGTTAGCCTTACAGCTAAGAGAAAGCTAGGAACTTTTCTTACTTTCTTACTTTTCTTCTACCACACCATACTTTGCTTTTGTGAGAGTTGCATAATCTCCAGTTAACAGTTAATCCGCCACTGACCGCCAGTATATATATTTTTTAACGGTAGTTAGCTGCCACCAGTGTTTTTCATTGTGGAACTCATTTTTTAAAGAGCCACTGGAAAAGAGACGACTGGAAGGGGACATATTACATTGGCGCGAAGGATGTGGTTGATATATTCTGTGTTTACCTCTGAGTGAGACTGCTGCCTCCATAGAGTTAATTGTGACTGTTCTGGGCTGTGGAATATCCACTGTTTTGACCAAACATTCCGTCTGGGACAAGGATTAGGAGATACTGTACATGCAACTGAAATAATTGGATGAAATGGAGTTACTGACTAGAACAGCTAGCAAGATGAGGCTAGCAATATTTACAGTGAGTAGAGTTATGACACAACGAAACTCACTGACACAAGGCTACTTACTGTGTGTGTGGGGGGGGCAACTATTGTTTAATATCAATTAATTGGCGAAGATGGATGCCAGTGGCGGATCTTGTGGTAACCTGTTAGCCCAGAGTAGGGCTAACAGGTTACCACTCACTCACTCACTCACTCACTCACTCACTCACTCACTCACTCACTCACTCACTCACTCTGTTCTGGTCCTTTAGAACAGTGTAGCTGTCAATGTGGTCCCTATTAGTGGCATCATCAGATACCATCATTTCACTGGGTGATTACTGAGGCTGTAGTGCTTATTATTTTGTGTCTAACACTAACAATGTCCTATCTGTTTGATTTGCCATTTTTAATCTCACATACCTGCAAACTCAATCTACAACCGACAATGTATGACAGTATAGTCCATCAGTGTGTCAAAAGTGCTAGCGTTATTAATAGAAAGTTGAAATGGTTGCATTGTGGTCTAAATGTGTTATCATTTAATTGTTGTTTTTTCCGTGTGTGTGTGTGTGTGTGTGTGTGTGTGTGTGTGTGTGTGTGTGTGTGTGTGTGTGTGTGTGTGTGTGTGTGTGTGTGTGAGAGAAAGTTTGTGCAGTATGTCATCTTGTCTTTAATCCTGAAAATGTATAATTAAATGTATAAGAAGAAACAGATTGCATACGGCCACATCCCTTGAGATTTTCATTACCCAGATGCATGTTGTGTTTCATTTTCTGGGTTTTATTTATGGAAAAGTATCCAAACGGCACCCTTGCAAGACTAATTACCAACCTGAAGAATTCACTTGGTAGTTGAAAATGTCAGAATCATATGTCACTGCTCCTTACTTACTTTCAGCAAAGTTAGTAGTTACTTAGTGAAGATAAGACAGGAAAGTCCTGCGGTAGAGGTCCTCGTGAACGGAACTCAAACGTGCGATGCAACGCCAGGCCAGAGCCTAGATGTGGCTTGCGTCTGCACCACGTACAGACATTTACATCACGGCAGCTGGACTTTTTGCTGTCTAGCTGTCTGCAAAGTCAATACTGCCCCGCCCCTTCAATTCATTTCCAAAGGGAGTCACATGGTTGGAAGTAGCCATGCATCGCAAGACGCTCGTACTTTATGAGTGGCATGGCGCCAGTTGATCCGTTTTGAGACAAATCCACAGAGCCACAGCCTGGAACATTTACAACAATAACGTGTACATAAACATTCCCTTTGCAAATATAAAGTACTCACACATGTTGGTACGGGTGTTAGACGTTTATTGCGACCGAAATTAAGATTGTTGACAACCTGTCGGTTGTCAGGCGTAATGATTTTCCAAGTGGTTTGGCTTTGAAAATCATTGCGGCTGTGGCGATCTGCCTCAAAATGGATCAACCGGCGCCATGACTGTTATGATAATGACAGTCATGTTTCAGGGCTAGGTTGGAAGCAGCAGACATGATCCGTGCTGGAGCGCTGCTCTTTGGCTGCTTCCCCTCCCCAGCAACGATGTCAACCATGTCTGCCAACCATGTCTGCTGCTTCCAACCATGACTCCCATTGGAAACGAATTGAGGGGGCAGGGCAGAGTTGACTTTGGAGACAGCTAGACAGCAGAGAGTCAAGCTGTATCGATGTAAATGTCTGTACATGCCCTAAGACAGTGCAGCAACCGAACACACCCAGCAATGTCAATACAACAAAACGTACGTCGACTATAGTGTGAGGTGGTTCTGTAGAGAATTTCTGAATGATCTGCATTTCCGTCGCGCCTTTTATGGAAAAGTGCTTTCCATTCACCAGTTCACACAATCACACGACAGAGGAGGTAATCTGCACGCAACCAACAACTCATCAGCGAGCGCTTAGATTAGAATATCAAAAGAATTGAGATAAGGCTGTTTGTTTTCGCTCAAGAGAGTAATCACAGAGGTAAATCATACATGCTGGAGGGCAAAAACACATTTGCATATACATTGCACATACTCTCAAGCATACACGCAGGTGATAATGGAGTGAAGGGGGGAAAAGTTTGGGGGGCTTCTTAAATCTTTGTGTACCCTACGCATTTTGGTGTTTTAACTGTTGGAAAAATAGCAGATCTACAAGCTCATATCGCGCCACTCGGTGGCGCGATATGAGCTTGTAGTTCTGCTATTTTTGAAAAATTGTGAAAATGTGCTGCAAATCTCTGAATAGATTATTTTGGAAGCAAACATTTTTAACTCAAATTGTTGCTTCTGGGGGATCCCTAGAACAACATGTTTTCAGATGGTGGACTGCAGCCAAATATGAATAATTCTGGTGGTCCTTGGCTTGAAATATGTTATGTTATCACTGACACAGGAACTCAGATTTTTCAGAAAAACTAGAATCTAGTGTCAGAGACTAGCGTCAGAAACTAGAATCTAGTGTCAAAAACTCGATTCTAGCGTCAGAAACTAGATTCTAGTGTCAAAGAGTAGATCCTAGCATCAGAAACTATAATTTAGTGTCAATAACTAGAATCTAGTCTCGGAAACTACTGTAGAATCTAATGTCAAAAGCTAAAATGTTGCTGCAGCTATAATCTGGTGTCAGGAACTACTGTACAGTATAATCCAGCAGGGGCGAAATCCAAAAGCGACCTCGCCCGCGGGCGCCCGGTTTCAAAAGCGGGCGCCCGCTTTCACAAAAACGGGCGCCCGTTTTCAAAAGCGGGCGCCCGCTTTCACAAAAACGGGCGCCCGTTTTCAAAAGCGGGCGCCCGTTTTTGTGAAACCGGGCGCCCGTTTTTCACAAACGGGCGCCCTTTTCAAAAGGTTATGGTTAGGGTTAGGTTAGGTTTAGGCATAGGTTTACTGAGGTTAAGTTTAGGGTTAGAGTTAGGTTTAGGCATAGCCTAGTTTGTGTGAAAACGGGCGCCCGCTTTTGAAAACGGGCGCCCGCTTTTGAAAACGGGCGCCCGTTTTTGTGAAACGGGCGCCCGTTTTTGTGGAAACGGGCGCCCGTTTTTGTGAAACCGGGCGCCCGTTTTTGTGAAAGCGGGCGCCCGCTTTTGAAACCGGGCGCCCGCGGGCGAGGTCGCTTTTGGATTTCGCTGGCTCTCGTATAATCTGGTGTCAGAAACTCGAATCGAGGGTCAGGACAAAATGGGGGGCTTCTTAAACATGCAGCACCTTAATTTTTGTGCAGCCATTTGCATAATGTCCATATTCAAAATACATGCTTCATTTCACTAATGAGATACATATTTAACAGGGCGCAGGATTTCCCCTGGCTGCGTGTGCTTTCTCGTGCATCCTATACTTGTACACGCGCTGAATGCGGGATGCAGAAATAGGATCCTTGTTGTTTGATGGTTAAGCTCGGAGGCGTCTGAGGTGACTGGACATATATTTACATTGCATTATGTCTTTATGTTTACGTTCGAGCCGAGGGCCACGGTAGCGTAACCGTATTAGCACTGTAGACAGGTCTGTGTTATTATGAGAATCCAATACACACTTCTTGTAGAACCAGGGGTGTCAAACTCAAATACAGAGTGGGCCAAAATTTAGGCTCCAGGTGATCTCCAGCTAAGTTGTTTAACCGGATGTAACTCTTGAGAACGTAAAAATTCATTTTTACACTCTCAAGAAGAGTTAAAATATTCATCATGTGAATTAGTCCTAATCTACACAACTAGAAGATTAATGGTCATGGACAGAATCAAAGGAAATCTTTAGTTTGGGGGGGGTCTGTGGGGCTAAAATATCCTCAAATGGTGGTCCGTGGCTCAAATGCTGAATAAATGGCGGGCCCTGGGATGAAAAACGTTGAAAACCACTGCTGTATATTACAGAGCAGACGGCGAAACAACAGCAGAGCATTATGGGATTTGTAGTAATGTAGTGAATGCAGTGTTAATACCTGCGGGCCAGCTCCAATGTTAATTTGATGTTGCCTCAAGGGCCAAAGGAAATTACACAGCGGGCCAAATTTGGCCCGCGAGCCAGAGTTTGACACCTATGTTGTAGACTCTCGCCTTCTCTCTCTCTCTATTCATTTGATACTATCAGTAAAGACAGTCAGGAAAGCCCAAAAACAAAATCTTAAAATGATGATAATTAAGTATGCAGTACCAGCCAGGCCTTCAGCCAGCCCAAATGTTGTTTTGCACACACGCGTGCGCACCCCTGTGTACATAGCTGGCATAGCTTGGCATAGCTGGTTAGCTTTAACAAAAAGTTACACCGAAACATAAGCCTGGTTCTAACTGGTAGAGTTCAGAGACAACCAATACAATGTGGATACAATCTTGGCCCTAGTGGTTCTGGTTTCATCCCACAAATTTCCAATGTATCCTACAGCACACACGTTTCTGAAAACTCCCGTATCCCTGTGACCTTGTAACCCTTACAAGTATGGAAACACCTGCATCTTGAACACTGTTATAATACTGTAAAACTGTACTGTGTCTACAGATGAGGGATTGGTCATCATCATGATGACATGCGACACCACCATGGCTGTATTTACTTTTATCCGCTTTTTTTTTCTCATTTCCGCTGAGATTGGAGCTCCTTGATAAGCTGTCGATCCGTACTTCCACCGCTAGAAATGTGTCTTCTGACTTCCCGCTCGATCCGTTTACAGTACGAGTTTGCGTTGTGCACTCGCATCAAAGGCGGCAGCATGATGCACGGTAGTGCCGAGAAACACAAAGTCTCCTGCTACCACTTTCACCACTTAATAAGCAGCGGTTGAAAGGGACGGACACGTCGAGGCGGGGGAGGAGGACGATAGCGGGGAGAAGAGAGAGGCGAGAGAGGGAGTATCGCTTAATCAAAAGGCAGACAAAACGCACTGCCCACGCTGTGTAAAGGCTTTTCCCCTTCCGGCGTGGACTTTAATGAACAAGTGTCTCGAGGTGCTTTCACTGAGGGGCTCGGAGATGAGAGAGACGAGACGAGAGAAAGCAGGGGGAGGAGAAGCCACATATGTGTTGACCGTTCACTCAATTAGACGGATCTAGATTTGTGCTTTTAGTGCGTGGTGTCGGTCAAAGTGCCTGGAAAGGGTGTGTATGTGTGCAGAAAAGTGGCTGTTGATTTATTTATCGATTGTTTTTGATTCAACACTTTTAACAGTGTGCTGGAAAATGACCAGGAATGTACAGTTCAACAGGTACAAGGTCTGCGAGGAGGATTAATAGAGCACTGAAGTTCTGACGCTAATAACGAGTTTAAGATTGCTCCGACGTGCACCGCCGTCTCCGGGATTGACTCAATGCCCGATATATAGTCTCCTGTGTTGGTCATTTTCCTGATCGAGTCCGACAGTTTTTTGGTGTTTGAGTTGGCCAACTCCTGCTCTGCACGCTCGGCGTGCAGTCTCCTGGACTCTCTCAGCTGCCGAGTGAGTTCTTTCTCTGCAGCCCTTAAGGCTACAGAGTCCCCAGCCCTGAAGGCTGCCTTCTTTCTCTGGATCAGTCCTTTACTCCCCTTGTGATGTAGGGTTTATTGTTTGGGTATTTTGTGAACGTTTTCTGGGGTAGTATGGACTCCACACAGAAGCTGATGTAAGCAGTTATTGTCTCTGTGGCTAAGTTAATATCTGCATCATGAAAGAACACCTCCCAATCAGTACAGAGAAAACACCCTTTCAGCTCCTCCACTGCATCATCAGACCATACATGTATTGTCTTTGTGACCGGCTTGCTAGATTTAAAAACAGACTTATATGTGGGAGCCTCATGTTCTCCGAACGGCAAAACGCAGCTTTTGGCGTCTTGTTAACATCGTTAACAAGATGTACACTGCAGAGTCACTCTGGAAACCAGAGACAGGGCGTCCCTGGTTTTCTTAGAACTATTTTGGCCTTCTGTTTGGTGACTGCAACGGGGCGTGCCTACCATGCTTCCTCGTCATGTCAAAGTCGAATGCATTGAACAGTGTTTTTCTGTTCAATGCATTCGACTTTGACATGACGAGGAAGCATGGTAGGCACGCCCCTGTGTTTGGCGTATATTTTATTTTATTTATTTTATTATTTGCATTGTAATGCCCATAGGGGTATTTTGGATCACTTTGTGTGGCTACTTTTTTGAAGTGCTGCCAAGCACTTCCCTTAGACGATGTACAAGGTGTGTGTCCGTCCGTGTCTGCCTGTGCCTGCATGCCTGCATGTTGATGTTGCCATGTTCAGAGAAACAAGCACAATGGGACGTTCCATTCCGACTCCACGCAGCCAGGCGATGTTGCCATGTTCAGAGAAACAAGCACAATGGGACGTTCCATTCCGACTCCACGCAGCCAGGCGCCATGCAGGCTTATAGCCCCAATTATTCTAAAGTGTGTTTTAGTATACTGTAGCCACACACGCAGCACTTCATTTCACACGGGTGTGATTTTTTGAAATGTAACAAAATCATCTCGTCGCATCCTGCTTCACTCATATGGATATGAAGAATCAACTGACTGAGAGAAAACTCTTACTGCTGCTGAATTAGTTACGTTTTCGCTAGAAACAGACTGTAGCTCATATAACAATGACTCAGTTTTAGGAAGGCCCATAGAGAAATTACCTCTGTGAGCAACAGGATGAACAAGTGACATTAAGACTTGGGCGCTCTACAACCCAATAATTACGGCGATCCACCATGAATTTGACGTTTTTCAAGATTTTGTTGTGTTTTCGGCCTCCCGTGGTATTATTAAACCCCAACAGTCAGACTGAACCTCCTACCACTATGGTTCAATTCCTGCCCTCCCTCCACTCCTCCCAGCAAGACTGAAGGTCTTACTGGGAGGAGTGGAGGTCCACACACCCCCAGGTGTGGACCTTTGTGGTACTGCAGCTGAAATGGCTTGGTATAGCATCCTTAGATAGGATGAAAATGAATGATGTGAGTGGTTGTTTATGGCTTCAGTGGGTATAAACGGGTATTAAAGGGCACAGCTATGTAATACATTTTTTAAATTCATGGTGGACCTCCTTTAACATTCAATTCATCTGTCCAGGCTATAGTATAGACCCCTGTCAGGCTTTGACAGCTAGGGTTAAGTCAGGTCTAGAGGAGTTGAGACAGACAAAAAAGCACCCAGAAAAATAAGTATACTGGCAATCAAAAGGCAAACCATGCAATCTGAGGGAGAAGGACTGATAGAACTCTGTCTGTGTGTGTGTGTGTGGGTGTGTGTGTGGGTGTGGGTGTGTGTGTGTGGGGGGGGGGGGGGGGGGGGGGGGGGGGGGGGGGGGGTGTGTGGAATGGAGATTAGAGGCCTTGAATGACTGAAAAGATGAGGCATGGTTGCTGATATAATATATTGATATGATCTTAAATGACCAAACTCCACCGCTGACTATAAATGGCTGCTTGAGGGCCGGCCCCATTCACAATGCATTCTTTCATTCTTTTTGCTTTCATTCTTTTGCTGCGGACAATTTTGTACTTGTACCCAAGTACTTTACTGTATGTATTCTTCTGAGCTACTTGTAACAGGGTAGTTCTACATGGCAGTATTGAATCTTTTACTTAAGCAAAACAAATGCATAATTTGTCCACTACTGGTTACAAGCTTTTCTGATCCATTCGCATAAACAACAAGAAAAAACATCTACATTTTGTCATGTGTGCAGCATGTAGTATAGACCCTTGTCAGGTTTTGACAGCTAGGGGAAAGTCAGGTCTAGAGGAGTTGAGACAGACAAAAAAAGCACCCAGAAAAATAAGTATACTGGCAATCAAAAGGCAAACCATGCAATTTGAGGGAGAAGGACCTCTGATGAGAGATTAGACTGTGTCCCTATCCTTGTGTGAACATTTGGAAAAAAATAGCAATCAATAGCCAGTAGGCTTATACAACATGTTAATGACATTTGCCAAACCAGACAGTCAACACTATTGACAGAGTCTGTGCAAATTAAACCAACTATAATACATGTAGGCCTGTGTAGTTAACTGTTGTCCCCATACTTCTCTGTAGCCAAAACTCTTATTCGAAATTAGCAGGTCTACAAGCAGCAAAAAGACTACTTTGGAGATTTGTTTGCCCCCAAAAGGAGATGCTAGAGTGGTGTTAAAAAGCTAATAGGAAGCTGAATCGACCATGATTCTCCTCCATGTAGACTAGCCCAGGAGTGATATTAGTTTGGTGATGCCAGGATGGACAGATCAGAGAAATGTACATAATCAGGGAAGAAAGATGAAACAAGAGTACAAGTAAATACGGCTCACCGATGTACTGTATAGTCCTCATGTGTTGTGCAAAAAATAATGTGAAATGACGGGGCGCCTATAATGTTGTTGATTTAATTGCTACAAACAAATAATCTGACACTGAATCTGAAATGAGAGGGTGAATCAGAACCTGTAGTGGTTTGGACCAATCAGCGGGAGTCTTCTTGCCTTGATCCCAGATAATGTGTCGAGAGGGGAGCATATCTGTGCACTCCATACCAGCCCCATCTTGCGGAGTCAGGTTAATAAACACAGCCTGGACTCATAATGACACTGTATATGAGTCTGGAATAGCTGTGAGTCTATGTTGTTTCCCTGGGGGCGGGTTCACCACTTTCTGGAGTAGGAAGTGGGCCTACAATGGTGCTATTCTAGACCGTAGTCTGTTTTTTTCCCCCCCTTTTCATGCCAACAAATGTTGATTCGGTATGACTTATTAGCCAGTCTAGTAGAAACATACATTAAAAAGTCCATAGACTTGTCTGCTACCCTGTTTAGAATGACCTAAACAAGCATTTCCTGGCAAACGGTACTCTAAAGTAAACTAATTAAAGAAAAGACTTGCCTGACAATTAATATCATTCCAAAAGTCAGACATTATAATGACTTGCGTCGCTCAAACAAATAAAAATAACAAAATGAAGGGGCTGATAGCAGGAGAGAGAATGAGTGTTTGGGGAGCGGATTATAATGCACTTAAAATAATGGATGAATCGGTGCATAATTTGACGTCTTCAATGGAAGCCATTTCTGATATGACTCTCCGAGGCATTGTTTGTCGTGGTTATGCTGCTAGTGTTTTCATCATTAAATAAGCCCGTCGTTCAGAGCCTGTATCCACACACACACAAACATCACTCGACGCACACGCACATCCGCGAATGCAGTCGCACCAATCTAATCTCTGTTATAGCCTTTCAACACGGGTGAATATTAATCCCATTAGCTGTGTATTGTTTTACAATGAGAGGATGTGAGCGTCTTGGATTTCATAGGAATTAGTCTCTCAGGCCAGACTTATCTTCTCCCACAATGTTCCGATCCTACAGAGAGTCTGTAATTCCAGCCCCGGTAAACACTGGAGCAAAGCTAGGAACTGTCGTCTGCTCCATTAGCGATTTTGATGACCAAAAAAGTTGTATATATAAAAAAAATGTCAGTTGTGACTTCATTCAATTGTAACTTCATACTCATCAAATTCATTCCATTCATATTTGTAATGAGTACTTGCAACATTACCTGACATTGACACACATGGGCCTACCGATTGTATTGTATAGTATGTTGAGTAAATAAATCACTTAATGTCTAGTAAAAACAAGTACCGTATTTTCCGGACTATAAGGCGCACTTAAAAGCCTTTAATTTTCTCAAAAATCCACATTGCACCTTATAATCCAGTGCGCCTTATATATGGATTGTTTGACTGCAGGTGCTTCTATTCTGTGTTAACTATAGTAGCTTCTATTCTCTGCGCCTTATAATCCAGTGCGCCTTATATATACGAAAACAGTTTTTAAAGGTGCGCTTTATAATCCGGTGCACTTTATAATCCAGTGCACCTTATAGTGTGGAAAATGCGGTATTGCTTATATTCTATAGCAGTGGTTTTCAACCATTTCATACCAGGGCCCAATATTCATTCTGCACTTTTGCCGCGGAGGACCACCATTTGATTTTGAGTTTAGTCCCTTGGACCCAAAACTATTTTTTGTCCATTATTAGAAGAGATAAATTGGCAAAACGTTGGTCAAAATAACCATTGTTCTACATTTCCTAATCGTGTAAATTCTTGAAAATTGAATAATTCAGATGTTTAAAAATAATTTAGAGTAAAAGATTTCCACATCTGGGTGTTTGGCACCACAAAAATAAATAAATAAGTAGCCTAAAAAAGAAGTGCCCTGCTGGGAGAACTAGAATCGCCCATGATCTGCTCTTTACTGTACGAGTATTTTCCACCAATGAGGACTAAATGCATTGCACTGTGATGAGTGCAGACATTCAGATGTATAGCTCCGTTCGCGTGCGCGTACAAGCAAACATGCACGCACAAATAAACATACAGACACGCGCGCATGTGGCAAGTCACACACATGCTGTTTTTGTTTATGAGTGGAGTTCCCAGGAGCCTCCTCCAGGGTTGTTTTCTTGGAGAGAGCGGGGAGGGACCCTCTCTGGGCTCCCCGGGGGCGGATGTAACATGTCCCATTTGGGGGGGGGGGGGCAAGAGAACATGTTGGAGGGGCAAGAGAAAATGGTATGGGGCGGCACCGCACCCATACCATTTTCGGTTACAGGAATTTTATTAGTCAAGTAAAGCATCAATAATAACATTAGTTGTTGAAGTTGCAACAGACACGCAGCATGCATGAAGCTAAAGGTCTGTAGTTAGTAGCAGTAGTATTGTATCAAATCATTCTAAATATAAGCACTTTAATTTGAAATATCTTGGGTTGTTTTGCATGGCATCGTGTTTAGGGGGGCACTGCCCCCCCATACCCATGCCTAGATCCGCCCCTGGCGCTCCCTCTCCCCCACTGGCTGACCTTTCCAATACACGAGTCAGAGAATGTGTGGCATTTTCCCTCTCCAACACGTGAATAATGATGCCACGGCTGTCTCAATTAAGCCATCCTCAATGCCATCCCCCGAGAGAAATGGCTGGGTTTTCTTCAAGGTGATCGAGGCCATTATCAAATCTCCTCAAGGCAGTGGACTGCAAGTAAAACTAAAAAACGTTCTCAAACAATAACCTGAAACATGAACATTGGTTAAAAAAAAAGTTGAATGCAGACTCAAATTCCTCAGCTTGGTATTCCTAATGCTCAATAAATGGCTAAAATGGTTAAGTCTGACCTCAACCTCAGCGAAGGGAAGCCAGATGTATCTTCGCCAATTAAAAATAGTCGGTACAGCGTCTCCGCACGTCCCAAACTCTTCACCAAATCAGAACTGCAGATTTCACTCCCAATCTTCCGCCACAGTCTGAAAACACACACCTCTTCAGACTCCACCTTAGCCCATAGCACTTGCCGTATTACTTGCCCTAGCATCGAACCTCCTTAAATAGCACTTTATGTAGACACAGCACAATATTGTGTATACTGTAGTTTGCTTAGATAGATATTCCATTGGAGGTTCTTGAGATTAGGATTCATGACGACTATCACCCTTTCTCTCAGTTGCCAAAACCCATCGTCCAAGAGGTTGCCCAAAATGTTGCCTGTTGACTCTTTGCACTATTCCCAACATCCCATCGTCCCAACGGCCGCCCTGATTGCTGATTGGTGTCTGGCGAATCTCCATAAGTACAGACTTCCCAAATCATACTTCCAAACAGAACCGCCTCTACGCTACTCAGGAGCATCTATTGTGAGCTTGTAGAACGGCTATTATGCTGCGAGTAGATCTACACGCACAATGCTGACCCGCCTTGCGCAATCTCCTGCAGGCTATAAGCTGGATAATAATAACGCATTGGTGTCAGCCATCAGACGTGCGTGATGCCTTGTAGATCGGCTATAAGCTGGATAATGCGTTGGTGTTGGTGACCTACTAATAAAACAACACAACAACATTTTGTTCACCTGACGGTTATCCCTATGGGATTAATCCTTGTTTGTAAATTGCTGGGTTAATACTGTAGCCTCTGCAAACCTACAGTAAATCCTATTTCTTCTATTAACCTCAGTAAAACTAACCCTAAACCTTATTCTCAGTAAAACTATACGAGAAGGAGGGCGAGCATGGCCGTTACCACACTGACAGTAGAATTGTACAGTTATTTTGTTCTCCATGACTTGCTACGATTTTTCTGCTTTTCCTCCAGTGGAGTCCTTTTCGTTGTAAACCGTCTGCATTTTCATTCGTCTGCACTAAATCCAAAGTCTTGTTTTCGTAGTGGGGCTTATCGTGTTGGCTAAATGCTCGCTTAAGACTGAAAATGCCTTTGTGTGCGCTCGCCGGCGGTCGATGTGCTTGTTTGTCTCTTCATCTGCGCTGGAATCTCTCCAATGGATTAGCTCAACAAGGAGTAGATAGCAGGGCAAAGACACTATACACACTACAGTAGATCTGCTCAATATGTAGGTGAGGCATTCTCTACCACACAGCTGAACCGGCAACACTGTGAATCCACTCAGAAGTGGAGTTTTTCAAGCTAACATGTCCCCAGGACATTCAGTACAACTCTAGTCTTTTTTTGGTACCATAACCGTAAATAAACATTGATCCAGCTGCAAACTGACTCCAATTCACACTTGCACACACACACACACACACACACACACACACACACACACACACACACACACACACACACACACACACACGTTATTTTTCCTGCTTTGGAAATCTTTTTTTCTTCCTCATGATATATAATGGATTACCTGAGAACAAAAACGTCATACTTGCATCATATTCGAGTTGTGAAATCTCTATCCATTCCAGGATAGAGATTTTAGTTGGAATGTGAACTGTATTTGAAGCCGCATCTGAGACATTAGATATGCAGTTGCAAGGTGCCAGAGCTCTTAAATAGTTGTACACCATAGAACTGCTTGCTTGTAGATGTACACTCTGCGAAATGTATGCCACGTACAGTATGTGCAAATATGCATTCCACGGATAAGTCAAGCAATCATTTGTTTTGTACTATATGTATAATTCATTTGCAGATAAGTGATACGCGGTAAGAGCTACTCTAGCTATCATAATATTTGTTTTGTTATCATTATCACTCCACAGGGGACCTGCTTTTATTACTTATTTGCCGTGTGCGATAATGAAGAAACATAATTCAGGGGGAGGGGGTGGGCAGGCATAGGGGCACAGTCACGTGCATTTGTGTGTGAGTGTGTGCACGCATCGCTAACAACCCAAAGTGTTTTTCTTCTTTTTCTTCTTCTTACTGTCTCATCATAATTGATTCGTTTAACCGTTCGCTCCTTTTTTCCCCCAGCATCGTCTGTCTCCCTCTCTCACGGCCTCGCCACCAGCCCACATGAAAAGCGAGAGGGTGACGATCCGCATAGCATAAATAGACATTTTTGCATTTTTCTTTATGCACTCAGCTGGCGAGGATGACAACAGACAGTATAGCCGGTGTGTAGCGAGAGAGACCAGAGAGAGGAGAATACGGCTGAGCAAATTTATGTGCAGGCGTTTGCCTCGGCCGTACACAGGCCGGCACGGAGGGGGGGGGGGGCTTAGGGGTCATTGAAGGTCCATCGATCGGAGGGCAACTATTGGCTTTCCTCCTCCACATCCCACCACCACCGCTGCGCATACAGTCCCGATCAATGGGTGAAATGGAGGGCTTGATATAGGGGGTTATTCTCTCTGCCTTCATCGTGGACATGCGGACCGCATGCGGCGTGCACCACTGCCGGATGCATTGTTTATTAACTCGCTATCATGTTCTCTCCCGTTTTCATCTCAAATATAGATGGGCCCACACAAGCAAGCGTGGTTATTGGTGCGTTATTCCTACTACAATCACCGTAGAATGAAAAAGATTATGACAAAGAACAAACACATGTTCTAAAAACCACATATGCCAAACTCAAGGACCAGGGGGCCAAATCAGGCCCGTGAATGAATTATGTTTGGCCTGCGGGATGATATTTAATTACTATTAGAAATGGCCCCCTGGTATGTGGCACAATGTTTTCATTTTTCAAACTCAATGCACACAGGTTCATGCATTTGTCTGGCTATTAAGGGTCATTGATTTTTGCCTGGGACGTACTCCTTGTAAACTGGTGCCCACGTGTTGAAACAAGGGCTACAACTAGCGATTATTTTCATAATCGATTCATCGGCCAATTATTTAAACGATTCATCGATTAACCGGATTACATCACTTCTTTAACCATCACCTTAAGATATATATTTCAGACATGTTCTAACTAACAAAAAATACATTCGATTAGTTTCTGATTAGACTGCTATTCAAACAAACACATTTTAAATTAATTAAAGGGACTCAAGGAGTCTTTAGGCTTATTTTGACTGCATACATTTGTATAGATACATGTGTCAGTCTAAGTTAATTAAAAAAAACTATTCAAGCCTTATGTTTTGTTCTTGATACTATAGTAATTGTTATATTTTGATTTTAAATTGCTACTGTTTCATCAGATTGTAAGGGAAGAGCCATGGGTCACTGCGCTTTAGTGTAGTTACACTTGACAATAGGAAAACTATGGTTAAGTTGGGAAAACACCCATGATTAGTTGATTAATCGATACGATTAATCGATGACTAAATTAGTTGACAACTAATTAAATTATCGATTCGATTATGATTCATCGATTAATCATTGCAGCCCTTAACCAGTACCAATTTTTCTATCTTAGTCCGCTGTGTATTTGAGATTGACATCCCTGTTCTATAAATAATCCTAAATAATTCCATGCTGTGTTGATGTGATATCACAGGAGACAGGGTGAGCCACAAGAAATGTCATTACTTTATTGAATTGACAAACAAATCTGCAATGTTTCAACCTTTTAGTAATTCACCAGACGAATGTTTTACATCATTATCAAACCCAGTACAGAGTGGTCAAAGAGCCAAGGGGGGGCCCTGGGACATGGCCCCAATGGCCCCAATGGCCCCAATTACTAATGTATCTAATTTGACTTTTACCGCAAGTAAAACATTTTGAGTGCTTTTTTTTACAGGATGTAGAGGGATGAGATCATGCAGTGACATTCTTGGCTATGGCTTGATGCTGTCTGTGATGTAAAAATACAAGCCCACTCATACTTTGAAGGAGGCTTTGACGAAGGAGGCTTGGCTCTGAGTCATGAGAATGTGTGGCGGTGTGGTGGTCATGGTGCCTGAAGGCAGGGGCAGGGATTTAGAAAGAAAGACAGGAAACACTGCCGTGAATATTTTCACTGCCTCCCACTCAGGAAGTGACTATACTGTTTGTGTGTGTGTATGTGAGGGTGTGTGTGCGCAATATATGTGGATTTATTTAGTAAATAAATACAAGAGGAAGAAGCTAGGGCCAGTTCTAAGGGCTAAGGGGCAAGGGGCAAGGGTTGCCCTCCCAGTCAAAAGTTATGGTGTATCCACAACTTTCTTAGAGCCCATAAGTCTTTGGGTTTGTGAGTGCAGAAGTTCCTCTGTCTCTTGCTGCGTTGCCAGGTTTGCAACAGAAACAATTGACCAGGTCTATGAAGACGATAATAAATGAGAATATCAGATCTACAAGCTCACGGTGACACATTGTGAGGTTGTACATCTGTAATTTAAAAACACATTGAGAAAAATCTAAACATTTTAATTAAAAAAGGCACCCAATATTTTCTGATGGTTGTTTGAGCACAATTCCATATTAATCTGGGGTTCCTTGATGTGAAGATGTGGGAAAACACTGGTTTAAACTATAGGAAATACGTTCAAATAAACAAAACAACTACTGTACACTTTAGAAACAAGTCCCAAAACATCAACAAGCAACTACCAATGATTTATTTGTGATTTCCTGCATTAAAAAAAAAAAAGTCAACGGTTGCTTATACAGTCGTGGCTAAAGGTTTTGGCACCTTTGCACATAAAGACCAAACATCTCCAAATGTCTGTAAAATAAGTTGAAATTGACCAAGTACTTGGTTTCTCAAATTATTTATTAAACTAATAATAACACAGAAACTTTGTTTTTTAATCATAACTTAATATTATTTTTTAAACAATATATTGCAGACATTGCTGTGGCAAAATATTGACACCTTGAATTCAATATTTGGTATATCCTTTCCTTTTTTATATCCTTTCCTTTGGAGTCTGGTTCCAGTTCTGACGAGTCCCTTGGCAAAGAAAACTCATGGACATAACTTTTGACTGTGGGCAGAATGCACTTGCCTTTGAATACCCAACCAAAACAAACCTATCATAGAATTATGAAGTAATTGTTGATTTTCACTGTCGTACATGAAAACCTTAAAGATCAGCAATCCAAGGTCGGCAATGAAGCAAGACTGTTATTGCAGTTAATGTTAAATCTGGCGCAGACAATCATTTTTTAGGGAACTGTGATGTTGTCAGACAGATCCAAGAATAATACAAATAAATCACTTTAACATTTTGACCTGACCTGTCCTGGCCGGTCCAGACCGAATCAACTGTTGGCAAATCTTTTCTTCCTGTCAGGTCTGGAATAGCTCAATTGTACGCCCATTTCCTACTCCAGAGAACTGGGGTGGCCAACCAGGACACACTATGCAAACATATTTGGATACTGTACCTTGACTGGCCAGCAGTGGTTCAGTTGTTCTGAAAAGGTCCCCCACCTTTTGGTGAAATAAAGCAACAGCAAATAATGGCCAAAGAGCCTTCTGGGTAGGAATCCTCCTTTAAGGTGTGATTGAATTACTGAAGGTAAAGCTGATGTACTGTACACCTACCTTTACATTTACCAACGCAGCAATGCCAGGCCTTGGGGAAAAAAGATTGTCTGTGTTCAATTGAATTTCTTCACTCCCCTCTTCTTTGCTTAGATCTCTTTATATCTGCCTCTTTACTATAATTCAAATGGGATTGTAAGATTGCCTTGAACTTGACACCACATCATCGCCATAAAAAGGGAGAGTTGGAGATTGTGGGGGAAGAATATCTGTATTTAATATTAAAAGAAAAGGAACGAAGGAGAAGAGCTTCCGCCAGCTGCCAAGAATTATAAAGAAGTTGGAAAAGTGATGATGAGCGTTTCAAGAGTTCACGCGCTGTATACCGGCAAGCCTAAAGCTCCTAATGTTCCTTTTGAAAATTTCATTTATGTAATCTTTTTTTTTTCTAAAGAGAGCTAAGTTATGTTAAACCATGGATAAAATACGCTATTAATAATAACCAATAAGGAAACCCAGGGTTTAAATGCCCCCTCCTCCACCCCTACACAGGATTCTGCACTAAGCCATTGAGCCTCGCCTACTGCACACCAGGAGTCGCTCCGGGGGCAAATTTAGCCTATACATATATAAATAAAAATTACAAAACAAAGTTAAACAAAATAAAGTTAAGGAGCACAAGTTCAGGGTGAGGGGGCTCTTGCCTTAGCCCAGCTCATGATTAATTAAATACGGCAAACGGAAACGATTGCCCTGCCAGGCTTTACTTCAGTAATTTGAGCACAGAGGAGCATTTCTCTGGCATCGTGACACTTGGTAATTGCTCCACGCTCTTTTCTCTCTCTCTGTCTCTCTCTCTCTCTCTCTCAGTGCGTATTATAGTGTGTATAATGTGCTGTAGACATTTCACCAGACAAAGAGAGTCAAGGGAGAGCAACCCATTTGGTAAATGGTAACTAAATGGTGCATTTATACAGTGCTCTTATCCAAAGCACTTTATATAGATTGTGCATTACATTCACCCATCAACACACAGTACATACGATACATCGTCACGGTCGGATTGGCCATAGCAGTGGTTTTCAACCTTTTTGACACCAGGGACCACCATTTATTCAGAATTTGAGCCACGGACCACCATTTGATAACATTTTAGCCCCAAAGACCTAAAACTAAAGAATTCTTTTGGTTTTGTTCCAGGCTGGATTTTGCAAACAAAACAGTGTAGATAATTAAATAGTGCTAATTCAGATGATGAATATTTTAACTCTTGAGAGAGACTCTTGAGAGTCTCTTGAGAGACCCAGGGGTAAACAACAGGCCCAGCAACATCCTGTGCACTGATATAAAATCGGCTCTTTGAAATAGAGTTCAACATTGAAAAATACTGGCGGTTTAAGGGTTAATATCGTTTCCCCAAGTCATTTGTGAACACAGAAAACAAACAAACCAAAAATGTTGAGGATGAGGAATGGCTAGTGGTGGTGTGAGAGGACCACGGGCAACATTAACTCCTTAACTGTTTTACCACGACTTTTGGAGTGATTGGTTATTCTGTTGTCTGTTTATCACTCCAAAAGTCGTTTTGGGTTTTGTTTTATTAACAAGCTCATTAACTCACTGCACACCACCTGATGAAGTCCTTTGAGTGGTGATTACACTACAAAACCCAGAAAACACCTCACACACTTTACAACTATCATTGATAAATGATAAATTATATAACTTTAAATGCATTTATCTCTGAATGAGCCCTGGAAACAGTTAAATGTGAAAATACAGCCTGTTTTGCCAAATGTATTAAAAAAATCCGAAACACTTGATCAACTCATTTTATTTTTTCCCTTAAAGTAGACACCTTAAACTGTCTTTGGATATCAGTCATTTGTACAAATTCACAACAGAGGATTTTCTATAAATTATTGTGTTAATATTGAGCCTAATGGGAGCGAGCCTAGCTTTTCTGCTGATCTGTCAAAGAGTTAAGTACACCTCTGTGACTGCAAACCTCACTGCTTCAGTGGAGTGGGCTGGCTTGAATAGGTACTCTTTAAGGAGACATGTTATTCTATAATGAGAGATGGAGAGAGAGATGGTGTTCTATAGGGCTTTAGAAAGAAGGGAAAGGACGGATTCTGTTCTGTACTTGCTGGTCGTTGGAAGGGTCAAGAGTTGGATAAAAGATTGGCCACAGCCTGATGCTGCATGTATGGCGGTGAATGAGAAGTGTGTGTGTGTGTGTGTGTGTGTGTGTGTGTGTGTGTGTGTGTGTGTGTGTGTGTGTGTGTGTGTGTGTGTGTGTGTGTGTGTGTGTGTGTGTGTGTGTGTGTGTGTGTGTGTGTGTGTGTGTGTGTGTGTGTGTGTGTGTGTGTGTGGAAGGAGGCTAGTCTGGAAAACAGCTTTTTCAAAGCGGGGTGCCGTGGGGGCAACTGAAATGGAAGAGGAGAAGAAATTGGATCAAATATAATTTGAAAATAGAGTTGCCAACAGCGATAAGACGGGACCAAGCAAGCAGCCAAGGCAATATGCACAATAAGCCCTAGATACTGTAGAAAGATGGAAGACTGAATTGGGACAGAGTGGCTTTAATTTGTTTGCTGTTCGTGTTTTCACATACAAACTTCTCTTCAACTTGGCTTTCAGATAATGGTCCTTAGATTGTGTGTAGAACGCTTCACGTAAATGTCCAGGCAGAAAATCAGGTATAAGCATTTTTTAACTACTCAAAATGGCGCAAACTCTCAGAGCGGAGCTTACTGGTCAAAGTGACAACTGTGTTCCACACAAGTCAAGGAGGACATGGAAACAACAAAACAAGTTCCAAACAAGTTCCATAACCTTTTGGCCAACAGTGATGGGCAAGTTACTGGGAAAATGTAGTAAGGTACACTACTTGTTACTCTCAAAAAAATGTAGCTAGCATCCCCGGCATAAGCATATTATGCTGCATGTGCGTATTATGGGAAATGCACGGTCAATGCACGATTCAATGCATGGAGTGAACCTATGCTAAAGTTTTTGTCTCTCTCTCTCTCTCTCTCTCTCTCTCTCTCTCTCTCTCTCTCTCTCTCTCCTTCAGAATGCACGGACACCAGCAGTGGACGCGAGTGGCCATCATGGCTCTCCTGGTGCTGGCGGTGACTGCAGCCGAAGTGGGTAAGGGTGAGAAACAAGGTAATTATGATGTGTGTGTTGTGTGATTGTTTTAATTATGGGACACTGTTCAGAAAGATGATATATAAATAAAATGTATTACTATTAACTCAGTCCTCGCTAACGGCATCTTTGGCTGATTATGAAGTGCCTCCTCGCCAAAACGTCTTTTTATAACACCTTTAATGATATACTGTACATATACTGTAGCGTTGAGTCACCTCACATTTAATGTTGAGGTAGATCCGCGGCACCACATTTGTTTTGTCTTTCCCTTCAGCCACAACACATTGAAGAAAAGGAAAACTGTTGTTGAAGCATTTCTAGTCTGTTTTGGTGTTAATCCAGTTCGGATGGCAGTAGATGAACAAAGCCACCGTGTTTAGTGCCTCAATAGCAACTTACTGTGACCGCACGTGTAAAATATGAGAAGTTCGGGGCGCTTCGCGCCCCGAACGTCTAGCGCCACGCGTTGGATCTGTGAGGAAGTAAATATCATGAGTTAATTGTTTTTAATCAAATAGCTAGTTGATGGAAAACTGCAGGGGTTCTGAAGTAGTGGATTGCAAGCCATAGGCTACATTAAAGTACGGTAATCAACGTTGACATAGACAACACATAAATAATGAGTAATATTCTGAATGGTGTTACAAATCAAAATATTGTTATTGACATATCAAATATGAACAGTGACAATCTCAAGTGCTAAGTGCTGACCACTGCAGGCTACATGCCTGCAAATATAATCAATTGGATCTATCATCTGGGCGTCTTTTAGCAACACATTAAGTCAAAGGTAGGAAAGAACTTTGCAGAAGCTGTGTGGTGGAAACGAACGTCAGCCGCACCGTTCATTTTCACCGTAGTTCAGACTTGCCTGTACATGTCTACGGAGTTGTCGCAACTCTGTCTACTGTCTGTAACACTGTGGCCATGCAAGGGCATGCAGAGTCAGAGTTGCGACATCAATGGCATGTAGAGTCACAGTTGCGACATTGGGGGGTCAGAAACTGAGCGCTCGAGCGCTGCTCATGCAGCCTGGACAGACGCGCAGTCGAACATGCAGTTTATTGTTAGACAACACAATCAACACGTGTGTGATATGCATCGGTCGAAAATGAGTGGGTAGTATTGGAATATGGACATTGGACAGCAGCGGCAGAGGCTGGACGATGGTAGCTTTGACTGCTAGCAGGGTGTAATCCATGTCGTTCTGCAAAGCTGGATCTCCGTCCCAGTTCGTAAATAGGTCCATTAAGAAATGCTGCTGCAATGGTGTGGAACGTAGATGTCGTAACTGTGTCTATAGTGTAAGGCAGTGGTTGAGGCCGGGGGAGGGGCGTGTGTACTGGAAAGGTTGCGACATTGAGGGGTGAGAAAGTGAGATGTCGAACGCAAACAATTAAAATAAAAATATAATCGATGACATACGAGCAATGGCAGTTTGATGTGGCAACGCTAAAGATCAGTATGTGTGTGGTGGCTCTGTTTGTTTTCGAATGTTCTCGCTCATACTCTGTCAACCCGCAACACAAAGTTTAGGGGGTCAAATATGTTTTCCCCAAAACGCCTGTGAAACTATTTTCGAGCTTCGGGGCCTAGTGGCGAAATGTGTAAGTGCAGTATGTTAATGGCGGCGGACGTAACGGAGTTGGACGGACGTTCATGACGTCCCTTGCGCCAGCCAGGAACAGCTGTGTCAGTGTTCCGTGGCGTTGTGTTCCGTGTGCATGAGAACGCCACTGAGCAACTTGTATTGAAATGCACTGAGCAACTTGTATTGAAATGCATAGCAAGGGGCGGGGCTATGGCCACAGTTCACTCTCTAGCCTCGAGTGCTTTATAGCCAGATTGGCTATGTAATGTATATGAGCATTGCGGTCAGCAGTAGGACTGCTGTTTTGGTTATCTACTACCTAATAGAATGGTAGTGAATGTTGGCCTGCATTGAACTATCGCTAGCGCCATCTAGTGATGAAAAAGTTAATTGAGTGCAATTTGGAGTGAGTACTTTTACTATTATTTTAAATTCAGACAAACGCTTCGTACTTTTACTTGAGTAAATTAGGTGCCCAGATGTAGCCGCCAGCTGCCCTTGCTTTTTTCTGTATCGCAGCATTGACACTATACCCTTGACTCTTTTATTGCGGCTATAACATTTAGCATCCATAAAGTTCCCACCACTGTAAGAGGCAGTCCCATACACACAAACAAAAACAGAAGTGCTACTTTTATCTACTACAAACAGCATTAACATTGAGTGATTGTTTCTTCCAGCGGTGAAATGGTCCTTTAAATTGAAGTTGAGATTCACATTGGCAACTTCGTAAGCCCACACTGCATCCTATTATTACCATGCAGTTGCATGGTAATGTGATGCAAATGTGTGGACTTTCTCGCATAATATCAACTTTAAACAGTTGAAAGTTTGAATTCCAGGTGCGTCTCCAGATTTGTGTGTAATTGCATGGTTTGACCTTTTCCCTGCCTTGGCGACCCCAGCCGTATCGAGGCTAATTAATAAGGCACCCGCGGGGTGCAATAATCATCATCATCATCATCATCAGCAGCAGCATTTCTAATCCGTGTGATCCCCGGCAGGTAAAAAGGAGCGCAAGTCTGACTGTGGAGAGTGGCAGTGGAGCGTATGCGTGGCCAACGAGGGCGACTGCGGCCTGGGCACCAGGGAGGGAACGCGCACAGGAACCGACTGCAAGCAGACCATCAAGACCCAGCGCTGCAAGATACCATGCAACTGGAAGAAGAAGTTTGGAGGTGAGCACCCCCACCCCAGGCCAGGTCTGGCCACTTGATGTAGAACATGGGTGTCAAACTCCGGCCCGCGGGCCAAATTTGGCCCGCCGTGTAATTTCATTTGGCCCTTGAGACATTTTCAAATTAAAGGGGAAGACCACCCATTGTCATTAATATACCTTAGAGATGTTGTGTGGACATGATAAAAAAAGTTCCCCCAATTCTGTATTTCCTAAAAATGGAGGTCTGAAAAAATTATTAACATGGTGAAATACATCTGATGACATCACCAAGATGCATTTCACCATGTTAGTGATTTTTCTTTCAGACCCATTTTTCCTGAGAGGGTACAAATGGAACCAAATGGACCCTAGCGGGTCCATTTGGTTCACATTTGTACCCTCTCAGGAAAATTTTGAAAATGGGTGGAATTCCCCTTTTAAAAGGTTAGTTTATTCAAACTTGGCTTTGTTCAGCTTTAATTTTTGGCCCACTCTGTATATCTGAGTTTGACCCCACTGACGTAGAGGGCAGTTGAACAGTGGTTGTATTTGGGCTTGTTTGTAGACTTTTGTAGTCTGTCGGCAAAGCAGAAGCAAACGTAGAACTGGCCTACAACAAGTATGGAAGCTGTAGTTCTGTTGTTCAGGAAGCTCACCGTACCTTACCCATTCACATTTAGTGGTTTCGCTTTATATGTTCTGCTTTATAGTCTTTGTCAAAAATCAAAGTCTTAGTCAAAAATAGCTCATGCAGCTATTTTGTTTTGTTCCTTTTACCGATTTTAGTGTATCTACAGGTAGTACAGTTTCAGTCACTAATTATTTGTCACTAATTATTTGATCGGTACGAAATAATGTGTTGTCGTTATGATTTGTCACGACCCGAGTTGGCTGTGTCCGTGGCATAATCCTCTTTATATAAATCATTTTTGAAAAGTCTGAGGAAAGGTCGGAACAGGGGGCATTACTTCTGGGCCACAGGCATTGTCATGAAAAGGGCGGGACGGTGCAGCTCTACAGGGCCATATGCATCCAAGGTCGATCGGCATGTTTTGCCACGCACAGCAAAGTGCGTAAACACATCTTAGCGTGCATCTAAAAAAAAAATACCAGGGCAGCACCCACAACTATTCCTCATTTCTCATAACAATGGAGATTGGCAAAAAACGTCCAATTGGACGCAAGTATGAAATGATTTGTAAAATAGGCGGTCAAGGGTCAAGCTTCACAAAACACGATAATGCAATTCCTTCAAGGCCTCCTGTTTGCTCTTTGGCACACATCTGCAATGCAGCGTTTTCATTTCTGGGAGCCTTGTGGTGGCAATGAAGCAGAATCCACGTCGTGTGTTCACACACACGCAGTACAAGGAATTGCACTTGTTATGTAAGTGTAATAAATAATAAACTTATAATAAAACAAGCATGTAAATTATGCATTTGCGATACCTGCATTCTGTAATGTGACTTTTCCCCTAGAATCATATTTCATATTTACTTCATATTTATTATTCATGTCGTTTCAGTTATGGTTTCACATAATTACACTCTTGTTACCTTGTACTTTTCTCTTTTTTTGGGGATGAAGATCAAGTTTTAATGAATCCAAAGTAAACGGGAATTATTTTCGAAAGAGAAAAATGTATGTAATCAGAAGCCATTAAATAAACAGTCACGGCACGTAGCCCCATGGCCTTTTCATAAGCACAAGCAATCCCAAAACAATTATTTTCGTGGTGGTTGTAAAGCTATAGTGTGTAGCTGCTGCATACGGTACTGCCTCTGATTAGCACTATTTAGGAGACCCTGGATGTGGTCCTGAGAGGATTAGCTCTAATTAAGGCTAGTGAGTGACGGGAGAACCAGATGACAATCTCCTAGTGGCAGCACTGACAATTTTTTTTAAACATTAATTTATTCTACTTAAAGGAGAACCACTCATTTCCAATATTTTACTATGTGGACATAATAAAAATCCATTCTGTGTTTCCTAGAAATGGAGGTCTGAAAAAAAGAACTTTTTCCTGAGAGTGTACAAATGGAACCAAATTAACCTTTTTGTTCCTTTTTCTGTTCAGTTCTAGGTTGAGTTAATTGCTGTCTATTTGTATTATTTATGTTTTTGGATGGACAGTAATGTCGATTTAGTTTTAGTGGTATTAGTTGTTATGCTGCTGTGGTCATTATTACAACTTGCGTGATCCGGAGCAAACTCAGGTAAAGCGATCAGTTGGCGGTCGTCGACCGTCCCTCGAAGTACTACGATTGGCCGGTTTAGACGATGACGCCATGGTGATGTGATTAAGAGATCTTTAAGTATTATCATGAGTGTTATCTCCATGGAGGTGTCTGGGTGCTTGCTCTCTGCTCGCTCTCTCGCTCCACTCGCACACAAATAGGCCATGGACTTTTTGTACTTGCGAGTGCTGATCTAGTTGCAAACGGAAATTGGGTTGAAAATGGCGAATTGAAAAGGAAACAACTGTTGGCACACGCATGAAGCGGTGCAAGTGTTGATGTCTGTACTTGCGGCAGGGCTATTCTGTCCTCTCCACTCTGTACTACTGGCGTACTACTCATTTTCAAGGGGACCAGCGTTTTGTGCAGAGAAGGCGCTGTGCGATGATGTGAGTGTGTCATCGCATGGCGTCCCTTGATTTGGTTGTGCGTGTGCTCGTTTCATGCACACACCTGCTGTCTGATTTTAAACGTCAATTCTGGTGAGCTTTTCTTTACCCTGAGCGATTGTCGCTCACTCATCATGTAAGGGGTGCAGGCTGTACCTGCATTGTGTTGTAAAGGTGACTCACAAACACTTTAAATGATATAATGATCCCAACGATCTGTAGAAAAAAAGGTTGATTATGAAAGGTGAAAGCCACCGCAGTCACCATTGTACCCTCTTTGACAGGGCAGGTTGTCTTGTCCTCTCTGAGAGGAGATCTAGGCACTGGCACCAGTTTATTTTAAGCTATTATGACATTACTTCCCTACATCACGCTGCTTCTAAACTGCAAAAGTAGTACTTGTCAGACCCATTCAAGAGAATAGCCAGCACTAGACCTCCCATTTGTAGAGTGTGAACTGGGACAATCTGCCTTCAGCTGCCTCTAACTCATGGCACACACTACAACAAACACTATAAATGAATACCCCAATATCTTACTGTATGTCCAGTTTAACGGCATGCTTTTAAATCTCCCGACCCCAATATGTGATTGTTTTTAATCTACAGTATGTTTCATTTCACTGCTTCTGTATTTGCCTTCACCATAGATTTGTTTTGTGTGTGTTGTGGTTGTGATCTCAACAGCTTCACAAATGAGAGTAAACCTCAAAGCTTTTTTGAGAATAAATAACGGTATCAATCATCAATCAAATCAATACACAAATTGGTATTATTAAATTGGATAAATAATGGACCAAAGTTACCTTTCCAAACACTTTGTTATTACCACTTTACTGACACATTATTTTTTTTGGTAGTTGATAGAAAATAATAATCCAGCTGATACAAGAACAGTTACTTTGAATTGATCAGACCCGGTTTGAAACTGCCCCTGAGTTAGCGCTGACCTCCCAAAAAACACATTATAGTGTAATGTGGCCGCCTTCATTCCTCAAGAGACAAATTCTATAGGCGCAGAGCCGAATGTTTTAGGAGGCTCCCTAGTGGATTCCTGACAACGGTCCTGTCACAGCCACTCTCACCATCTCTTCTCTGCTCACCTCCCTCCCCTCTCCTTCCCTCTGATGATGAGCCTATACCCTGGGATCTCAGAGGCAGGTGACAGGGGCAGATGGTTTTCACGAGAGGCAAGCCGACATATGAGCAACGAGTGTCACAGCCATAAGGGCGCCGGCAGCTTGAGCGGCAGCAAAAATAATGGGGGGAGATAGGGGGGGAGATGTACACCCGCAGATAGGAGCGCACACACTCAAACGCAGGCCGTATATGTTGTTGTTGTTGTTGTTTTCAGCAGTGTTGATTTTGGCGAAGAAAAACTATGACATACAACGTAAATAGTTTGTCGACTACTTATACAGGATAAGTGCAAAAAACATGACGACAATACCATTACCTTTAGTCAATTGTTGCCAGAGATGTAAAGATGAGTTTTGTTTCATCCATTGTCATTGATTAATCCACTTTAATCGTGTCCAATGCAAACTGCATTAGCATCTTTGGCTAACACTGGGATCGTTTTCACCTAAAAACATGTCCAAAATATGGGGGTGCACGTGTGCAGTATTTATGTCCATATCTTAGCATAATGCGGCAATTGGCGGCCAGATTGATGCTGATTTCACTTCATTGTGATGAATTTGGCAATTCTAGCGTTGCAACAGCTATGAAGCAATGCATCCATGGGTAATTCACCCAGATGTTTTTGCAGATCAGCTGGCCAGTGGCCCCTCTGCACCCAATAGTGACGCTGGGATTGTGGGTGTGGAAGGGGGGTGGGTGTGGAGGTCATGTAAACGCACAGACACAAGTATCCATAAGGGAAAATATATAGTATACGATGTATATGATTGCTGCTTATGATTGTTTTGCTTTTGAGATCAATCAATCAATTAATGATTTATAGCTGGCACCCCTGACTAAAAGTAGGAGGGGCATTGGCAAAAAGGTGCCTAAAGGCTGGTACACACTGCGCGATTTTTGGGGACTTTCACGACGTCGTGCACGACGTACCCTGTCACATTATGCGATTAAAATTGCATAATTCGTTGACGATCATTTGTCTTGCGAGTGTTCACACTGCACGTTCCCGACGTATTGACGGCGGGGGCGGTGCTCACGAAAATATTACCACCGACATAAGGTCGGGAAGGGAGGGTACCTTGCGTCAGTCTCTGTATATTATCTGACTGGTGTCACAGCAATGTTGTTTCTTTATACACTATGCCCCATAAAGTCATCCGTATGGCGTTTTGGTGACGACAGACACACAGACAGTGAATCCATGCCAGTTGGCACAAATGTAACCAAATGGACCCCCAATGTGCCTATAGTTCATCCTTTTGGTTACAAATAATTGACACATAAAGGGGAGAATTCCACCTATTTTCCACATTTTACTATGACAGAGATGTTTTGTGGAATTAAATAATGATAAAACAAATTACCCATGTTCCGTTTTTTCCTGGAAATTGATGTCAGAAAAAAAAAACATCATGGTGAAATACATCTTGACGCTGTCATCAAGATGTGATCACCATGTTAATGTTTATTATTATTATTATTATTATTAACATGGTGATCATTAAATAGCTTAAACACGCGCACACGGTGTTGTGGAACGATCGGTTCTTTTGGTTACATCGTGTGCAGCATGCTGCTGCGGCGCTGCCTGGTTATATTACAAAGTGATTAAATAAATAAACGCATAACCACAATACCAAAAATTGTAATATTGTGTAATATTGGAGCCAATCACCAATCACCTGCCATGCATCTGATCTGTCACACTTAAAAAAGTTGTCATTTTTACGCGCGGGGAGGAGAGAGAGATGACGGAGCCAAGCCAATAAAAGGTCAGTAACTATTTGTCATCTTCTCAGCGGTTTCACTGCATCCCTTGCGTCCACTATTTATTCAGAATTTGGCTCAAATTTTGAGCCACGGACCACCATTTGATGACATTTTAGCCCCACAGAACGCAAAATACCTCTTTTGTCCACAATTCCAGGTTGGATTTTCGGAGAAAACAAAATGGTCAAACATACAGATCAAAATGACGATGAGCCTAATCTTCTACATTCTCTAGTTGTGTAGACTTGGGATAATTCACATGATGAATATTAAATCTTGAGAGTGTGAACATGAAACCAAATGGACCCATTTGGCAAGGTTCCATTTGGTTTCATGTTTAAGCTCTCAAAGAGTTACATAGGCCTATAGTTAAACCAACTTTCCTTCCATTTAGCCTGGGGGCCCACCTGTTGGGGAAAAAAACGTTATAGGAGAAGCAGCCACCTATAGCCTATGTTTTTTTTTTTTTTTTTTTTTTTATGTAGGCTACGTGGGTTTTGTAGGCTATCATCAATCAATGACCGCCGGCATTGTTCCCTTCCCATCGTCCCCTTTCACTCAAATGCGCAAAAGTTAATTTGAGTACAAAATAGGCCTATAGACATTTGACACGCGTTGTAGAATGTTGATCCCTGACAACTTTACGCACGGAGAGAGAGAGAGGGAGAGAGAAGGAGAGAGCGAGAGAGAGAGAGAGAGAGAGAGATGATCGAATTACAATGTCATACGTTTGCTGCGCTATGATGCTTTGGGTCAGAATTATTTGAATGATAGGAGTGGTCCGTGCGTCCATGGGGATGTAGCCTCGATCTCCAGGCTCTCATCCACGCTGCGAGATGAGATGAGATGGGGGGACAGTGGCTGCCGGCCGGCATTGCAATGTTTTTACATTTGCCAGCACAGTGCAAGCGTCGGGGGCTTGTCAGAAACTATGTCACACTGGACGAGGAAATGTCGCAAAAATCAAAAATGTTTAATATTGCCGATGTTTTGTCGGGGGGGTCCCGACGGCAGAATCAGGCCGATTTTTTGTCTTTTTGAGCTGTCACACTACAAGACGAAAAGACGGCCGTCAAATTGTCGGGAGTTTAAAAATCGGCCCCGACAGAGGAATTTTGTCGTGAGTCCAAAATCGGGGCTAAATCGGGCTAAAAATCGCGCAGTGTGTACTAGCCATAAGGTGTTAAACAAGAACTTCCGTAGAATTAAGACAACATCATTATCATTATTTTATGTTTGGTTGTGCTCAGGTGTTGCACGCTGAAAATATCATGATCTACAGTACACGCTTCTGAGCTTGTAGATCTGCTGATGACTATGAATAAGACTGACTAAAATGAATTCAAAACGTGCTGTCAAAAACAGCGCTTGTTTCTATAGTCTGGTCCAGCCTCCCACTGTCCTTTTCCGTCCCTGCATCTGCCGGGGGATGAGTTCACATGAGGCAACATGTTAAATTATGGATGCCTGAATATGAAATGCTGTAAAGGTTGCGGATGAAACGCAATTTTCACTACGACAGGCGAAACCATTTATTTCTGCGGAAGGAAAATAAGGTGGCCGGGACAGACTGCGCTAAACGTGCTCTGATTGATCTACTCTGTAATACTGTGCTGAACGCCTTCCCTGCTCTGCTTGTGGCCTCCAAATGTCATTCCCTGCTAGGGATTTTCAAACCAGACAAACCTATGCCAAGTGAGACCAACAAAATTGATGGAACCTCCAGGAACACAGAAACAATTCAGAACTGCACTAAAGAAGTATTGTCACACTGATCAAAATGGCTGAAATGCTTTGTTGTTTTTATGTTTATTATTTGTTTATTAAAATGCCCTCCAAAAAAAAATCAACTCCAATGCAAATGTTTTTCAATCGATGACGGGCCCTGGAGGATCTAGACCAAGTTTGTTGTTTAGTTTTGTTTTGTTTTTTCATTTTGGGGAAAAAAGAAAAGAACCTTGGTTCCATCCAAACACTCTTTGGAGTTACAAAATATAAATGATAACTTAACGCTCTTAATCATATAAACCTACCCAGACTGCTAGGATAGTGAGAGTAATCAGGAGAAGAAAACACCAAGGTGATCAAACTTTTGATCCATGAAAAACACCATAGAAAACACATGAAAGCAGAGCAAGAGCAACAATTAGAACTTTGTCTTCAAACGTAGTAACCACTTCAAAGTTAACTCACAACTGACTAATCCCCAGACTCACAGTGTTTAGTTCAACTGAGTTGATTGGGCGGGCGAAAACTTTGTTGTTTTAGAAACATACCTATCCAAGCTGAATTATCAGCTTTTAGGCCTAATTTGCTGCTTGATGAGTTGCATTTTTAGTCACAAAACAATGTCCCTCTTCATTGCTAAGCAGAGATTCACAGAAAACAGTGCTACACCTTCTTCTAACCACCTGCACACTATACCAAGGCATCGGAGACACAGACCTAACCACTTGCCCACTATACCAAGGCATCGGATACACAGACCTAACCATTGCCCACTATACCAAGGCATCGGATACACATACCTAACCACTTGCCCACTATACCAAGGCACCAGAGTCAGAGTGGAATGGGTGAATGCAAGTCAGAGTGGAATGGGTGAATGCAATGCACGTTCTATGTAAAACGCCTTGAATACAACGCTATATATATAAGTAAATTTACCCTCATTTACCGTTTGATATTTTGACACATGTTTTCTCAAGACCATTAAGCTCAATTGGATTGAGTTATCTGATCAGAGGGTGATTGCGTTCATTCGTTGCCATGTTTTGTGTGCATTGCAGGCGAATGCAAGTATGACTTCCAGGCGTGGGGAGAGTGTGACCTGGCGACGGGCAAGAAGAACCGCACGGGCGTGTTGAAGCGAGCGCTGATGGACGCCACCTGTGCCACCACCGTCACCGCCACCAAACCCTGCGGGAAGGTCCCCAAGACCAAGCTCCAAGGTAGGCTTAATGTAAACCCTAAAGTAAACCCTGTGGAAAGGTTCCCAGGACACAACTCACAGGTACACACTTATTGTGATACTAATTTTGAACCGTCAGTCTTTTATATGATAGTAGGTCCACTCCCCAGGGGCACCACCTCCCCCTGTCCTCCTCACCACATTGAACCACAGTTGGAGGAGGTGGGGACTGATCCATGCATTCCAATGACTTAAAGCAGTGGTTTTCATCCTTTTTCATACCAGGGCCCACTATTTATTCAGAATTTGAGCCACGGACCACCATTTGATGACATTTTAGCCCCACAGACCCCCAAAACTAAAAAATGGACCTGCAAGGGTCCATTTGGTTTCATGTTTTTACGCTCTCAATGAGTTACACCTGGTTAACCAACTTTCCATCATTTAGCCTGAGGACCACCTGGAACCCTCTCAAGGACCACTGGTGGTCCCCTGACTTAAAGGGTGGGTGCAGGAAAAGTGAATGGAGGAGGGCTATGCACATTTGTCCCTGAATATGACGTCACATTAGGACAGAATCTGAGTTTGGACCGTTCAGAAACACCCATCGATAAATCTGAAGTCTGACTTTTTCCAAAAACAACTTTTTGAGGTGCATGGGGAAGCTAACACCCCCCAAAATTGAAATAAACCAATTCATGTTCCATGCTCCTTTAAAAAAAAGCAGTTTTAAATGCATGCTGCTTCTGCTTTAATGTGCTATGCAAATAAAGGTGGATATTCTCGGGAACTAAAACCCACTCAGGAGGAGTCTTGGAGCAGTCACTCTGTCTCTCAGCAGTCAACTCCCTGTAGCTGCAGGGAGTAAATTCTAGGAAGATTCAACGTATAAAAAAGGGGAATAACTGCCTGCATTCTCTTGAGTATAGCTTCTTATGAAGTTCCTTATTTTTAATCAACACTCAGCAGCTCTCTGTCAAGAAGTACTGTACCTAGCTCCGAGCTGGAATACAGTTACCGCTATTTCTTTTCAGATGTCATATCGCGTCTTATAGGAAACCCCCTTTTGTTGTTTTACCCCTTCGGGACGGAAACTCCTTTGGCCAGGAGAAGCGAAATCAATTTATAAGACGCGACCATTGGGGTCACCCGTCATTTGTTGTTTTTTTGGTGCTCTTTAACTCTTAACAGTTATTTATAATCTACAACATATAAGGATCCATTTGGTTACCAACTCTCGATCATTTAGCAGGGGACCACATGAGAATCCCCTCAAGGCCTACTGGTGATCCCCGGACCACTGTTTCATAACCAATGCCATAAGAACATGTTCTTATATGAGGTGATATAAAATCCCCCTCTGGAGATTTCAATACAAAATAAATCAATACAAGTTTTAAATAACTAACCAGGGAAACAGCACCCTCTTGTGGCAGTGACGTCAGAGTTCAGTTGTATGTATTTACCATTGAAACGTATCAAAACAAGAACATAATCGTTTGAGAATTGGTGCTATACAGTTGCAGCAGCACAGTTACAGGGACTGTTAAATTAGTTGGCTTAATTTATTGTGGATAAAAGGGATATGAACTCTCGGAAAGCCAATAGTCTAATGCAAGGCATTATTTGTTTGTGAGCTTCTTCCTTAGTTGAAATTCTAGAGTAGATTTTGAATGCATTATATTTTAATACGTATTGCCGCATTTGCTGAGATAAAGAGACAGCAGACTGTGAAGACCTTTTTAAAAATAAAATTACCAGGGCAGTGAACCCCAGAAGACATTATGGGAATCTGAAAATACAAAGGCCCACAACGAACACAGAGGGAACTTAATTTGCCCAGTTGGATTAAATATGACACAGACATTATGAAATTAAATGAGCCATTGGGTGTCCCTGACGTTATAAATTGCATGACAGCAACAATACATCAAGTCATTCTTCTCAGTTAATCTCGGCTACCCTTATTGTCCTTGGATTGTCCCGTGACATTGGCTCCTATGGTACGAAGGCCTACTTTACAGTAACTAGATTTCAACTCTTGTCACCATCAAGGACCATTATTTGTTCGACTTTTAAAGGGCAACTTCACCCATTTTGCAATGTTTTGATATATCCAGGACTTCCTGGACTAAAAAGTCTGCCTCCACATGTGTCCCCTCCTTGTGGAGAGGCTGGACTCCACAAACTACAAAGTCCAGGAAGTGTCTAAAAAACTATATTACGCAAAAAAAAAACTCCAAGAAAGTGTTCCATGTGTCCTAAACATCATTAAAATGGTGGCAAAAGGGGTGAAGTGGCCTTTTAACCTAATGGTGATGACAGTTAGCCTACCTAAGCCATACCCAACAGTCACTAAGGAATATTTTTGTTAGATACCATTTTGCCTGGTGTATTTCCTTGATGTGGTACCATGGGAGACATAAGGCAGACTTTGATTAAACATGCTGTAATTGTATAAGTGTCTTGTAATTAATTGTAAACAATTGTTAACAATAATTGAAGAGAGAGGATCAACTGAAACCAAGTAACTCTAACCCTAACCCTAACCTCCAAACCCGTATGGATTGTTTAACAGTATGTTTAACTAATGTCCGGACCCCTGTTTGATGCTCTCAATACATAGCAATCTAACAGGAGTCAATGTTGTTACCCACTCTCCGTCATTTAGCTGAGGACCACCTGGAACACCCCTCAAGGACCACTGGTTATATATACACTCTTTTGAATGATTTAAAACGGATTTTCCAACACTGCGTCGTCCTCATAATGGATCCCCTATTGGCTGTGGTGAAAATAATGGTACATAGCTCTCTGGGAAGGTCAGCCATGGTGGAATAGTGGGTGAAAAGGTTAACTCACTATTCAGCAGTAAAACGCACGCTTTCAGACCCCATCAGTCACGCCTGTAACAGCCAGAATTCACTGGGCTGTTTCCTTGTGTGGCTTTTATGCCATAGGTCATGAAAACACAGTAAGGTAGCCTATAATAAGACCTGAATAGACATTTACATATTACAGACGTAATGGCTCCTGTCTTTGAGATGTACACCTTAGTATAGGGGTGGGCAATTATTTTTCCCAAGGGGCCAAATGAGATATATAAAATATTGTGGAGGGCCAAGACTAAAGGCTGAACTAAAGTCTGCGTAATATTAATTTAATTTCAAGATAAAAGTAAGCGTAGGACCAACCAGTTTGAACCCATCCCTCTATTTATTCAGAATTTAAGCCACAGAGGACCACCATTTGATGACATTTTAGCCCCACAGACCCAAAACTAAAGATTTCTTTTGCTTTTTGTCCACAATACCAGGCTGGATTTTACAAACAAAACAGTCAAACATACAGATCAAAATGATCATTAATCTACTACATTCTCTAGTGTAGACTTGGGCTAATTCAGATGTGAATATTTTACCTCTTGAGAGCGTAAAAATGAAACCAAATGGACCCTTGCGGGTCCATTTGGTTTCATTTTTACGCTCTCAAAGAGTTACAACTGGTTAACCAACTTTCCATATTTAACTGGAACTCACTCAAGGACCACTGGTGGTCCCCGGACCACTGGTTGAAAACCATGGTACCCTTTACCAGGCCGGTCAGAGTCAGCCAAGGGGCCGCATTTGGCCCCCGGGCCGCATAATGCCCAGGTATGCCTTAGTAGATATGTTTTGTGTCCACTATGTATCTGCAACATGGTGCTCAAATACGACTTCATTTCCAATCTAGACAGATGCCAAACTCCTTCAAAACGAGAGTCTTCCCAGGAGTCTTTTACCTCTCCATATTGAACTGGACAGCTCATCATTAATGCATGGTGACCGGGTGTCTCTTAAGTAGGAACATTAAGCTACCTTTTTCTTTTCTCTGAAGTTAATGGCTGCTACTGAGCAAAGGCGTATGTGTCTGTTAAAACGGAAATAAGGGCCAATTTAGGAAACATCTCATAGAGTAGGTTCAAAACGAGAATGACACGCATATCATTAATATTTTCTTTGATCGTGGTTAGCAAGACATGATCACAATACGACTAACCACAGTGACTTATAGTGGTGAAACAGGTACTTTCCATTGTGCATCTGTCTCCCTGTTCGTTTGTTTGTTTGTTTTATTGATGTACCGTATTTTCCGGACTATAAGGCGCACTTAAAAGCCTTTCATTTTCTCAAAAATCCACAGTGCGCCTTATAATCCAGTGCGCCTTATATATGGATTGTTTGACTGCAGATGCTTCTATTCTATGTTAACTGTATTAGTTTCTATTATCTGCGCCTTATAATCCAGTGCGCCTTATATATGAAAACAATTTTAAAAGGTGCGCCTTATAATCAGGTGCGCCTTATAATCCGGTGCGCCTTATAGTGCGGAAAATACGGTATGTGTTGTTGCAGCTTTTCAGCGCTTAGGAGACACTCCCATTGGCTCAGGGCAGCCAATCATGCTTTGGCTCTCAAAGCCAACCTGAGCAAAAATAGGCCAGGCTTCACCTGGTGAAAACACGTCCAGATGTAGATATTTTGTGCATCATCTGTATAGATGTACAATATGTGAAGCCTGGCTCCAGACAGTAATACAGTAAGATTATGGGAAAATATCCATATGTCATACATGCTTGCAGTGGTATATTATAATTAAGTCTTCTTAGAGTTTGGCTCAACTTTTTATTTTATATGCCTTATCAAATTCTAGTTGAGGGTCGAGGTCAACGCCCAAAATTCTGAATTCATTGACTTCCACGTTTTCCCCTTGATATATTTTTAATGTTGCTCATTAGTTTCTCTCCTGCTTATTGAAAAAGCTCATTGCCACTGTCTGAGTTACTTTTAAGCCATTGGGACACACACTTTTCAATCTTTTCTTTCTGCTCTGTCTGTGGATCGTGGGAGGGCTGTGGGCAGTTCAGAAACCAACCCACCAGTGAAGTCAGATAGATGGATAGATCTTTAATTATTGCTTGCACAAAACAACAAAATGCAGTTCAGAGCTTCACCGCTGGCATACATACATATAAATAGAATAAATAGTAACCACAATAACAAACCCAAACCCAGGATCAGAATGCATTTGCACCATTTTACCGTTTTAGTAACGTTTTCAAATAAACATAGTGGCGTAACAGTGCAATAGTTTCCTCCGAGATGCAGGGGAGTAGAAGTAAAACTGGAAACAGGCCGACTCAAGTAACACATACCAGCATCAAACGCACAATACCTGAGCACAGCAGGTGTACCTGGTTACATTCCACCAGTGGAATCAGGGGGAGAGAGAGAGCGTGACAGTGTCCATGATGATTAAGGGAGACGGCACAGGAAAGAGAGAGCGAACCGTCTGCCACCTAGCAGAGAAAGGTGTTATTTCCCTCGTCTGTCAGGCAGCAGATAAGCTTTGGGAACAGGAAGAGTGGGTTCGAAATGGAGGTTGATGAGGTCCTATGGTAGGGTGGATGGGTGCGGGGGTGTAGAGGGTTGGGGGGGGGTGGTGTTCGTAGGTCGGTAAGAGGTAAGATGGGGTGTCGCGATGGGAATCGTGTACGCCTCGTGTCCCTCGTGTTTGAACGTGCACAATGCACGCACGCGTGGATATGTCATGAAAAGCAGGGGTGGAAAGTAACTACCGGTGCGTACATTTACTGTAGTTTGAAGATGGCTGATCTACAAGGTCACAATGCGAGATGATGAGCTTGCAGATCTGCTGTTTTCGATTTCATACAAAAACTTGAGAAAGGGGACAATATGATTCTGCATATCAAGTTTTTGATAGTTTTTTTATACCTTTTGTAATTTTGTTTGTATACTTGTAAACGGAGCATTTCTATGCTGCAGTACTGATACTGGTACTCCAGTACAAAATGTATGACCCCCCCACACACACGCACACACACACACACACACACACACACACACACACACACACACACACACACACACACACACACACACACACACACACAGAGACACACCACCACCACCGTCACCGGTGTGTGACGTGCATACATGAAAAAAGAAGTAAAAGCCGGGGAAACAGCCTGTGAGGATGGAAACGTGAAAGGAAAATGTTCCAAACGCATGCATTCTAAACAGCCACCTGGGGTCTTGGAGATAGCAGCAGGTAGGATGCTGTGAAGGAGCATCTGTCATTTACAGATTCTGCAAGGAGACAACCCATTTAGACCTCAGGAAAAATGGCCTTCTTGAACCTTTTTCATGTCAAGGGCCGCCAGAATCATGCTTGAATCTGACATTATGTTGTTCCAGGAGCCAAGATTTGGAGTTAAAACGTTCGCCCTGAAAGGAAATATATTCAATATGGCCTCTAAATTGCCTCCCCCTGGCCAGCAGGGGTGCCTGACGGAGAGGACAGGAACCGGTTGGAATAATGTGTTCCGTCCAACGCGCTACATAACCAGGGAAACTCCCCCGTCAGGTGAAAGGAAGGTAGATTGGACGCCCCATGCATTGAAGGAAGCATGAGACCAATCTGCTCCCTCGCCAGGTTGGTGGAGGGTGTGTCGAGCCGAGGATCACAGTAGGAATTTGCACTGGGTGAAAAAAAAAGATTAAGATTTTGTTGTTATTGATAGTTACAGGAAAGAAGCATATAGAGACGTAGAAAATCCCCTTCCGGGGATTTTCTACGGAAAGGAAGAGAGGAAGTAAACCAGGCTGCTCCGGCAGCAGCGCTGATCTGTGTGCTCTCGTTCTAATCGGTGGTATTTTCCCTGTGATGCAGTCAAAAATCACAATAAGGATCTAAATGCTTTTCACAAAAGAATCCATTGTCTCGAGAAAACAGTGCAGAAAGTTTTTTGCTTTGAGTGGATCTCTATAGAGAGGAGGAAGGATACGAGACGGAACGATAGCAATCAGCCTAACAACCGGGACACAGTAATGGTAAATTGGGGGGATGGGGTAAAAATCGCCAAAGGCAAACCTGCACTCCTTCGGCGGCAAGAGTGTTAAGAGGTGCCTGCATGGGGAGCAGAGCAGAGCGATTTTGCTGTCTAAAACCCTGATGAGACAAGACCCCGGCAGACCGAAAGGAAAAGAGACGGGGCGAAATAATACAGAGTGACAGAAATGAGTCATTACACGTTCCATCCCTCGGCTGCAAGACTGAGTGTATTTTCATGACCCAGCAGCATGTTGGGGGGAAAAGGAAAAAAAACCTTGGCATCTCTGAATTGGTTTCGACACGGTTACAGTGTTAGCTTCTCGTCCCTAGAGAGGAAATATAAGGCTTCCTCCGTGCTATAGTATTCTGCTCTCTCTGAATGCAAAGGGGAGAGCATTCAGAGACCGGGCGCGCTATTGTTGCGCTGGGGCAGCCTTCTCGACATCTTGGCTGAGAGAGAAAAGCTGTGTTGGTCTGATTATGAGCCTGTCTGAGACGGCGGGGCAAAGCAGAGGGGCGGGAGGCGGCGGCGGTGGTGGTGGTGGGCGCGAGAGGAAAGAGAGAGAGAGAGAGAGGAGCAATGCGATGTGCCAACGCAGCAGAACGCACTGTAGCAGGGTGCGCTAACACAGAGGATAACAGACTCTCTTCCAATCTCTTGTTCCCAAGGGTAGGGAGAAGAAATAATATGCTGACCGAAAAAAAGAAAAAAAAAAACATGAGGCAGGATACATAATACACAAAAAACATTTTCCAACAAATGAAAGCAAGCGAATTGAACGGAAGAGCAATTTTCGTTTCGTTTTGCAACGCACTGAATGCATGTGGGGTCTTTCTGGCTCGCACATCGACAATCTGGATAACTCGTTCTCGGATGTGTGCAACTCCGTGGGGAGGGGTGAGAAAACGTCTCCAAAACTTTCCGATAAAATCATTTTGATTGTTTAAAAGTTTGAAATTGGCACATGGCACACGACTGAGGCTACAGTCGGCCGGAAAGCCAACCTGGCAGGGTGTTGTGGATTCAACAGCCTTTGCCACATGTCTCTCTCCCCCCGTTCTTATCCTACTGTACTGTGAACCAGTGCATTTAATTATTTCGTCACAAGCTCTTGTGGCTAAATAAGTAAGTGATTTGGGTGATTCTGAAAGCCCTCTGGCCCCCCGTGGTAGCAAGATGTGCACATGCACACACTCTAGAACGAGGGGAAGTGCAACAGGCCATCAGCATGTACACCAAGGCCCGCCCCACTCAAACCTGATTTGAGGAAGGCCTCCTCTCATCCTGATTGAACGGAAGGATTTTCTCCCAAACCGAAACTAAGGTTTTTTGACCCCAGGAGCTCACTGGGTACAAGGAGGAACTCCTTATATGGTCACCACACTCTGTAGTAGGGAGGACTAGCCAAAAAAGAAGAAGAAAAAAAACAATATTTGAATAAAGTGAAATCACTTCCTCTACCTTTAATACTTTCAATGTGTTCATTATGTTCAGTCCTCTTTCAGTCTTCGCCTCTAAACTGTAGCATTTTTGTGGCGATTGTTGAGTCATATCAGCCAGACACTCTTGTGTGAGTCAAATAAAAACAAAAGTTGAGTTACAGGAACATGAGGTTTTTGCCCAACACTCACAATATGCAATCAGTGTCTGATTGTCTGTCGCTGTAATGTGCATCGGGTTGCCAAAGCAATCTCAACTGCATTGATATTGCATTTCTTTCCAGCTCGCGATAACAGTGAAACTTGATGCATGTACCGTTTTCTATTCACCGCACCGCTCCCTTTTCTTTTATCTGTTTTTGGACACTCACTATTTGGAACTGAAGTTTGCGAGACTCTATGTAACACAATCGACCGTAACGATGTGGCGGGTTATAATATCCAGGTGCAGACGCGGTGGCGTAATCACGGCGCGGGTGTTGATTAGCCAAGCCCCAAGCGCTCGCGCCTCTTTTCAGTCAGATCGCCCATGCAGGGAATACGCCGTGTTCTGGCAGAGGAGAATGCATTACTGAAGATGTTTTGAGATTAATTACCCCTATCTGCCTTAGCTTTCCCCCCCGCCCTCCCTCCCTCCCTTCGTCTCCATCAAGCTCCTAAATAAAAGAGACAGGGGAGCATATGGGAGAGTAGCCATGCTTACGGACCAAACAAGACAAGCGCAGACATTATTGAGGAACACTTTGATGGAGTACGTTTGACGCATGCGCACACACAGAGACACGACCACAGGGGTGGAAAGTAATTTCTCCCCAAGGTTCACCCTCTCTCCTTCTTTCAACCAGAACTCATCGTAATGGTGTTTTTAGGACCGTGTTTCCAGAACGTTTTCGTGTCAAGGACCCCCACATTGAAGAAGAACACTTCACGGCTCCAACAGTTATTCTCAACCAGTTTAATTTGAAGGACACCCAGTTTTACATGCAATTATTCTACGGACCCCCATTGCATTTCTATCTCTGGGACCCCTAATTTGTATTGTGAAAGCAATGTTAATTTAACTCTGAGAGTGTTGAAATGGAACCAAATTAACCCATTAAGAACCCTTTCATTCCATTTGTATACTGAGAGTAAAAGTTTTTCCTAAATGGCCGTGGTTACTAAAGTAATTCTCAACCCCTAATTGCTCCCGCTTGTGAAGGTGTGTGTATGGGTGAATGTGACAGTTAGTTAAAGCGCCTTGGATATATTTGCAAATTTACCATTTACAAGTACTTAAAGATATATTTTATAACAACTTTTCATCATTATATTGTCTACCCAGTCTTATGTGGACACCAGACAGTTTTTTCCATTACTTGTTTCCGCATTTAGATTTGATATTCACCATCCTCACACCCCCACCATTTACTGTGTAAGTTCTACCGTACATTACACCATTGATACTCTTACTTCAGTAATACAGGCGAGTCTACTTCTTCTCAGAACAGGGCCCAAGGGCACAGGCGGAGTCAAAGGCAGTCGCACGTCACACGCGTGCACCCACCCACAAACGTACGGCCGAACAGACCCACGTTCTCCGAGGGGTTCCCGACTCTGACAGACTTGACAGTTCACCAAAAAGCTGATGGATGGCGTCCGGCTGTGTTGCGTGTCCCCTTCCTTCCTGTTCAGTAGAGCGGCAGAGTCTGACCGAGCAGAAAAACACCGACTGCGGCAGGCTCCTGCCACAACGGCAGCGGAACGCGCCAAATCCGCTCTTGTAGAAAGATGATAAAGCGTTTTTTTTTTTTTCATCCTAGCAACCGACGGTTCACACTGAGCCATCAAATCAACCCCCTCCGGCCAGTAGCTGCAGGCTTCACTCATCAACGCGCAGCGCGCACGACCGTCTGCAGTTTGGTTTGATTGCCTTCTAAAAGCTCTGTAACCTGCACTCTAGGGGTGCGGGGAACACATGTTCAATTATCATAAGCTCCTAAACATGAGGCGAGGAGGGGAACAAAGCTTGTTATAAACTGCTGTGATGAGGGCCTTTTTTTTTCAAGTTTCAAGTACAGCCAATAAGCGGGTGAATTGTAACCTGGTAACTGGAAGGCTCGGCACAAATAATACTCGGCACGGAGTATAGACAGAGTTAGGATGTCTCAAACTCCATTCACTTCATGGGTCCAAGCCTGGATGGCAGATGAGCTGATCTGATTGGATCTCACCAACCTGTTGTCACCCCCCCGGCCCCTCCACTGCTATGAGCTACGTCACATCGTTTGGAACGATGCCCACCCTGAAAGGTCCGTTTTCACGCAAGGTGGATGAAAATGAAAGCCTGGGTGTCGAAGCTAGTCCAATGGCACCTCTATCATCAAGTTGTGTTTCAGCATGTTAATGATTTTTCTTTTAGGACCCTTTTTTCTGTGTGAGAGTCAGAGTGTACATTTGTACACTCTGAGGAAAATGTTTTGAAATGTCCCTCTTTTGTCCTTCTTTCAGGCTGTCCCTCTTTCAGGCTGCAACAGCCCTCCCGGGAGCTCAGTTTTCTGACCCCTCAATGTCACAACATTTAGGCTGGTCTGGGTATTATTTGGGCCAAGCCTTCATGTACTCACCACAGGACACATCTGGGCCGTGGCTGGAAGTTTCCCTGGTTGTGCGCAGCCCCCTGCCCCCCCCTCTCCACCCTCTTTGCTTGGTGTCGACGTGTCCTTGAGTAAGACGCAGAAAGCCCCTTAGCTGCTCCCGACGGAAACGGGCGCCTTGGCTAGTGTTTGCCTCCGCTGTTTGAGGTTTGAAATTGAATGTCACGTACGTTGTGGACAAAAGGCAGCCGCTTAATTAAATGCATTTACCGTTACTTTTCTTGCAGACTCGAAGAAGCAGAAGAAGGAGGGGAAGAAGCGGGATCGCACCCCGATGGACTAGCGGTTTTCGTCGGCCCACGAAGCAGGAGGAATCGGCGAGACGAAGGAGACGCCGAGGTGTACCATTGCCTGTAGTTCCAACATGGCTCCTCTCCGTTCACTGTCCTGTAGGTTGACAGTAGGTGCCTACAGCGTAGCATCGACAGAACCAGCGGGAATACGAGAAAACAACCTGTAGAAGTAATGTGTTGTTGTTTTTTTGTTGTTGTTGTTTTTTACTTTTACTTTCCTAGTTCACGATAAGAAACAACACTTTTGTTGTGTCCATAGGTGTGCGTAATAGTACTCAGTCGTACAGTATGAATAATGTATATGGCAAAACTGTGTTTACTAAAATGATCCTTACCTTTTTATTATTATTATTATTTCTAGGACTGTTTTCATAAAGAACAAATTGGGGTGGGATTAGTATTGTCGTGGCGTTGCAGGCTAAACTGCAATTTGGAGTCTCCGGTGCATGTCTGTTTTTTAATGAGGTTAAAAGTAACAGAAAGCTCCAAACAACTCCCAAGTTAATTAGAGGGAAAAGTTTCACTCGAGACCCGAGAGGCGGCAAGATCATTTTGCGACCCCGGCCTAGGTCGCGACCATTTTTTTTTTAAAGGTTGCGATGGATGCTAACCTGGTCACAAGCGACCTCCACCTTTTCTCAACACTTGTACGTATTTTTCTTTTTTTTTTTTTTTTTTTTTTACAAACGGTCTTCTTTTTTTATCCGTCGCAACTAAACATTACCTTAACTCTGAGGGGGGTCGCAACCCTTCTTGAAATGGTTGCGACCATTTTAGGAATGTCGCAACCGATTTAAAAAAAATGCCGAGGGACCGACCCTTTTCGAATTTGTTCGCGACCGTTTTAATAAGGTCGGGGCGGGTGGGAAAAGTCCACAGACATTCAAAAAGGTCATGACCAGGTTAGCGTTGGTCCTGACAGTCTGGGAAAACAGTCGCAACCTTTTTAAAAAGGAGTTGAGGTCACTAAAATGATTTCGCCCCTCCTCCAAGACCCTTTGGAAACTGTCAAGGTTTTAGCGGGGGTGCATCATCTTTTCCACCAGAACAATGATTGATTTCACAATCAGATGATGAGACTCAACACAGTTCTCTACTCCTTCCAGGAGAATGCGTAGGGTAGCTATATTGTACATGTCTTCAACTGCGTGCAAAAAAAGTGGTGCAACCACTCCCTTAGACAGCTTTTGGGGTCCCTGGGTACCTGTGAGAATAAAATGTCCCTGGGTACTTGTTTTTTTTTTCTTGCGTGTGTACCTCCCTTTGCTGCTTCATTGTACCTCAGTTTATATCCCGTCTGTATAAACATGAATGTCCTGCCATTATTGTAGTCCTCAACTGGAATTAACACTCCCCGTTTCCTACTACCTCCCCATTCCCACCCACAGACCCCAACCCACCCCCACTGCCCCACTCCCCACCCCTTTTCAACAAAATAAAGGTAGAAGAGATGGTCAATACATTGTTTATTTCTTACTTCTTGTGTGTCTATGACCCTACCCCAGTGAACAGTGGTGTTCCTCAAGGAACACCACCAACAGGACAGGACCCTATTCAGGTCAAAAAGGCCCTCAGCTCTGAACTCGGCAAAATCTGCGCCTGTCTCGCTGATAATCCATCCATCAATCAATCAATAGACCAGGGGTTTTCCATTTTCATTTTTGACACCAGGGACCACCATTTATTCAGCATTTGAGCCACGGACCACCATTTGAGAACATTTTAGACCCACAGACCACAAAAGTAAAGATTTCTTTTGCTTTTGTCCAACTTCTAGTTGTGTAGACTTGAGCTAATTCAGATGATGAATATTTTAACTCTTGAGAGTGTAAAAAATGAAACCAAATGGACCCGCAAGGGTCCATTTTGTTTCATTTTTACGTTCTCAAGAGTTACATCTGGTTAACCAACTTAGCTGGGGACCACCTGGAACCCTCTCAGGGACCACTGGTGGTCCCTGACCACCAGTGGTCACCTGTTGAAAACCACTGCACTGCAGGACCACCTGTTGAAAACCACTGCAACAGACCATAATGCAAGTAATCCAACGTTTTCAAACACATCGCATAGATTTTTATTTGTAAGTTCTTTCCAAAAGTATTATTATGGCACAATGCATCCACTCGTGAACTTAGTTTTACAGTGTCATAGCAGGTTGGCCAGTGATCGATCTTTTACTTGTTTGGCTTTCCTCGTCGTTCCCGGAACAAATAGTCAATCATAATGCATCGAAAAAGAAAAACAAAGGAAAAACAAACAATAAAAAGAAAATAAAAGATATCAATAACATTGTCACTCACTGTACATGGGAAGGACGTATCATAGGGGAGATAAGGGGGGCAAAGACGGGAATTCTGAAGGGGAACATTCAGATAGTAGGTATTAAACACACGTATGTACATTTGAACTGTAACTGCATCCAAATTACATATAATTTATGTCCTATAGATATTTATAATATACACAATGCAAACAATAGACCATTAAAATACATTTTCTTTTTTATCTCTCTCTCTATTGCATGAGGAGCCACAATAAGCTACTGAGAATCAATACACATTAGAATGGACCTCTACTTAAGCAACTGAAAGATGAACACCTCCTTATATGTACATTTGACATTTAGTTGCAGCAGGCTATTTGATATTTAATTTCGACTTGCACCTGTTCCTTTTCGCTGTGAAGTCCGATGTGGGTCAAACAGACGCTCTAAACCTCCTCCTCTGCGCGCCGTTTGTTCCACAAAAACCCACTGTTCACCGAGATGTTAAGATTGTAGGAGTTATAAAGATTAGTCAGAGAGAGACAGCTGGGCCTCCAGCTTTCTCTCAACACGAGTGTCTTATCCTTTGTTGTTGTTAGCGGTAGAAACCGTACTAGACGGGGGAAAAAATACCCAATTCTCACCTTCGGGCCACGCACTGTAGCTTCGCCCCCACTGTCCCAACCCCCTTCTTCTCCAGATATCCAGGTTTTGCTTTCTTGCAAAGTTTTTTTTGTTTTGTTTTTACACGTTTCAGTTTGTAAATTCCTCACGACAGTCTTGAGAATGTAAAAGTGAAGAGCTTGTAATCCAGTCAAAAAAGAAAGTACAACAAGGCAGTGCTCCGTTTCTTAAACATGCCCCCACCCCCCCGCCCCCACAGGCATACAGTACAATATATTTATATCTTATGCTTTTCTTATATAATCTCTGCTCCGATCTCCACTTTCACAGTCCATATAGCTTTTGTGTCCTTGTGTCCTTATTATAGCGTCTCGTTTCAAGTGAGCCTTTCTGGTGCCATTATCATCATTAGACATCTTCTGATTTGCAATATTACATTTTTGTTCTTTTTTTTTTGTTTTGTTTTTTACAACAACAAAATAAACGGCTCTATAAAAGGTGATATAAAATGTACAGGATGATGATATCGTAGAACTATTTACACGTGTGTGAAGGTATAGGACCGGATGATTTGGCCCATTGTGTGTACCTTTTATTGTCTCTCTCTCTCTCTCTCTCTCTCTCTCTCACACACACACACACACACACACACACACACACACACACACACACACACACACACTACTGTGCCTATAATAATAATAAGAGTGTCTTTGGAAGCATTCTGCCTTTTGAAAGACTATAGTTAATAGACAGACTATCACACTGTGTGCCTCCTATCTCTGACGTGTGCTTTGTGTTTAGATGTATAAGTGGCCCATCAGATATGCCTTCTCACACACACACACACACACACACACACACACACACACACACACACACACACACACACACACACACACGTTGATACTATTGACAATGGAACGTAAAGGCAGACACTTTGCAGTGTACACTCACACATCTTACAGTAGCAGACAAGCACACGCATGCACACATGCGTGTGCGCGTGCACACACACACACACACACACACAGAACCCAAAGAACCCCACATGCCTCTAACTATTCATGTATTCAAACTGCCTGATCTTTTGAAATGAGAACGTTTTAAGATTCTTCAGTCCGTTCGTGGTAGGAGCTATAAAAACGATACTTTGTACGACAAGGATAAACGATAATCGGCGACGGATATATTTGTGCTTTTCAACATGCGTTTATACACTGAAGCCAGGACGCTTCATTCACTGCACTGCGACCACACTCTTCAGCGCAGGAGGTTTGCACCGCGATTCACGTTCTCTCGTTGTTCTCGATATAAGGCACTTCAAATTGCTTCATATACACAATCTGCCGATACTTTCCAACGACGCGCAGGAAGCCATATGGAGGCACTGTTTAGCATTAAAGGGAGACTTCACGCTTTTTTTTTTTGGCATGGACATCCCAGCATCCATGATGCACTCGATCGCTTACTTCCTGGACTCGGTTGTCTCAGTAAGACGGTCCACAATAAGGAGGAGCAGTGCACCAAAGCATTGTGGGAATTGTAATCCAGGAAGGAATTGAGTCCAGTGTCTGTGACATCACAGACACTGCTAAAATCTAACATAATAAAATGACAAAGACCTCAGTAAAGTTTTCTAAATCTTCTAAATGGCATTAAAAAGGTGGAGTGCCATGATTTTTTTATATTTTCATGTACTGTACATGTGGCAGTACTTCATTAGATTTCTTGGTGTGTTTTTATGTGCAATTATGTATTCGCTGTGTATTTAGGGTTTCTTCCTTGCAGCTGAAACCTTTCCAGTCAAACGTGCCAATGAAAAAAACGAATACAGTGACATTCTATTGCAAAAAGGGTGAAGTGTCCCTTTAAAAGTAGCACAGTCAACCGGTGTATCCTATTGTCGTGAATCACGACCACACGTGCTACCTCAAAACATCCAATATACACTATACATTATTACAGCTGTCATTCACCACTGGCCACTGTCTGGCCGCTGCTGTACAACTGCAAAAATGTAAATGAACTCCCAACTACGACAAGGCAGATTACTCTCTTTACAGCGACAAATTCCTAGATCGGTCATCGCAAATCACAACTTTGCGTGTCCCGTGTTCTCCATGAAAGGAGTTTTAGCCCTTTGACATTAAGCCGTGTGACGAGGAGAGCCCAGATAGCTCTTAGACGGCACATTATGATCTGGTGATTTACACAGAGACGTTTGAATGTTTACGATAACGGAATATGTATGAATGCATGTATCTGAGTCACGTATGGTATGCAGACGCACTGATGCGTAGAATGCAAAGGCACACACACACACACACACAAAACAGAAAACTCTCTGAGTCAGACGTTTAGCTTTATGCATGCTGCGGATCTGTTGCAACTTCAACAACAACTGATTTTATTATTGATGTTTTACTTGCTTAATATAAGTCCTGTAACCGAAAATGGTTTGAAGCCGCCCCCATACCATTTCTCTTGCCCCCCCCCCCCCCCCCAATTGGGACATGTTACATCCGCCCCTGACACACACACACACACACACACACACACACACACACACACACACACACACACACACACACACACACACACACACACGACACACGACACTGAAAATGCAATAAAACCCGCACTAGGCCAGTACACAGAAGTGTTTATACTGTATTAACGTTGTGAGTTTCACAGGGGGGAGACGGTGAAGTTTCCGGAGCGACCCTTGGATGAACCGCCTGGAAAGAGCTGTGGCTTCTCCAAATACACGCATGCGCACACACACACACACACACACACACACACACACACACACACACACACACACGTCCCCCTTTTGCCACCATGACTACAAAGCCAAGCTTTATCAGAGTTGTACAAAGTGGACACCTTGGGGCTATCTGCCTGCCTCCAAATGTGTGTGCATGACAGCCATTCCCTTTGACACTGTCAATGAGCAGTCTGCAGCGCCTCTTCTCTCATAGTTCAGCACCACTCTCTCTCCCTCTCTCTCTCAAACTCCCTCTTTCTATCTCTCTCTCTCTCTCTCTTTCTCTCTCTCTCTCTCTCTGACTCACTCTCTCACTCAGGAAGGGGCGAGATTAGGGTGACCAGATCCAAATTGTTCATTTAAGGGACAGAATGGTGGACTGCAATGATGGCACAATTGGGTTTAACATCTTGATGTCATATACAAAAAGGCATTGCAGTCCGACATGTTTTGAGCTTGTACAGAAAGCCACGTAGGGCACTTGAACCCTGTCTCACAATGTGGGACAGGGTCTCAATTTGTGGGACACCTAAAACGTCTTGGAAATGAGGGACTGTCCCAGTGTCCCACACAAAGGGGGGCATCTGGTCACCTATAGAGATGGGGCTAGTAATTGCGTTTTGGTTATGGTAAGGGTTTCGGTTAGAGTGGTTAGAGCTGTCCTGGCAGGACCCTCTTCCCCCAACCTATAAACTAGTCACGTATCCCATTGCCGTGAAAAGCCACTCAAAACGCTTCCACCCAATGTATACATTTTTACAGTTGTCAGTCACCACTGGCCTCTGCATGGCTGCAAGCTTTGCAAACTGCAAAATGCACTCGCAACTACAGACATGGCAGATTACTCTTTTTACAGCGACAATTCAACATCCAACACCCGACCTATGAACTAGTCTCCTCTCACTCACGGACACACACAGCAGCATAACTCACTCTACATCGCAAACATGTGATTCCTTTATCAGACTTGTGCACTGTGCTCAACTAACACCAAGAAGTGCTGGAGAGGATGAAGTACTGGAGAGGTTTGCCTGGTTTCACTTGCAAGGCAAAGTACCTGCGGTGTGACGCACTGGGCCCAGCAACTCACCATCACCATTCGTCTTACGTCAACCGGCTGTGGAGAAGAAAGGGAAAAAAAAAGGCCGGACCCCCGCCCCGGACCTCCAGTCGTGTTGGGAGACCACTTAATTCCCCAGCGCAACCCGTATCACTCAACGCGACAAGCTCAGCCTCCCCGCGAGATTAATCGGATGTTCCGCAAGCCTCTTACCCACAAACCGAGACGTGTGACAGATGACATGCAGGCATGGCGCCCACTTATCAACGTGACGGATAGCCTCATCCGCCGCCAAACCTCCGGATGGATGCCTAGCTCCACCGCTTCCTGACCACAGCATGGGGTCAGCCCCGCGGCACGGCGGGGTGTGGCGTTCGGACAGCTTGTTCAGCAACACTTTTATGGGCCCTATTTTTGTCAGCGCCTCATCCCTTATCCTTAAAACTTCTTTGCCTTTTTTGGGGGTAGGGTGATTGGGAACTATGCTTGCAACGTTTTTACTTGTAAAACACTTGTGAACTGAAAACAGTGATGTTAAAACAATATAAAGATGCGTTCTGATCCTGATTCTTTCTTTGTACTACTTTGGGACATTTTAAAATGGTTTCACTAGCCGATCTATACACCGCATTCGGCCAACTTATTTTAGACATTTTGGTCAATATCAAATGACTAGCCTCCTCTAAGCCTCACCCTCAACATAACCGCGAGCATGTTCACGAAGAAGCTGTTGTCAAAAAATGCCTGTCAGTAAATTGGTCTGGAATAGCTCAATTGTATGCCCATTTCCTACTCCAGCGAACTGGAGTGGCCAATCAGGACAGAGTATTCAAATATGTTTGCATAAAATATGCGTACAATAGAGCTATTCCAGACCAATCTGCTGACAGGCTTTTGCCAATAGTTATTCTACCTGGCTTTAGTCCAAGGGCGGATCAATTATATATAGATATTTCAGTGCTTATATTTAAAAGTATTTGAAACACTACTGAAAATGGTATGGGTGCGGCTTCATCGCCCGTGGCGCGATATAGGATTGTGTATTCCAATAGTACGTTGTAAATGTACTTGCCCTACTTATCCCCAAAAGTGATGAATTAATACACACAGAGTACCAACAGCGGTGAAATGTATGGGAGCCCTTCAGTAAGAAGGGATACACAAAGTGGGACATGAAAGGGGCGTGAAAGCACAAGCTGAGACCATAGCGTGTCATTGTGGTCGAATCTTTGATCTCAACAAGCGTAATGTAAGGTGTTCCACTTCCATATAATCCCATAATCTGATCAGGCTCGTGTGGAGTTTTCATTACAGGTTCCACATCTCAGATCTCTCTCTTTAACAAGAGTGCCTGGAGGAAGTATTCGGTGTAATATAATCCTCTGTAACCCCCACCACCCTCCATTGGGTACAATTACTGTACGTGAAGTTGTGGAGAGTATGCACATGCATCACTTGTCCAACTGGGACAGTCCCTCTTCATGTGGACCAAGTGGCATCGAACACTGTGGAGCGTTGGGACTTTGGAAGCGCTCGTTGGAAATCACTCAACGTGCCAGCGTACCGACCTGTCACGTAAGGCAGGAGACAGCAGGAGGACGTTGCAAGGTTTTTTTTTTTTTTCAAATTCTGACACCGAAAGAAAAATCGACCTGCACCGAATTTCTGGACAGAAGGTAGCTCGTAAAATGTCTACCAGTGGAATTTTCGGAAACAAAAACTTGTTGTTTCATACCGATCGATCCGACAGAACGCCCAGCAACCCGGGTCTCGTCTTATCTGCGGATCGCCTCACTTGCTCTGTATTGTTCTTTCAAAATCCATTCAGTAAATCATTTAAACGGTGTGAGGAGGGTTGTTTTACCGATGAATGTAACAGCACGGAAAAATCATGAGCGCCTATTCAACCCTAAGGCTGTAAAATGGACCTGGTTTAAGGGTCAGGTCCTCAGGATTTTTATTGTGCAAGGTGTAGTCCTGTAGATGACCTTGGTGAACATTCAGTTAAAATAGCTGACCCGCAAGTTCACAGCATGCCGGGGCACAGATGAGTTGTGAGCTTGTAGATTTGACTGTTTTCAGCAAAGATGTACAGTAGATTGCTGTAAAACCGGAGCGGACCTAGTGCCCTGGCGGTCAGCTAGATTTTAAGATGGTTCAATTTAATGATTTTGTTTTCCGTCTTCTTATACATTATGAATACTACAACAAATGATGTCCATGTGTAATGAAGAATACATGTAACGACACAGAGATAGCCCTTATTTAAATCACAAGGCAGCAGCCCGTGATCAGAAGTATAAACTCCATTCTTGGAGTGCACTCACACACACACACACACACACATACACACACACACATACACACACACACATTCGTGCAGAGTCGCACACTCATACATGAAACCCAGCCACACAAAACAGCACCCCTTCGGGTGTTACACACTCATGCCGTAACATACATCATACTCACAGCATGCTGTTCCATGAAATCGCTCCACTAATCAATAGTACCAAATGGAGTCTTGATCTCCTAACAGCCACACACACACACACACACACACACACACACACACACACACACACACACACACACACACACACAGGCTACAGAAAAAAACAACAACATTGAAATACCACAGCTTATTGGACAGCGAAAGTAAATCTCTAAAACCGTCACCGGGAATTAAACGTCACGTCAACATTTAGGAAATTATAACGATATTCCTACAGGCGAACCTCACAGTATGTGACTGAACAATCTTGTTTTACGTTTCTTTTGTTTTGCCTACATAGTTATATGCATTCATGACTCTCTCCGAGTTTCTATAGGTCCGTCTATTCCACAATACACTCTGTGAAGGCTATCTAGTGGGACGAAATGCATTTCAATTCTGAATCAGATTGGCATCGCCTTGTGTTATTGTGGTTGAAATGGAGATCGACTGTCTCCTCATAACTGTCTAGATAGATAGTAACAGTATAGGCAGGCAGATGGGCATACTTGGGCATTCAGATCAGACACACGCACACACACACACAAAACAACAAACACAAATCCAAACGATACATACTATATACAGTATACTGTCTCTCAACACACACGCACACACATGCACGCACACACACACTGTGAGTATACTGGAATATATACAGTTATCTACAGATATCATCACTGAACGTCAGACTTTGTCTAAGGTCTGAATTCAGTCAGCCCTATTTTCCCAGTGAGTTTATTTATTTTTGTACTGTGCGGATCACGATCTCTGCCTTCGGCTCTTTTTTTTTTTCTTTCTTTTTACGTCATTCCCTTCATGAACTTGAACTTGTGTCATTGGTTCCATCTCACCGGATCTGCCTTTTATTTATACAGCTTTGTTGTGTACATAATTCAACTTCCGACTGTTAGGATGGTGCCAGTATTTGTGCTGTCCTGTCCTGTGCTGCAAAACCGCCAGTAAAAAGTCCTCAACACACACACACACACGCGCGCACATACACACCCCTCAATACAACTGGCGGCAGTTGAATTTGTGCTGTAAAGTGCTACAACAGGCTATTGAGAGAGATCGGAATTGAAGGATAGCCGTTGGACAAGAAATTTTAAAATGTACCGTCTCCGTTTTGAACAAGCACACACAAATATGTCTCGCCCCCCCCCCCCCACACACACACACACACGCACACACATGGGCTGCAGTTGGCACATGCACTTATTTGCACTTATGCACTTATGCTTTCACACCGAACGTGAGGATTAGGATTGTGTATACTGTATGTGTCTGTGCAATGGATTTCACGTTTGAAACCCTTATTTTGAAGCATCAGATGTTTCCGGTGTCTTGACCATTCTGCCGTCTGGGCAAAAATATCTGGGTCACGAGTCCAGGATGTACCACCACTGTCTCATATTTGAAATGGTTTGCCAAAGTAAAAACGGACATTGAGGGGTAGAAACTGAGATAATGCCATTTGAATGCATGGTATAGAATGGATGCGGGAGCGCACATGACCGCACCCATGTTTGTCCCAAATGAAATGCAACAAAATTATGATCAGCAAAGATACGTTCGGATCAAAAGATAGATTCAATGACTCTTAGTGTTCCACAAGTTTGGTGCGGGGGGGCAGCAAGTATAGCAGCAGTTGAATTAAGTGCTGTACTTAAGTACAAGTTTGAGATATCTGTACTTTACTCAAGTATTTCCAATTCCCAGTACTTTTGCCTCTATACCTCCAAAATTTACCAGTTACTGGTGATTTTCATTTACTAGCAGATCTACAAGCTCACAGACACGATGCCTTGTGAGCTTGCAGATCCACTATTTTCAATAGTTTTTTACAGATTTAAAACTTGTATGAAATTTTAAGTACTTTTTAAAGTACAATTTGATGCCGATACTTTTGTACCTTTGCGTCAGTAGCCTACATTCATTTCAATCGTGTACTTTTATAAATAAAACATTTACCGTATATCGTATTGCACTAATGGTGTATTGGGGTTTACTTAAAACTCATTTTGGTGCAGGAGCGCGTACTGAGGTCTTTTTTTTTTTTTTTAAATGGTGAAAACGTTCTGGCGCTATTACTGGCCAAAGTGACAGATGTGTTCCCCCATAAATAGAAAACATTTGCAGAATCGGTTTTCAGATCAAAATGGAAAACAATTGCGGTACTTTTTCCCACCACACCAACACACACGCCTCCGACAATAAGTCCAACCCCCCCTGCCCGTCTGTCTATCTGCCCGACCGAATGTTCTTGTACTGGCAGAGGAGCAGGTGCTTGAAGGTCTTCTTGAAGGTGACGTTGCACAGGGCGTAGCAGGCCGGGTTGATGGTGCTGTTGATGTAGCACAGCCAGTAGCCGATGGTCCACACCGTGTTGGGGATGCAGCTGGAGCAGAAGGTGTTGATGAGCACCATGACGTTGTAGGGCGTCCAGGTGGCCACGAAGGCCACCAGGATGGCCATGATGGTGCGCGTCACCTTCTTCTCGCGCGACGGCGCCGCCTTCTTCTTCTTGTTGGCCGCCGTGGCCGGCGCCTGCTTGGTCATTTTCACGATCTTGCGCGCCACATGGTTCTGCCGCTCCGTTTGGCCGCCGTCGGACGGCACGATCTCCACCGTGGCGTTGGAGGGCGTGTAGCAGTCTCCGCCCTTGGGCGACTTGCTCTTGATCTTGATGCAGGTGAGCTTGGAGCCGCTGCCCGCCTTGCGGCGGCACGACGACGACGACTGCTGCTGCGCCGACTGGCCGCCAGCCCGGACCGTCCCCGGAGGAGGAGGCCCGGCAGGGCACCGCCGCCTCCTCCTCCCTGGCGGCGGCGCTCCCGGACGTGGAGTCGTTGGAGCTCTCCTTCTCGCCGCAGTTGTCCCTGGCGATGTCGTCGCCGTCCGTCGTCTCTCCCTCGCCGCCGGCCGCAGACGGACCCCTGCCGTTCTGCAGCTTCCCGCCGGCGCCGTCGTGCTGGTTGGCCACATCGTCCGTGGTGGTGGTCTGGGTGGGACATGCGCTCTGATCCCCGCCGCCCCCCGGCCCCGGCGCCACGTTGTTATTGTTGGGCCTGTTGTTGGCGCCGTTGTTCCTCCCCTGCCCGCCGCCCGGCGACAGTGCCTTGGCGTTGTTGGGTCCTCCTCCCGCCGTCGTTCCCGGCTTGCGGGCGTCCTTCTTCTGCACGCGGCTCTTGCTGGCCCTGGAGATCTGCACGTAGAGCACGATCATGATGATGACGGGCAGGTAGAAGGCGGCGATGGCCGTGCCGAAGGTCACGGCGGCGTTGGAGAAGAACTGGATGTAGCACTCGCGCTCGGGCACCGTGCGGCCGCCCACGATGAACTGCCAGAACAGGATGGCCGGCGCCCACAGGATGAAGGACATTACCCAGGCGCCGGCGATCATCATCCCCGCCATCTTGGTGGTCCTCCGGACGGGGTAGCTGAGGGGCTTCGTGACGCAGAAGTACCTGTCGAAAACAAAATGCAGTCATGTGAACACTGATCATTCACACTTTTTTAGAATCGTCCAAAAATACAGCCCCTCTGGGATATGATACAAACAGCTACATGTGGGATTTGGGGATATGATGATAAGATGTTCCCCCCAGTCCTGTTTGGAGCTATATCTGCGACATAAAGAAGAATTGGTCCAGACAGGGCACCAATATCTGGTTTAAATTTTTCTAATTGCTGGGATAAAGGCACAAAAAATGTCTCAAGACGGATTTACCGGATTATGAACAGTGGCGAAACTTGGTGGATACCATTGAGCATATGGAGAGGTTGTCATTCAGAATAAGAGTGAGAGTAAGAGTGAACGAGCTATACGAAAAGATACTGGTAAAAAAAAAAAAAGAGAGAGAGAAATTGGACAAACTGAGTAGGGGGGTATTACAATGTATATGAATACTTGGATGAGTTGTGGATAATTGTGTATTTTATTTTTTGGTGGTGAATGTTTGATGTTGATTTTGAGTTTTTTATCTATAGGTGCATATGTGTGCAGGTTTAAAGTTCAAGGTATTTTGGAAGGCGAGACAGATAGAGGGATGAAAAATTGTGATGCAGTGTTTTAGCTAAATACTGCACAGTGGTCTCCAGAAGTTTCATATAAGCCAATAGAGTGGAGGTGAGGTGGATTCAAACCTGTACAAATGCAGATTTAGTACACACTAAAGTTATCTGTATTATCCAAACAAAAAAAACAATAAAAACAAAACGAATAAAAAAGAAGCACCTGTCGAAGCTGATGATGAGGAGGTTCATGACGGACGCGTTGCTCACGACGTAGTCCAGGGCCAGCCACAGGTCGCACACCACCGGCCCCAGCGGCCAGTAGCCGATGACGATGTAGACGGTGTACAGGTTCATGGAGCACAGGCCGATGATCAGGTCGGCACACGCCAGGCTGAACAGGAAGTAGTTGTTGACCGTCTGCAGGTTCCGGTTCACCTTGATGGAGAGCATGACCAGGATGTTCCCGATGACGGTGACCAGGCTGAGGGAACCGGCCACCAGCACGATGAACACCACCTCCACCGTCTTGTAGGGACTGGCGTCCGCCGCCTCCGCGGCCTCCTCCCCCTCCGTGCCGTTGCCCTCATAGGAGGCGTTCCAGGAGGTGAAGTTGAACACATCCATGGCATTGGGCTCTTGGTTTGTTTTTACCCCACCCCGCGCTGCTGCTGCTCCGCTCCCAGCGACTTAGAAGGAACCTGAAAAAAGAGAGGAACAAAAAGGGACAGAGACTCTTGTTAATGAGCTGGCGGAAATTAACCTTGTGAGCCTGAGTGATAGAAGTTGGCAGGAAGAGAGAGACAGAGTGAGAGAGAGAGAGAGAGAGAGAGAGAGAGAGAGAGAGAGAGAGAGACAGAGTGAGAGAGAGAGAGAGAGAGAGAGAGAGAGAGAGAGAGAGACAGAGTGAGAGAGAGAGAGCAGGGTTTTCTCTGGAAACTGTTCTTTGTTTAAAGCAGTGGATGCGCAGTTTTGAAAATAACACAACTCATAAACCAACTAAATGGAAAAAGCAACACTCAGGTCTGCATGGCTCAAAGAACAGAGCCTTCACAGAGCCTTCTTCAGAGCAGACTTTAAAGGTATAGTAAGTGATGTCACTTAATGAATGAATGAATGAATTCATTCATTCATTCATTTATTTATTTTTCAGGAAAAACGAGATCCAACAGCAACCAACAAGTCACAAGCTGGTTGGCCGCGACTAGTTGCAACCTAGTTCCAACCTGGTTGCAACCAGGTTGCACAGCTTTTAGTGTATACAGTATGTATGTGCCTTTGTGCATTTGCTGTTGGCTTGTTGCACTTCCTCCTCACTGTAGAGTGTGTGCCTGTACACATCTTGTCACCAGGTTTACTAGGATTGCTTTTTTAAGGTGCAATCACTGAGTGCTCCTTAAAAAATAAAAAATAAAAAAACTGGCCATGGCATTGTGGTCAATAGCAATCACCATTACACACACGAAATCACTGAGAAGGTAATGGACCACATGCTGGAATTGCCCCCCAGACTCCAGGACCATATGCAGTTGATATTAACTGGTCATACATAGCTGTAGACTATATTACTGGCACACTGTTGGTGTGAGGACTGAGAGCCATCTGGAAGCAGGAGCTGGCGGATTATCACATAACTTGTCTCTGGCCTCTCTCCCACGCTCCCTGTTAGTGTCTCCCCCTCCAGATAGCAATGTGTTTAGACAGATGTTAGGCCTGGAAGTTAGGTGTGATTTGCGACTCAAGTGACTCAAGGTTGTCTAATTGCTTTTTTTTCTCGACTGAAAGTCAACAAACATGGGTCCTGGATATCCTTTCACTGCCAGGCCTGGCTTGCGAGTATCGGGATTGATTTTAAATATTTACCGATGTACTCACTTGACGCCTCACAAGGACAGACTCCCAATTATGTTTTTCTGTTCCCAATAGAAGCCTGTGTGCAGATACTCTCTCTTTTGTATGATTTGTTTTGGCTATTGTGCCTTTAGTAATACATGAACTGCCCTTCCCTGCCGTCCCCTGGGCTGAACTCAAAGAACACGAAGATGAATTGATTCCATTCTTTAATCCATCTTTCCATCCGAACATATCATTTCCCGATCATTATTTTGTTGCATTTCATTTATGAAAAATTGGCGCAAACATTTTGGGGAAAAGAATGTCCCCGCACCCATTCTATCCCATGCATTCAAAGGGCATTGTCTCAGATTCTACCCCTCAATGTCAGTTGTTAATTCAAAATAAGGGTTTCAAACATGAACGCCGTGGCATAGATACATAAACGTAATCCTCATATTCGGCGTGAATATGGTTAATAGTTCGTGAAGATGGACAAGGGGAAGGGGAGAGACCTGCAGCAAAGGTTGTCACAAATGGGACTCGCACACGTGACACGCTGGGCCTATCATATGGCATGTGCCTGAACCACTAGGCCAGATACCCTTTTGATTGTTTAGTTATCATGGTCACATCATGTCAATATCATGTCATTATCGTGTCAATCGATGTCATGTCAATATCATATCATGTCAATGTCACCACTCACTTCACATTGCAGATGGTCCATTTGATTGAGTCAAACGTTATATGGCTGGCTCTTAAAGTTCCATTTAGGCTTATATGGGCCTTAACAGTTAAACAGTCACTAACTGAGTGAATAGTCACTTATCTGCTGAGCCAGAAATCCCCCAATCACTGCATTAGGCATGGAGCTAAGCTGACCTAATCCCCATAAAATGTTTAAGTCCAACAGATTTAAGCTCAACAACACCCACACAATACAAAATGGGGCCTGCTTGTGACTCGACGTCGGATTAGAAAGGACCAGGGGTTGGGGGGATCAGTGAAGATGTTCAGAGGGCAGAAATCTTTTGCTCTTTTGTCCACCTCTGCTTGCCGTAAAGTTATACCACACCTAACAAACCTTTGGCCCAACAGACAAACCAAAATCCATAACAGGCTGAATCACATGCTACATCTTCTATGAGGTGTGTACACCTGCTAAAGCTCATCCTTGTGTTTGTTTTTGAGTCATACGGTACTATACTGCAGCACTGCTGTGGTGAAGAAATGTTGCTTTATAGCTTTGGGTGCCTTTCTTGTGTTTTTTTATTTTTATTTCAAGGGTGTCTTATCGTTGTGGGGGTTTTACGGTTTCCTTTGCAGTCCATCGTGTTCCAAACCAGGGGCGGTTGTAACATTTCCAGCAGGAAAAAATAGTATGGGAGTGGCTTCGGGCGATGAACCTGCACCCATACCATTTTCAGTTACAGGACTTGTATTGGGCAAGTAAGGCATCAATAATAACAACAGTTGTTGTTGAAGTTACAACAGACTGCAGGCAGCATGCATAAAGCTAAAGGTCTGACTCAGAGAGTTTTTAGTTTTCAATGATGAAATTCTGTTGGTTATGGTCAGATGATTGTAGTTAGTTAGTAGCAGTAGTAGTGTTTCAAATACTTTTAAATAAGCATTGAAATATCTTGGGTTATTTTGCATGCCATCATGTTTGGTGGAGCAGTCTGGGTATTTAGGGGGGCATTGCCCACTCATGTCTATGCCTAGATCCGCCCCTGATGGTACCTATATGCAGGAAGTAAGCGTGATGGCCGCCTTCTACAGGGCGTCAGACAGAATAAAGAGGTCTTCCTCACTGCAGCGTTTTGTTGACTTGTAAACACACGTGTCGCTGCATCCAGATGCGCCGCATGCAGCCTCGCGGGGTGCATGCAGTCAACGACACCCGGGGAGAATGCCAATTGCTCTCTGGCATGGCCATCCATCACAAAGGGCTACTTCTAAATCTTACTACTAGCCCTGTCAGTGGAAGAGTAAAAGTGCACGTAGACACATAAATAACACTGTGACTATTTCCTAAAGGCTGTCGTGTTCCTCTTATTTTTAGACGTGGGCTCATTTCACAATCCACCCACAATTTCCCCCACTCTGTGTAGCCTTAACAAAAAAGTGACACAACACGATGACATCAGGATAATAGGGTTATTTTTTTTATCCGATCCATTACTAACTCTTATCCAAAATCCTACCTGCACGTGGGAGTTAAGCATATTGGTACTGGCAATTGTAGGTGATAAATTGACCATACTTTCAGTATAGTGTGTACTATAGGTTAGCAAACACAGAGAGATGTGTTTGGGTGAGTGTGAGTCACCACTGCAGTACACGTAAACGTCATGTTGTCGTTTTCAGTGGTCACCTTGTCATCCAAACATGGTCTATGAATAGGACTTTGACTCATTGATCACCAAGTGCCATCTAGCGATAGTTCAGCATACGCCACAGAGGATCGGACTATTAACTACCAAAGAGTCTTTAGAGGCATTCATATTTAAGATGCACAGCCACCGGGAGTTGCAGTTGAGCCACTAAACACGACTGCTTTGTTCATCCACCTCAATCTGAGCTAAATTACTCATAAATACTCAATAAAAGGGACTCTGTTTTTCCATGCATTGAGGCTGAAGGGAAGCCAATCGAACACAGGGCTGCAGATCGACCTGTCCTATAGCTTTTACATGGGGGTAATTGCCACCGTTATTGCTTCATCATTACATTTTTAAAACAAATCTGGCGACTTGAGAGGTCCTGAATAATCAGTCAAATCGGTATTTGTTCCATCTACAACTTAACCAGCCACGTAGTTGGACAACAGGATGTGGGACTAATGCGAAGTCTCCAGAATAATGGGAGTTGAGTCGAAACTTGCCAAAGTTTTCCCTCAACGCTTATGGCAATGCATTCTGCAAGCCGCTGTTCTCCCGCTCATTTGCTGTGTTTAAGGAGTGTGAGCCAGGTCAGTTGGTGCCGAGGGAGGATGTGAATAAATGAGTTGAGCATTGTTCTATGTTTGGACTAAGGTGTTCCTGAGGCTGGGCTCACTAGAGCTGAAAATTGCTTGACGCCCTTTGGGAGTCCAGCGGAACGACCCCTCAAATTTTCTCCAGAAATTCTGTGCCTTCTCTTTGTCTTTTCTATCAGTTGGCCAACGGCTGAAAGCCTTTTTTTAAGTGCCAAAGAAATGAAGGACTGCGTTTCTGATGACAAAAGAATCCCACATTGCTTTGTGGCCACACTTTGCTGCCTTTAACGCGTGAACTTTGGCATGTACTCTGGCCAAAACATTTAGGCGAAAACAGCAAGTTCAGCACAAGAAGCTTTTTCACCAAAAACTTTTTGGGGCCTTTTTGCCTTCATTGATAGATTAACAGTAAAAAAGATGGACCCCAGCGAAGGCCATTGGGCTAGGGAGTCGAACCCGCGGCCCACAAGAACAGTTTTGTGTCTATATCTTGTGCAATTCTTTAAAGATAATAGAGGCAGCGTTTCAGCCAAAAATCAAAATAGATACTGTATATACTGTAGCTATGTTTTGCCTTTCCCCCCTCTACATTGTTTTTACATTTCAAATAGGTCCAGGGCCCCTAGGCTGCTAATCCAGCTTGACAGATGTGTTGCGCTATGCTCGCATGTTCGACTCCTGGTTATCTTTGCTATGCGTCACTCTCCATCTCTCTCTCCCCCCAATTCCCTTCAGATACAAAGAAGCAGAACAAGTTCAAATAGCTGATCTATAAGCTCACAACACGTCGATGTAGGTCCCCTAGTTGAACTATTTTAAAACGATTATCATGTTTCCGGATCAAGATGGGGTCATTGATGTACGTGGAAAGGAAACCAACTATTACGTACTGGAGCGCTGCAGGAGCTGCAGGAGAGTAAATACATATATTCAGCCTCAATAGAGCCAGGCTTGCTCTTCCTTGACACAGCATGAATATGGAAGGCACTTAAAAACAGAAGCGATCTTGAGAGCGGCACTTAAAGTGACGCATTGCACAGACTCCCCGGCGATCAGGTTCCCCCATTCCCCGTCTCGGAGAGGCTGATCCAAGGTAAAGCCCAGGGCCTTTGGCCCCCTGCCTCAGATGATTAGATGCATTTTTATTGCCGGGTCCGTCTCTCCGCAGGTATTTGCAAAGGGTTAGAACCCTCGTTTACCGTGCTGTTTGTAATGGAGAGGCATGACTGGACTGCACAAGTTACCATCATCATCATCATCACCACCATCGCTGCAGTGCAGCCTGTCCACAGGGGGTACAGATCTTTGAAACGCCATCTCTCAATAGAGTATTACACAGCATGCACTTTATCCAGGCAGAAAATATCACTTGAGTTGCACATCTTCGGCTCAAGGCTGCTCCGGGTCCCTGGTGCCACTAGCTGCATAGATATCTATATATTATTTGGTTTTATAACGCTTGCAAAGACTGCTTGATAGTGCTGCTGCACTGTCTGAAGCAAACCAAAGCAACGATGAACTACAACATGCCCAGAAGTAATTTCGCCATTCACATTCCTATTAGACTTCTCAAAAATGATTTATATGAAGATGATTACGCCGCGGACAAAGCCAACTCGGATCGTAGCAAATCATGACAACAAACAAAATGTTTTGGGCCAATCACAGCGTGTGTAAGAACAAAAACAAAACGAAAAGTGCATTGATCGGGAAAGACAGCGAGATCGATTTGCCGCTGGCTATGGTAAAACTTAAAACATAGTCTCAGACACTGGACCGTTGATACATTCCTCGTCAAACTATTTTTTGATTTTCCGCTGGCAATCTGGAACGCATACATGCAATCAGGACAGTGCACACCGATGAACATTTTAATCAATAGCAATGATTGATGAAAATAATTATGTGCATCGATGTGCACTGTCCTGGTGAAGAAAGCCACAGTCCTCCTAGTCGCAGCACGCCTGTAACTGTGTGACATTTCTGACAAATTACTTTTCTAAAATAGCATTGCCTTATTTATACATACGGCTGATACATCTTCATTTTCCAATAGCCTATCTGGAGGTTAGAGGTTCAGTGAATATGTTCTATACACTTTTAGACCACATGATCTGTGGTCATTATGTGGTCATACCCAACATTTCATGCCAAAGAAAAGCAAAAGATTTTACTTTTGTGTATTTTTATATCAAAGCTCCTTTAAAAATGATTTTTAATGCGCTGCGTGATGACATCACAAGGCCTACAACAATAACAGCCAATAGAAATGAACACCATTTCTGAATCTCCCTCCACAATCACAGGTGCCGTGATTACAGAAATACTCTGTTTTTTTTTTTTTATCCCATTCTGGCATCCAGACAGTGTATTACTCCGTTGAAAACCCAATCATCACGTTTGAATATATAACTGAACACATTATATGGTAGAAATAAACTGCATATAGCAGTAAAGTGGCAGCGCTGAGCGACAATTATAAACTAACAGCCCATATAGAGCCTCGAGTGTAAGAATATATTGGGTCAATTTCCAATGGGTATTACACTCATACAGTATGCTGTGTTATTGTACGTCTGCTGAGTGATACCGGAATATCAGCCAGCATCTCATATTTGTTGGGATAAAACGTGCCACGAGTTCATAAGGATTCCAGGGCGCTATCCGCTGCCACATCTCGGTGACATTATCCCGACGGTGTGTCAAAAGTGTGGAGTGGATATAAATGGCCTCCTGCGGAGGCAGTGTAAATATTTGCATCCGGCTTGATCTCCCCTCATAGAATGCGGTGACAGGCACTTGTCACCGCGAGCTATATGCAACGACGCTCCCGTCCCTTCCCCCGTGAGGACCGGCTGTGGCGAATGGCGTCAGAGGAGGCATGTGGATAAATTGCCCCGCTGACTAGCTGGGTGTGACGGAGCTCAAACCTTCGCCTTGGAAGGTGGCAATCGGTACAAAGGTGTCCGCTAAGGAAGTGAGAGAAGCTAATGGAGAGTTAACCACCAGTAAATTGCATTTTTTTTGCAGCCGGGGCTGGAAAAAACACACACACGCACACACACTCACACACAGAGAGACTGTACTACACAAACAAGCAAATGAAACATTTTACAGGTCCACGTTTCAGAGCTTCTCTCGGTGGTCTGATGTGATGGTGGATGGAGAGAACATGGGGAAAAATTTTCAAATGTTTTTTTTTTATTTGAAATGAGAAAACAATTGAAACATAGTATTGAAAATGGCAAGCCTGTAGATCTGATATTTTCATTCGTTTGTGTCCCGGGCAAAAGTCTAATCTCTCATTTGGGTCTCGAGCTGACAAGTTTGCGGGACCCACTATATATACTGTGTATATGTATATACTGTATGTGTATGTATATTCATTTTATACGCCCGTGTATATTCATTTTATTCGCCCGTGGCGCGAAGCGACACGGGCGAATGAAGTCGCGAATGAAGTCGCACCCATACCATTTTCGGTTACAGGACTTTTATTTACAGACATTTACAGACACGCAGCATGCATAAAGCTAAAGGTCTGACTCAGAGAGTTTTCTGTTTTCAATTTCGAAATGCTGTTGGTTTAGTGTTGCTAAAATTGTAGTTAGTAGCAGCAGTATAGTGTTTCAAATCATTTTAAATATAAGCACTTTCATTTGAAATATCTTGGGTTGTTTTGCATGGCATCGTGTTTGGTTTGGGGGGGGCAGACTGGGTATTTAGGGGGGCATTGCCCCCCATGCCCATGCCTAGATCTGCCCCTGCCCTAGCTGGTATCAGGTTGAAAACCAGTACTTTAAGGTGCCCTCTATTCCCCCCTTGCCAGCGACTCTTTGAGGACACACTCTGAGATCTGCCTATTGATATTCAGGCTACTTTGCCATGGCAGCCTCCATTACCATCTGTGAAAAATGACAGTGTCACATGTGACCTCTGGCGCACACACTGTCACGCAGCTCATCCAGCGGCGCTGATAGACTCTAAGCCGTCTTATTTTAGACAAAAAATAAATAGGCAGTGTTTTTTATGGATTTACTCAAAACGGGAAAGAAAAAAAAAACATGCTGGAAGCATGCTGGCAGTCTTTTCTCCGCTGTGCGAATTGTAATATATAAACCAAGCTAAGCTGTTTTTCGGGGCAGACGTGGGTCAACAAAAGAGATATTTTTTTCTTTCTACTCCTCTAAACACAGCTGACAGCTCAGACGCCACACGGCGAAGTGGAATAATAATATGACACAGTCCACACTGTGTGATGTGGATTCAACGAAAGCCATGGTAATGAAAGAAATGTAAAAAATAATAATAATACAGGTAGATTTTTTATGTTTTTTTTGCCACTGAATGACAGGAATAAATGGAAATTTAGAGCATACATACACATACACACATAGTGCATGCATATAGCATCCTTCGTGAATCTATCTGGTGTCAGTATTTATTTATAGGTTCTCTGTTATTCTATTCTATTCTATATTCTATAGGTTATTCTATAGCTGTCAATATGTATTGGGGGTGTTGCCGGGGTCAGAGACCTAGCTGGCCAAAGCATTTTCAGGGCTTGCCAGCCTGCTGCACATTAATGTATTTTGTAAGAGGGGAATATGAATCCACACATCTCTGTACAGTATGTCTGTGTTGCATTTATATGTGTGCCCCTATATATTGAGATGCGTGGGTGATGGTGATGGGGAGTTTAAGCTGCCGTATTTTGACTACGGCACGACGGCTCTCCTTGGTGGAAGTGTAAAAATGAGTTAAAATATTCATCATATGTATTATCCCAAGTCTACACGAGTAGAGAATACAGAAGATAAATGGTAATTTTGATATACTGTTTGCCTGTTTTGTTTCTGAAATCCAGCTTGGTATTGTGGACAAAAACCAAAATAAATCTTTAGTTTTGGCGTCTGTGGCATCAAACTGTGGTCCGTGGCTCAAATGCTGAATAAATAGTGGGCCCTGGTATGGAAAAGGTTGAAAACTCCTGCTGTAGTGGACAACGTAGCCGTCGTGTGCTTACACTCCCTAATGTTATTGGTACTGCAGTAAGTGTAACTCGAAAATGAAAGCCTGCGTACCAAGGCTATATAGGTACAACAACGGACACTGCAGGCCAGCAGCGTTCTTCTGAAAGTGACTGGCACCTACTACAGTATATCACTCAACATGGTCGCGATATACTGTAGTTTGCAGAGCAGTGAGTGACTCACTCCTCCTTGGATAATCTGGTTCACTTCTGTTTGCTTATATAAATATAATCTACAGTGTCCCTGTAGGAGTCCACCCTGGCAAAGAGACCAGACTGTCCACTCACTGCCAGCCAGGAGGACGTGTCCAGCACCTCTGAAATAGCCCCCCATTATCGACAGGCCAGGCAGACACTGACACATGGTCGACATCTGGCAGGCAGGCGGTCATCTATCTGGCCGTGTGCCATACGTATCTAACTATAGGCTCTGTCAGCTCACAGCAGCCAGTGTCACAGTGTCACCGTGTGGCGCTGGACCCTTTTGGTGTTCTGGACCACTGGAACATTTTCAACAATCTTACCCGCCCCATGCACCCTCCCCACAACAAACATGGTGTGGCGCTGAACCCTTTTGGTGTTCTGGACAAGGGGCTTTCAACTTTTTTCATACCAGGGCCCACTATTTATTCACTATTGGAGCCACGGACCACTACTTGATGACGTTTTAGCCCCACAGATTTGTCGACAATACCAGGCTGGATTTCAGAGAAAGCAAAACAGGCAAACAGATCAAAAGGACCATTAATCCTCTCCATTCTCTAGTTGTGTAGTCTTGGGCTAATTCACATGATGAATATTTTAACTCTTGAGAGCGGCAAGGGTCCATTTGGTTTCATGTTTACGCTCTCAAAGAGTTACATCTGGTTAACCAACTTTCCATGATTTAGCCTGGGGACCACCTGGAATCCTCTCAGGGACCTGGTGGTGGAAGATTTTCAACAATCTTCAAGTACCCGCCCCATGCACCCTCTTCACAACAAATATTGTGTGTGTTTGACTCTCTTTCCTACAACACAGCCGCTTCGACCTCTATCCATCGATTGAATAGACACTTATCAACAGAAATGTTACGATCCAATCGTGCCGGTATAGCAGATATTCAGATACCCGCCGGGCAAGTAGATATTTTGTATTCATTGCATCGGTGGATCACGGATACTACTAGTAGGGCGGGGCGAAGCATAGTTTTACTGAAGTTTTGTTTAGGGTTAGTTACCGCATAAAGCACCGTCTAACCCTAACCCTAGCCTAATCCTAAACCCTAAACATAACCCCAGTAAAACTAGGCTATGCCTACACCTAACCCCAACCCTAAACTTAACCTCAGTAAACTTATGCCTAAACCTAACCTAACCCTAACCATAACTTCAGTAAAACTTCCTTCGCCCCGCCCTACTAGTAGTATCCGTGATCCACCGATGCAATGAATACAAAATATCTACTTGCCCGGCGGGTATCTGAATATCTGCTATACCGGCACGATTGGATCGTAACATTTCTGTTGATAAGTGTCTATTCAATCGATGGATAGAGGTCGAAGCGGGTGTCCTACAACACATACCGTGACATACGTCTTTGCGTTTGTGTGTGCAAGGTTCCTGTCATCTCTTGATTTGCAAGACTTAAAGGTAGGGGAAGTGATTTCACTTTTGTCAGATATCACCCAAAAAATATTTTTTTCTGTTAAAATGCTCTATTATAAGGTGTGGAAACCACATATGGAGTTTCCCCCTCCCCCACGTTAGCAGAGGAGCTAATAAAAGTTCCCCAGGTCACCACAATTCTCCTCCAATCAGGAGAGAGCAGCAGGTTCACATAGTGTAGCTACTTTTGGGGGCCCCTAGTGCACCAGGCTGGTACTACACCATGAATTTCAAATCACTTCCCCTACCTTTAAACAATTGGCCAGGTTATAGAATCAAGCAAACATGAATATAGTTGATCTACAAGCTCACAGTGACACATTGTGAGGTTGTGCATTTGTAATTTAAATGTAAAACACATGAGAATACACTGAAATATTTGGGTTACCTTTGAATAAAGAAGGCACACAATATTTTCAGAGGGATGAGTGTGGACAATCACATGTTAAACTGGGATTCCTTGATGCGAAGAAATGTAGGAAGCACTGGTTTAAATAACATAGGAAGCAAGCCTGAGGTTCTTCAAACAAGCCCCCCTCCCCCCAGAAAGCAAGTCAAATGTTGCTTATAATAAGCAGACATGGCAACACACCTTGAATTGAAGGTAAACACACGCAAGGCGCCTCAGTGCCTTTACAGGGAAACTTGTCAGTGTGTGTGTGCGCGTGTGTGTGTAGATCAAAGAAGAGGAAGGGACCACACACTGCATGCTTCATTGTTTGTTTTTGTTTTCTGCATATTGCAATGTGCAATAAAACAATGAAGCAAGAACAATGAAGAAAGAAACCCTCTGAAGAGCAGGTTTTCTTTAATCTGCCTCCCTCACTTGGATGAGCAGGAGAAGCTACATATCTGTTAGCCAATCTACAAGCTCACGTCTGTTGCATTGTAAACTGTGAGCATGGTTTGGATACAGTGATTCCTGTGTGAGCCAACAACAACATGCACAATAGTAGCAAGCTGACTGAGCAGAATGGAACAGAGCCCTCATTAGTATCATCTGTAACACCTGTGAAGGTACTGCTTGGAAGTAGGAAGAGTTATTCTGTGTACATATTAGATTTTCAACCTTTTTGACTCCAGGGACCACCATTTATTCAGCATTTGAGCCACGGACCACCATTTGATTTGATAGCCCCAAAGACCTAAAACTAATGATTTCTTTTGGTTGTAGACTAGTGCTAATTCAGATGATGAATATTTTAACTCTTGAGAGTGTGAAAATGAAACCAAATGGACCTTTACAGGTCCATTTGGTTTCATTTTTACATTCTCAAGAGTTCCATCTGGTTAACCAACTTTACATCATTTAGTCTGGGGACCACCTGGGGACCACCTGGAACTTTCTCAAGGACCACTGGTGCTCCCCGGACCCCCTGTTGAAAACCCACGTATTAGAGCCTTGGCCAGTGTGTAGGCTAAGTCCAACCATGTCAAGTTCAGCATCTTCTCATTCCTATTGAAGGAGTGGTAATTGTGCTGCCAACATGGTAACATGTTGCTAACATGTTACCAACAAACACGCTGTATGGAGGGACTACTGAAGCTCAGTGGAATTAATCTCAAGAATGTCTTACCTACTCACCACTACAAACACCCTGGCATCACCTACACAGCTGATGAAGTCAACTAGAAGACGGCTCAAGGTAATACTAAACATATTTTTGCTGCTGCTGTTGCTTTGTGTTGTATGCTGCAGTTTGTATGCTAATGTGATTCAAGTTGTTGTATTATTGCGTGTCATTTTGGGACTGAATGGCCCATCACGCTCAGTGAGTGTTTCTGGTTCTGGAGTCTGGAATTGAATGCTGATGTGAATCTAATGTTTGTACTGTATGTTGTTACTGGTGTTGTGACAGGGAACGGTGCAGTGTGTGGCTTTTGAGCACTTCAGTTGTGCTACGTATGTGTTAAGTTTAAGCTAGAGGTTTTGGGCTTTGTCATAACGGCGTTCCAAGTCCAAATGTTTGTATTGAAGTCGATGGATGTTTCTCTACTGTACGCCTGCTGAGTTTGTGGCTGAGGTTGTGACAGGGCTCTATGTAAAATGACAGGACTCTTTCTTCAAAATGTGGGCATTTCGCAGGACTTAGACTTTTTGGCTACTGCTTGGGAAACGTATACTCGCACAGTTAAAGGCATCCTCGCAAAATAAAACATTTGACTACCACCAGAGCGAGTTGGACGCCTTAACGTGTCACAGCATCATAGTAAATCCTTGTCATACATATCCTGAAGAGATTTGACCTTCACTAATTGTAGAACTGAACATTCTGATGTTGATTCCACCATTGTGCCTGTAGAGCCTACTGGCCACACTAATAAGACACATGCTCATTATTTTCCAGGAAATAATACATCCAGTATAGCGAAGAAAAAATACAACACTAAAAGCGTTTCTTAATTTTGTTTGAGTGACCCAAATTGAGCTGTCACAGTCCATTAATTTGGGTTCCATTTTTGTAGAGTTAAATCAACACAGAATTTGACTAGTGTACAACTGTACACACAGCACAGATCTACAGTAAACTGTTCATTTGAGGGACAGAGGTATTACAATTGCAATACTTATGCAATACTTCTTCGAACAAAACAATTCAGGATTTCAATTTGAATATAGCCAAAATTGATCAGCTATTTTTGACACAACACTACATGCAATGTGGCTCATCTGAAGCGTGGCACTTATTTTAACATTTAAAAACACATCTGTAGGAGGGAAAAGAGACAACAGAAAGCCAAATAAGTTACATTTGTCAGTCGCAATGTGGGAGACAGGGGCTCAATTTGTGGAGCACCTGAAAAGTCTCTGAAATGAGCGGCTGTCCTACGCAAATGAGGGCCATCTGGTCACCCTTTATCGGCACTGTGCCAGCCACCGCTGGATATACATCGACTCCAGAGAGAAGGGCTTAATTGAACAAAGCCTAGGAGAGGAGCGCTCGGAGCACGGGGGCCAACGGGGCTCCAGTCTGCAGCGTGCAGCCACGTGAGGCGTGAGGCGACTGCTGAGCAGCAGAAGCGTGCATACGAGAGCGAAAACAACAGGCTGGTGCATGAGCACACGGCACATCCATTTCCATGCTCTATGTGAGAGCAGTAATGAGCCAGAGACTGCCGTGGGAGACTCTATAGCAAGCCAGCTCATTGCCATGCACGGTGCAGCCCCACGTACCTGAGACTAGTGACTAGAGAGGGGGAGGTGGTGGGTAACCCCCGCTGCTCTGAGCCATAATATACTGTATCTAAAAGCGTGGTATTGTTATTCTTGGCAGGGGTGCCATTTACCTGGGAGATGCACTCTCGTGTCTGAGAGTATGACGACAAAATGCTTGCCGACTGCCTTTGTTTTGTTTTGTTTTTTTTTTTACAGAGAAAACCAAGATAAAATCACAGAAATGGCCTGAAAAGTTATAGAGGGATGACTACTACTACTACTACTACTACTAAAAGTCGTGTCATGCTTGATTGCATATTAGATGTACAAGCTCACAACGCGGTGCACGGTGGCACGTTGTGAGCTTGTAGATTTGCTATTTTCAGGATGCAACCAAGTCAAAAATCTGCCGAGTCAAGTAAACCGTTTCAAGGTATAGGCAACTATAGTGTGTACAAACACCGTGTTTGTAAACAGATTCGTTTAAAACAGAATCTAACTACTGCTGGAGACTGCTGTGCTGTGATTGGCTAAAACGCAGCCTCACCCTACGTACCCCCTCCTCACACATTAGAACCGCCTTGTCCTGAGCCCGATCAATGTTTTGTTTTCCACAACAAAGTAGAAGCAACAAAGGGAAAAAGGCAACAATGTAGCTATGTTTTTTGGCTAAAGAAGTTGCCTATATTACATTTTAAAGTGACAAACTAAATCTATATATTGTAAGGCAACGCTGGGCTGCATTACCTAGGCTATTATTCCAGCTATTCAGGGTGAGCTGTCATTTCTCCTGGTGGAACATTCAGTAGTACATGACTGTTTTCCTTGGTGAAGTGAAGCTTAGCAGCGTTTATCATGGAGCTTAATGTTGCGTTCACACTCCACCCGGTGACAAATGCTACAAAAGTGCCAAGGGCTTGTGTCTCTATATGCTGTCATTGACAGTATTATGGGCAATGTAAACAAGGGGAACTTGTTGCATTATTCAAAGCTTAAGGGGGAATTCCACCTTTTCAACATATGTCATTAAAGGGGAACTCCACCCATTTTCAACATTTTTTCTGAGAGCGTACAAATGCAACCAAATGAACCCGAACGGGTTCATTTGGTTCCATTTGTACAATGTACATGCAAATGACAAATCCCAAGTCTTGGGGGAGGAGCAGAGCGGCCGGTCTGAGCAGCAGAATGCGAAGCGCGACGTTAATCCCAGTTCAAATCCCAGTTAGTTAGTGTCGAAGAAGAATTGTCCTTGGGCAAAACGCCCGAACACGTAATTGGTCGGTGCCTTGGCAAATGGCTGCCTGGGCCACCGTATGGTGTACGGATGTCTGTGTCAATGTGTGGATGTAATGAACCAACCGTATGTAAAGCGATTTGGATGAAAGCAGCTCTATAAATGCACTGCTCATACCATTAACCTGCGGTCAGGGAGGAGGACCATATTATATTGGAGTGTGCTTTAATGTGAGTAAACGTGAGCCATGCGTGAATGCCACCCCTTGATGCAGGTCCTTGGTGAGAGATTGCTGTTTATCCAAGGTGTTGGAGGACCACCGAAATGACATTTTGCCCGCTACGGTATACGGGCAGTTCATATTCAGGGCTGTTTTTTTGATCATCAGGCATGTGTGGATCTGGCGGATGTGTGCTGTAGGCTATTGTTGTACACTGCAGCAACGACACTCTAACAGTTTGACAACACCCAGGTCTTTTTTAGATAGTAGTGGGTGGGGAGTGGTTTGCGCTGGTGCTTCTGCAGGGGTGGATGTAACATGTCCCATTTGGGGGGGGGGGGGGGGGGGGGGGGGCAGGATAACATGTTGGAGGGGCAAGAGAAAATGGTATGGGTGCGGTCGCACCCATGCCATTTTCGCATTTTTGGTTACAGGACTTTTATTAGTCATTAAAGCATCAATAATAACATCAGTTGTTGTTGAAGTTGCAACAGACACGCAGCAAGCATAAAGCATAGTAGTAGTGGTAGTGTTTCAACGCATTTTAAATATAAGCACTTTAATTTGAAATATCTTGGGTTGTTTTGCATGGCATCGTGTTTGGTGGGGCAGTCATGGCATTTAGGGGGGGCATTGCTCCCCCCCATGCCCAATGCCTAGATCCGCCCCTGCTTCACGCCAGCATCGGTCCCCTCCCTTCCCCGTATACCTCCCACCCCCGCAACAATCCTCAGAATTCCCCTCCCGCACAACGGCCAGCCTGGCGTGTGAGTGTGAACGTGTGATGTGACAATAAAGTAGTTGGAAGAGTGTGCCGCTGCCCACGACGGATCACGCGGCTCTCTGCTATCCCTAGATGGAGATCTCAGGTGCTCATTAAGATGGCAGAAAGATATGGTTGGGGAAAATGGTGGGGGTGGGAAGGAAGGAGGATAAAGTGTTATGTGTGCGCCTGCTGGATTTGTTCTACCTCGTTTTTTTTGTATTTCCAAGCACCCCCCTCCCCCTCCGGTCCGGCTGTCCTGCCTCCCTCTCCTCCTCCTCCCCAGTGTTGCCAACTTGGCACATTTGTCACTATATTTAGCTCTTTTCCAGACCCCCCTATAGTGCTAAAATTAGTGAAAAACTCCTGGCGGAAAATCTGGTGCTTTTTTGCTGGTGAGTTGGGGCAAAATTAGTTGACAGGCGCCAGAAATAAAACCCTCAAATTTTCCTCCTATGACAGTGGTTTTCAAACAGTGGTCCCCAGGCCAAATGATGGAAAGTTGGTTAAACAGGTGTAACTCTTTGAGTGCGTGAAAATGAAACCAAATGGACCCTTACGGGTCCATTTGGTTTCATTTTTACACTCTCAAGAGTTAAAATATTCATCATAAGGATTAGACCAAGTCTACACAACTAGAGAATGTAGAACATTAATGGTCATTTAATGGCCATATTCCCTTCCAGGCAAGCATCTAGCGCATTCTAGTGCATTTTGGATTTGGGCAGTTGGCAACACTGCTCCTCCCCGTCCTCCTCTGATGCAGACTTTGGTGATTACAAAAGCCGAAACGCGGCGGCTGTCCTTGGTTCTATTTCCAGTACCTGTTCCATTGTCTTGCTTTTGCGTCATGCAAGGTAATTTAACCGGAGCGTTGGTTGGTTGCGTGTTGCGAGTTGTTTTTAGCAACATCTAAGAAAGCAGGCCTAATTGGTGATTTCTCTCTTTTTTTTTCCTTCTTCTTTTTTGACAGGAGGATGACATTTTCCTTTCAAGTTAATTGCCGCTCTATATGCTGCATGGTGCGTTAACACTAGCGGAGCCTCCAGATCCAGACTTTGGTCTTTGAACACACACTATACCTTTTTTATAAATGCAACAGCTGAATCAAAGGCGAAACTGTCACAAACGGCCGTTACGTGACAGCGGAGCATCGTGGGGATTGGTGCTCCGTATGAACCGTTGAGATACAGTATGGAGGTTCCTATATGCTTGTTTAACTGTGGATGGCTGGGGGGTGGGGGTGGGGGGGGCGTCTATTTCACATGTGTAACAAGACGACTTCAGCCGCGGCAAATAATAGGGAGGAACACGATGTGCCGCGCTGGTAGACAAGTACCAAACACCACCTCTCCCTGGTAATCTTGACCTAAAGCCTAGCCGCCACCGCGTGTCTGGAAATAAAACAGACTGACGGATGGCAAATCCACTGGAATTTACAGCTTGATCCAAGTGTCAGATCTGCAGTGGTAGAACAAAAAAATATATATACCTGTATGCTCAAAAAGTAAAAGTATCGATACAGCAATATAGAAAATATTCTGTCACAAGTCCGGAATTCAACATTTGCTTGAGTAAAAGTTCAAAACGTACTGCCTTCAAAGCAAGTCCTAATGGTTCAGAATTTATCCCATTTTTCAAGTTTTCAAATGTATAATAATTGAGAATCCCCTTTGGTGTTTTAAGTTGAAAAAAAAAAAAAAAAGCAGGTGTGGAAATTGTGAACAAGAGTGCAAATTTTTGAATTTTATATTTCAGGGCGAACGTTTTGTAGAATCTATAGTGTCAGGTCAAATGGATTAAACTAGCAGATCTATAGTATAATACATGCACAGTCCGTCAGATGCAGTGCTTGTAGATTGTCTGTTCAAACGACCCAAGATTTACTGATGTATGTCGAGCTTGATGTGACAGCTTGAAATAACAATTAAAATCTCCAAAGTAACTACTGACTAAAGTTGTCAGATAATTGCAGTGGATTGTGACGGGACAATGTTGTGGAGTAGAAGTGAATGTATTTGAAATCGGAGCGGAAATACTTGAGTAAAGTACAAATAAGCTGAACACGGCAGTTCCAAGTAAAGTCACTTTATTTTCCACCGTGGTTGCGTAACAAGGCCAGTAACCAGTGGCCTGTCAAGCCAGGATGTCAGACAGGCAATTCCAACAGAACCCACTTAAGTGGCTTCTCTCGGCCTCATTACCATGCCACTGTCTCATTCCCAATGATTCTGGCCATGAATAGCTTCATATACGTGACGGGATTACATGGAACCTGATCAGTGAGCAGGCACGTAATTATCAGCAGAGTTTTGGAGAGAGATTTAACTTTTAAAGCATTGCAAAGGCTTGACATGTTCACCATTCGAAAATCTTTATTTATATACTGTATATAATGGTAGTTATCTGCCGCCAGTGTTTCTCAATGTGAAACTCATATTTTAAGAAGCCGAGTTTGCGACTGTAAAGGGACATATTATATCACACGATTACTGGCGAGAGCAGCTAGCAAGACGAGGCTAGCGATGCGAATATTAAGTCACGTTTGCCAATGATTGTCTGCAATGGCGTTGAGTATAACTACTGTTTTTAGATGCATTTATTGACTTGGTTTCAAGTCAATGGTGGATTAAGGGTTAACAGCAGTTAAATACTCCTTATAAAACATCATCATGTTTAAAGAAGCATTGAAGGAGCCGACACTGTTGAGTGACAGGGCTGTCGGCCAATCAGCCACTACGGTTGGATTTTCAACTAATCGTAACAACAACGGGGGGAGGGACCCCAGTCCTTGAATTGAAAGGGAAAAATAAGGTACACTATTTTTTAGGGTGGTGATTCATGGCTGGATTCAGGCCATGAAGGCTGGCATTATTATGTCTCAATTTACTGTGTGTGTGTGTGTGTGTGTGTGTGTGTGTGTGTGTGTGTGTGTGTGTGTGTGTGTGTGTGTGTGTGTGTGTGTGTGTGTGTGTGTGTGTGTGTGTGTGTGTGTGTGTGTGTGCGCGTGTGTGCGTGTGCTGCATGTTATCCACTCTCATGACCTTAACAGTACACTTTGTGTTCAAAACTGATCTACTTTTTGAGTTGACCTGCTTCAACACAACTCTTTCCTTATCCGCGTGTCAACCAGGGGGGTTCTTCTTTCCTCTTTCCGTAGAACAACCAGCTAATTAGCTCTCTCAGACTCTCAAATCCCCACTATATTTCACAGGCCATCCATTATACATGTTGTATATTAAACAGCCCCGCTTCACTTTGTGCCCTTCTCTTATTTGCATTGAGAGAGAGAGAGAGAGAGAGAGAGAGAGAGAGAGAGAGAGAGAGAGAGAGAGAGAGCGAGAGAGAGAGAGCGAGAGAGAGCGAGAGAGAGAGAGAGAGAGAGAGAGAGAGAGAGAGAGAGAGAGAGAGAGAGAGAGAGAGAGAGAGAGAGAGAGAGAGAGAAAGAGAGAGAGAGAGAGAGAGAGAGAGAGAGAGAGAGAGAGAGAGAGAGAGAGAGAGAGAGAGAGCGCGTGCTGTGCGGGGGCCCTCGCGGAATAGTCGTCTATATACACCGTAATAGTGACTGCTTAGTCCAATGATGTTTTCAGAGCTTCTTGTAATCACGAATGAAGTGCTGGATAATGATCACAGCGTTTTCGTTTGGAGGCGCACAGAGACTGCCGCATGGGTTAGCTAAACTCCTTTAACTGGAGAGTAGACCAGGGCTATCTTTATTTTTCTTGGTAGTCGGCGTGCCATAGTAGCGTTATATGTGATTATGACGCCACATGAAAATGATGCATTTACATGTGATTTGTCCATATGCACAGCATCATACATCATCATATGATGTTTTACATCATATATGATGTTCAATGAAGTCAGAGTTCAATGAACTCTGACTGTTCAATGAACTCTGAGCGAACTCTGAATATTTAAAAGAAACACTTGTGCCAGTGATCACCCTTGAAGTGCCAATGTTGGCACCTGTGCCTAAGGTTGCCTACCCCTGGAGTCAGACGTGTCAGAATCGCTGTGCAGGATCTTTCCAAAACTGCTTGACATGACCCGACAGTATAGGGGGGGGGGAAGTACTCAATTGTACTAAAGGGACGCTGTGGCATATGGGTTTAATACTTGGACCACCCCCTCTGCTGATCAGCTACACGTGTATGTTTTGATATTTTACACTTCCTTCACTGCTTTGGTGCACTGCTCCCCCTACCGTGGATAGGAGTTAGTTAGCCTCAGTCTCCAGGCTTACCTCATATGTGCTGTGGGGGGGGGATACTCTATTTTTCTGACCAATCAGAGCACTTGATTCATTCGTGGCTGATGTAAACTGATTCCTAACAGGGCCTTTAGCATCAACGTAATTTCCTTAGGCAGTAGTTCCGTCAAAATAACCACAATTTCCGCTGATGGACTCCACAGCATATTTCTCACCCAGCACCAGTACTGAGACAACATGTAGACCAAAAACTAAGTGCCATCCAGCTGTATATGTCTAATTCCTTGCGTCCAGTGTGCATGAGCCATGGAGTAGCCTCGGCTCGATGCTCTAACTAGCCCGGCTTGCATGCATGCATCGATCGCGTATAAATTGGCTTATATTGCGCTGATGTTTGTTTTCCTTTTGTATTTATTTATTTTCCTGGAGAGCTCTAATTGGTCGGCCGTTCCCCTGCATCCAGTCGGTGCATGTCACTGCTATCCTCATGTGTGTCGAACTCATAAATAATAAGACATGTTTTTTTCCCCCTCACTGTATGCTCTTAATTGCTATTGATCTGTGGGGTTTATTTAGAAGAACATCTTCTAAAAAAGGATTTTATTTTCCTTATGTTACGCACGAAAAGGAGGGGAGGAAGAGTGACTCGATATAGGTCAGATTCAACCACGGTAACACGGACACAGAATGCGTCTTTGCGGTTCCATGCTGTTATGTTCCCATTTCTTTGGCCTATTTTTCTCCTTTTTTGCAAGTTGTTTACCTATTGTTCTGCTATACAGTATATTCCTCCATTTTCCTTTCATTTTATACCCCTCCCCTCGAGTCAGGAGTCAAGGTATAGCGGCTGCCATTGCTTGCTATGCTCAACTGAAGCCACGGCCAGATCTAGGCATAGGCAGGGGGGGCAATGCAATGCCCCCCTAAATGGCCTGACTGCCCCACCAACCATGATGGCATGTAAAAAAGGTTGTATTCCTACTGGGTCATAGACATTATTTCTGGTGGACAACCTTTTTATATAGAATGCATACAAAATAGGGGGTTACTCCAGGTGGGTATTTTGCAAAGTCAAAGTCAAAGTCGCATGATTTGTCACTACGTTACCGCAGCGAAATTGGACCTCCGCTTTTAACCCATCACCTGGAGTGGTGAGCTCCAAGGAGCGGTGAGCTGCGGCTTGCCGCACTCGGGAATCATTAGCTGCATGTTGATATATCATGTAAAACTGCAAATCAGCGTCCCATCCCCACTTCAATTACAATGTAATCAGCTCCATTGGATTCCTTGACCACCTTAATCCTTTGGGAGATTTAACCTCCCAGAAGATTTTCTCCTGTCCAGTGTTGCCAACTTGGCGCATTTGTCACTATATTTAGCTTTTTTCAGCCCCTCCTAGCGCCCAAATTAGTGAGACTCCTGGCGGAAAATCTAGTGCTTTTTTTGCTGGTGAGTTGGGGTGAAATTGGTTGACAGGTGCCTGAGATAAAACCCTCGTTTTTCATTTTTCCACCTACGATAGAATCCTCCTTCCTTCCTAGAAAGGGCCATTTGTAACCAAATGGATCCTTATAGATCTGTAACTCTTGAGACGCACAAATAATTTGAGGGCATTCTATAACTGAATGCCCTCAAATTATTCTGAATTAGCTAATTTTCAAGAATCTACACATTTAGAAAATGTAGAAGAATTGCTATTTTGACCACCATTTTGACAGTTATCACTCCTGAGAGACTAAACTCAACATCACCAAATGGGGGTTCATGGCTAAAATGCAGAATAAATAGTGGGCCCTGGTATGAAAATGGTTGAAAACCAGTGCATTTTGGCAGTTGGCAACACTGCTCCTGCACCTCCCAAGTCTGACATGTTGGATCCGGGCCTGATTGAATTTGAAGCCACTGTATCTTGTGAATGTGAAATCAGCACACTTCAGTCCATATAGACCCTCTTAATGCGTAAACACATTCCCTTGTGCATTTATTGACAATACAACTCAATCTCAGTCTCAGGGGAGAAGCGACCTGCCGGACTTTAATGCACAAAACTGCTCTAGTCTCCACTACTGCTGCTAAGACATTCTAATTGGCGTCTTACGTTTGCACACAGGCGTCTCATCAGGACCTGTGCTGAAAGCCACTCAAAGAAAATGTTGACGTTCCCCCAGCTAAAGCAGGGGCGGATGTAACATTTCCCAATTGGGGGGGGGGGGGGGGGGCAGAAGAAAATGGTAAGGGGGCAGCTTCATCGCCGCGTCGCTTCGCGCCACGAGCAATGAAGCAGCCCCCATACCGTTTTCTGTAGTGTTTCAAAGATTTTTAAATATAAGCGCTGAAATATCTACAGTATGTTTTGCATGCCATCATGTTTGGTGGGGCAGACTGGGCATTTACGCCTATGCCTAGATCCGCCCCTGAGCTAAAGCCTTCATTAGCCAACCTGACACTGATGAAGAGGCTATTTTTGTTTGGCAGCGTAAGTTGGCAGGGCAATCGTCTGCAGGAAACGCCGCTGTCAACTCCCTTGGTGTTAATTGGTGAATTCTGACAAAATAAATCTTGCCTCCAGCCAGAACTCTGAATACATTGATACTGTACATCTTTTTACTCTTATTGAAGTGAGAACTGAACACGTATAAGACGGGATTTTAATTCTTTTTCACTGATTTGTCCTGCTCCCTTTTTTAATAGGCTTTTTCGTGTTCTTGCTGTATACATAGTTACAAGTATATGTTCTTCTGATTAGAATTTTGCTTTAAGGCATCCCTTCAGCAAGTCTTCTGTTAAAGGATCCCTGGCTAATAAAGACAAATATGCCTTTTACCATTATACTTGCTCTCTATGACTATATTTCTTTCTTTATTTATTTAGACTTTATTTCATAAATGGAGAATCTTACACTAAATAGGGAATGGTCCTGTCGCAGGTTGATGATGTCACATGTCCACATGGGCCTAGCCCTATGGAATACATGGAATGCAAATGCAAACAAAAAAGCAAAGTGATACTTAAATTTAATAAGAGCATCAACTATTTCAAATGCTTCTCATTCGCATGTGCATTCCATATAGTCCATAGTGCTGGACCACTCAGGGACATGTGACATCATCAACACGTGACAAGAGAAGATTCTGTATTCATGGAAGAAATGAAGTACTGAAAGTGTTTGTATCTTTTACATTTTAGTTATAGAAGGCAGGTATAGTGCTTCAAGGCATATTTGTCTCATCAGCCAGGGAACCTTTTCATACATTAGATACGGTTCAGGTACAGTCAGGTCTCTCCGTAATGAATACTATAACACATTAGTACAAAATTGCACACGATTCAATATTATAGCGAGTGCCATTTCAGGGAAAATCCAAGTACCAAAGACTGACTCATGTAGTTTCTATCGTGCCACTGTGTGGCCGCCCGTTCCGTTCCGTGACAATTTGCATGCATATGACAGCGTCACCAGCAGCCTGAGGTAACCACGGCGCCACGCCGAGCGTGAATTGAGGACATGCATGGTGACACGTCCCTGAGCAAACATTTTGCCACGGTGTCAAAATAATTTGGACTGTCAACGGGTCCCATATTCAACTAAATGCAAATCAGCGCTGCCAGTGTGTCGTTGTCGCTATTGTTTCGGGGGGGATTTCGGTACACCACAGCGGTGCCTCCCTTGGAAAAAACAACTAAATTGCGGCCCCTTGGCTGAAACCAAACACGATTATAATAGAGATAACAGAATAGCGTGACACAATAGGCAGTGACAACTCTTCCAGAGCTCAGATTCGGCTCAGGGGCAGCCCCGGCTGTGACCGGCGCGCGCGCGGCGGCACGTCCCCTGACGGCTCTCAAACCGAGGGGCTCGACCGAGTGACGCTGAGCGACAGAGACGTCCCTTTTTATTCGAGGCTCTAAATTAGGAATGCCCTGCTGGTTCCACATTATTACTGTTGTTTTTTTTTAAAAAAGATAATTGCAAATGACAACCAGTGTTCGGCACACTGTGTTGACGAAGCAACTGCAAGAACTCGGGTGGCGTTTGCATTTGTCTGCTGGTATTACGTACTCTAAAACTGTTGATTGAGCGCGCTGAGAGGCTAAACTGGCGCTAGGCACGGGGGCGGTGAGGCCCCTCTTTGCCAACAGCCAATGAGGTTCCAGACACAAATCGTCGCCAACCATCGGTACACATAATTCCAATTAGGTTATTATATGGGACTGAGACAAAGCAAGGTCATGATAAACGATCACGACACAGAGATACCGTACATACTACTGCACCGTAGGACACGTAATATTACCACATCTATCACACACCTAATCTATGACACGGGGAAAACATCATCGCTAATAAATTCAGATTCCCTGCACCGCCTCATGACTTGGACGATTGAAGCTGACTTGCTTCGCAGATGACTTGCTTACGTCTTTGCTGATGAACTGTACGCCCTGCTGCTGTTTATCTATTCGCCCGTATGTCTTTCACCATCGTTTATCGTCTTTATGTGACTTTTGTATTGGAGCCATCCAGGGGCGGATGTAACATGTCCCATTTGGGGGGGGGGGGGCAAGAGAACATGTTGGAGGGGAAAGAGAAAATGGTACGGGTGTGGCTTCATCGCCCGTGGCGCGAAAAAGTCGCACTCATAGTTGAAGGTGGTTATAAGCAGGCCTGAATGTAACATTTCCCAATTGTGTCAAGCCGCCCACATACCATTTTCAGTTACAGGACTTATACAATATTAGTAGGCTAAGTATCAATGATAACATCAGTTGTTGTTGAAGTTGCAACAGACACACAGCATGCATAAAGCTAAAGGTCTGACTCAGAGAGTTTTCTGTTTTCAATGATGAAATGCTGTTGGTTTAGTGGTGCCACAGCTGTAGTTAGTAGTAGTGTTTCACATCATTTTAAATCTAAAAACTTTAATTAGAAATATCTTAGGTTGTTTTGCATGCCATCATGTTTGGTGGGGCAGACTGGGCATTTAGGGGGGCATTTGCCCCGCATTCCCATGCCTAGATCCGCCCCTGGAGCCATCACGTCCTTTCTCAAGATGACGCGTGTCTAGAAAGGCAGAAGCAGAAGTGTTGCCGCATGGCGAAGAAAGCTTATATTTGCGGTGATTGTTACCTCGTATCCTATTGGTGACATTATGACATTTTTCCTTCAGATCAGTACTATAATGAGTGAGACTGCCCTGCTGGGACAACGGCGGATTTAATCCAATGATTCGGATTAATGCAGATGAATTTATCACACCCCCCATGCCAATTTAATTTACTGCTCTTCCTTTTGCCAACACACATAGAGGAAAGGTCAATGTGCGGAAAATGAACATGACTTCTGATCCCATTCACAGTAATGTGATTCAGATGACTTAATATATAAATAAGTTTGACTTGACGAAAAGGGTAAAAGGAAGGTGTAAAGGAAGGGTAAATGGACCCTTGCGCAGGGCTTGACACTAACACTTGCCCGCTTGCCCAGGGCAAGTAAAAATAATGGTCGGGCAAGTGAAGACTGCTACCTGGTTGCCAGATCGGGCAAGTGTGTGACTTAACACAACACGAGATGTATTTGCCTCTGCCTGTGTCTTTCCCTGCTTTCTAGCTATCTCTCCTATATCTCTCCCAGGTCTATTTGGTTCCAAACTATCATTTTGCTGGTGTCACAGACCCCTGAGTCTGTGACCACTGTGGGAACCACTGATTTACAAGTTGAATTTTCACTGTAGCTGATTGTGACTTTGACTGTGAAAGGAAATATTTAACATCACCCAAGTAGAAAGTAAACCTAAATGCAAAATTTACAATATATTTTGGGGGGCAAGTGACCATGACCTGACGGCAAGTAGAACCTGACTTGCACTTAGCATCCACCCCTGCTTGCGGGTCCATTTGGTTTCATTTTACACTCTCAAGATTTAAAATATTCATCATCTGAATTAGCACCACAATTAGAAAATGTAGAAGATTAATGGTCAGTTTGATTTAGTATGCTGTATGTTTGGCTGTTTTGTTTGCAAAAATAAAGCCAGGAAACGTGGAGACAACCAAAATAAAGCCAGTGATCACACATGGCATTCGTCTTTAATTCCTCAAAATGAGATGAATAAATAAATAAAATGAAATAAATCTCCCTTTTCTTTGCCGTCTGTATCAGCTACAAATAAACTGCATCAGCTCCATATATAATACGGCCGAGGGACAGAGCTTCAAAGGAAACACAAGGATGTAATTGAGTTGAGTTGTGCAGCAGCAGACTTAATTCAAAGGCTGCTGTGTCACGAGGGGTCATGTTTAATTTATTTTGTTTACACTTTAGTGTCCCAGCGTGGAGATGGGAGCACGGAACAGCCAAATCAACAAGACTAAGTACTATCTCTAACTAACTTAAGTACTCAAAGAGGCTTTACGTGTGTGAGGAGGGGGGCCAGGGGAGGGAAATACAACAACTTTTTTTTTTAGGAGAAGTAAGTCAGTAATCATGCAGCGCATTATTGTCAGATCTTCTCCTCCTACGCTGTCTCATCACTGTTGCTTATTAGTCAAAAACGCGGTACCATCTGCAAATTTGATGATGCGCCGTTATGCTGTTTATGGTGCTGTCATATTGGCCGACGCAATTGTGTGTAACAGACTGAGACAGCAGCCCGGAGGCGTGTGCTCTCACTGTTGATACATCGCGCATTATTCTAGACGCTTTATTGTTGAAAAGAACAGGCCTTCAGACACTTTACATGAAGTATAATATGCATTTCTTCATTCTCACTGAATCCCTCACACATAATAATGAGATGCGCTGGTTAATGGATGTGTCTCGTCGTGCCGGAGAGAGCCGAAGGCCGGAGATGATTGTTTCACCTCCTGTCTGTCAACGTTGTCTGTCTGTCTGCGGTGGTGGAGAGTTTACTGATGCTGGACTAGGGGAATGGATGCGTGTGTTGTTGTATCCTAGGACAGCTGTGGGAGGCGAGTCCTAGGATGGCTGTGGGAGCGAGCTCTGTGTGATTGGGTTTTCAACCTTTTTCGTACCAGTGCCCACTATTTATTCAGAATTTGAGCCACGGCCCATGACATTTTAGCCCCACAGACCCCAAAACTAAAGATTTTTTTTCCCCCCCGCAGAGGCCGCTTCCTGTTTGTGCCTGACCCGTGTCTACTACGTATTCTTCAAAATAGTTTTGTGATACTATAGTAACTCTCCGATTTCATCAAGCACATTGTGTGTTCTTTGTTTGAGTGGTTTTGATTTATTGTCTCCTCGTCCCCGCGCGTGATTTCCCTAAGCTCCCCATGCTCCCCCCTCCACACAGAGTGGTGCCAAACCAAGCATGGTCGTCTATCCATGCCACTTCCACATTGGCACCCGTGTCTCTCTGTAAGAGGCGTCATCAATCACCCGGAGGTGTCATCATCTCAAACACAACAGATCGGTTGCGGTTTGCCCTTGGGACCACATGATGGTTTTGGCAGTTTGAGACCGTCCACTGCCTTGAAAGAGTTGTCGCATGGACGGCCAACACGGTCCCACTGTTGATACGTTTGCTTTTTTGCCAGAACATTTTGAGCTAATTTTAGTCATTATAGCTTAGTAACTTTGAGATTTTAGTCATCTGAAATGTTTTACCTATAATCTAGTCTAAGCTAAGATTTTAGTCAACTACAGTTGTTTTCGCAGACTAAAATTCATTTTGCAGCCAAACATAAAATGATTTGTCTTTTTAGTTTTCTACTGGATATGATCTCCAGCAGTCCCTCCCTATAACATTCTAGTCTTTATTTGTTGATGAAATTGTCAGTGTAGGTATTTAGTCCTAGTTTTAGTCATCACTGCTCAGTTATTATCTAGTTTCCATCATCGAAACGAGACGGTGCACCCACCGAGTTTTTGGGCGACAAAACTCAACATGGCCACCACAGATCCTACTGCTTGTGTGGAGACATACCCAGCCAGGGTTCTGGCGGGTACAGCCCATCAGCAGCATGCTGGAAGGACAGATGGCGTCTGTCGCTGTCACCGCCGCCTTCTTCTAAATGGCCTGATTTCCACCTGCGCCGCATGGTTGAGACTCAGAAACTTAGTAGAAAACTGATATTGCACACAGTACATGCAAGAGGATTTCTCTTGCTGTACTTAGAGCCCCATGATTTGGGGAAAAGTAGTGCAATTTCCATCTATGTCAGCTTCTCTCTCTCTCGCTCTCCCACTCTCTCTGTCTCTGTATCTTCCGTGTCCTACTGTGCTCTCGCTTTGATCGCACACACACGCGCGCGCACACACACACACACAGAACTAGACACTCCGTCCATTTGTCTGTCTGACCGACTGCGCGTCGGTCCCTATTCCGCTTGGCTTTTATCAGTCTCCTAATCAGATTAGGACATCATATTTGAGGCCGGGCCTAATCAGTTGTAATAAAGGGTCTCTGAGTGCATTGCTACCCATTAAGAGATTAGCATCATTAAGCTCTAGTCCGCGAAGAGAGGCTTTGTGGATCAGGGAGCGTGTTCGGAATCCGTCTAGGGCCCCAAAGTAATAATACGTGGGCTAAACTTTGGAGAGGGAGAGAGGTCTGAACCGCAGCCGGCGCTCAGGTGAGCTTATCGATCTGTTTACTGCCAACGTGGGTTTTTAGGCCTCGCCGAGGGGGGATACGCAATGAACGTCTCGTGTCTCTTCTTGGGCTCTCGCCAGCGTAAAAAAACGGCGCACACACCCCCCCATCCAGGGGACGTTTTTGCCATTACGCAGAATAGGCAGTTGCCTAGGGCACTATGAGGGAAAGGGGGGGCACCAGAGTGACCACCAGACATGCTTTAAAAGAATTAGGGATGTCCCGATGCCAATTTTTCATTTCCGATCCCGATACCACAATTTTTGTGTTAGCCGATACCGATACCAAATACCGATACCAGAGAAGAATATATATATAATAACATACAAAAGAAAAAATACCTTTTTATATGAAGTCACTAACTGGGAATACTCCTCTCTCAAATGTGCACTTGGGAAACTACTTGGCCATGGTGTGAACCCCTTACCCCTGTGTCTGATCACTGGTTAGGCATATTTGCCAATATGTGACCCGATAAAGACAAATAACCAATAATGATACTTTTCCGATACCTACATTCAGTATCTGCCGATACCGATATGACAAAAAAGGGACAAAAGGATCCGATCCGATACTTTGTTATCGGTATCAGGACATCACTAAAAAGAATCCCAGGCTAATAAGCCTCATACGGATAAATACATGATACTTTCCCCTATAACCAGAATTGAACCAGAATTCTTTAGTTCAGATAAATAGTTCAGAGTTTTATCCCGCCACAGAAGATTTTCCCAAATGGACCCCGTAACGGTCCATTTGGTAAGGGGGGGCTCCAGGGAAAATCTTGCCTGCATGGGGTTCCAAATTGCTTAGAAACTCCACTGCCCCATCTGTTCTGAACTTTTCTTCCAACAGCACTTATTCTGAAGGTAATTACTGGACTGCACTGGCAGGAAATGGTGGGTGGGTTAGTGGAGGGGGCTGTGACAGCAGACAGGTTCAGCCAGGCTGAGGTGAAGTGTGGGGGGGCACCCCGCTGTGGCTGCCTACACACCACGTCATAGTGGGGGGAGTGAGTGCATAGAATGTCCGCGTCATATCTTTATCCTTGCCCACAATGTAAAATGTTTTTCACCATGTAAAATGATGTTTCTCTCTATTTCCCTCACTGTATGTCGTCAAGAAAGCAACCGTCTAAGACAGTCGTTTTCAACCTTTTTCATACAAGGGCCCACTATTTATTCAGAATTTGAGTCCACCATTTTGATGGCAAAACTAAAGATGTGCTTTTGTTCACAATTCCAGGCTGGATTTGGGAAACAAAACGGCCAAACATATAAGATAAAATGATCATTAATCTTCTACATTCTCTAGCTCTGTAAACTTGGGCTAATTCAGATGATGAATATTTAAACTGTTGAGAGTAAAATCTGGTTAACCAACTCTCCATCATTTAGCTGAGGACCACCTGGAATCCTCTCAGGGACCACCAGTTCTCCCCGGACCACCTGTTAAAAATCCCTGGTCTGAGAAGCCTATTTCCTTCTTGTGCTTTTGTGGTGTGTGGCTAACAGTCAGTCAAACCTCCAGGACGCATGAAGGGAACGCTTCATGTGCATATAAAAAGGCCATGTGGCGTCTTGTTCCGCCATTAGTGCACTAAGCAAACATTACAAAGTACATAGACGAGGCTATCGCGTAATTTAGTCTTCAAAAAGCCATACGTTGAAGGTGGCTAGCCACCCTCAAAAAGCATTCGGCTTAGTGCTCGATTGTTTGGCCTGTGCAAATGAAAATCAACCTTTTTTCGCGAAATTGCACCGAAGACTGTACTCTGAAACTTCAATGAAACCGCAATGCGCCGCGGTAATAGCAGGCCATATAGATGATACAGTGCACCGCTGCTAATACTAATCTGGAGTGCTGTGGAGAGGAGACGACCAGTAAAAAACTGGTCAGTGCTTCAGGGAGTCGGAGAAAAGATCAAACCAATAAATACAGCGAGCGAGGGATGAGCGGAGCTATGCATTTTTTTTTTTAAGTATTTTCGGTATCTATCTTGCCTGTGAGCCAGAACTGATATCACTTTGCTGCTGCCGCTGCTGCTGCCAGAATCTCCGAATTCTCTATTCAATATTTCATGATATTAAGTTGTTGGTTTGTTTTTTTTTGTTTTTTTGTTTTTTCAGAGGGGTCGGGGTGGGGGTACCTCAACGATGCCAGTATTGCGCAAAAAAGTAGTGAAAACAGCAGATATTTTTTGCTATTTTTTAGGAAGGGTGGTGGTCATACATGGGTGGGAGGGGGAATAACTACATATATTGGATCCAAACCACATGTATTGGATCGACTGGGGAACACTGGTACTTTTGACTTTCTGGGTAACATAACAAGTCGGTTCCCTCTGACAGCGACAACCTCTGTGGCTCCGGCAATTTATGCATTTATTCTGGCAGTGACAGTACCAGCGAGGTCTTTCCTGTGCAGGTGCCGTGTCGTGCTGTCATGCTTGTGCAGCATGCTGGGATTTTGATAAAGCAGTGGGCTCTGGTGCTGCTGCTGAAACGTATGAGGCACTACTGTGTGTGTGCAGTGCTGCCAACTACCAAAATCCAAAATGCACTAGTGTAGTACTAGTGGGACTTCCAAAATGCACTAGAATGCACTAGATGCTTGACTGGAAGGGAATACATAAACGTACAGAATAAACATGACCATTAATCTTCTACATTCTCTAGTTGTGTAGACCTAAATTTTAACTCTTGAGAGCGTAAAAATTAAACCGTAAAAAAAAGCGTAAAAAATGGTGAAAAAATTTCGCCCCAACTCACCAGCCAAAAAGCACTAGATTTTCCGCCAGGAGCTTTTCATTAATTTTGGTGCTAGGAGGGTCCGGGGAAAAAAAAGCTAAATGTAGTGACAAATGCGCCAAGTTGGCAACACTGTGTGTGTGTGTGTCTGTGGGCGCAGTACGAATGCCAGGGCGCAGCAACACGGCGGCGCCTGACAAGGCATGGGTCCAGCTGGACCCGCCGCCCGCGTGTGTGTGCGTGTCCACGGGGGCTGGAATCAGTATGCCGATACTCTGGGCTACACATAGAGTAATAAAATAACAGAGGCCGGACCGGAGCGATAGCCCCGCCCCCTTGCCGTTCATTTCAATACAAGTTGCTCATTGGCGCTTTGAAGCACCCGGAAGACCGCCGGAAGTGCGCCTATTTCCGCATTTGGGCACCAAAATTTGGTGCCCAAATGCGGAAGTATTTCTCCATGAACGCGCCCGACGCAAGGGATTATGGGAACCATGAACGAGCGCCGTCGCGCACGAGCAAAGGAAAAAAAACATCAAAAAGCATTAAAAACAAGCTTGTGGGTTTGCATTGAGCTTATTATCTGTCATATAATACATATGTTATGTTTTGAGAGGTAGTATATGACGTGAGGACCGCTGGTTTTTTCAGAAAACAACTTAAAAACAAACTGCCCTGTCCGCGTGCACAAAGCAAACGAGCGTGCGTGCTCTCGGGGCGTTCGTGCATGAATTCCACCCGCCTGCAGTACCAAACTTGGCCACCAGCGGGGGAGCTTCAAGCCTGGAGCCGCTGTCTGTCGGTGTGGGGCTACATGGCATTAGACGACTGAGCCGGAGCGCGACGGCTGCGCGCGCTGCTCTCTGCCAATTACTGTAGATTCATAGTCCCAGATTACCAGCGGCAAAAAAATGGGCTACAGGCTGCTGTCATCCTCTTCCTGGAAGGGTTTCAGCAGAAAGAATATTGCAACGTTTTTTTTTTTTTGCACACACACACAAACACGCACAAAATGCACCGTGGATTTCCATCTAATTAGTATTCGGTGTAATCAGTGAGCACGGAAGATGTCATCTTATACTTTTCTCTCTGTTCTTGTGTGCGTGAGCACGAGAAGAACTGCACCGTGCTTTTCTAGGCTTCTGGGCAGTTCGCTTCTCTGCAGCTCTGATGAGACACGCGGTCCTGAAAGGCCCATTAGCGTTGACCCCTTCAGTAATAAAAGCCCTGGTTGTGCGCACGAGGGACCCCTGATGATGCTCCAGACTCCCAGTCACGGGTCGGTGCGCGCAGACTTTGGGCAAAAAGTGCTCTTCAAAGACTTTCTGTCTTTCAGGCTGCCGTTCCGTATATATATATATACACAATGTTCCCTGCTAAAAATGTTGTAATGGGCTAAATGCACACCACAGCCCAGCAGCCATTTTGGAAATAACTCAGGGCCCCCCTTCCATGTTTCATTCGTTATCAGTGATTCTGGTCAGACCGAGTGCTATGCATGTTGTCACACTGGAAACACTGCTATACACTGGAGGGTCTCAAAACGGAAACGGTACATATTTTCACATGGTGTCACGCGGTTTTAAAGCTGCAGTCGATAACACCCAGCTAAAGTGTCCTTGGGTGGGAGTCTTAAAGGGATAGTTCAGATTTTTTGAAATACCGATACTTGCCATTAACCCTTTATAGGCTGCTGATGTGAAGGACGTAATGTTCATTGCGATTTTCGTATTTTTTTATTCATCAAGTTATTTTTATTTATCAAGTTATTCCCATTCAAATAGCGCCAGAACCTCCACATTGGCTCTCATTTATGCTGTCTATTATGGCCTATTTAACTATAGCCACTAGGTGTCAGTAAGTTGCCAATCATGGCAGAGATAGAGGAGAAGACCTTTTACTTCCTGTGCCACCGGGTCACAGTGTTAGACGCAGCTCTCGTCTTCATCATCAAGCCGGTTGGGAGCAAACGCTGCGATCATGTTTTATATCTTTAACAAGTCAAATCAAGCCGTATTGCCGTGGCGATTGTCAGAGATGGACATACAGGCCATGTGTGTGCATCTTCTTTTAGACAAAGCAACCTAAATGCATCCATTGCGTCAGCAGCCTGCATTTTAATTGATTTATTGATTAATTAGCCATCAAGGGGTTGTATTCCTTACTGTCCAGAGTCCCATGGTGAGAGTTCTGCTCTGGTTTTGGTGAAATATGAAGTAGTTCCGATCATTTTTTGAGTGTCACTGGGGGCCATGCAGTAGTAAATGACTCCAAACAACAAATTTTATTTCTAAAAATATTAACATGCTCTCTATCACACTTAACTACTGCAAGTTTTTTGTCACTATGCCCCAAAAGTACAGAGCCCCTAGTGGGAATCAAACCTAGGCCCTTCTAGCTGTGAGGCGACAGCACTGCCACTAGGCCACCGTGTCCCCTATCAAAGATTATTTCACCACAGGGAAATGACGTTTTTGGAGCCTCACTGCCCTTCATCAAGACTGTCTGATGAAGAGCCGTGAGGCTCGAAGCGTCATGTCCCCGTGTGGACCTTTATTTTTGTACGCATTATTTTTTCCCTCCTACACGCATTAAGGCCACTCTGTGGCCCCATAGAACTGGGCTTTGTAATGATCTGGTCACTTAATGTTATGATACTGTCCTTGTCCAAGCAGAGCCTTGGAGTGGCCTGGCAGAGCATGATTAAAGTCACCTATCAGCCCCGTCTTTTGAATAATTCAATGAGCAGACACTTATGTGTAGCAAAGGTCAAAGAGACATGACCAGAGTGTGCAATCTAGTGAACATCCAATTAACTTAAAGCCAACCAGACCCTTGCACCAGTTCAGAACCAGTTTTTAGTCCATGAGTCGCACCAAAATTGCAAGATACCTACATTACATTATTCCTAGGTCAATATGAGAAAACTAATGTACTGCAGTAGTAGGGTTTTCATATTACATTTTTTGCATATTTTCCTCAATAATGCCTAATTTGCATTTAAAAAAAATAAGATTTGTCACAATCAATAATTAATTGTAATAAATCATTGACCTTGTGTGTGTCAACTGAGGAAGTTTCATGGCGATAGCAATTATGGTTTTGCACACTAATGTTTCAATTTTGGAGCTTTGGCTCCTGAACGAAAAAACTGAACCGGTTGAAAAGTGTACAAATGGAACCAAATGGACCCATAATTATAGGTGTCCCAGAGATAGAAATTGCATTAAATTGGGGTCCATAACCTGTTGCATATCTTACTGGGCGTCCGAGACATGAAAATGGTTGAAAATCATATACATCACAGGCTACTGAGTGTCATTTTGGGAGTCCTTTCCTCGTCCTGAAAAACGTTTAGGAAACCGCTGTGCTCGCGGGTATGGAGCTCTGCAAGAAACAACATTTGTTTGGAATGCATGAGACATCGCGCAATATATACAGTACAGTATATGGTGGTGCTGAAAGCAGCAGGGCTGGTCAGCGGTTCCCCATGGCGCTCAATTCTTCATTACCAGAGCAACTGAACAACAAGGGAGTGTGGCGTTTCTAAGCAATTTGGAGCACCAGGCAAGATTTTCCCTGAAAAAATCTCCTGTGACGTCATACCTATGACAGGCACAGTAAAATGGCGCCCCCCAAGGGATACAATTATGAACTATTTTTAAACTAAAGAACATATTATGTGTGTTTTTAAATGTTCAATTCTAGTTATATAGGACAAGTATAATGTATTTATTCATATGAGACTTATTAGCCTGGGATTCTTTTAAAGCATGTCTGGTGGTCGCCCTGGTTCACCCCCCCCCCCCCCCCCCCCCCCCCCCCCCCCACACACACACACACACACACACACAGACACTCATGGTGCCCCAGGCAACTGCCTAGTCTACCTAATGGCAAAAACGCCCCTGCAAGGGAGTGTGGCAATGAAAGCTAAACCCGCCTGTGGCTCTGCCCTGATTGAATGAATGAAGGAATTAAATAATCACCACCATAACAAAGCCATTATAAATTCAGACGACAACAACAACCACTAGCAATCTGGCCAGGTAGGAATGAAGGTGAAACAACAGTCTCAGAGTGGTGTAATAGACTTCACTTCATGTGTTGGCAGTGTTCCAGCTTAAGCATCTTATTATAAGAAAAAAAAAAAACTTCCACGACAAACTCCTGTCGCTCCTATTCAGAGTTGGGATTACTTAATACGATTACCAGGCCCGCAAAATCATCCTGTAATAATTCCACTGCATGGGGAGAGATGATGATGGAGGAAGGTGTGTGTGACAGAGATTAGAGAGCAGGGGCGGATGTAACATTTCCAAATGGGGGGGGGTGGAAATGGTATGGGTGCGGCTTCATCGTACCATTTTCGGTTACAGGACTTTTATTAGGCAAGTAAGCATCCGATTCCATAATAACAGTTGTTGTTGAAGTTGCAACAGACACACAGCATGCATAAGGTCTGACTCAGAGAGTTTTGTGTTTTCAATGATGAAATGCTGTTGGTTTTAATGGTGCCACAATTGTAGTTAGTTAGTAGCAGTACTAGTGTTTGAAATCGTTTTAAATATAGGCACTTTAATTTGAAATATCTTGGGTTGTTTTGCAAGTCATCGTGTTTGGTGGGGGCATTGCCCCCCCCATGCCCATGCCTAGATCCGCCCCTGTTAGAGAAGGTGAAGCTGTGTTGATGCAGTACAATGTGGCCTGCCAGCGCAACACGCAGGTATATGAATAACCTTGAGGGCCGTTTAGTCCAAAAACCAATGTCCTTTTTAAGTCAAGGGTTCTCTGTATTGTTTGCTATTATTTTAGCCTTTCCTAGCCACGTAATGTCTGGTCTGGTGCCGCTAGGATCACAGGAAATGTGTCTTGATACTCCAGGCTTTTATTTGAGTTGAATATGAAGGAAAATAAAAGCCTGGGTCTCAATAAGGCTTATATGTTTATTCAGGACACCGCTTTGGAGTTTTTGTTGCATGCACATGGTATTTGTACATTATCTTATCAGTCCTAAATGGGATAAAATTACAGGTAACCTACTTGCATGGATTCCCAAAGTGGGGTCCAGGGATTCCAGAGAGATGGTTAGGAACCAAATGGACCCTTAGGGATCTAACTCAGACAGTGTACAGATGGAACCAAATGGACCCTGGTCCATTTGTTTCCATGTGTGCACCATCAGAGTTTATTTTACAATACAAATCCGGGATCCGAGAGAAGTGTCATTAAATCGTGGTCCGTAGCCTAATGCGTGTGAAACTGGGGCTCCATGAAATTAATATGTATTTGAGTCCCTGCTAGAGCTGCAAAAATCTTCGCTTATGGTGGTCCTTGGAAAACAGTTTTGTTTTCTCCAAAATCCAGCCTGGAATTTTGGACAAAAACCTTTTACCGGTAACTTTAAAATCTTTAGTTTTGCGGTCTGTGGGGCTAAAATATCATGAAATGGTGGTTCATGGCTCAAATTCTGAATAAATAGTGGGCCCTGGTATGAAAATGGTTAAAAACCACTGCACTACAGTGATTTCGATTATTTCCATTCGTCTGTGCAGAGCCACAGACATTGCCTGCTCATTCCCTCTTTGCTGTGTTTCGGAGTTGATAAACATCATTAATGTTGTCATTATGTTAATGCTCACCATCCCTTGTTTCTCTTGAATCCCATTTCAGCCGTGTTAAGCCCAGGGGCGGATGTAACATGTCCCATTTGGGGGACATGTTGGAGGGGCAAGAGAAAATGGTATGGGGGCGGCTTCATCGCCTGTGTCACTTCGCGCCACGGGCGATGCAGCCGCAACCATACCATTTTCGGTTACAGGACTTTTATTAGTCAAGTATAAGCATCAATAATAACATCAGTTGTTGTTGAAGTTGCAACAGACACGCAGCATGCATAAAGCTAAAGGTCTGACTCAGAGAGTTTTCTGTTTTCAATGATGAAATGCTGTTGGTTTAGTGGTGACACAGCTGTAGTTAGTAGCAGTAGTAGTGTCTCAAATCATTTTAAAAATAAGCACTTTAATTTGAAATATCTTGGGTTGTTTTGCATGGCATCGTGTTTGGTGGGGCAGACTGGGTATTTAGGGGGGCATTGCCCCCCCATGCCTATGACTAGATCCGCGATGCAGGTACAGCACGTTTTGAGTGTTTTGTACTGTCTCTGGACTGGAGTGAGTGAAATGCAGTCCCTCGGCAGACATGACACTTAACTAGACCCCACGCTGCCTCTTAGCCCGCGCGCTTCCTCCCCTCCCTCCCTCCCCTCCCTCCCTCCCCGCTCCATCCTTCCCAAGTGAGATGCCATTAATTTTCTTTGCGTGTCACATAGATGTTGACATTTCATTTACTCCCCCTCCATAGGGAGTCACTTCGTATTTGTCACAGGCGATATAATGCAAGGCCCGCTGGGCCTTTTCTGCCAGACATATGCCTCCAAGGGGAAAATATAGCACAGAATGCCCCCTCGAGAATCAACTTGCGGTGATGATGATTATTAATAATAACCAATTTGAATTATATCACATCTTGTTTCAATCATTGATGAGGCACCTTTACAGCAAGGAATGGCTTGTAGAGACCAGACATTCCTGGAATAAATAAATAACTAAATGCTCTGGTGGCATTCACTGTTTTGAATTTCACGTGCAGACAGGTGTGTGACAGTCACAGGTGTGTGTCTGGCACATAAGCATGTAGACCTAATATAAACCCATTTTAAGGTAATTTAAGGTAACTGTTGGCCAGGGCATGTTTATTTTCAAGGACCTTTTCAAGGAGTTAGTCTATACGGAAATGCCAGTAAATGTGGCTCATTTAATGGCATTTCTACCTCTACCTCGACCCTCTTATATAGTCAAATCAATGTTTTCCATCATATGTGGTTGAGCAAATCAGTATTTTCCTTCAACACAGTAAAATTCCCATTGACAATGAATGGAGAATGTGTCATGCGTGTTGCGGCCAAGCAAATCCACATGCTACTGTATATCGTTGTGATGTACGATGACATGAGAGCACCCCTCACTCTTTCCCCTTCTATTTCTGAATCATTATAAGGGACCCTTTCTTAGTGAGGTGTACATGCACACAGTCTCTCAGCGTTCAATTGATTACAAAGGTATGGAAAATTGAGAAGTATTTTTGCCATTCCCAATCTGTCTTTTCTGTGCCTCCCAAACAGCCTGAACGAACGCTCTATTCAGACAATTGATCACCGGAGCAGTTGCATAGCTGTCGTAATCATCATCCATCGCCGAGCATCGACTGGCTTATATCAATACTATTAACAATTGAGTGACAGCTGTGATTTAGGCGAAACGTCGGAGTGAGGCAGTCATTCTTCTGGACCTGATTCTTCAGGGGAAATGAAACGTAAATGACTTTGATTGCCATCTCATTTTTGTCTGTGTACGATCACGCTTGGGGACTGAGAGAAGCGAGCAGATGTGTGATTGGCATCAGCACTAGAATACTACTTTTTATTTATGCTTCTAATTAAGTATAGATGTTTTTAGACAGTGGCTGTGCTTTGAAGCGGTGACTTAGAAATTGCCTAATTATTCTCAGCAAAGTAGTTTTACATCCATTCCTTTTTTTTCTCTCCCTAAATCTGCTTATGCCGAAGAGATTGTTGTGCTGTAAATGAGTTATTTTTTTGTTCTGAAGACAGCGTATGTATCTTTCTTTAATCCGTCCACCACCATAAGTGATAGCATTGTGGAAAAGTGGCGAAATCATTGTAACCGATCAGTTGAGGTCACGACCTATTTCCATGTAGGGATATGGTTAGGGTTTAGTTGCAACTGATGAGAAAAAACGGGTTGCAAGTGGTCGCGGTGGTTTGGTAAAAACTATAAGCATCGGCCAGGACCTACAGTATGTCGACATTGCAAGATGAACTTGCTGTCTCTCGCCTTGTAGCTTATCATACTGTAGCATGCTGACATCTTTTTTTCACCAGACACAAGCAAGACAATGAAGGTCATATGGACGCCGTTGGCACCACAATGGGGAACAATAGCAGATCTACAATCTATTTCAGGATTTGAATTCCATCCACACTATTAATCAAGGCTCTACCTCCGAAACATCGGCTAAAAGATGAACACAGACCGTCGGCAAACTCAATGACAATGAACGGAAGCTGTAAGCATAATATACTGTACTGTGTGTGTGTGTGTGTGTGTGTGTGTGTGTGTGTGTGTGTGTGTGTGTGTGTGTGTGTGTGTGTGTGTGTGTGTGTGTGTGTGTGTGTGTGTGTGTGTGTGTGTGTGTGTGTGTGTGTGTGTGTGACACACACCCACACAAGGTCTTTTAATATTAAGAATAATAGGTATCTTTATTTTCTATATCACGGATATCCCGCGTGGTGAAATGAGCCTTATCACCCAGGCAGCTACAGCGATCCATCAGAGCCTTCCTGCAGCTTATCAACCTAGATGAGTGGAGGCCAGACAGTGATGTTGGGCATTAATCACACCCAGGCTGACACCTCACATTCAGGACCTAAACGCCCTTTCTGCGCTGCCCTAACTAACCCAAAAGCTTCCCACTATTTGAAATGTCAGCGTACGATTTAGCTCAGGGGTTTTCAACAGGTGGTCCGGGGACCACCAGTGATCCTGAGAGGCTTCCAGGTGGTCCCCTCCCAGGCGAAATGTTGGAAAGTTGGTTATCCAGATGTAACTCTTTGTTACATGTCTTTGTCATGTTTACACTCTCAAGAGTTAAAATATTCATCATCTGAATTTGCCCAAGTCTGGAGAACAACTAGAGAATGTAGAAGATTAATGGTCATTTTGTATGTTTGAAGATTAATGGTCATCTGTATGTTTGTCTGTTTTGTTTCCCAAATCCAGCCTGGAATTGTGGACAAAAGCAAAGTAAATCTTTAGTTTTGGGGTCTGTGGGGATAAAATGTTATCAAATGGTGGTCCGAGCCGGTACAAATTCTGAATAAACAGTGGGCCCTGGTATGAAAAAGGTTGAAAACCCCTGATTTAGCTCATAAGCTCCCTTGAGTTACAGCAACTTCTTTTCCAGGTTGGTCCTCGGGTACAAAGCACAACGCCAGGAAACAATCTAAAAAGAATCCACAACAGCATCGACAAAAATGAGGTCCTTTTTGATCCCAGGGCCCACTATTTATTCAGCGTTTGCGCCGCAGACCACCATATGATGTTGAGTTTAGTCTCTTGGACCCAAAATCAATTATTTTCAAGTGTTTGTCCACAATTTAGGAGAGATAACTGGCTTAAGGTTCAAAATAACAATTCTATATGTTTTGTGTAGATTCTTGAAAGTTAACTAATTCTGATGTTTAAATATAATTTAACTTTTGAGAGTGCACAATTAAATCAAATAGACCCATAAGGGTCCATTTGGCTTCATTTTGTACACTCTCAAGGGTTACAGATCTACAGTATAAGGGGCCATCTGCTTACCAACTGTCCATCATTCCGCTGCATGGGGACCACCTGGAATCCTCGCAAGGACCACTGGTGGACCCCGGACCACTGGTTGTAAACCACTGGTATAGCATGCAGAGATGGTAGAATAGATAGAAAAAATGCATGGACGGCAGGATCCAAGAGCTATTTTGGGAATTAAACTCAGAAACGGGTTGAAAGTGAGCAAATCCGATAACTTGACTGATACCGATGTCAAGTGCTGAAGCCGAGCCACCCACTCAGAATCCATACCCCGCTGAGAGGGACCTTTCATGTGTCTGTTCACTTCCCCTGCTCCCCACTGACCGCCATTCTCTTTGAAAATTTGAGGAAAGTGTCTGAGCACAGCTGACGTGGTGAATCGCCTCTCTTTATCGCCGCAGGGTGTCATGAATTCAACATTAGGAACAGGGCGTTAAGGCCAGGCACTGAGATCTTCCTCCAGCGAGACAAAAGCTTTGTCTTATCTATTAATTTTCACATTAGTACGGATTAGTACTTCCTCATCGTACAACAATAATACCTGATGATCACTCCTGATCACACCTGATGATCACTCCATCTTTAAGTGCCTCTGGTTTGTGGAAGCCATGCCTCTGTCAAGACGTAGTAGTAATATATGAACAGACTTTAGGCTCTATTTCGTTGTTCATCCACGGAATGTAAATTGTGTTCATTTATATATTAAGTGAGATCGGCTGGGTTTGGGGCGTTTGAGGACTTGAATTAGGCTGTTCAGATGGGGATGCGATGGTAAGGAGCCAGCTGTGACAAAAGGCATAATTGCACACCGCGTGTGCGTGCGTGCGCACCCCCTCATCAGAACGCCCCATGGCTGTAAAAAGCGGATGTTTTGGTTCCTCTGTCTGTTGACTTCAGTTCCTCCCTGTATTATTCTGCATGGCAAGATAATCTTTTTAGAACCTTTACGACTGCTGGCTGTGGCACCTGAGATGGCCTCCTCCTCCCTCCCATAGTCCACAAGACTATAGAACAGGGGTGCCCAAAAGTAGATCACACAGGCCATGCAGGTAGATCACATGACAGTCCCCTAAAATGTATAAATCTGTAACTCTTGAGAGTGTTAAAATGAAACCAAATGGACCCTTACGGGTCCATTTTACACTCTCAAGAGTTAAATTATATTTAAACATCTCAATTATGTAATTTCCACACAATTAGAAAATGGAGAATAATTGTTATTTCGACAAACATTTTGCCAGTTCTATTTCCCAAATTGTGGAAAAAACGTGGAAGTTAGTAGCTTTGGGTGCAAGAAGCCTAATTCAACATCACAAACTGTCAACTCAAACCCAAATACTGTTTTCAAATGTCAGTAGTAACATACAGTATACAGGAAAACCTTCCAATTCTCCCCCTCAATTTTTCATTATAAGTGCACTATAACAGCAAGTAACACCATCACCACTATTTCAAAGTCAAACTTTCTTGGGGGGCCTTGAAATGGATTTTTTTTAATGTGTAGATCTTGTTGAGCCGGTCATTTTGAAAGTAGCTTTCAGGTCAATAAAGTGTGGGCACCCCTGCTATAGAACTAGGTGGTATTCCGTATTCTGCGCTTATAAAACACCATTTTGGGGCCACGGTGGCACAGTGGTAAGTGCTGTCGCCTCACTAGCTAGAAGGTCCTGGGTCCCCGTGGCCCCCTGCTGTACATGCCGTAATCCTGGGCTCTAGACTGCCTCCCCCTGGCCTGATGGAGGGGGACAGGAACTGGTTGGAATAACGTATTCCTTCCACACGCTACATCCAACCAGGGAAACTCCCCACTTCATTCGGGTGGAAAGAAGGCAGCTTGAACTCCTCATGCATTGAAGGAAGCATGAGGCCAGTCGGCTACCTTCTCAGGTTGGTGGAGGATGTGTAAGAGCCCAGAATCACGTTAGGAATTAGCACTGGGGTGATAAAAATGGGTTACAGAATCGTGAGGGGAAAAAAACAACAACTTTGACCTCTATACTGAAAATAAACATTGATCCTTAATTTGTACATCATCCAGGCAAGATCATGAGAAAATTGTAATGGTGTCACGGTTTGAGGGGATATGCTCCCCCTCAATGCCGCAATCTTTAAGAATGGTAAGCCAGCCATTAAATTAAAAAAATGTCATTACACGAGCACACATGCACACGCCTGTACACTGCACGCACACACAGACACACACATGTGTGCACACACTGCATACTAGGCTGCGACATTATGCAAATTCTAGTATCCGTGACTGCATTCCATCGCCGATTCAGAAAGGTGGAGGTGAAAGGTGCGTCGCTGCAGCTTATAACTGTGTAAACGTGCAAACAGAATGTGCATCAAGAGGAAATATTTGGCCCTATGCCATTGTGGGTGTAACTATTATTACAATGATGATGATGATGATACAGGTGGTGGATAGTGTGGCCATCACAGAGAGTATAGACGAGTGGTTTTCAACCTTTTTTCATTCCAGGGCTCACTATTAATTCAGCATTTTAGCCACGGAAGACCACCATTTGATGTTGAGTTTAATGTTTCAAAAGCAAGGATTTTCAAGTTTTTGTCTACGATTTAGGAGCGATAACTGGACCCCTTGCGGGTCCATTTGGTTTCATTTTTACACTCAAGAGTTAAAACATTCATCATCTGAGTTAGCCCCAAGTCTACACAACTTAAAGCTTAATGGTCATTTTGGCCTGTATGTTTGCCTGTTTTGTCTCCCAAATCCAGGCTAGAATTGTGGACAAAAGCAAAAGAAATCTTTAGGTTTGGGGGGGGGGGGGGGGGGGGGGGGGGGGGGGGGGGGGGGGGGGGGGGGGGGGGGGGGGGGGGGGGGGGGGGTGGGGCTGTGGGGGCTAAAATGTCCTCAAATGGTGGTCCGTGGCTCAAATGCTGAATAAATGGTGGTCCCTGGTATCAAAAAGGTTGAAAACGCCTGGTGTAGATTCTTAAGTAATTCAGATGTTTAATTATAATTTAAAGGTAGGGTAAGTGATTTGAAATTCATCGTGTAGTACCAGCCTGGTGCGCTAGAGGTGCCCAAGAGTAGCTACACTATGTGAACCTGCTGCTCGATCCTGATTGGAGGAGAATTCACCCACCACCTGGGGAACTTTTATTAGCTCCTCTGCTAACGTGGGGGAGGGAGAAACTCCATATATGGTCTTGACACCTTTATAATAGAGCATTTTAACAGAAAACATTTTTTGGGGGTGATATCTGACAAAAGTGAAATCACTTCCCCTACCTTTAACTCTTGAGAGCGTGAAATGTTTAATTTTACGATCTCAGGATCCCCTCCATCCTCCGCTAATGTCCACATAAAGAGCCGTCCTTCATGACTGCCCTCAGCCCTTCCCTCCCTGCCTCCCTAAAAACAAACAACACAAGCTCCTCGGTGGATAATTCAATAACCCTCTCATTACGGTATGAGTAGGAAGCTATTGAGATTGACACACGGCTAATGTCCTCGCCCTTATGCTTTCTAAGTCCCCTCACCAACACCCAGGAGACACAGCTATGATTTAAGAGCGTTTTACTCAGTGCTGGCAGCTGTGCCCTGTTTTTTATTTTCTTTCGTTCTTGTTGTGTTTTGTTTATTACAAAACGCTGTTTCATGCTGACACTAGTGTTAAAATGACTTAACTTGTTTCGTGGCATGACTGTGACCGCAACAAATGAGGGAAATTTAATTGGGGTACCATTTAACGCATTGGCGAGATAATGAAACGGCAGTCTGTGGCTCGGATGTCGCTTCGGTTGGCTGGATACTGCCCAGGAAATGGACCGCCCGTGTTGTTGTGTCTTCATGGCAAATTGTGATTTGGTTTTAATCCATTACATAATCTTTTTGTAATAGATTTTCGTTTCGTTTTAGTCACCTGTTGAAATGTTTTAGTGTTGGTCTTATTTGTTGTCTAAATACAGTATAACATTTTAGTCAACTACCAGTGGTCCTTGAGAGGGTTCCAGGTGGTCCCCAGCTAAATGATGGAGAGTTGGTTAACCAGATGTAACTCTTTAGAGCGTGAATATGTTTACACTCTCATGAGTTAAAATATTCCTCATCTGAATTACTTGTAGCACCACCACGGGCGATGAAGTCGCATCCCATACCATTTTCGGTTTTAGGACTTTTATTAGACAACTATGCATCAATAATAACATCAGTTGTTGTTGAAGTTCAACAGACACGCAGCATGCATAAAGCTAAAAGTCTGACTCATAGAGTATTCTGTTTTTAATGATGAAATGCTGCTGGTTTAGTGGTGACACAACTGTAGCAGTAGTAGTGTTTCAAATCATTTTAAATAGAAGCACTTTAATATGAAATATCATTGACATTTAAGTTTGTTTGCATGCCAACATGTTTGGTATGGCAGTCAGGGCATTTAGGGGGGGCATTTCCCCCCCATGCCCATGCCTAGATCCACCCCTGCTAATAGCTGACTATTTATTGCTCAGTGGGAAATGTTTCCCAACAAAACCAACACGACCCACAGCCCCGTATCACCGAACACCTCTCCGTAGGTACTGTACGAACGTCTGGTAACAGAATAACAGGGTCCGGCGGTCATCTATCTTTTAACCCCGCCCGCTAATGGTGGCAGCAGCTTGTGTGGAATCATTGTCCACCTCCTCGTATAGCGGGGGAAGAAGAATCCATATAACATGCATAATTCACACCGCCTTTTTCTTTTCCCCTGTCTCCAGGAATAGATTCATCATCACAAAAAAGTGAAGAAATGGGAGGGGAAACGTGAGAATGCTCTAAGTAAAGACAATCTATGCGTCATGCGGCTACTGTATATAAATCTCCGTTGCTCGCCGGCGTGGGGCCGCATTGTTGAGTGAAAATGAGGAACGCTTTGGTTTCAAACAACAAGAAGTATATTTTCTGCAGGACGGATGACTTTCATTTCATCGCTGGCCGACGCGTGTGAAAGTCGAGCGAACGCGACGAACGGCGGAGTGCCGGCATGAGCGCGTTCTCTTTTTTGCGCCCTGTAAAATCCCCATAGGGCCAATCAGAAACCAAACTGTAATCAATGAGCCTGGTTCCAGTAATTACTGTTTACATTAACTCATTATTCTCAGAGCTTTGATTAAGTAATCAGCCCTCATGCGGGATGTGTGTGTGTGTGTGGCCTTAATTGGCAGTTGCCAGGGCTCGCATGCACACGCGTGCGCGCACACGCACACACACGCACACACATGCACGCCCCGCTCCTGTTGTGATGAGTGCTAAAGGACTAGAGGTCACAGAGGATGTGATGAGCACTATATAAGCCTGAGGTGCAGGGGCGGATCTAGGCATGGGTGTGGGGGCAATGCCCCCCTAAATGCCCAGTCTGCCCCACCAAACACGATGGCATGCAAAACAATCCAAGATATTTAAAATTAAAGTGCTTATATTAAAATGATTTGAAACACTACTACTGCTACTAACTAACTACAGCCATGGCACCACTAAACCAACAGCATTTCATCATTCAAAACAGAAAACTCTGAGTCAGACCTTTAGCTTTATGCATGCTCCGTGCTTGTTGCCAATTCAACAACGACTGGTGTTATTATTGATGCTTAATTGCCTAATAAAAGTCCTGTAACTGGAAATGGTATGGGTGTGGCTTCATCGCACCACGGGCAATGAAGCCGCACCCCCCCAAATGGGAAATGTTACATCCGGCCCTGCTGAGGTGGTTATTTTCTGTCTGGCCTTGTGAGTCATTCACTGTCCATCTGAACTGTCCACTGTGTCCAGCGGGTCAACACACTCATAACAAAAGACCAACTGCAGTCCTTTGTCAGGCTGAAGTACTGGCTGACCACTGGCATATGGCAGTTGATTGATTGAATCAGAGACATGAATGGTTCGCATCTTGGCATCTTAGAACCAAACAAGAGGGGAGATGGTCTTAGCATGTTCGGGGTGCATGGTCACACCCTTCTTTATATATATCTCTTACCTCCACTATGTGTGCTTCTGGATTTACAGAACTGAATAACTGCACGTATCTACTGCACGTATGTCTTGATGGAATGAACACGGTGGCAGCTATTGTAAACAAGTGTATACTGCTTAACTGGAGCTGGCCATTCAGTTATATCGGTCTTGAGTTGTGCTTGAATTGTGCTGTTGATCGTTAATTCATACACACACCAGAGCCAAATGAGCTACCAAGTTGAGAGCTGTTCATGAGGTTCCCACACGTGTGTATAGTAGTAGTACAACATAAACATTACAGAGACTTTAGTTTTTACTGTGCAATACTTTAAAACGGTTGCCATGTTGCATACATGCCGAAAATAGCTCATATTTGCCCCGCCTGCGTTGAAAACAATGTATAATGCCAACTCCAGTTGATCCTTATTCAGACTGCATGAACAACATGCATTTATCTCACAGGTTTTCGGAATGTTCGGAATGGCCAAAGGAGAATTTAATTCCTCTTTTTTTTTTTAGGAATGCCCCCCCCCCCCCCCCCCCCACACACACACACCTGTTTTGTGAAAAGTCATGATGAAATATTAAAGAAGAGTACGCCAAGTTGCAATGTATTGCTGTACTAGTATTCAGAAATACATTTTGTGAAATATTTTACATTGGGTAAACTATACCCACGAGTTAATAACCATAACACTGCCTCATTACAGTATCATGTACAGTATATAGCTTAGATGAGCATTCGCTCATTCGCTTCGATCTGGTGCTTCAATGTACTATACCGTATAGCCTACCTAAGCTTTTAGTATCAATCAAAAACACATACTGTACAGTATAGTTCACAATCCAAGGCTGCTTTGTACACAGAGATATACTACGTCTTTACCGACACGCACACACACGAACACACTCATCTAACCCATCTAACAGCATTCAGTCAATACTCAATATCATATACCAAGAATAAACAGTCATCATGTATACGCGTTAAGGTTTGACAGGATTCACTTGTCTCAATTAGATCCACTCTCATTGCGCCACGTAACTCAACACAAAATCACTACATGGCGTTCAGTGCACATTAGACGCACAATAAGTCATTTCCGCGCGTGACAGACCGCCAATCCCACTTCTCTCCAAGAGCTCCATTCATTAAGAGGTTCCATAGGTCTCTCCCCTTTAGAAACAAGAACAAGACAGCTAGCACGCCGTTACGCGTTGGAGTGTACCACCTCCTCCGCACTCCTCACATGAAACACTACTGTACCACATGTGCTGGGTGACGCTTAGTGTATGACATGCAGCGTACCGTACTTCAATCAAAGGAAAGAAAAGCGAGAGGGAAAAAGCCTCCAAGAGAGGTATTTTCGACTATATTTTCACTCGATCCTTTCTAGGCCCGCTTTGTTTTGCCACAGGAGGATGTTATATCATCTGTGTTTTTTACGATACAACTGGAAAGGACTATAAATGTCCCCCTTCGATCAGGAGGTCGGTTCGGTTGACAATATAAAGGCAGTAAAGGCATAAACAACAGGGATAAGGCATTTCTTGCCATACTGTATGGTCATTGAATTATTGTCGTTGAACTAAACATAGGAATAACATATGACAGAGCCAGAAGGACTGTCGTCGTTGGACTGTGCATAGCCTGGCCTAACCTGAAATTATTTTGTGGGGTGGGGGTGGGGTGCCGTCCGAAATTGGACGGCAGATGAGCTGATCTGATTTGATCTCACCACCGTGTCATCCCCGGCCCCTCCCTTACCGCTCCTCCACTGATGTGCTACGTCACATCCTTTGGAGCCACGCCCACCCCGAAAGGTTGACTCCAACTTCTAGGACACCGTGGCTAACAAATTAGACCAGGCTTTCCGTTTTTTTTGCACAACACAGACGAAAATGAAAGCCTGGGTGTTGAGGCTAGATTGTGCATGACCCAGTATAGAACCCATGATTGGTGTACAGACAGGTTCTCTGTCTTCCCAACTTTACACAGACACACATACGAAGGTGTCATCACACATGTGTTAATTTCCAGCTCAGAGTTGAGCCTATAGAAGCCACAGGGGAACGAACTGAACCGGAACAGAGAACACAACATGCCACCACCACCTTCTGGAAGAGCTGGATTACTGTGATGCACATGCAGAGACCATTGCTACCAAACTGTTTGCAAACTGTTCCATCTGGGGACCACCTGGAACCCTCTCAAGGACGACTGGTTGAAAACCACTGGTGTAAATGACTGTAGGCATTGCCCTGCCTATAGTCAGATCATAGTGGAGGACAATCAGTATAGAATAGGAATAGCTTACCACTTGGTGATAGTCAGGGACGGATATAGGCATAGGCAAGAGGGGGCAATGCCCCCCTAAATGCCCAGTCTGCCCCGCCAAACATGATGGCATGCAAAACAACCCAAGATATTTCAGTGCTTATTTAAAAGTATTTGAAACACTACTATAACTAAATGCAGTTGTGTCGCACTAAACCACATTGAAAACAGAAAACTCTCTGACTCAGACCTTTAGCTTTATGCATGCTGCGTCTATTGCAACTTCAACGAGAACTGATGTTATTATTGATGCTTTTAATTGCCCAATAAAAGTCCTGTAACTAAAATGGTATGGGTGCGGCTTCATCTTCAAAATGGTAAGGGGGCAGCTTGATCGCCCGTGTCGCTTCGCGCCACGGGCGATGAAGCTGCCCCTTACCATTTTCTTCTGCCCCCCCCATTGGCAAATGTTACATCCGCCCCTGGTGATAGTCATTCTGAACACTCCGTGAAGGAGCTTCAGCCAAACACAAGGCATCATAATGCAGCACCAAGCAGTTTTGCGGTCATGCTCCTAACAGTCTCCTGGTGTGCACCTCAGGACCTCAGGTAATGATTCAGCCTGCCTAACCTCTGGGCGCTGTGTGAAGTGCAGGCAGCATTCGCGCCGGATAAACAAAGTTGCTGAAATTACATTGTTGCAGCGGATATACAGAAGGCGAAGATTTTTTGCAATTCATATGGTGATGCCACAGTGCGGGGCCAGAACAGTAGGCATCAGATCCGTGAGGAAACTTCATAATTGATTTAAAAAAGGGCTGGGCTGTTGTTTCCAACGGCAATTTGAGAAAGTTGAGAAACAACAACGTAGACTTAAATTTGCACAGAATTAGTATTGGCCATGCAGGGTCCCTCTGCCCTTCTCTAAATTAATGTAAATTGTGTTTTGTTTTCATGGACATATGCATATATATACGGGATTAAAAGACTCCAGTAATTGCCAGATCACTGGCTCTGCAATCTGAATAGGGCATAAATAGCACAAAATGTGTGTGACTGATTGTGTGCATTTCAACCCTTTCATTTGTTAGTGAAAGTGCAAGGTAATATTTTTCAGGCAAAGCGGCTCTGTGTTTATAGATGGATAGATTTCTTTATTTCTGTGACATGCATCCAAAAAGGTGCAGCTTAAAAGAAAACTTCTTGCCTAACACAACACAATTAAAGTCTTTCATAATCATCTAACCAAAAATTTTGAATTTAAATCCTGTCAAATGGCCAGGTGAATGATATAGCACAATTAACTCGTGCACACTGACTCAACCCACTGAGCAATTTTCATTGAAAGAAATTGGTAGAGCAATCATGGTTTTACGGAGATATACTGTATACCGGTAGCTGTGTGTCTCCCTGTAACCAGAGCCATAGAGTATAGCTTGAGGGATCTACAAGCTTTGGGGTCTTGTAGATCAACTGTTTTGATACATCTTTTTTTCCCAGATCATGTGCAGGAAAACATCATCAACATCATTCAACAGCGCTTTTCAGTACAGAACACATCATTCGCGGTCACGAAGATCACTGTGACTGCGCATCCGAACGACACGTTTCTCCGTCGATTAAATTTCCCGAAGAAGGCCAACGTGGCCGCGCAAATTCCGTCACCTCCAGAGGATGATCTGTTCCTTTGTGCTGTGGTGGAACCCTCATGCTCCCCGCCTCGCGCCTCACACTGCAACGGCTCTCCCCTTTCTTTTTTCAACAAGCCGCTGTGAATGAGGTCACGGCGCCGCGGCGACCTTAGGGCATTATTACCCAGTAATCATGTGTTCCTCTCCGCACGGCTACATTTGTTATTTCCCCCTGACAGCCTAATGTTAGAAGAAAGCAATTTTACTTGATGGATGATCATAAGGTGAGGAGAGGCTATATCAGCCCTGCACTCGCTATACTGGCAGGCTGGCTGCCGCCGCTGCTGCTGCTGCTGCTGCTGCTGCTACTGCCAGTGAATTATGCACACGGCACAAATCCCACAAGATGGCCCAGGCATGTACCGTACAGCCCAGGCTCCCTGCAGTACACCTGCCGCCTTACAGCGCTCTGCTACCTTCGCTGTCAGGGGCGGATGTAACATGTCCCATTTGGGGGGTGGGGCAACAGAACATGTTGGAGGGGCAAGAGAAAATGGTATGGGGGCGATGAAGCCGCCCCCATACCATTTTCGGTTACAGGACTTTTATTAGTCAAGTATAAAGCATCAATAATAACATCAGTTGTTGTTGAAGTTGCAACAGACACGCAGCATGCATAAAGCTAAAGGTCTGACTCGGAGAGTTTTCTGTTTTCAATGATGAAATGCTGTTGGTTTAGTGGTGCCACGACTGTAGTTGGTTAGCAGTAGTAGTGTTTCAAATCATTTTAAATATAAGCACTTTCATTTGAAATATCTTGGGTTGTTTTGCGTGCCATCATGTTTGGTGGGGCAGACTGCACCCCCCCCCCCCCCCCCCCCCCCCCCCCCCCCCCCCCATGCCCATGCCTACATCCGCCCCTGTTCGCTGTTATTGCCGGGTGCTGTGTTGGGGAACTTCTCAGGCTGTCAAAATGTGCATGAGACCTATTCATTTTCACAGTGTTTACTTGTCGTCTTAGATCACACCAGGTGTCGGTTCGATACACGGCTTCCTTTACACAGGCTCCAGCAGTATGAAAAATTGGCGGATGTTTTTTTTTTTTTTTTTATGCCACGCAGCCGAGGCGAGCCTTCTGATTCATAGGCTTCATAGGCTCCCTGCACCGGGCTGCAGGAGCCAATCGGTGGCCCAGGCCACCCCGCCCCACTCCCTCCAAATTGGGCGCCGGACGGTAGGAATAACACGTCACAGAGGGACTCCTCCGTCTTGTCACGTTAAGTGCGATCAATGCTGCTTTTCTCACCGGCTGAATGCAATTGGCCCCCCCTCACTACCCCCACCGCCACCACCTCCGCACACGCACACACGCACACACACACACACACACACACACACACACACACACACACACACACACACACACACACACACACACACACACTCCCACACACTCTTCTCATACTGAGCCGTACATTTCAGTCGATAATTGACTGCAGGCTGAAGACATCTGCAGAAGCAGCGGTAGAATTAACACAAAGAGTGCTGCGGTGCAGGACCGCCAGCCAATCATTGCCTGCCTACCGCCGCTGCATATAAACATCCTGTTTGGGAAGCTGTGGTGCTAATGTCAATGCTAGCAAGCTAAAAACAAAAACGGAAAACAAAAAGCGGAACATGCCAATGTTCCCTATCAGCAGTGCAGCCCGCCAAAAGCACTATACACCGTCACATAATTAAAGGGAAGCAGTCTTGTGTTAATATCAAAGATTAAAGGCAACTTTTTAGCCCAAGATCTAAGCCTTTTCCCCTTCTACGTCACTTCTACTTTGATGCTGCAGCTGTTTCCCTGCAGACAGACACTTGCTTTGCCCTGCAGACGGTCCAGAACTTTGTTGTCTGTTGTCAACAAATCGTTTTCGTTTGGGTCGTGACAAGGCGGTGCTAGTGTGTGGGGGAGAGGGTTGTGGCGGGGTGGGGCAGATTGGGCATTTAGGGGGGCATTGACCCCCCCCCATACCCATGCCTAGATCCGCCCCTGTAATATACCAAGACAATATATGTGCTGTAAGTGTTAAAAACCTCTCTGCAGCAGATGGAAGACCCCAAGCAGGCATGCACTGTATGAAATGCAAGCGCTGACTCAGTGTGGTCATATCATGGCATGATAAAAAGAAAATAAATAACAAAGGCGTCAATGTGTTAAATGCATGTCAAACACAACGCTGCCGCTTGGCGTGTCTTAATTGACGAATCATGCCATTATTATTTTTTTTTTTCCTGTGTGTGTGTGTGCACACACACACACGCGAGAGACGGTGATTCATCACTGAGGCGTTGACCAACCAGGGCCATGAGGCCACAAGAACAGCCACACATATCTCTATGCATTTCTAGTTGTTGAGCTGCAGTGGTTTAAAGTAGAGGTTTTCAACAGGTGGTCCGGGGACCACCAGTGGTCCCTGAGAGGATTCCAGGTGGTCCCCAGCTAAATGATGGACAGTTGGTAATCAAATGGACCCTTATAGATCTGTGACTCTTGAGAGCGTAAAATGAAACCAAATGGACCATCCCGTGTCCATTTGGTTTGCTTTTATGCTCTCAAGAATTAAATTGTATTCACACATCTGAATTACTTAATTTTCAAGAATCTACACATTTAGAAAATGTAGAAGAATTGTTATTATAACCCAACGTTTTGCCAGTTTATCTCTCCTAAATTCTGGACAAAAACTTCTCTCTGAAAATCCTTAGTTTTCAGAGAGACTAAACTCAGCATCAAATGGTGGTCCGTGATTAAAATGCTGAGTAAATGGTAGGCCCTGCATGGAAAAGGTTGAAAACCACTGGTTTATAGTGACTACGTAAATTTAATCAAGTGCGATTCTCACATTGTACTTGTAGTTTCTTTCACTGGAGTATTCTCATTTCTAATACTTTTACTTCTACGGTACTTCTACTGAGTCCACTGTACAGCTCATTATTTTTTTACAACAAACACCCATAACAACCCTACCCTAAATTACATCTTGGCCAATCTGCAAGCTTGTGCCACATTCTACGACCTAATTAGACAATACAGTACATTCGTGCTCTTCCAGGAAAGCTGTCAAACTGACATAAGAATCCATTGTTCTTCGCGTCAATAACAAAGTTTGCAAACTTGATATGTCCAAACCTTTTATAGCGATCAAATCCCTGCAGCAGAGGAAGATCAGTGGGGACCAATTATAGTTGGAAAAACTTGACAAAGTGGTCCTTTTTAATGTGTCTTCAAAAGACACAATGGAGCGATGGATCCAAAATGGTGATCTTCTTCAAAGCTACATTCATTAACAAGTGGCACTTTTTTCCGAGCATGTACTTGTGTGTACACACACACACACACACACACACACACACACACACACACACACACACACACACACACACACACACACACACACACACACACACACACACACACACACACACCCCTGGACCTCCAGGGCTTGACCGCTCACGCTGAATGTATTATTATTAGTATTAATTGCTTGGGAATGTGTGTGTAATGCGCTGACCTCCGCTCCCTCATGCATATCTGACACTCCTCCAGCGTTGGTGGTGAGACCCCGGCCAAGGCTCTGTCACAGTTAATGGATGATGTGCTTCCTTTGTGTTGGTTGTTCCATGTATGCATTAGCTATACCGGGCAACGTGGTACACTATACCAGGGGTTTTCAACCTTTTTCATCCCAGGGACCACCATTTATTCGGGATTTGAGCCACGGATCACCAATTGAGGACATTTTAGCCCCACAGACCCCAAAAATAAAGATTTCTTTTGCTTTTGTCCATCTTCTAGTTGTGTAAACTTGGGCTAATTCAGATGATGCATATTTTAACTCTTGAGAGCGTAAAAATGAAACCAAATGGACCCGCAAGGGTCCATTTGGTTTCATTTTTACGTTCTCAAGAGTTACATCTGGTTAACCAACTTAGCTGGGGACCACCTGGAACCCTCTCAAGGACCACTGGTGGTCCCCGGACCACCTGTTGAAAACCCCTGCACTATACTATACTATACTGTACATGTACAGCAGGGGCGGACGTAACATTTCCCAATTGGCGGGGCAGGAGAAAATGGTATGGGTGCGGCTTCATCGGCTGTGGCACGAAGTGACACGGGCGATGAAGACGCACCCATACCATTTTCGGTTACAGGACTTTTATTAATCAAGTAAGCATCAATAATAATATCAGTTGTTGTTAAAGTTGCAACGGACACACAGCATGCATGAAGCTAAAGGTCTGACTCAGAGTTTTCTGTTTTCACTGATTAATGCTATAAGCACTTTAATTTGAAATATATTATTAATATATATTTGAATGGGTTGTTTTACATGCCATCATGTTTGGTGGGGCAGTCGGGGCATTTCGGGGGGCATTGCCCCCCCATGCCCATGCCGAGATCCGCCCCTGATGTACTGTGTGTGTAAAAGGAGAATGAGCGCTTCACTAAGTCCCTCCCCAATCCGTCCTTGTCCAATAGGTACGTTCGTAGATTAAAGCTTGACCAGGAAAGCTTGCCCTGCATAGCAACAGTTGCCAAACTATTTGGATTGGCTTTGGACAGCGACTAACCTCCGCCCCAAAGGGGGTGGTTTTGCCAAGGGCTCATTCCACCTCAAAAGGCTTTCTTACCTTAATTTTCACAGTTGATTTATTTGCCAAAAAAATGGTCCTGCTGTTTTGTGAAAACCCCTTATTGGCTGTGTCCCCTACATCACCATAAGGTTAAAATGTGCAAAATTCACATATTTGCATAACTCCATGCATTTTTGCTATCGTCTCTCTCCACCATGTCAATAGTGTGTTCACACTTTCACTTTTGGTTCAGCTGTAAATGGTGCAGTTACTGTATATAGCGGCTTTATTCAAGGCACTTTTACTTAGATTGTGCATCACATTCATCCATTCACACACACACACACACACACACACACACACACACACACACACACACACACACACACACACACACACACACACACACACACACACACACACACACACACACACACACACACATTCATAGGCTACCCTGATGGTGGAAGAAACCATGCAAGGCACAACCGGCACATCAGGAGCAATTGGGGGTTTCAGTGTCTTGCTCAAGGACACTTCGTCAGTAACGCTGGGGGGGCCCGGGTTCGAATCGGCAACCTTGCGGTTACCATCCGGGGACTGTACCCCTGAGCCACCGACGCCCCCGCATGCAGCCGGCGCTGTGGTTCAGCCGTGACGTCTCAAGCAGGAGGCGAGGAAATAAATCAACTGTAAATAAAGATATAAGGAAGCCTTACGGAGTGGAATTCTCCTTGAAGAGTGGATCCCACACTGCCTGGATCTCTCTCTGAGCCTGGGTAACAGCTGTCGGGTCGCCGCTTGGATAATTAGTACAAGCTTACTTCCACCAATCTCTCTCTCTCTCTCTCTCTCTCTCCTTCAGTACCTGGAACTATGGTAGACTTGCTGCAATTAATCTCTGCCATGGACTGCATGGCAGCACTAAACTGGCAGCAGGTGAACCGAAGGGAGTGCACACACCGGTTACACATACTGTACTAAACAGTCCCGCAGGCATCACCTTTTATTAACCTTTATTTGCAATTGATTAATATCCCTGAAAAGTTGCCGGGTTTGAGCTTTGGGTATAGGGTGGTTGAACTAGTGCCTGTTGGACTGTTTCCAGTACGTCGGGGCAAACACATGTCCCTGAATTAAACCAAGTAGACACACACATGTAATCACAAAGCTGTAAAAGCTACATGTACTCCTGTGGCTTTCTAGCAACAAAATTCTGACAATTTACCTGCTGTTAAGTATATATTTTGTCCTCTCTGTCATTGCAAAAAAGAAAAAAGTTCCCGCACACTGTCAAGTACTTGCCAGAATGTGTTCTCTGTCATCAAGGCTTGAATCTACAGTCAAATATCTTCGCCAGCTTTTGAACTGAGAACATAATGATGTAAGCGACTCTACATCCGTCGTATGTTTGTCAAACGGCATGTCTCACTCAATGGCGTCATACCAGCAGTGTGCAGTTTATGTTCAAATGGAATTCTTAAACACATCATTCCAACCCCCATCCCTCGCTTTTCCCTGTGAATTCTGAGAATGCTGTATGGAATATTGTCTCAGCGGTTTCATCTGCAGGGTATTTCTATAAACGTGTGGGCGAATGCAACTACAGCGGCCGCGCAGTGCAGCAGCATAGTAATGCCTGTGCAGTACTGCGCCAGGTGTGACAGTTCCTTACCACTATAAATAGATGTGTATTATTGTGCAGTCTGTTGACACGCCAGACAAGTAGCTGGATTTTCCTAGGGAAAGTTATAATGGGGAGCGATTGCATTTGTAATTGGAGCACCAAAACATGCATGCAAACACAGTACATTCATGCACAGACTGTAAATAGACCTGCATGTATGCAAGCAAGCGCAGACACAAAATCCATAATATAATATAATAATATAACGCCTATGTGATCTATAGGCACAAGCGTTAATTGCATGAGCAACGGATAAAATGGACAGTGCTGTTGGTTAAAATGACATTATGGAGTTCATTATGCGGTTAATAAAAAATTGCATGGCAAAATAACCAGCAAGCCTTGCAACAATTTAATGCGTGATGAATTACTGTAAGAAATTACACCTTTACGATGAACATATCTCGCGTAGCCTAGTTAATACCTAAAGCCGGGCCTTTGATGAATCCCCCGTGCCTTTCAGGAAATGTATTTGCGTCTGTGTTTTGGCGCGTTCTGCGTAGATGACAGCAGTAATCTACCTGTGATATCCGCAAGACAGATTGAAATTCATAAAAGGGGATCCAGGCGTATGACACATCGTAAATCAACCGCGAATGCAACAGTTCTCAGATGGATGTTGAGTTCATGTAAATGTGAAATCCGGAGACAGCCATTATGTCGCGGGTAAGCATTGCATAACGGCGAGATTTAAGGACTGGATGGGATTACGACATGCTTATTGCCAGTCACAGTTAGGAAGAAATTTCAAAAAGCAGATTTTTGATGTTAACGTAAGTCTACATATCTTTCTCCCCAATGGTTGTGCTGATACTTAAGAGCAGCTGTTCTGGTGAAGTCTCCACTCTGATCTTTTGGCAATTCCCACAGACTCTAAGATCCAAAACTAAAGAATGCTTTGTTGGTGGATGTGATTTTTGTTCCCTGCTCAGTGATGTAGATCCACTGCATGCTGCATCCAAATATGCATTTTTAGATCAGGGACACATTTGGACAGTGTAAGCTCTGCAACCCAGGGATCAACTACTGTAAACAGCACATACAGTAATATCAACCCACCATGTTCATTTCTTTCAGATAGGCCTGCATTTTACATGGATATAGACACATTATAACCACTAGGACCTTACCTGTTTGAATATATAAACACCAAAATATGTACAGTGGCAATGTTTTTACTGGAGTCACTCACAGGACATGTGCATGGAAGATGCGTTCAAAGTGGAAGATATGTATAATGTTCCAGTAGCTGGTAGATGAGTTTTAGCACAGAGTGCGCCGCTGTAACCACTCGAATTGGATTCCAATGCTTTCCAATGTTAAGTGGATGAGGAAAATTGAATGCACCAATAAATGCATTATTAATCAACAATTTGTCATCCAGTGAGGAGTTACGCCGGTTTCAGACATGCCTTCATTCATTCATTAAATGCATTATTAATAAATGCATTATTAATCAACAATTTGTTAATTTGAAAAAGGGGCTTTGTTAATCTCTTTGTAATAATATGGTCAATGCCTGTGTGAAAAGTCAGAGCAATTGGTCCACCCAGTGAGGAGTTACGGCGGTTTCAGACATTCATTCATTCAGACAGACAGACAGACAGACAGACATTTCCTTAATTATAGTATGGATATAAAATATTGAGTCATTTGTCAAACTTAATGACAAAATATGCCTCGTGACATCTCTGAAGTGGGACTCATCAGACGTCCTCATGTAAAAGACCCTCCCTGCATCCTGGGACTCATTAGATTGAAAACCTATTCATGTCACTGCCTGATGTATTGATGCTATTGAGCACCCCTGTTGTAGATAATGTGGACCAATTTGAGTGAGGTTCTGGACAAACACTGTAGTGCAGTGTTGTAGTGGTAGTTTTAGAAGTGGGGGACGCCTCTTAAAGGGGAATTCCACCCTTTTTTTCTCAGAGTGTACAAATGTGAACCAAATGGACCCTAGCGGGTCCATTTGGTTCACATTTGTACACTCTCAGAAAAAAAAAGGAAACTCATTAACATGGTGAAACATCATTAACATGGTGAAACACATCTTGATGATGTCATCAAGATGTATTTCACCATGCTAATGATTTTTTTCAGACCTCCATTTCTAGGAAACACAGAATGGGGGAACTTTTTACCATGTCCACACAACATCTCTAAGGTACATTAATGACATATAGTAAAATATTGAAAATGAGCAAAATTCCCCTTTAAGAAACGTGCATGCACACTTGCATTTGCATGCGCATTTGTGTGCACCTGCGCAACACACACAGACACGCTATTAAAGTATAGCATATTGAGAAAGATTGTTTACAAATCCTAATTGTATCCATAAAAGTAAATGACAAGACAAAAACCAAAGGCCTACTTTTGCCCCAAAAATATTTTAGATATGAGAAGTGGGGGGACGCCGGCCGTCTCCCCGCGTCCCCCCTCCACTACACCCCTGGCCGTGTGGCACAAAAGTGTGTTTTGCAGACATTTGCCTCATGTTGGCACTACGATGAACGCTAAATCGGTGTGACGGTGTCTGAGGTATTTGGTGTTTTGGTGTTGACAGACAGACAGACAGACAGACAGACAGACAGACAGACAGACAGACAGACAGACACTGCGGAGGACAGACAGACAGACAGACAGACAGACAGACAGACAGACAGACAGACAGACAGACACACACTGCGGAGTACTCACCGGAGTAAATCCCTATATGCCCTATGCTGCACCGTCGCCTTCGGTCATCCGTCCTGGCGGGGATAAAAGAAATACATGGTATGAAACCACATCGCTAGGCACTTCCATTGGGTTTTCAAGCTTTTTGATACGAGGGCCCACTATTTATTCAGCATTTGAGCCACGGATCATTTGACACCCCACAGACCCCAAAAACTAACTATTTATTTTGCGTTTTGTCCACAATATCAGGCTGGATTTGGGGAACAAAACAGTCAAACATACAGATCAAGAAGACCAGTAATCTTCTCGTTTGTAGACTTGGGTTAATTCAGATGATGAATATTTTAACTCTTCAGAGATACACTCTCAAGATACACTCTCAAGAGTTACATCTCAATAATTACTCTGGCTAACAAGCTTTTCATCTGGTTAGTCAACTTAGCTGGAGACCACCTGGAACCCTCTCAAGGACCACTGGTGGTCCCTGGACCACTGGTGGTCCCTGGACCACTGGTTGAAAACCACTGCATTATATCATAATTTAGCCACAGATCCACAGGCTGGCCATCGTATTGACCAGTCCTTTTCAACCCTTTGCATGTGAAGGCTCATTATGTATATCATGCATTTGAGCCATTGATCACCTTTTGATGACAAATCTTGGCCTGAGTCAAGACTCAAAACAAAAGAATATTTTTGGAAGTGATTTTTGCCCACAATTCCATACAGTATTGATGTTGGTCCCATGGGAGGCATGCAAATTAGCAATTGTCGCTTGTCTATGAAGCAATGCGAAGTATTGCAATAATGAAACTCTTTTTACGCTCTCAAGAATTAAAGATCTAGTAAGGATCCAATTGGTTTACAGTAGCCATGGGGACCACCTGGAACCCCCTTAAAGACTGCAGGTGTTCCCCAGACCACTGGTTGGAACCCACTGTCGGCGGCTAGCCCACTGCAGAGCTGCCATCCAACTCCATTATACAGAGTGATTATCAGAGACTGCCACTCACATCGAATCCCTCAAAACCAAGCTAGAGCTTCGGCTCATAATAGAGCGATCATGGTCATATTAGGGCTTGGAGTCATCCCAGAATCAGTTCAACTGGCTCCCAGTAGAATCAATCATTAGCCATGGTGAATAAGATCCCACCGAGGTCCAGGGGCGGATGTAACATTACCCAATTGGGGGGGCAGGAGAAAATGGCATGGGGGCGGCTTCATCGCCCGTGGCGCGATGCAACACGGGCGATGAAGCCGCCCCCATGCCATTTTCGGATACAGGACTTTTATTAGGCAGTTATGCATCAATAAACAACATCAGTTGTTGTTGAAGTTGCAACATGCATAAAGCTAAAGGTCTGACTCGGAGAGTTTTCTGTTTTCAATGATGAAATGGTGTTGTTTTAGTGGTGCCACAGCTGTAGTTAGTTGGTAGCAGTAGTAGTGTTTAATGTCCTTTTAAATATAAGCACTTTACTTTGAAATATCTTGGGTTGTTTTGCATGTTTGGTGGGGCAGACTGGGCATACCCATGCCTAGATCCGCCCCTGATGAGTTCTTCATATTGTTTTATTTTACTCGGATAACTGAGCACGAGTACTTCCGGAGCACAGCATGGAGTAGACGCGTTTGTGTACAGCTCCGCCAATTCCTCACTAAAATACGTTGAGAAATGTGTACTCTGCTCTTCCAAACGTAAGATGAGCAACCTAGAGAAGCAGTCCAACACAGGGAAAACATATCACACCAGAAGGACTGTAAAACTAACTTCTAGCCCGACTTCTTCGACCTGCGGAGACTCAGACGGCACAAGCGACGACACCGCTAACCGGCTAGCCGCCGGTGCTAACCCTAACATGATGGATCCAGAGCCGACCCTTTCCACCATTCTGAGTGCCATAAAGACGCTGGAGGGGGACATAAACACACGTTTCAACAGCCTGGACTCCAACCTACAGCGTGTGGAATCCTCTTTGGCTAACCATGCAAGTCGTATCTCTGACTTGGAGCAGAGTGGGAACGACTATGAGTCACGTATATCCCAGCTGGAAAGAGACTACAAAGAGATGGCGAAGTCCAATGCGACCATGAAACGCAAGCTGATTGACCTGGAGGGTAGGTCGAGACGTCCTAACATTATTGTGTCAGGCCTACCGGAGAAAATTGAGGGCGGCAAACCTACACAGTTTATGGCTGATTTCTTACCCAGACTCCTGGACCCGAAGAATTTCCCCAACGGCATTAAAGTGGACCGCAGCCACCGCTTGGGTCGCAACCAGTCTCCATCACGTCCTCGCCTGATGATCGCCAAAATCCACCATCCTCCGGACAAGGAGAATATACTGAAGATCGCCCGCACGAGCACGCTGTCTTATAACGGTACCAAGATCGGGATATTCCAAGACGTCCCTGCTGAAGTCATTGAGCAGCGCCACACTTTTGACAATGTACGCAAAAAACTGAAGGACGCTGGTCTGCGAAATGGCTTCATCTATCCTGCACGCCTGATCTTCACCCATGGGACAGAGCGAAGGATATTCAACAATCCAACGGAGGCTGAAGACTACATAGACCGATGTGTGGTGCCTACGACAACACCAGCTACTACGGACTGAAATTGGACTGATTCCATGTGTTTTATCCCCTAACTTGAGGTAACAGTTTTTGTTTATCCCCCCCCCCTTTTTTTTCTTTCTTCCTTTCTTCTTCTTCTTATTATTTTTTTAACCTTTTTATTCCAATTTTGTTAATCACTAAAGGAAAAAGTTCCAACAACCACAGAGTAATGTTTTGTTCCTGTTTTACTTTCATATTTTTATTCAAGCAAAATATTCACAGTTAAACGTATAGTGTCATTTTTCATATAGGAATTGGTCCCATCTGAGCATGAGGTATATTTTTTCCCTTGTTTTACAAACGAGTGTTATTAAGGATCTCTTTCTTTTTTTAATACGTTTTTTGGCATCTCAGATTGGTGTTTGAAACTGGATTAGACTTAGTACAAAGGTTTGTGTTCGTTTTTGCAGAACTTATGATCTCTTACTGGTCCCCCCTTTTTTTTTTCCTTCTTTTTCTTTTCTTTCTTTTTCCTCTTTTTGCGAATGTCAACAGAGTTAGGCTATATGTATCAGGAATGACAACGCAAGGTAATTTTTTGCCTTGCTTTCAGTCTTGTTTGATAGTTTAGGACCAATACCAAGAAGCTCCTCTTTTGTTTTTTGTTTTTCCCCTTTGTTCCCTTTTAGGCTGATTAAATCTGACTACATTTATTTACTTTAACTTTAATTAAGCTGTTTATCCTTTTTCCCAAGTGTTGTGGCTTGACTTACTCCCCCTTCATTTGACCGTCTATCCATTTTAGCTTATAGGCTCTCTTGGACCAGAGGGTGACTTAGTTAGATTAGAGTTTGGCACCATCTATAGACAGAATTGGGAATTACCATAATAAACCGCCCAGGCTCTCAGAAGCTATGATATGGTTTCTCTGTTGGGGGAGTGGGTCAGGTCATGAACGCAATTAGCAAATGCCATATATTCTTATTTTTGTTTTTATTTAATTATTGTTTTATTGCTTTGTTTCTGCTTTCATTTTCACATCTTTTTTCAAGCTAAATAACCTTACTTACATTATAGTGTCATCAACTCTTCATATTTGATTTGGTGATATCTGAGCGTGAGGGGGATTTTTCCGTTGTCTTCCAAGTGTGGATTACTAAGATATTCCTTTATTTTAGACTTTCTCCCCCCCCTCTTATTCTTCTTAATTTTAGATTGATGTTTTAATCCGGATTAGACATAGTATTAAGGTTTTTTTTTTTTTTTTTCCCTCTCTCTCTACTTTTGGTTCGTTTCTGGAGACACTACTGGTCAGATTGATTTTTATGTATTTTTTTAATCCTTATTTTTTTATTATATATTTGCTCAAGTGTCTGTAAAGCTGGGCTATGCCCCCCTTTTTTTTTTTTTTTTTTTTTTTTTTTTTCTACCTTGCTTTCAGTTTTCTGATTATTGGATAAGATAGGACTAATACCAAAAGCTCCCTCTTTCTTCATTTTTTCTCCTCCTTTGTCACATTTGAACTGATCTGAATAATTGTTTACTTTAAGTTTAATTTAGTTTAAGCTGTTTATCTCTTGTATTGCAATTAGCAAGTACCATAGCTTTATATTTGTTTGATTTATTTAATCATTCTTATTGCTTTATTTGTTACACAATTTCTCTAGTACAGATATCTGTTTGATACAGTAATTGTAGTTTGGATTAGGTTTGTACCAGCAATATACAGCATCATTTCTTTAAGTTTAGGTTATCTGATGTAGATTTTTGTAGACGATTTTATTTGAATAACTGTATTATACTAGTAGTGAAGGTTATATGGTGCTGACATTTGAGGTTAGGCGGGCAATCCAAAGGCCCTGCATGTTTTTCACGCCTGGTGGTTTCTCAATAATTATGTGGGTTTTGACATTGTGTCGATTTCGGGGTGGGGGGGTGGGCTCGTTTTTTTCTGTTTTTCGCATGTATTTTCCTTTATTTTGTTTTGACTCTTGGTGCTATACATCCATTCAGCCTCTAGTCCTATTATGCCACATTATCTTAAACTTACTTTATTATGACCACTAACACTTCCGCCATGCCACCCAGAGGTGGCAGCATTACCTTTCTTACATGGAATGTCAGAGGTCTTAGGACAAATCTGAAAAGAGGGAAGGTTTTTGCTCATCTTAAATCACTGAAAGGGGATATCATTTTTCTACAGGAGACCCATATCAGACATAGTGACCAAAATAGGCTGAGATGCAATTGGATATCACAGGTTTTTCAATCAACCTTTTCTTCTAAGGCCAGGGGCGTTGCTATTTTAATCCGTAAGAACACCCCATTTGAACACATCTCTACTATATCTGATCCCGATGGTCGCTATTTAATTGTAACAGGCCGCATTGAATCTCGTCATTTCACCTTACTGAACATATACGGCCCCAATTTTGATAATCCTGGGTTTTTCAGGAAAGTTTTCAATCTCATTCCTGATTTATCAACCACTCATTTAATTGCTGCAGGAGATTATAATGCTATCCTGGACATTCACACCGACAGGCTTTCCACCCGACCAACCACTCCTTCCAACTGTACCAATACTTTAAATAATTTAATGGGGTCTATGAATCTGGTTGACATCTGGAGATTACAACATCCTACGGATAGAGACTATAGCTATTTCTCGCATCCTCACAAGTCCTACACTCGAATCGATTATTACTTAACGGACGCTCGCTTAACGGCCGATATAATACACACCAAATATCATAATATACTTATTTCCGATCACAGTCCAGTTGAGCTAAAATTACGTCTGGGCAGTGCAAAGCCTCCATATAATTGGAAATTCAATCCATTATTGCTAAATGACAATGTTTTTTCCCAACAGATGTCTACTCAAATCACTGAATATTTCTCCCAAAATGACACCCCTGATATTTCCGACTCAACTTTATGGGAAGCTTTCAAGGCAGTAATGCGGGGCCATGTCATTGCATATGAGGCTAAACTAAAGAAGGATAGGCAGAAGAGAATGTCTGAAATATCTACTGAACTATCATCTCTTGAAAAAAAGTATATGGAAACAGCATCATCCTCCACCCTGAATAATATAATGAAACTGAAATATGAATACAACTCTATTTTATCTGACCATGTAAGTAAGATGTTACTGAAAATGAAACAAAAACACTTTGAATTAAATGACAAACCGGATACATTGCTGGCACGTCAACTTAAAGGCTTACAAGCCAAAAGGGCAATTCATAAAATAAAAACGAGCGCAGGCAATTTCGCCACAGATCCCATAGAAATTAATACATGCTTTCTTGATTTTTACAAAGACTTATATACTTCTAAAATTACTTCTAACACTTCACAAATATCAGATTTTCTCAGTTCTCTTAACCTCCCTAAGCTAAGCACCTCAGCGCAGACTGCTCTGAATGCCACCATTACGCAAGAAGAAATCACTGCGGCTATACGTTCCTTTCCCAATGGGAAGGCTGCTGGCCCAGATGGGTTTGGTATAGAATTTTATAAAGCTTACATTGACTTACTGGCCCCTTTCCTGCTGAAAATGTTCAATCATTCAATTGAATCTGGGGTGCTTCCTCAATCTTTATATGCCGCCAATATTTCTCTGATACTGAAAAAAGGCAAAGTGGACACGGATCCAGCCTCATATCGCCCTATTGCGCTTTTAGGCTGTGACCTCAAAATATTTACAAAGATATTAGCGAATAGACTTAATGAATGTATTTCCACTATCATACATCCAGACCAAACAGGTTTCATTCCCGGCAGATACTCATTTTTCAACGTTAGACGCTTGCTGAATGTTGTGTACTCCAAATACGACAAAAGCGCTAAAAATGCTATTTTAGCGCTGGATGCGAGGAAAGCGTTTGACCAGGTTGAATGGAAATATATCCTAGCAGTACTGAAAGAGTTTGGTTTAGGCGACAACTTTACTTCATGGGTCAAAATGCTATATGCTTGTCCAACGGCCTCGGTTATCACTAACTCTAACAAATCCCCTCCATTTCCACTGCAACGCTCTTGCCGGCAAGGCTGCCCCTTGTCCCCCTTATTGTTTGCAATTGCACTCGAACCCTTGCCATTAGCATTAGAAATCACCCTCGATTTCCCCTATACAATTAGGAGGGATAGACCACCATATATCCCTTTATGCAGATGATGTAGTTTTGTTTGTATCCCACCCAGAGAGAACCCTACCCCCACTATTGGACCTTATCAAAATGTTTGGAGACCTCTCTGGCTACACCATAAACTGGGACAAGAGTGAATTTATGCCTCTTACTGGCGAGTTGAGTTCCGGGTTCCTTGAAAGCCTACCATTCCGCATTGCTGTTGATCAAATTGAATATTTAGGTGTAACGATACCCAAAAACCCTAATTTGATATATAAAACAAACTATTTAAAAGCGGTTGAAAAAATAAAATCCAATATTGAAACCTGGAGACTGCTACCCCTATCCATGATAGGCCGTGTTAACGCAATTAAAATGGTGACGTTGCCCAGGCTGCTATACCTTTTCCAAAATCTTCCAATATTTCTACCCAAAACATTCTTTAAATTACTGGACTCTACTATAATGCCATTTTTGTGGGGCTTCAAGGCCCACCGCATATCTAAAAAGCACATAGCTAAACCCAAAAACATGGGTGGCTTGAGTCTTCCTAATCTCCAGCATTATTATTGGGCTGCCAACGCTAGAGCTTTAATGTATTGGGTAGGCGCCTATCCAGGCAAAATTTCTAACTCAACTCCTTCATGGGTTGCCATCGAACAGGACATACATAAAACCTCCCTACATGCTCTTTTATTTTCAACAACTAAACCCCTGGCTTCCATCTCAAATATTTTGGTTAAGCATTCTCTTAGAATCTGGTATCAGATAAGGAAAACATTTAAACTCCCTGAAATATCTGTTTTAACACCCATACACCACAATCACGCTTTCCCCCCCTCACTGGATAAGAACAGTTTCACAGCCTGGGAGGATAAGGACATTAACATTTTATTGGATCTTTATATTGATAATGCGTTTGCCTCTTTTTCACAACTTAGAGAGTATTACACCCTCCCACCATCACAATTCTTCCGTTACCTTCAGATTAGAGACTTTACACGAAGAAATATACCAAATTTTGAGTCTACTGTGCCTCCCACGCATGTATTTTATGGAATGATGGACCAATACCCGGGTTCTAGGCACATGGTTTCTCAATTTGTTGATTTTTTTACATCCTATGAATCCCCTTCAACACACCACTTGAAAGAGGCTTGGGAAAAAGATCTCGGCATAACGATGGATGATGATGACTGGGAATCATGTCTTAACTCCACACACAGTTGTTCGATAAATTCTAGACATCAATTGATTCAATATAAGGTAATCCACAGACTGCATTATTCCTGCACTAAATTGCACTCGTTCTATCCCTCTGTATCTCCCATATGCTCAAAATGTAAACTGGCAGAAGGCTCTCTAGGACACCTCTTCTGGTTGTGCCCTAAACTAGAAAAATTTTGGACTGACATTTTTAAATTCTTCTCAGATGTATATGGCTGTACTATCACCCCAGACCCATATTGTGCTATTCTGGGTGGATTTCAAGACGTATCATTTTTATCCCACTATCAACACAAAGCTATGCAGTATGGCATGGTTATTGCAAAACGGAATATTCTGACCCATTGGAAAGGTACAGAGGCACCCTCTTTTAATGAATGGCTAGCGGAATTGACCAACCTACTACAAATGGAAAAAATAAGATATGATGTTTCTCTTAAAACAAAAATATTTGACAAAATGTGGCGACCATTTTTCTCTCATCTATCAACTACGGACTGATGGATGTATGCACATGAGTTCTTTCTAACCAATATATTGTATTACTATAATTGTTTTTATTCTGTTTTGTAGGGGTTTTTGTTTGTTTTTGTTTATTTTATTTATTTTATTTTTTGTTCTCAATATCTTCATTCATATTGTAACGTAACACCTTTTTTTTCTCTCCCTTTTTTATTTTCTTTGTTTTTCTTTAAATGGGGAACGAGGGAGGGGGGTGGGAGGGGTTTGTATGTAAAGTGAATGAACATTTGTACGATATGTCTTGTTCTTTAAACTGAAAATGTATAAATAAAATTGTAAAAAAAAAAAAAAAAAAAGAGAGACTTAACAGAAAAAGAGACAGAGCGAAGGATGTAAATGTAAACAACCCTAGTCCTATAGTCGCAGTGGGTCAATATCTAAAGGTTAGTTACAAAATAATCGTTATTTTGGCATTAGTTAATAAGGTTTGATCTGTTTGTTCAGTAACCTCCATGACTTCCATCTACATCAGTCAGTCGAGATATGGTGGTTCATGACATTGCAGTTCATTTGCAGAATAGAACGCTCTGATTGTTGATTGAGACTACAAGCGGACACACCTGGGCCGGATAAGGGATAGGATGCGGTATGTGGGAGAGAGAGTATTTGGTATTTGACCCAGTCACCCAGGTTTCACTATTATTCTGAGAATGATACTTCAAAAGACAAGTTTTTACACTTGTTCAATCAAAGATAAACTCCTACTGCAGCTATACAAAGGAGGGGCTTTTGGGAATAATGGCTACTAAAAAAAACGGGGATAGGATTGATGGATTTTTTTTAATATCCATATATGGGTGACAATATGGAAAAGGACTGAATATCCTTCGATAGCAGAACAAAATTTAGAAGGACCACTGACCATCAGACAGTCGGAAAACAGAGAGTACTTGAGTTGAATCCAATGGACTATATGCAGCCAAACACTTCCTGGTTGTGTTGGAGGTACGGGATCCTTCCTGTCGGCAGACTCCCATTCACTTTGCATGTATTGGTTGTGAATTTCTAGGAATAAAGTTCAGTTCTTTAAACCACAAAAAAAAAAAAAAAAAAAAAAAAAAAAAAAAAAAAAAAAAACTGAGCACCAGTGTACAGATGTTAGCCATCCATCCTGCTTTTAAAAGATCACTTATTTACATGGGAGCCATGCAGACACAGGTGTGACCATTGTTAAACATACTGAAAAAACTGAGGTAAGGTCCTATTAGAAAAGATTCCCAAATGGAGCAATATAGGTCTCTGATAGATAAGGGAGTACTTGTTTTTTGCATGTACTGTGATGATACTGTCATGTTTTGTATTGTAATGCATTTGTTAAATGATCTGTTAAACGTGAAAGGACCTTCAATGGGAATGGGTCCCTGGGTTTTCCTGTGAAATCCTCCAAACGCCGTAGCCATGTGGGTTTTTTTTAATGGCTTGTCACGTGAATCAAATGAAGCCCAGTCTTTACGCCATGTAAATCAGGAAGTGGGAGGAGCTTATTAGCCATAATTTCAAGGTTAGCGCTATAGCCCAGGGTCTGCGGGACTTTGAGATGTCATACAGCTACTTAAATTATACAGTCCACAAGCCCTCGGAACACCTGTGACCCCAGACATACATAATGCATGGAACGGTATGCGCGACAATCAAAGAAAATTATGGTGGCTATGAGGTGACTCCCCGCCGCCTCCGATGCAAATGAATCGCCGGTCCGAGTTCAGCTCTATATGTGTGTAGACCTTAAGTGGAAGCCCATGGGCCTCTGAGACCATTATCCCAGAACATGCATTAATGCGTGTTTGCGCATTTTCCCAATGCACCGTCACATTTTCCAGACAAGAGCTAGCTAGCCCCTCCTAACAGGCTCACGTCTCGTGTTAAAATGCTAATTTTTTCAGTTGCAGCACCTTGCAGAATTCAAAGCTCTTTACCAAACATTGCATGGTTCTTAAAACAAACATCTCTTAACAAGCCCCGCGGTTTGTGCCTTTACCAAATGGAACCGGGGGGGAGGGGTGGTGGAACACCTGTCTTTGAACTGCATGCAGGGAGCAGTCTGAGCTTTAAAGAAAAACAGGCAGAGAGACAGAGTCGATAGATAAGGAATATAAGCCCTGCATCTGCAGCAAGACAGCGTTAAGTACATTACGTCAAACTGCTCCAACGGTGAAGAGATTTGCAGAGGTGATAACGGGGTTGTGTTTATATGGCGTCCCGCTGCATGTTACAAAGAAGAAGCATTAGACGTTACCGAGTAGCTCTTCTGCCGCTCTGCCGCGTTATGACTAATCGCAATGTCTTTTTTTTTGTTGTTGTTGTTTGTTGAAAAGGGACCCTTTTGGTTATGCAGCGCTGCAGTCTGTAAACTAAGATAAGAGAAACCTGACGGCTGCGTTGTGTTTGTGAAAACAACCTTCTAAATGATCTGAAACAACCTTTACTTCTGTGGCAAAAAGCGCTCAAACTTTCTCCTTTCCTGCCTTGATCTCTTTACTCTTCCCTACCCTTCTTTCTTTTAGGAAATGAGGGGGATCTACAGGGCTGGATCTAGCCGTAAATGCCCTGACTTCCCCACCAAACATGATGGCAGGCAAACTTCAAATTTCTAAGCTATTTCAAATAAAGTGCTAATATTTTTAAATGATTACTATACTGCTACTAACTAACTAACTGCAATATTCACGCCACTAAACCAACACCATTTCATCATTCAGAACAGAAATCTAGTCAGACATGCTTTATGCCTGTTGCAACTTCAACAACAACTGATGTTATTATTGATGCTTATACTTGCCTAATATACACTAAGTGCTGTGCTGATGTAAATCTTGTGGGTCACAGAACTAGAAAAAATGTGGCACATCAAATAGAACAGTGGTTTTCAACAGGTGGTCCGGGGACCACCAGTGGTCCTTAAGAGGGTTCCAGGTGGTCCTCAGGATAAATAATGGAAAGTTGGTTAACCAGATGTAACTCTTGAGAATGTAAAAATTAAACCAAATGGACCCTTGCGGGTCCATTTGGTTTCATTTTCACACTCTCAAGAGTTGAAATATTCATCTGAATTGGCATCATTTAATTAAGAAGTCTGCACTGTTTGCAAAATCCAGCCTGGCATTGTGAACAAAACCAAAAGAATTTTAGCCCCATAGGTCTTTGGTGCTAAAATGTCATCAAATGGTGGTCCGTGGCTCAAATGCTGATTAAATGGTGGTCCCTGGTGTCAAAAAGGTTGAAAACCACTGAAATAGAAGTTGGAGTTTTGTGTTTTGGGTAGCCTGTAACCAGGCCAAAAGTTCTATTCAATGTGGGGGGTAGGGGTGAATTTAAATGAAAATGGTATTGGGGGAAATGAAGCTGCCCTCATACCATTTCACTTGTCACCCCCACCCCCACCCCCAATTGGGAAATGTTACATCCGGGCCTGTTGCTTAAAATGAAAAGCCATCTCTGAAGAGCAACAATAGAAATGAAGGTCATATTCACAGACAAGGGCAGATACCAGTGGGGAGATTTCCAGTAGGAAGGATTTGGGGAAAAGCTGGTGGGTGTCCTGGAGCTCATGTGATGCTTCACGCATCGCCCAAATGATTTCCCCCGTTGGTGAGAAATCTGCTTAATGATGTTCATCTTTGTCGCTGGTGCTCTAATTCATACATTATGCTAATGGCAAAAGTTGTAGTCTGAATCTGATCAGACGCTGTATCTATACGGAAGTTCATTCCAGCATCTTCCTAATTACGTTGGAATTCATGAGGATTTATGGGCGCTTTTGGCAAGAATCCTGCAAGAGATGTTGCAGGATTAATGTGTAAAACCATTGGTGACTGTCTGTAGCTGCTAAATAGTCATGAGTTTTTTTTTTTTTTTCCAATTGGAAATAAACGGCACATATTATAGGCATGTCCATTCTGCAAGAGTAAATGTCAGCTACTAGTAATACACGCTGATCAATACTTTGTGCCTGGAGAATCGCCAGTGGTAGAGATTTGCTGTGCATTGATTTGGATGGAAGGTAGCCTGTAGTGAGTCAGTGTTTCCCAAAATGAGAGACAGCGAGATCCATTTTGCGAGCGCAGTTGCAACCCTTAAAAAATAAACAGTCCTGACAATTTTAAAATAGTTGCAACAGTCACAAACCTTCTGCGATCGTTTTTGATCATGGGACAAACAGTCGGAGCGTTATTTATTGGTAGCAACTAAACCCAATGATTTTGCCAACCCAAATTTAAATGCAGAATGAATTTTAGGTCATTTTGCCTAGGTAATTATGCCTTACCATGTTATTGGATGGAGGCCATATGGATTTGGGTCTAATTAATTTTACCCGCATTTTTGCGATTTACATTGGTGCTGAATTTGTGTTTTAACCTTCGTATATGATAAATCCACTGAGAAAGGGACCTTCACTCTCCATGGTCATGGAAGGGTCCGACACGACCCTTCCATGACCATGGTTACGTATGTACTAGAGCTGGGACTTTAACTGATTAATAATTGAGATTAATTAATTACAGAAAAATAACGCAATTAAAAGAATTAACTCATTTTAATCGCAAATAGATTTTGCCCACAGAACCTTTTTCACTGGACGAAGTTCAGGTGTACCGGTCATAGTTGTGCATGCAATGGAAAAGAAGCCAATCAGCGTTACCAATAAGGGCTGCCTGCCATTGATCAGAACTCCCACTGTCTCGTCCTCCCGTTGGTCCGAATTCCACTAACGCTAGCTCTAACCCTCACCCTCAACATAACATGTTACAGTATGGACACAGTTGATTTAGAAAAACTCACTCACACACTACCAACCTGTTTTATTTGACACAAAAAATGCTTCTCGGGTCAAATATTAGTACCGGTATGTGATTAATTGAGGTTAATTAATTACAGAGCTTCACATTAATTAGATAAAAAAAAAAATAATCAAGTCCCACCCCTAGTATGTACGTACATAGGCGTGACAGTGAAAACATCCACAGGGAGTATAAAAATGGCGTGTGTGTATGTGTCTGGGGGGTCCGTAGCTTCATCCAGGACAGTGTCGTTATTATCCACACTCTATCACCTTAATCTCCCCTCATAAATTGCCCCCGGCCCGGCCGGTGCCTGGGGGAGGGAGGGGGGAACTTTTATTTAATAAAGCTACCGGGGGCCAGTCCCAACAGACTGTCACCACTGATTTAGCCCTGCTCATAGCCGTGTGTGTGTACTGAGCATGTGTGTGGCTAGTCTGCGCCCATAAAAACCAGAATTATGTGTACTCTGTGTATGCTTATGGTAATGAGCATCAGTCATTGGCTGCTTGACAGCTGACACACAGACAGGAAGGCAGGCAGGCAGGTAGACAGACAGGCAGGCAGGGAGAGATATAGTCAGCGCTGAATCAAGCTGTGTGTCCACATTGACAGTGTAAACAGCTTTAGGGGGCGTTTTTTTGTTGTTTTTTGTCGCTGTGTGGAGCCAACTTCTTTGTTCACAGACCGCTCCTCTGATTCTGGAGTTATTATAGCCGCATAACTGCAGCTGTTGGTACTCCCATTCTTTACTTAACTCATTGACCGCGATCGGATCTTCTTTGTTTCCTCTCCATTGCCGCGGCTCAAACCAGTTCGATTGGTAAAAAAGCCCTTATTTTGAAGCTCAGATCTCCTAAACAGGATGTGCTGTTTCTGTTATGCTGTGTCTGTTGTCTTGCCTAATCGATCATCTGGCGATGTACCCAAAAACATCCGGTTCACAAGTCAGGAAGAGCTGTGTAGCCCTGGCTGCTTAACCCATGCGCCAGCGACATTGAGGGGGCAAACCGGAGGAGAGCCGTTTGAATGCATTGGGTTGAATGCATGTCAATGGGACGGGAAAAAAAAAAGTTGTCCCCAATTCTGTCCCAAATGAAAGTCAGCAACGGGATGATCATCAGACGATGCGCACGGACTAATAGTTGGATTAAAGAATGAAATCTACATCTCGTCGTGATACGAGCCGTCGTCGTGACCGGCGGGGGTATTCTAACGGGATGTCCACGAGCAGCGCGTGGACGGCAGAAAAACTATTAACACAACAACGCCAAATGCTCCTATTAGTGTAAAACATATAAGCATCCTGTTTGGGAGGAGTTGGGTGTTGCTGCTGTCAATGCCAGTGAGCCTAAATGGACCTAAAACGGAGCCATTGTTCCCATCTGCACCACCGAATAATCAGCAGGGACCCCGAACATCATACCTTTTATGGATACCAGGGAGAGTTCTCTAGATCTCAAGTTATTCAGCATTTTAGTCCACTGTTAGAATGGAGGTGGACGGCAGTGTGCATCCGCGATACCATCACAGACTATAGTCAGTCACCCATGTCACCCATGTTCTGTTTTTGTGAAAGGTATAATCCTCTTTTGAAAATGCCGATCTACATGACATTTCATAAGTCAGAAATATGTATGGGGCTGAAGTGGTTACTGTTTTAATGAAAATGTAACTATTAACTAAATGTATTAGAGTAAAAGTACAATATTTGTCACGGCGGAAGCGTAGTGGAGTACCAGAAATGTAACATACTCAGAGAAACTACAGATACCTCAAATTTGTACTCAAGTTGCAGTACTTAAAGGGCAACTTCGCCACTTTTCAACACTCCTTGTGTGGTGTTGGTCATTAGCATACATGCTAATGACCTCCTGATTAACAACATTGGGATTCTGTGGCTCCAGCGCCGTGCTTCCCAAGTTGTCAGATTCTCCCCCAGTGACGTCACTGGTATAGAACGTCCCTCTGCCTAAAACTACAGCGAGTGTTGGACCGGTAGGCTTGCCATGGGGGTGAAACTGCCTAACTAAACAACACAAGACAACAAGCCAGTATAACTGCGTTTGTTGAGGATATTATTATTACTTATTGGCAGAATATGTGATAGGCTCCTACTTAAATATAATGAAGAAATGCAAGCAAGTTGTTGTGGAAGGTGGAGGACACTGGAGTGCAGCAGCCACGGAGCTTATGCCAGCCAGGAAGCCAGCCACGTAGCTAAGGGCTAATGCTAACGCCAGTGTAGCTAACGTCGTCTAGCTAAAAGTCTTGGGTGAAGCTGACACACACACAGGGAACCATCACATCACTGGATCCACACGCAAACCTTTCTGCACAGGAATGGAGCAAGAGTGACATCAGTTGGAAGTAAGTGTACGTGTGTGTGTGTGTGTACACGTGTACGACGTATTGTTTACAATACGGTCGTGTAGCCCTGTAGGCTAGGGCAGTGGTTTTCCGGGGACCACCAGTGGTCCCATTTTGTTTCATGTTTACACTCTCAAGAGTTAAAATATTCATCATGTGAATTAGCCCAAGTCTACACAACTAGAGTATGTATTAGATTAATGGTCATTTTGATCTGCATGTTTGCCTGTGTTGGTTCCCAAATCCAACCTGGGTGGACAAAAACAAACAAATCTTTGAGGACTGTGGGGCTAAAATGTCACCAAATGGTGGTCCGTGGCTCAAATGCTGAATAAATGGTGGGTCCTGGTATGAAAAAGGTTTAAACCTACTTGAGGGAGTTCAGGAGGTCCCTTGCTAAATGATAGTTGCAGTAGCCAAATGAACCGTTATGGGTGAGTTAAATCTGAGTTGCCCAACTCATCTTACAATATAAATTGGGGGTCCCAAGAGATGGCATTTCTCTTAGTGGGGTCTATGGAATAAATTTGGGGGTCCTTGACATGGAATAGTTTGGAAATGGGAACCATTGCTGTAAACCATGAACACATTTGCCATATTCATGTGATGCTTGCTCATGTTTCAGCATATAAATACCTGTGTACAACTGTATTCATCAGGTCAGCCCATGAAGATGAAGGTGTACAGAAGCTGATCTTTTTGTGGACAGAATGGTGAGCTTTCCATACTCAACTCAAACTTTATACATAAAGCACATCGCAAGCTCCTAGCTGTATTAGCTGTATTATATTTGCTCCCCTCATCTCCCAGTATACTAGCCAACCAAGTCTGACCATGTTGTAAATATTGTATACCGTCCTTTGTCTCACTCTGTAATATTGCATCTATTAAATCACACTAGCATCTGTCCCCAGATGACAGTGAATTGACTTTAACTCTTTATAATACTGCACCTCAAAAGAAAGCAACACACTATACTATAAAACTGACAACATTGTACAAATTACACAACGTGCCTTGCACTGATTAATAATAAATCCATTTGTGTAACACCTTTCATGAAATGAAATGCAGCACAAAGTATTTTAGAGATCAATGGAGAAATAAAATAGCCACAATAAAACACCAAAGTATTTGCAGTAGTGGTTATATAAATTTACTCATGCATTTCTGACAAGCTGTATTCTCTCAGTTGTTTTCTTTTTCAGCAAAACACACACACACACACACACACACCAGTGTTTTTTGCATTGTGCATGACAGACAGGCTCTCTGATTCATGCAATATTTCTAATGTGAAATTAATATGTGCCATTCAGTTGTAGCATAATTTGGTCTGCACATTTTGTATTGAGTCCAATATACTGTACAAGCATACATCACATGAATCATACTGTAGCCTACACACTCAATCATCTTTGAGTGTTTTCACCATTTTTGACTCATGTCTTCTCTCACAGCTGTGTGCCCAGATCCAGATCCATCGTCGGGTCATCGACTCTGCAAAACTCCTGCCTGCAGTGACCTCCGAGTCTGACTAATGCACTTGTACATGAAGTTTGATAGATTCCATAGTGTTCAGTAGAATTGTTAAATCAATAATAAAATAATATTAAAATATAGTTGATTTGATGTCAAGTTTGTTTATTCATGTGGGCTATTGTATTTATACACTCTGACCAATACAAGGTTGAAATTGTCATCAAAGGCTACCGTAGAACTACAGATCATTCACACCATTCTCTTTATACAAGAAAACCACAATGGAAATAAGTCTTGAGTTGTTTATTGAACTGTAACATGAGGTAAAACACACACACATTTAAAATGTACATTGTTGTTAAATGCAACACTACAGTTCATGTACATGTCTGATACATCAATGTGATCTAATTTTAAAATATTGATCAAGATTGTGTGTAGATGTCTTTATAGCCATTACAGTAACATACAAACTATATAATATTGTATACTTCCTTGAAAACCACTTGAGGTGATGACACCCACCAGGACCTCAGCTCCTGCAAATAAAATTATGCATTTATTGGCCTCTGTCACAATCATAGTATGGTAGTATAGTGTCACTTGGTAGCACAGCACCAAGTGACACTGAGCTTGTATACCGTATCTGCTATTTTTCAATAACTTTTTGTAGTTCGAATATGCAGTAATCGTGGTATTCTATGATGTGGTGGTATTAATTACAACAAAGGGGTATTTTAGCATCCTCAATTCTCACTCAAGTACCAGAAAGTACAGAAATGTTGCATTTTTTAATACAGCTAGGGTCATAATGGCAGCACTGGGCATTTAGCATTACAAATGCATATGCATGATTGCTGGTACTCGGAACATTGTCTATTCATGGATGTGTGAAACATTTGTGGTAGCCTACTTCACAAAACAATAGATGTTTTGGACTTCTAAAAAGCCCAGTTCCACCACTCAAACATACATTTACATTTCCAGATGGCCATGCATTTTAAGGAAATTGTATTGTTTTATCTGTAGCATGTTACCGATTTCCAGTACTATACAGGTGCTGGTCAACGAATTAGAATAATTTGAACAGTGCAATCGTTAAATTCTTTGAATGCATTTCTTGTGCAGAAAACAAATCAGGTGTTCACCGCACCTGTCCTACTGGTTAGAGTAATCACAGAACTCGTTACCTGTAAAAAAAATTGCTCAGCTGAGCTTTCCAAAAGGCCCATTTAGGCCATTTAACTGTGACACTGTTGTTTCATTGAATTAGAATAATGGAGAAACCGTTTCATTGAATTAGAATATTTTTTATTATAATTAGAATCATCACTTTCTCAGTATTTTGTGGCTGCCCCCTTGGATTGTATGACTGCCTGAAGTCTCCGTGCAGGGGTTGACACTAAGGTCTCCGAGGTACTTGCCCATCGGGCAAGTGCAAATCAGGTTCTACTTGCCCTCAGCCAAATGGACCCTTGCGGATCAAATTGGTTTCATTTTTACACTCTCAAGAGTTAAAATTCATCATCTTAATCAGCCCATAGTGGTCACAGACCCAGTGGTCCCTGACCTCAGCAAAATGATAGTTTGGAACCAAGTGGACCTGGGAGAGAGATAGGTAGAGATAGCTAGTTCTTCAAATCGATGCCACGGACAGGGCTTGACAGTAACACTTGCCCGCTTGCCCGGGGCAAGTAAAAAAAATGGTGGGGCAAGTGAAGACTGCTACCTGGTTGCCCGATCAGGCAAGTGTGCAACTTCGTGCACTATAACACTACACAAGATAAATTTGTCTTGAAGGCGGTCATTGCACTCTGCCTCTGTGTCTTTCCCTGCTTTCTAGCTATCTACCCATCTCTCTCCCAGGTTCATTTGGTTCCAAACTATCATTTTGCTGGGGTCAGGGACCACTCTGTCTGTGACCACTATGGGCTAATTAAGATGATGAATTTTTAACTCTTGAGAGCGTAAAAATGAAACCAAATGGACCCTTGCGGGTCCATTTGGTTTCATTTTTACGCTCTCAAGAGTTACATCTGGTTAACCAACTTAGCTAGGGACCACCTGGAACCCTCTCCGGGACCACTGGTGGTCCCTGGACCACCTGTTGAAAGCACCCAAGTAGGAAGTAAACTTAAAAGCAAAATTTACAATATATTTTTGGGGGGGCAAGTGACCATGACCTGAGGGCAAGTAGAACCTGATTGCACTTGCCCGATGGGCAAGTACCTCGTAGACCTTAGTGTCAACCCCTGCACGGAGACTTCAGGCAGTCATACAAGCCAAGGGGGCAGCCACAAAATACTGAGAAAGTGATGATTCTAATTATAATAAAAAATATTCTAATTCAATGAAACGGTTTCTCCATTATTCTAATTCAATGAAACAACAGTGTCACAGTTAAATGGCCTAAATGGGCCTTTTGGAAAGCTCAGCTGAGCAAATTTTTTACAGGTTACGAGTTCTGTGATTACTCTAACCAGTAGGACAGGCGCGGTGAACACCTGATTTGTTTTCTGCACAAGAAAT